>CM065808.1:186629593-187312593 GCA_033398695.1 Orobanche coerulescens | reverse complement strand
TTTTTGTGAAATTTATTTTTTGTTAATGGCGATTCATCAGGGTTTGATTTATGTTTTCAAATTGGGGATTTCGAATTAGGGTTTCCAATTTTAGGGTTTTTATCTTATTTGGGTTTTCAAAGTAAGGGTTTTGTAGTTAAGGTTTCAAATTAGGGGTTTTGTAGTTAGGGTTTTCAATTTTTGGATTTCTATCTTATTTTGGGTTTTTATCTTATTTGTGTTTCTTATTTGTTGGTTAATAATAACAGTGTTTCAATTAGTGGCTTCTTTTGAATAATAACAGTGGCTTCTTTTGAAACAGTGGCTTCTTTTGAAACAGTGGCTTCTTTTGAAACAGTTGGTTAATAATAACAGTGGCTTCTTTTGAAACACGGTTAAAAATAGGTTTTATATGTGGTTTCAATTAGTTGTTTTTAAATTATTTGTAATTTATTTGTTATTTGTAACTTGTATATGAGATGTCTTATCAGGATTCTTGTTGTAGTCCAATGATGAATGATGAATTAGATATTGATGTGGATGATGATGAGGTCAGGGGAGGGATTGAGATTGGAGAACTGTTGGACATCAATGATAATAGTCAAACTGACGGGTCAACCGCTGATGGTCAAGCCGCAGCTTTGGATGACCCTGTCAGGAATGATAGAACAAGAGCAAAGATATCTATTGTCCATACTGAGATGGAAGTAATTACTCTTCCGGATGGAAAAAAGAAATGGAAGTGCAAATGGTGTGGTGCTCTTTATACTTTTGATCTTGTTCATGGCAGTACATCAAATGGTAAGAAACACTTGAAACCCTGCGTTCAAAGAAAACTGAAACTGGATCCATCTGAAAAACCTGGCTCTCAATCAAGGTTAAACTGATATGTTTACTACTGATGGTGATAATCCTTCTCTTGTTGCTTGGAAATATGATCATGCTAAGGGTAGGGTCCTTTCTGCCCACATGGTATTAGGACATGAATTTCCTTTTCTGATTATGTAGGTTGTTATTTTCAATAGATTTTTGAGGGAAATTAATCCTCTATATAAAAGAATTACTAGGCATGCAGTGAAAATAGAGTGTCAAAAATATTACAATGATGAGAAGGTTAAGATGAAAACTGTAATGTCTAAGATTAATAGAATAGGGTTAACCACTGACTTATGGTGGTCAAATGATCGGAGAATTGGTTACATGACTGTAACAAGCAATTTCATTGACTCTAAATGGCAACTACATAAAAGAGTTTGGTCTTATTGTAATGTCCCACCTCCTCATAGTGGTGAGGTTCTTGCTAGGGAGTTGTTGAGGGTTATGGATGACTGAAAAATTAGAGAAAAGGTTGTATCAATAACAATTGACAATGCATCAGCAAATGATGCTTGCATAAATAGGTTGAAGCATGATTTTAGGCATAGGGGAAAATTGCCTCTAGATGGCCAAATATTTCATGTTAGATGTTGTGCACATATCTTGAATTTGTTGGTTCAGGATGGACTTGATATTGTGAGGCCAATAGTTGATATTATCAGGGCAGGGGTGAAATTTCTCCTGTGTTCTGAAGGTAGATGCAAAATTTTTGCTAAAATTGTGAAGGAGTTGGGAATGACTGGTAAAATGCAAGTGTTGGATACCAAAACAAGGTGGAACTCAACACATAAAATGTTGAGTACTGCCTATTTCTATAAAGATGTGTGGCCTAGGTATGGTGAAGAAAATGGGGCATTTATACACTATTTGCCTGATGAGTTCGATTGGGAGATGATTTCTGATATTTGCACCTTCTTGGAAGTTTTTGTTGATGTTACAAATATAATAAGTGGAAGTTCTTATCCAACATGCAATCTATTCTTGGCTGAGCTCTTTAGAGTTAGAATTCTGTTGGACAAACATTCTGAGGCTTCAGAAAAGCCACATCTTCAGATTTTGGCTGCTAAAATGAAGGACAAATATGACAAATACTGGAGCCAAAGCAATTTATTAATTTCAATTGGTGCAGTTCTTGATCCTAGGTAACTGATACAGAACTGATACTACACTTTGATCTTTTATTTCCCTATGTTGCCTATCTTTTTTCGATGTTGATACTAAACTGATACTAAACTGTACTACACTTTGATCTTGTTGTTGCCTATCTTGTTGCCTATCTTTTTTCCATGTTGATACAGAATTGATACTACAGTTTGATCTTTTATTTGTCTATGTTGCCTATCTTGTTGCCTATTTTTTTTCCATGTTGATACTAAACTGATACAGAACTGATAAAAAACTGATACAGAACTGATACTACACTTTGATCTTGTATTTGCCTATGTTGCCTATCTTGTTGCCTATCTTTTTTCCATGTTGATACAAAACTGATACTACACTTTGATGTGTTATTTGTCTATGTTGCCTATCTTGTTGCCGGGTTTTTTTCCATACTGATACTAAACTGATACTAAACTGATACAGAACTGATACAAAACTGATACAGAACTGATACTACACTTTATTCTTGTATTTGTCTATGTTGCATATCTTGTTGCCTATCTTTTTTCCATGTTGATACTAAACTGATACAAAACTGATACTACACTTTGATCTTTTATTTCCCTATGTTGCTTAACTTTGTTGATACTAAACTGATACTAAACTGATACTAAACTGATACAGAACTGATACAAAACTGATACTACACTTTGATCTTTACCTATCTTGTTGCCTATCTTGTTGCCTGTGATGATATTGTTCTGGGGCTTATCTTGTTGATACTACACTGATACAAAACTGATACAACACTCATACAAAAATGCCTACTTGCCTGTGATGAGACTGTTCTGAGGCAGCTCTTAATTCTATCTTGTTGGTTGTTGCCTATCTTGATGCTTTGTTGCATGTCTTGGTGCCTTTAGGTACAAAATATTTTTCATTACTTGGGTGTTTGGTTTCTTGCATCCAACAAGTAATAAGGCTGATACAGAGAAAGAGAAGTTGACTGGAAACTTGTATGAATTATTTAAGTTGTATGAAGAAGCATACAATAAAAATGATCAATCCCATGATAAAAACAAAGATGCTGGTTGTAGTACAAGTTCTGGTTTGGGAAAGTGAAGCTTTGAGGCTTTTATTGAGAGTGTTGATGTAGTTCATACTTCTAAATCTGATCTTGATATGTATTTGTCTGAGCCCCCTGAAAGAGTACAAAATGGTGGAACACATTTTGATGTTCTTCAATGGTGGAAGACAAATGAAGCAAAATATCCAGTGTTAAGCATAATGGCAAATGATATACTATCAATTCCAATTACTACAGTTGCTTCTGAGGCAACTTTTAGTGCTGGATCCAGAATTATTGATGCAAAATGAGCCTCATTGAGAATTGATACAGTTGAGATGCTTCTATGTGGTAGTGATTGGATTAAAGAATATTATGGGATTAGAAAGGGTTCATCAAGAAGCATTGTAAGTAAATTCTCCTATTTTTTTGTCTTCTTTTTATTCTTTTTTAATATTGCCTATTTTTACTTTTAATGTAGCTTGAAGAAGAAGAAGATGAACCAACTATGCAATATGACTTTGGTGAGGTTGATTTGGGAGGAGCCAAGAATTCAACCACCTCCTGAAATGAATCAGTCTTGTACTTGTTGGCTTAATGTTTTGCTTGATCGTATGGCGAGCCTATGATGAACATGTTCTGAGGCTAATGATGTATTATTCTAGTCTACTTAACTGGAGTTTGATTCCTGAATGGTGTTTGTATTTTGATGAATAGTGTTTGTTTTCCTGAATGGTGTTTGTATTAAAAGCCTGTGATGAATGGTGTTTTTTTTTCCTGAATGGTGTTTGTATTAAAAGCATATGCTGAAATATGTTTCTGAGGCTTCAAGTATATGAAATCTTAACATGCACTTTATATTTTTGCTCGTATTTCGATGAACTTGGAACATGGTTGTTGTGAATTTATATATTTGAATGCATGAAAGTAGTTATTCATTCGAAATTATACCTTAGATAATTTTTCTTTGTTTTTTTATTGTGAAAAGAATGATTTCGCGTTATCGGTTCCTGAATCCGGATCAGTATCGGATGAAACGGGTAATCGGGACATCCGGTCCGGATCGGTCCGGGTACCCGCTAAATTTACCGGATCGATCCGTACACCCGATAAGATTACCGGATCGGTTCCCGAGAACAATATCGGATCCGTTAAGCTTATCGGACCGGTTCCTGATTACCCGATAAGCTTATCGGTCGGATACCGGGTAGGTCAATATCCGGACCGATCTGGACCGTTAACAGGCCTAGTTCCTATCGAAACTCGCTGCCTGTCTCTGATTAACTCCAAATCGCACCTCAGGCCCTCCGTCGTGTCACCATATAGAGATTTCGACATTCACGCACAACAAGCCCAGTAAATTCTGAATCCGATCGCGGTGGATTCCCCAAGTAAATCTCTCAAAAACAATGGAATGATATGGTAAAGAGGCGAAAGATTATCTAGAAGGATTATCTAAACTTGCAAGAGGGGAATAGAAGAGAAAAGAGGGAGAACAAGGGGAGAACAGAGGGAGAATCGCATTTCGGGAGAGAGAAAAAAAGGAGGAAGAGAGAGAATCATCAATATATGTTTTAAAAATAAGGAGAAATATCCTTCCAAATAACTGCACTCATAATTTAAGGAATGACAATCTAGTCATTCACGTAAATAAAATGACCAATCTAAATCATTTGTGTAAGTATTTTTCAATGATGTTAATTTGTAATATTTTAACAAAAATGTATTACTAGATGGAAATTATCCAAAAAAGATTGCCCTAACTCATGTCTTACATATCAAATATGGGCTTTGAATAACCAGTAGTTGGGCCACATTCTTGCCCACATCTGCCCCAAAACAAATATACAACGAAAAATGTGGTTCTTAAACTTGTCCACTAAAAGTATATAAATTTCACTTGAATCGAAATAATTTTGTGTTTTTCAAATTAGTCGAGATGGTCCATGATCAATTTTAATTTTACCAAGTCAATCTTGATTCAATATTAAATTAGTCACTGCAGTCCCTTATAACGATACATGTTAGACTTTTAAACACATAGATTAGACTCACACGATTTTCTTATGAATTATATTAATAATTTTATACAAAAAGAAGTATTTTGAAAACCTAATCAATATATTTTAAAAACCAATTTGACCATATACAAACAATCAGTGTTTAAAAAATATAAAATAATGGGGAAAACTACACAATCATAAACTAAATGATGATGTAAATCATAAAATCCTATAAATTAACGATGAAAGATAAAATAACAACAAATATAAAATAAATAAATAAAAACTCATAAAGGGAAATTCAGATAATATTTTATATAACCACAGCCAATGCTTAAAAATATAAAATAAAATATAAGACAATTAAAAAGCTCCATAATAGAGAATATATTCTAGACTTGTGGGGAAACTATTCGGAATACATAGACGATTACACAACAGCGAGGTAAACAAATTACAAATAAATTCCGGAAATGAACGAATTACACAGCAAACTTGAGGACAACAAATTACACGAAATAAAAACGGGAAAATCTAATTAACCCGTATGACAGATTAATCACAAAGAACAGGTAGGGGAACAAAAAGAGTGCCAGAAAACCAAACCGAAAAGGATCACAAAGATCCGAATCAACACAAGGTGGACGGTGGTGAGAGATGACCGGAACTTGGCCTCGGCTCAGTCCTCCTCTATCAAGTACCCGCGTCCAAGGCTCCATACGTATCCTGCGGCCAACAGCCCAGAAGAACAAATCCAGAAACACCCCGGCTGGTTCCAAGTATTCCCGAAAAACCCCCCCAAATTGCCTCAAGTAGCTTTTCACTCAGAAAGAATTTTTCACTCAGAAAAATTTTCACCAAGAAAACACAAATCGATTTCTTCCTCACTTAGAAAATTAGGTTTTTATTTTTCGTATATCTCCCTCATCCCAGATCGCCGGCCTTAAATAGGCAAAACACCAACCGGTCGAAGCCACCGATTTTAGGAGGATCGAATCCAATCATATCAAAGAATGATATGGGTTTCGATCCCCTTCCAAATCGGGACCGCAAAGCCGAGCAGGAGGAAGGAAAGAAAAATCTTTCCATGGCAGTCGGCGGGTAGGTGAGGGGGGAGAGGGAAAAACCGAGAGAAGTGAGGCTAGGGTTACGGGGGGGTTTAAGTATAAGGGATAGACGGTAGAGATAGGTCAACCCTCATCCAACGGGTGAGAACAAAGGAGCCGGGGGTGGATTTAAATCATCTGGGCCGGGCTGCAAAAAATACCGGCCCATAATAAAAATAATCATTTGGGCCAAAATTTTAACAAATCTCCACCCGGACCAAATGAGCCATCGGGGTACTCTCGTGATAGGGAGGTCATCATCGTCGAACGTCACACCACCTGCACACCACACAAAGTTAGTACAAGTATAAAGACATTAAACAATCACTAAGAAAGGAAAAACTAGGAGTCACAGAGAAAACTAGAAAAGCTATCACAAAGATAGCGACAGGAGAGTCTTCAGTTGAAGGAGTCGATATTTAGTATCGACTTGCAAGATCTGACTTTCTCGACTGGTAGGCACTTCGTGCCCATATCTGCAGGGTTAGACTGGGACGGGATTTTCTTCAAACCAATTATGCTATATCACGGATGAAATGTCGCCTGACGTCAATATGTTTTGTACGATCATGGAAAGCGAGTTTACGCACAAGTGTATGCTAGATCGGTATCGAGAAAAAACCACAACATTGTCACGAAGAACACCAATTTCATTAAGTAAACCTTTCAACCAAATAGCCTCTTTAAAGGCTTCAGTAGTGGCAATATATTCAGCTTCGGTAGTAGAGAAAGTAACTATATGTTGAAGTTGAGATTTCCAAGAAATGCATGAGCCACACAAGGTAAACACATATGAAGTTGTGGACTTACATTCATCGCGATCATTGGCATAATTAGAATCAACATAACCTTTAAGGTTAACCCCATCATTAGATTTAGAAAACACAAGTCCATCAGAAACAGAATTTTTTAAGTACCGAAGTAACCACTTAAGAGCCTCCCAATGAGGCTTCCCAGGATTGGCCATATACCTACTTAAACAGCTCACAGCATAAGCAATATCAGGTCTGGTACTGACCATAAGGTACATGACAGATCCAATAGCATTAGCATATGGGATAGATCTCATTTCTTGAATTTCAGATTCCGTTTTTGGTGACTGAGTTTTGGATAATAAGAAATGAGAAGCCAGTGGCACACCAACAGGTTTTGCATCAGTCATAGAAAATTTTTCCAGAATTTTACCAATGTAGGAGGACTGATTTAGAAATAAAGTGCCTTTCGATCTATCCCGAACGATATTCATTCCTAAAATCCTTTTAGCATCCCCCAAGTATTTCATGTCAAATTGTTCACCTAAGCGATTTTGGACATGATTAATAGATTTAATGCATGAACTTATCAAGAGCATATCGTCTACATAAATAAGAAGGAACATAGGAACATCACAATCAATCTTGAAATAAAGGCATGGATCATAAGCACTTCGGCAGAATTTCAAGGACAGCATGCAATCATTAAATTTCTTGTTCCATTCTCTAGGGGACTGCTTGTGCCATATAAGGTTTTATTCAAGCACACATAATCCGGATGGTTAGCATCTATAAAACCTTAGGTTGTTTCATGTAGATGGTTTCTTTTAATTCACCATGCAAAAATGCCGTTTTAACATCTAATTGTTTCAACTCCCAATTATGATGTGCAACTAATGCAAGCATGATGCGAACAGTGGTGAATTTAACTACGGGTGCAAAAATTTCGGTATAGTCAATACCTTCGCGCTGAGTGAAACCTTTAGCTACTAACCTTGCTTTGAATCTGATGTCATCCTCATCCTTTTTGACTTTAAATAACCACTTACAATCAATCAAAGAACAGTTCTTAGGTTTTGGAACAAGTTTCCAAGTATTATTAGCATGCAAGGATGTCCTTTCTTCATTCATTGCACTTAACCATTCATTTGATTTATCAGACAACAGAGCGTCATTGTAAGATTTAGGTTCATTTCCATCAAGCATATCAAACACATTGAAAGCAAGAGAAGCCATGTGGAAATCATCTAAATGTATAGGTCTTCTAACATTTCTTCTAGACCTATCCCTAGTTAGTTGATAATCAGACAAATCAGGAACAGATTCAGACTCGTCTCCATTTTCAGATTGATTATCAGGTTGATCATTAGAGATTTCAGGATTTTCCATATTATCAGATTCAGCAGGCAACTCATTATCACTAAGACGCTCCACCCTAATCTGAACAGGGTGGGGAGTATTTTCAGCAGCTAACACAGGAGCAGGTAATGGATTATTAAGACAAGGAAATTCAGTTTCATTAAACACCACATCCCTACTAGTGATCACTTTCAACCCGGGTTCAGATCTGACCCATAATCGATAACCCTTAATACCATCAGGATATCCAAGAAAAACACATCTCAAGGACCTAGGCTCAAGTTTATCAACATTTTGATGCACATAAGCAGCACAACCAAACACACGAATGTTTGAAAAATCAACAGCATGACCCGACCACACAGACTCGGGATAATTACCATTCAGAGGTATAGAAGGTGATCTATTTATAAGATAGGCAGCAGTTAAAAGAGCCTCACCCCAAAAACTTTTGGACAGTCCAGAAGTGGCGAGCATAGCCCTAACCTTTTCAAGGAGGGTTTGGTTCATCCGCTCAGCCACCCTGCCTGTTGAGGGGTGTAAGGAACTGTCTTATGCCTAAGGATGCCGTTTTCGGAACACATAGTATCAAACTGAGTATTGCAAAATTCAAGACCGTTGTCGGTCCTTATCTTTTTAATCCGTTTTCCGGTTTGATTTTCCACTAAAGTTTTCCAAGTTTGAAATTTTTCGAACACATCAGATTTCAGTTTGAGTAGAAAAACGAAAACTTTCCTAGAATAATCATCAATGATTGACAAGAAGTAACGGTTTCTCCCATGAGTCGGGACACTGGCAGGACCCCAAACATCAGAATGAACATAATCAAGCACATTGGAACTCTTACCAGATTTTTCAAAAACAGGATCAGGGGAATTGGGAGGTTTCGGAAATTGGGTTTTATGTTGTTTGCCATACATGCAAGAGTCACAGAAAGACAACTTAGAGATTTTATCTTTTCCAAAACACTTTTGTTTATGCAAGATATCTAATCCCTTCATGCTCATGTGTCCTAACCTATTATGCCATAATTCGGTTTTATACGCACAAACCAGGTTGGAACATGCGGCAATTTGATTTGGCAAATATATAAATTAAATTTCCGGATTCCTTTAAACAACATTAAGGAACCTTTGCAGATTTTCATATAACCATTTCCCCATGAACCCCTAAGACCCTCATCTTCCAAAGTAGTACAAGATATCAAATTGTTAGATAAATCGGGGATATGTCTGACATTTTTTAAAGTAAATTGAGTACCATCAGCAAATTTCAAACAAACATTCCCAACCCCGGCCACAACCCGTTTCATTTTATCAGGCATATACACATACCGATCACCAAGATTAGTATAACTCGTAAAATGCTGTTTATAAGGTGTCATATGGTGAGTGCATCCAGAATCCAGCAACCATTCATTTTCACTTAGACCAGAAAGCACAGAATTCACAGAAAGATGCATATTATCAATAACTGTAAAGACATCCCCAGCAGTAAAGTTTGCCTGATCATTTGGCAAATTCTTTTTAGGTTTGGTGCATTCATGTATATAATGACCAGATTCACCACAGTTATAGCATTTGCGGTTTTTAGGCCGGAACTTAGATTTATCCTTCCATTGCCCCTTTTTCTTATTAGACTTTTCAAAATCAGATTTGATAAACGGTTTCTTTTTAAGGTGTGGTTTAGACCTTACAAAATTGACATCAGAAACCGGTTTATGGACCTTATTAACTTTCAAGTCTAATTCCTTACTCTTCAAGCCACTTATAACAGTATTAAGGTCACAGAATCCCTACCATACTTAATAGCAGATTTCACATCATTATAAGCATCTGGGATAGCATTCAAGAGCACAATAGGGGAATAATCATCAATGTTTTTATCACCAGTTTGTTTTATATCTTGAACTAACTTTGTAAAGGTATCAAGATTGCCATCAATATCTTTATTCAAATCCAGCTTGTAACGGAAAAACTTTTCGAGGAGGAATAATTTATTTGGCAAAGATTTTTCAGTAAACGTTTCCTCAAGTTTTTCCCAAATATGTTTAGCATTATCAGTTCTGCCTATTCGTCTAATCACAGAATCAGACAGGTTCAAGATTATAGAGGAATGAGCAAACTCAATTAATTCCTCTCGTTTTTCAGAAGACACATCGGATGGGAAAGTACCTTCAATGGCTTTAAAACATTTTTATTGGACAAGTATAGATTTCATTTTTTGTTGCCAAATTCTAAAATCTCCTTTACCGTCAAAAGGTGCCATTGTAAATGAAGTTAGAGAACTCATTTTAGTATTTGTAAAAATCACACAAGATTTTAAAATACCAGCACAAGGTACTAATTAAACTGAAAAACAGAGGTGACAGATAAATATCACAAAGATACCACAACGAACGAAATCACACCAGATTTTGGAGTCGAATACCAATATCACACAGATAACACACAGTTTAAAAAATCACACCAGATTTTTAAAAGATGATAAGAGCTGGAATCGTATCCCGGAGCCCCCACAAGATCCGAGGAACACTTACGGTCCAGGCAAGGGGGTTTGGTATGCCCAGAGATAACAATTTCAACGGTCTCAACACAAGGTATCAAAAAACCGAAACAATCACAGTCACCAAGACAGAAGCAGACGGAAGCTAAAATAAATAACGAGAAGCAGCACACCAAAAAGTACCGAAAATTTAAGGGAGAGTATGGAGTGTAATACCTGAGCGGATTCCTCGGCCGGAACCCGTATGCCCTTCCGAATAGAAACCCCTTTTAAAGGGCTCCGATACCACTGTGGGGAAACTATTCGGAATACATAGACGATTACACAACAGTGAGGTAAACAAATTACAAATAAATTCCGGAAATGAACGAATTACACAGCAAACTTGAGGACAACAAATTACACGAAATAAAAACGGGAAAATCTAATTAACCCGTATGACAGATTAATCACAAAGAACAGGTAGGGGAACAAAAAGAGTGCCAGAAAACCAAACCGAAAAGGATCACAAAGATCCGAATCAACACAAGGTGGACGATGGTGAGAGATGACCGGAACTTGGCCTCGGCTCAGTCCTCCTCTATCAAGTACCCGCGTCCAAGGCTCCGTACGTATCCTGCGGCCAACAGCCCAGAAGAACAAATCCAGAAACACCCCGGCTGGTTCCAAGTATTCCCGAAAAACCCCCCCAAATTGCCTCAAGTAGCTTTTCACTCAGAAAGAATTTTTCACTCAGAAAAATTTTCACCAAGAAAACACAAATCGATTTCTTCCTCACTTAGAAAATTAGGTTTTTATTTTTCGTATATATCCCTCATCCCAGATCGCCGGCCTTAAATAGGCAAAACACCAACCGGTCGAAGCCACCGATTTTAGGAGGATCGAATCCAATCATATCAAAGAATGATATGGGTTTCGATCCCCTTCCAAATCGGGACCGCAAAGCCGAGCAGGAGGAAGGAAAGAAAAATCTTTCCATGGCAGTCGGCGGGTAGGTGAGGGGGGAGAGGGAAAAACCGAGAGAAGTGAGGCTAGGGTTACGGGGGGGGTTTAAGTATAAGGGATAGACGGTAGAGATAGGTCAACCCTCATCCAACGGGTGAGAACAAAGGAGCCGGGGGTGGATTTAAATCATCTGGGCCGGGCTGCAAAAAATACCGGCCCATAATAAAAATAATCATTTGGGCCAAAATTTTAACAAGACTAAATCACAAACTACTAAAAGTTAGCCATAAAACATGAAATAGATAAATAAATATGAAATAAATAAAAATAAATTTTCAAAGGGAAGTATAATAAACGCTTAAAAATAATTAATACGAAACAACAAGCCCAAAATATGAAATAATATATAAACAGCTCATAAAATAATATATAAACAACTCATAAAAAAATCTTTAAAAGTATTTATAAGTTCTAAATCTAAGTTCCGGACATTAGTCACTTTCATAAGTTTATAGTACCGTCATTTTTAACAAATTTGACAAACACTATTCAATGTTCAATAAACGTAAATTTAAAAGAAAGTGTTAGAATTTTGGTTACATACGTTTTTGGACGCATTCGTTTAAAATTTGTAATTTTTGCAATTATTTTAGAGAGAAAGAATGTAGCCATATAGACCCTTAGACTACAAATTATGTTATGCAACTTAATATTGTCAAATTTTAGCTAATTTTACAACTTGTGGACGATTTTACCCTTCAACTCATCTATTTTTATCTCATCCTTTTCTTTTCATTCATTATTTTTCTCTCTACTCTCTTTTCATCATTCTCTTCTCCGTTTTCTATCTCATCCTTTTTTTTCTCTCTCCTCTCTTTTCATATTTTCATTCATTATTTTAATTTTCACTTTCTCCTCTCCTCTCATCTTTCTCTCCCCCTTTCTTTCTCTTTCTCTATTTAAAAATATTCAAAATCTCGTCAGAAACCGTCGTCGTCGCTGCTTCCTCCCAAATCACCATGGAGCTCGTAATATTCTCGACAGAACTCAAGGTTCGGGATCTTCCCTACTCTCTCTTTCGATTTTATTTCTCTTTCTCCATCTTTCTCTCTCTAGAAAAATCCAAGATCTAGCTTGAAATAATATTATTTTCGTATTTTTTTTTGATGATTTACAAGTTTTCATATGATTCTTGCTGATTCGTGGTATATTTGGGTGATTTCCGACCGATTTGTATGTATCGGTGTTTTAGATCTAGTTTTTCGCATGTTTGCATACGTGGTTACGAATTTACAGTTATTACGATTTATTCATTTCGTACTGGGTTACCATATTACAATATTCATTTCGTATCACTATGCCTTGATTTTTTGTTAAGATTTTATCATTTCGTATTAGTATGAAGTTACGAAATTCGAATTTCATAACACATTTGTGCCGATTTGAAATTTTCGTATTGGATATTTGGTACACATGTTACGAATTCGTAATTGTTACGATTGGTGAATTGATACGATTTGTGGTTGAACTGATGGGTGAATTCATTTGAATCTTGTTATTATCGCCTGTTTTTTTCTCAGATCTGTTACATATGTTACGAAAAAATCAATTTCGTATTGAATATTCTGTTAGGATTTTAGATTTTCGTCTTGAAGTAATGATACGAAAAGCAAGAATAAATGATACGAAATGAGATTTTCATAATAAGGTTATAACTCTGTTACGAATTTAGAATTTCGTATTGGATATTTTGAATCCCTGTTACGAAATTCATATTTCATATCGTCATTTTTATGCTTATTGAGTTTTTTTGTGCGATTTAGTAACACTGTTAATTATGTTGTTATGTAATTCGTATTCCGTAACAAATGTTACCAATTTCGTAACAGATGTTATGAATTTCGAAATTCGTAACTAATTCTGTTGTGTGTGGTTACGAAGTTACGAAATTTGAATTTCGTAACACATTTGGGGTAATGATACGAAGCAAGAATAAGTGATACGAAATGTGATTTTCATAATAAGGTTATAACTTTATTACAAATTTATAATTTCGTATTGGATATTTTGTATCATGTTAAGAATTCGTAATTCGTATGGTCATTTTTATGCTTATTGATTTTTTTGTGAGATTTAGTAACACTATTAATTATATTGTTACCAACTTCGTATTTCGTAACAAATATTTATCAATTTAGTAACATATATTACGAAATTCGAAATTCATGATTCAATGGGAAAAAAAGTGATCCAAATGTACAAAATAAATACTTTTTTTTTCCCCTAAATATATTTAATTCCCAGTACCTAAATTTTTATTGTGGTAACAAACAAACATATTTTAATATGTATATTGAATACCTTTAGAGCACTGGGTACCGTTGGTGCCGTTGGCTCGTGCCATGTAAAATCACAGTCACGTCGAAAGCTCAATGGCACTGAAATCCTATGCACCACATTTCGCAGATCCGTTGCACCAGAATTACAGTGCTTTTTTTTTTTTTTTTTTTTTTACATAAAATTAAACATACACAATATTAACTAAAATAAACTTCATTAATTAAAAAAAAAAAAAAAAAAAACTCATTACAAATTTAAAAAAAAATTTGCATCAAATAAAAGAAGTATAACCTTATAAAAAGGCCAAATCCCAAAAACACATATAGTACAAACCAAGTCCAAAAAGAAAGAAAAAAAAAAAAAAAAGAGGCGCTCTTCTTCTCTTCCTCCTTTACTACTATCTGCTACCTGCAAAACACCAACAAAAACAAAAAAAAAAAACAAAACACAAACACAAACACAACAAAAACAAACACAAACAAAACCAAAAACCCAAAAAAAAAAAAAAAAAAAAAAATACCCATGGCGTGGGCTGGCCACCACGGCGCAACGGCCGACGGCGCCACCCACGGTGTCGTGCGCCAAGAAAAAACTTCGGCTGGTGGTTTGGCGCTGGTCTATAACGCAGCCGTACCCCATGCTCTTAATACCCACATGTTCAATTTAATAAATCCCAATAACACGTCCATCGAGGCTTTTTCCTTCTTTTAATTGTTGCTATTATTCCCCTTTTCTTTGTCATTTGTATTTAAAGAAATATCCGTCAGTATCCCGATCAACCGCTGTCGGCAGATCACTGTCGACCGATCATCTGAAATTGCCACCGGCATTTGTTTAAACTTCTTTTACTGCCATCGATCGACGATGAAAAATCACTATCTTATAATTTATATTACGAACGAGTATTATGACCATCGACGAACACTTCTTATCACCACCAGCTGACTTGTTAACAAAATTACACGGTGGTAATTTTGCTTACTGGTTGATATTCTATATTATTGTATGGTAACAACGTATCAGTGGGTATTTTTCACCCTTGGAGGTCAGTTCCAGTCACTCCCGGCTAACTTGTTAACAAAATTATTAGTGATAATTTAAATTACCAACACGTATTCAAAATTACCATATGATAACATTATATCGATGGTATTTTGACCGCTCCCAGCCACGGCCAGAAGTTTCACAAAACTGGAATTTAAAAAAAAAATAGAAGAAGTAGCAAAAAGTTCTTCATAGCAAAAAAGAAAATAGAAAAGCACATTATTTGCACCAACAAATCAATAAATCGAAGCAAAACTAAAAGCACAAATAATCCAAGACCAGCCAATAAACAAATCAAAACGCATAAAACATTGGTCCATAAAAATTATTTTTACAAAAAAAATAATAAAATACAAAAAAAATACAAAAAGCAAAAAAAAAAATCTGGTCGTTCAACAGAGTACCAGCGGGCTTCAAAAAATTCACAATATTCTCCCTTTCCAATACCTCTAAATACTAGTAAAATACAAAAAACTCTAACGAAGGAAACATTTACTAGTTCTAGTTTTAATATAGATATGACGAGGAAGAGAGTCATTTATTCCTGATCTGAAAAAAATACTGTTGCCTTTATTTTTTTGAACACTTTCAATCGTATCCAGTGGCCTAATTTCGAGATGGGACTTTCATCGTGCTCAAATCTAACTCCGATCACCATCTTCAATTGGATTTTTCATTATTTTCCCCACATCCATTAGTTTTGGGGAGAAATAAGAAAGAAGACAAAAAAAAAAAGCACGAGAGAAAGAGAGAGAGAGATAACATAAAAAGATAGAAAGATAAATAGATATGTTAAATTAGGGATTTTTTGGTAATAGATATATAAAATATATTTTGAATAAAAAATTAAAAAAGGTCGAATTTTGGGAAAATGCACCCTTTATTCTGTACCTATGGCCATTTAAAAAAAACATTGCAAATTAATTTAAATACCTTTATAAATGAGAAAATCATTATTATAGTGATGACAGAATGGAGATTGTGCTTAAAACATGACATGTGGAGGGGGGGGGGGGGGGGGTCGTGGCAGTGATTGAGGCATGAGGCTGTGAAAATAGCCTTTAGACCTATATAAATTGCGTGACCAATTGGGTAAATGAACATATCTACTCAAATGTCAAATATGTTGTGACTTTCTGTAAATAATAATTTGTCCTCTTTCCTGTTTTTTTCTTTTTTCTATCATTTTCCTCAGACTCTTCATTTATTACCAGTATTTACTAGAGATGTTAAACATGATACATCTTTAAGGAGTCGTTTGATTTGTACGAGTTTGGAATAAATTAAATCTATACCTCAAACGGTCAAACCCATTAAATCTATACCTCACACTTCTCTCCCTGCAAAATAATAAATTGAAAAAAAGACAAATGTATTTATAATTCCTATTTTATAAGTATGTAATAAATAAATAATTATTATTAGATGTATTATAGTTATTGTTTTTATTGACTATTTAATATTAATATTTATCACATAATAATTAAAAAATTATTAATTAACAAATAAGAGTAATCATTATATTATCAAATTAAAATTTTCCATTATTACTCAACATTAATTATAAATTAATTAGTAGTACTGTAATACTTGATACATATTAATGTAAATCATAAACAATTATAAATAAAAAATAGTGATTAATAAATAATATTCATTATTATTATAATAATTATTTTTAGCATTATTTAATGATACTATTTTATTAATCAATTAATCATCCAATAATTATTGAATAGTAATTTAATATTTTATTATACAACATTACTTATTATTTAACAATCATAACAATTATCAAAAAGATAATTATGCAAAATAATTATCATTAATTAATTATTACTAAATATTTGAGAATAACAATAAATATATTATTATTAATATTTTATAATAAAAATTAGTAATTCTTATTAAATATTATTAAATGACAATAAAAATATATTTTTTTATTTTTGAGATACTAGCTAAGAAATATAAAAAAATTATTTTAATTCTTGATTCTAAAATATTTTAAGCCAAAACACCAGAAAAAAAAGATTTATTTTCATTCCACCACTAAACCAAACACATGGTACCAAGAATCAAGTTCCAATCACATACCATCTTAATCTGATTCCTGATTTCAATTCCATGTCCCATTACGAACCGAAATGCCCCTAATAGTTTTGGGTCGACCCTAGCAGATTTCAGGTTATTCTGGTCGGAAAGGCATAGATTTAAATAGATTGACAATATATGAATCTAACCTAAACTCGGACAAATTTTGGACTAAATGTGCCAATAGGACTATTAGGTAAAAGTTCTAAAATTATATCTAAAATTTTAAATTTAAACATGTTTAACTCTTAAAATTGACATTCGAGAATTTAAATATACATTATTAAAAAGAGTTGCTTATAATATTAACTATGCTGCATAAACAAGATTATGAAACTTTAAATACTCTAAATTATATATATTCGAAAACTAGTATGATAATAATAAAATTAAAGATTATATATTCAAACAAAATAAAGTTGGACAATTGGTCATATTTTTAACTTTCAAATTACTCTAAATTGTCACATTTTTAACTTTTTATGTGAGAACATGAAGTTTATAACTTCAGTTAACCATAGAAGAGGAAAAATTGGACTGGGCACGAAATTCAGGGAACGTTTGATTGGTATAATTTTTATGGAATTTGAAGGAATTAGAATATTCAATTCTCTTGATCAAATTTCAATCAATTATTTGGTTTGCATATGGAATGGATTGAATTCTATGGATTCCATCATTCATGAATTTTATCATTCCATCTCATTTAATAATATATATATATATATATATATTTATTGTGTATATAATAAATATTATAAATGTAAATAATATATATACTTTTTATTTATATATAAATATGATAATTATTTATATCTGCAGATAAATTTATGTATTTAATAATGTATATATATATATATTATCATATATATATTTTTAAAACTATAATTTTTATTATAAATGAATAACATATGTGATTTTATTTATATTTAAATTTAAATTTTTATATATAATAATATATAAATAAAAATTGTATACATAATTACATATTATATATTAATAATATATAATCTATATGAAAAATTATACTAGTTGACATTTATGTATATTTATACCAAACTTTATATATATATATATATATAAATAGTATATATATAAATATTTCTTATATTATTTGGTCATTTTTATTATTTTTTTTTTTGATGCATAGGTGATTCATACTTCATATGACTAATCCTATGAGAAACAGCTCCGGCAGCTCAGAACAGCTTCCAGTTAAACCGCGAGATAATGTACATAACTAACAACTAAATATACTTCACTTCCGCATGACGAGTTATCACAGTGATTCTTCCATACTTGGCCGATAGATAGGCGTCGAATCTCCATAATCCAACCGCATGATTCGCGAATCGGGCCTCCTCTGATCTGCCAAGCGCTTGTGATCATTGTCGTAGAATTCAATCCCAAATTGTTGTCACTAAGAATTGAACCCCGCGCTAAGACAATTGGTTGTCATTTTTATTATTTCATTCACATGTTCCATTTCAATTCCTGCATATCAAACGCGCAGTCAAATTACACCAAAGTCCATTACAATTCCTTCAAAGTCAAATTAGTTGGGTGGATTAAACCAAAATTATTCTTAGAGATTCCCGACTTATTTTGAGAATAAAACCAAAATTAGTTTGAATTGAAATATAGCCGTTGACTGTTTAATTTTGTCAGAACAGTCCCAAAATCTTTTGGTTTAGTATGGTTCTAGAAATTTACAATTACCTATACCAAAAATTCTATGGCACCGGACCGAACTGTATCGAGTCGAGAAATCGAATTAAGAACCAAATTTCAACATTTGAATAATTTGTATTAAAAAAATATGTTAACAAAAAGACAATCAAAACGAACCCCTCATGCCTCATTCACCGTCGTCGTTCATTTCTTATAATATATAAATCTAAATGTATTTTATTATTAACGTTCTGACTTATTTTATGATAATTTTCTTTTTTGAATTAAGGTTAAGAAACGTACTGGTTCTTAATCATTTTACTTATTAATTCAATTATATTTGAAAAAAATTGGTTCTATCATTTTTTTTTGAATTTTCGAATCTCCATTCTAAATTGAAACGTCCCTTAAACCCGAATTTTCATATCGAAACGTTTACGATTCTATATGAATTTTTTTTTTTTAATCTTGTTTCCCAATCATGGTCCTAGTCCCTGTCTTATGTGGACCCTCACTTGAGTGCCGACTTTTTAACTGCTGTTCTTTTTCTTTATTGTAGCAACTAGTATAACACCCGTGTAATTACGCGGGAACATAAAAAAAAAAACTCTAATGTAAATATATAATATGTAAATCGTTCATTATAAATTTCATAATATTTCTTTATAAACTATATTATTTGTCTGTTTATGATTACATCATTCTCATCGCAACAAAAGATTTCTAGTATTTCCTGATCTTCACTCTTAATATGGCTACATAAAGCTAACCATGACCGAGTACGGGTCTTGGAAGATACATACCGACATGAGAGAGCTTGTGGCCTTGACTCTTAAATATAGTCATGGTAAAGCTCATAATAAGTGGGAACTGGCGTATTTGAAATTTAATGGTAATCTATATCTAGCGCTTAATATCAATTGTGGAATAAGTACTTTACTCTCAAAATTGTTCCCCGGATTTTTTGTTCAATAATATGGTTACGGATTTGGATAATTATTAATGATGTGATATTTCATAATCATGATGATTGCTCATATTTTGAATTAGCATAATTGAGACTCTAACTTACGATTTCAAGATGTGATTTGGAATTCTAGAACAGTTGATGCTATTCAAAAAAATCCATTGAATATACTTGATTTTGACTTTAGAGATCGCGGAGATTTTACATATACTGTGAGAACTGAGATATATCCGTTTGTCTTTTGAAATTATAGTCATCACGTAATCATTTACTCTCTCCACAATGTCGTTTGTTGGCGTCACGGTTGCTCTTTCTTCAGAAAATTACTTTATGAAAAGTTACTTATAAGTGAATGATAGTGCTTTCAGCAATGGCTGCAATATGATCTTCGGCATTCCAGATTAGTAAATATCAAGAATATCAATCAAGATTTCTCCATCGACTTCTTCACTCAGCTCACATCTACAATTTTGAGGATTCATTTGAAGAAGTCCTTAATTTCTTATAGATGGTGAGATGACATTGTCTTTTCAATAATTAATCTCATATTCTTGGTGAGTCTTATGAGTTTGCAATGATGCCAAAGTGAAGAAGAACTTATACTTGAATAAACGATATATGTATTGTCCTTTAATACAACTCCATATGTAGAATTATACTAAATAATTGTGGCTAGTTTTAGTAATGTTTTTGTAATTTAAAAAACTTTTGGGAATACATAATAGATCTTGACTTATAGCTTAAAATAAAGCACTTCTCAATCCTTATATTTGAAAAAAAATACATAAATTATTTGGATATAATTTAAAATACAAAAGAAAATTCAAAACTTTCAAAAATATATAGTTGATTTCAAAAGTAGATAAATTAACAAATCTTTTAAAACTTAAAAAATAAAAAATCACTTAAAATTATTTAAAAAACCACTTCGAGTACCTTTTTAATTATATATATATTCAACACTTCTTTCAATTGATATTTCTTTTATTGATATACATAATTATAGTGACTAACAAATACAAAATAATTAATTAATGGAAATATATAATATTTTCGCGAGATTTTAGGTTTAATTTTTTAATATATAGTGCACACTACTATAGTAAATTCTCTTTGTTTGGAATTTATATTTTTTAATTAATGAAAACATAAAATATTTCTCTAATATAATCAATTCCTATTTATTCATAATTCATATTCCTTAATTCGTAGAAATTAATAAGGTAGGTAGGAGTTATTTGAGGTATAATTATAATGTAATTAATGCAATGATGATTAGGCGAGTAATTGATTATGTGACAGCTGAAGCATGAAAGGGTGACACATAAGCACACGAAGCCAAGAAGACATGTGGCGTAGAGCGTGAGAAGCTGCCATTTAGGCTCAATGTATTCTGCATTGGTATATATGGGAGATTTATAAACTATACATGTTGAGAATCTCAAGAAATATGTAAATTTTATAACATACTGTTATTTGAGTTTACATGTAAATGAAATTAACTTGAAGGGATTAAGTAACATTAACAAAAAAAAATATTAAGAATTATCTAAAAAGTAAATATTAAGAAATCTGAAGGCGAAAAAGACAAAATCGATTATGTGTTTTCAACTTAACAAAGAACAAACTCTGTCCGAGTGTTTTTTTCTCTGTTTTTCTTGCTTTTATTTTACCGGAGGAATTGATTATATTTATAGAAATATTTCATATTTTCATTAATTAACAACATAAATCCCAATCAAAGACAAATTTAATATATCAGTTTACACTATATATTAAAAACTTAAACCTAAAATCTCGCGGAAATATTATATATTCCACTAATTAATTAGTTTATATTAGTTAGTCATTATAATTAGATATATCAATAAAATAAATATCAACTGAAATGAAAGATGCTTTGGAGTATTGCAAAAGAAGTATTGAATATATATAACTAAAAATATACTTGAAGTCCTAATCAATTAAATAGATCAAAATTCTCTTATTAAAAATATTATTGAAAGTGTAGAAATAATGGTTTTAATCATTATTTATAAATAAATCAAAGAACTTATGGAATAAATCAATTAGTCTATTTTAGTTTTAATCTTATTTAATTAATATAAAATAACAAAATAAATGAAAAAACTTATATTTACGAAATTATATAATTACTGATTTTATGAATTTTCAAAGAGATATTTCAAATATATAAGAAATTAAATTGTTCGTGTTTTTTTTTCCTCCATTTTACATGTGTAAAACTAATTGAATATCATTTTTATTGTGTTTTTCTAGCTTTTCAATTTTCATTTCATAATTTCTAGCTTTCCTCTGCAGACCTATTTTTTAAGCGGCAGGAAATGAAATGCTTGCTTCTTGTGCAGATTTTTTTAAGCGGCAGCCAATAATTTAGGTAACATTATTTACTATTTATTAATTGAGGTAATTAATTTAGGTAATTAACAAATAGGTTAGGAAATGATGATGTGTTAACCAAAGCATGAGAATATGACACATAAGCAACCGAAGCATCAGAAGATGATATGTGACAGTCGAAGCATGGGAAGGTGCCATGTAGGCTCAGCATATTCTGCATTAGTAGATAGGGGGATGATCATGGCACACGCTAAGTCTTTTTTTTTCCCCTGTGTATGAATTAATGAAACATTTTTTTTTTAAATCAGGATGGACGGGTCGATTCTTTTTAGGTCGTAGATCGGTCTAGAGCCGGTCAAGGTTTTCATCTGAAGTGTTTCTTGCCTCCACACCTTACTACCCAAGGGTGGGCGGTTCCTCTCGTCTCAATTAAACTAATCGAGACGAAATGTTCCAAGTAAATATTTTCACACCAACACAATCTATATATAGAAACATAACCACAACGTAATTTAGGGGTGCGTTGTAGGTACAAAAGGGAATAGAACGGAATGACCTTTATTTCATCTCAATTTCGTTTATTTAAAATTAGAGGGAAATATTTTATGAATTGGTCATATCCCTTCCGGTTCTGAAGTCTGTTGACGTCTGGTTTGGTCAACGTCACGTGTACTGATCAAGACGAATGGATCGAAGACACGTAGAAAATAAAATAACAAAAAGGAAGGTGTTTGATCACTAAATTTTATTAATGACCTTTTAAATAGAGTAGAACCGGACAGGATATTTTATGCCGGTCTATCTTGTTGCTTGTTAATTACAAGTCTTATTTTCTTTTTTGGCGATGATTCTCTCTTCTCCCTTTTTTCTCTCTCTATTATAAATGCTTGAAATCCAAAGATCTGCTTTCACTGTACATTTTTCCTATATATAGACAACTTGGGCCAATGGAGAGGTGACAGCTGGCGAATGTCTGGGGAATATGCCCAAAACACTTGTTAGTCTGCATTTATGCCCAGGACACGTGGAGGCTTCTAAGGAGCGCCTTGGGAAGGGGCGTGATTGCATGCTTTAATTGGCATGCGGGCCTGCCTTGCCGACTCTTGGGGGTGTTTATCCGATGGGGTCGGTCCTCGGGTCTCCCGCCGTTCAGGTCGGCCTTGTTGTAATTTTGAATCCGAGCATTTTTGTCCTCTCTCTGCTCGGCCCTCCTGGATTGGATATCGGGTCGGCCTTGGCATCGCCGTCCGGTCCGGTATTTTGTGAGCCTTGGAGGAAATCGGGTTTTTTGCCCGGTCCGACTTCAGGTTCTGCTCGATCGGTTTAGTTGTCTGGGTGTGTCCACGTGGATCCCAAGTCGGATGGGCTGCCAACAAGGGCCCCCGAGTCCAGGGCCGTGCCGAGTTGGTCGGGGCTGGAGTCGTTTCTCGTCGAGACCGATCCGGCTTGTGGGAGGACAAGATCCTTTGAATAGACGCCTCTTCGAGAGTTGCGTCGAATCGATTCCCTGGTCTCTAAGTGTCATTATGTGGGGGACGCGTGGCACAGGCAGATTGGACAGCGTGTTCACGCGCTCTCGAACTTTGCGACGGTTCAGTAGGAATTGTCGCCTCACGCGCCTGGCATTTAATGCCTTTATTCTTCTATAAATAGTGCCTGTCTTCTTCCTTAATGTTCTCTTCGCCATTTTTACGTGTTGTTGCAGAGAAAGATTTTTTCCGGCGATTTTTCTTTTTCCGATTTCACATAGACTTTCCCGGTAAGCTTGCTTTTCCTCCTCTTTCTTCTTTTCCATTTAAGATGTCGGAGATGAGGGGCGAGATAGAGGTCGGTTTGACCGTGTCGCCGGACCGCACGGGTGTGGCGGATCTATCGATAGGCGAAGCTCCCGTTGACTGGAGCGTCGAGGTGGAAGAAGGCGAAGTTGCGAAGTCGCCGGGATCTGGGGAAGTGGAGATGGTGGCACCGCTGACAGCCGTCGGAGAGACTCAGGCGGAGGAAAGAGTCGAGCCGGTGGTGGCTCGGACTCGCCCTCGTCCGTCCCCTCTCGTGGAGGCGGAGTGGGATTCAGCTTCGATTCCGAGTACCGTTACGGAGGAACAATTGGCGGCCTGGCGGCTGCGATTTAAGATTCCGGCGAGGGTGCGGATGTTTGTTCCGAATTCCGAGGAGAGGCCCCATGGTCCACCCGTCGGTTGCACGGCGGTGTATTACCGCTCTCTATTGACCGGGCTTCGGTTTCCGCTTCCGTTGACTTTTTCCCGGTGGCTAAGGCAGTGGGGTCTTCCTGTCCCCCAGATTCATCCGAATTCCTGGGCTCGGGTGGTGGGCCTTTTTATTCTTTTTAATTAGCACGGCTGGTCCGAGCCCAGTTTCGAGGAGTTCAACAGCCTCTTTCTATGGAGGTCAGTTGGTAGATCCGGCTCGAGCTGGTTTTATCTGACGGCCCGACATGCTATGCACAAGGAGTTAGTGGGGGTGCCCGAGACCATCCACAGATGGAAGGAACAGTGGTTCTTTATTGGGGGGCCGTGGAGGAGCTCTTTGGATGAGTGGGAGTCGGGGGTGGTAGATGCCGAGCTGCGGGTCCCTGTGCTTTTTACGGCCAAAATGAGTGAGTGTCGTACTTTTTATTCTTGTTCCTTTTTTTGTCTAACGCTCATCATTTGTTGCCTGTGCAGGACGCATCCCAGCGCCTGAGACCTCTCCCGACTTCGACGACCGGGTTGAGCAGCTTTTGGATCTTCCTCTTGAACAAAGGAAGTCTCATCTTTTAGTGACTGAGGAAAATCTCTGGGCGGCCGGACTTAGATCGACCGATCCGAGTACAATGTCTTCTTCAGGTAGTTCTCTTCCCTGTTTTTTTTTTTTTTTTGATATGCCTTCCTTTTCCAGCTCCTAAGGCCAAGACTTCGTCCGGGCGGAAAGAGACGCCCGCGCAGCGTGTGGCGAGGCTGGCAACTGAGGCCGCCGAGCGGAGGGAGCGGGCAGTAAGCGCAAGAGGTGGAGGCCGGGCACGAGGCGGCGCGAACAAGGCTGAGGGTTCGTCTGCTCCTGAAGTCGTCGTGTCCGCTCCGACTCCTGTCCGGGCGGGTCGGGAGGAGCCCGTCATTGACCTAGAGGGCTATTATCTTCCGGTTAACCAGGAGCGGGTGGATCCGTGCGACCAGATGAAGGGGCGACGGCCGCGCTGGTTCCTTGACTATGTCCGGGCCGCTACCCCGACTCCTGAGATGCTCAATCGGGTCCCTCCTGTGGTGGCCGTCTCCAGCCATATTCCGATCAGGGGTTGGACGCCCAAGCTGGAGATGATGACTAATGATATGGATCCGGTTGAGCAGATCCAGTTTGGAAATGCCCTAGTCGGCCGGGCCATGTGCACCTATGTGAAGGCCTCCAATGAGTTTTCGGCCTTGTCTGAGAAGCACAAGAAGGCGGAGTCCGACATCAAAGCTTTTCAGAAGGAGCATCACCTATGCCCTTCCTTGATCAAGTCTCTGGAGGGGGAGATAACCTCCATGAGGGGCGAGATGGAGCTCCTGGACAATCGGGCCCTCCAGGCCGACATATGGAAGCTGAAGGCCGAAGAGATGAAAGATGCGGCCGAGCAGTTGCAAAAGCAGTGCTTGGATATCCGGGCCGAGCACGAGGCTTATCTAAAGGAAACCAAGGCCCAGGTGGAAAGCCTAACCGAGCGTATGAACACCTGCGAGGCCTCGAGCTATGCCCGGGGTCTTGCCGCTGGGGCGGAGGCTTTTAAGGAGTCGCCTGCGTTTGAGGAGCAGATCAACTTGAATTATGTCTTCACCGGTTACGAGATATTAGATCTCATGAAGGGTGTCAAGACCGTTCAGGAGATCGAGGCATACATTGCATCTCAAGCGACCGATCTGCATGTTGATATTGCTGGAGCCGATGAGCCAAAGGTTGCTGAGGGCGAGGACGCCGGTCAGGCTCCGCATGGCGAAGGTGAGGGGCAATCCTTTCAGACGGCCGGCCAGGAGGGTGGGGCCGAGTAGTTTCCTTTATTTTTGCTTCCCGCATGGCCTGCGTGCCGGTCTTCGTCTTTCTTTTGTTTTGTTTCATGTTCGGCCTACGTGCCCATTCGCCTTGGTTTGTTGTCATCGTTTGTAATTTGTAATAACGACTGGGTTAAATAAAATCCTTCTTGCTGTATTTGTTGTTGCTCTTTTTATTGTTCCTGGTTGATTGTGCCGAGACGAGCTCGGTCTTATAGTGCCGGAGGAGCCGGTCTTATGAGGTGCCGAGACGAGCTCGGTCTTATAGTGCCAGAGGAGCCGGTCTTATGAGGTGCCGAGACGAGCTCGGTCTTATAGTGCCGGAGGAGCCGGTCTTATGAGGTGCCGAGACGAGCTCGGTCTTATAGTGCCGGAGGATCCGGTCTTATGAGGTGTCGAGACGAGCTCGGTCTTATAGTGCCGGAGGATCCGGTCTTATGAGGTGCCGAGACGAGCTCGGTCTTGTAGTGCCGGAGGAGCCGGTCTTATGAGGTGCCGAGACGAGCTCGGTCTTATAGTGCCGGAGGAGCCGGTCTTATGAGGTGCCGAGACGAGCTCGGTCTTATAGTGCCGGAGGAGCTGGTCTTATGAGGTGCCGAGACGAGCTCGGTCTTGTAGTGCCGGAGGAGCCGGTCTTATGAGGTGTCGAGACGAGCTCGGTCTTATAGTGCCGGAGGAGCCGGTCTTATGAGGTGCCGAGACGAGCTCGGTGTTGTGTCACGATTTATTCATCCCGACAGGCGATCGACTATAAGGCCGAGCGACCGAGTCAACTCCAGTCAAACTATGGCTAGCTCGCCTAATCGAAGATATCAGACCACCATCAGGTACCTAGCGATCGACTCCCAAGGCGATCGCCCTTTGGCATCTGGCGATCGACTCTAGTATCCGGCTAAGGGCAGTCGACCTACGCCCCGAGCAGAGATGATCGCCCGTCAAAGTCATCGAGGATTGGGTCTCAGAACAGCACCCACGTGCAGATCCACAAAAGGCGCTGAAAAGATCTTCGCTAACAGACAAGATCTTTTGCTAACAGACAAGACCTTTGACCTCAGCCTGTCACCTACCTCACCTACCGGCAGGCGCCGAAAGTTGTCAGTGGGACCACCCGTGACAGCAACTCAGGACGCGTGTAAGCTCCCCATTGGACAGATCTGATTGGCACGGCCAACTCCTGCAGACTTGAAGGAGACAGGCCCATGTGCTAAAAGACGATCGCCCGATTATTATAATGCAGAAAAGGCGATCGCCCGGCGTATCCAAGCCCTATAAATAGAGAACCTCCTCCTACTGGAAAAAGGTTCCGAATTCACCGGACTTACGTTCAGAACTCATTATCTCATATTCCGAATTTATTCACGGAAATACTAAAGAATAGACATATCATCAAGCTCCTGGCTTTCTCACCGGAATCCATCTCAGGACTTCTCTCTCCGAATCTCTCGTCCAGAACACGATCGGCAGAAGCAGCAAGTCTCCACTAGACAGATTCCAAGGGATTCATAAGCCCCGGAGCCCAAGCATCCAGCTAAATACTCGCCGTGAGAGACCGTCGATCTCTCTCCGCATGGCCATTCATCTCCTTTGTTACAAGAACTCACGAGCATCAAATCTGGTTCTTAGGCAATCTACACGCTCACTAGCTAAGATAACAAGAATCTTTACACTCATTGTAATTGTATTCTTACATTAGTACTTGTATCCCGAATATTGGTATTAATAATATCTCGCGAGAGCATTCAAGCCGGGACTAACAACCCGGCAAATCTTGTGTTATTTATCTTTCTCACGGAAGTGCTCTTGCATTTGTTTGCTATCCCATCCATTCCGGCAATATCTATCTCGGATAATATTTTGGGTAGCAACAATTAGCGCTAGAAGGAGGGCTATCTAACCCTCAAATTTTTATTTCTCTGTCCCGAAGAACACTCACTGTTCTCGGGGCATATACTTGAAGTGACACTCACCGCACTTCAAAGAAAACCTTGAGAATCATGACATCCGCTTTGTCGTCGAAGAAAGCCGCTCTCGAACCGCCGGACACCATATCCTGGCTCGGTCGAACTTGACGACGGGGGAAGCCGCAGAACGCGAGGCTCTCAATCCCGCATCGAGAGATGGCTGACCTCTCACTCGATCGATTCCAAACCGAGGAACAGATCGAGGAGGCTATGGCCATCTGGAGGAGCGACGGAGAGCATGCGCGTCGCCGCGATAACTCCCTCCATCATCCGCCGCATGGGAAAGCGGAAATTCGGCGGGCTTCGAACGAGCGATCGTCGAAGCCCCGGTCGCGAGAAAGGCTCTCGCACGGGACGGATCCATATTCAATCGCTTGGGCGCGACCCATCCTGGCGGCCGGGCATTGATTTCCAACCTTGAAAAGCGGAACCGAATCCGTCACGAGAATCGGCCTACCAACCTCACGGTAACGCAGTTCGGCCATCGACTCCGCCCGATCGCTGTGGATCGGTACTCAATCGCCTCGGCTCCGCTCCGGCGCCGAGCCATGCGGATCGAGCCACGGCGATGGCCGCCATACAACGCCAGCTCGACGAGATGAAAGCACTCTTGGACACCGGGGCAAGCACCAGCAAAAAGATCACCGGACCGACCGAGCCACTCGCGGTCCACATCGAGCTTGCCCCCATACAACCAACGATCGCTCCTCCCAAAACACCTCTGTATGAGGGGAGATCGGACCCCAAAACCCACCTGAGTAAATTCCAAATCTACATGACTGGGTGTGGGGCATCTGATGCAACCAAGTGTCGGATCTTCCCGTTAACATTGGGCGAGCTGGCCCATAGGTGGTACGTCTCACTACCACCACGATCAATCACCTCTTTTAAGAAACTGGCAAATGACTTCACGTCATACTTCGCCAGCAAGGTCGCCAGACCAGAAGGCCCCCACCGCATGATAAAAACCAAGCAGGGGAAGGATGAAACCGATGCAGATTACATTGACCGAGTGGACGAAATCATCCTCACCGGCGAACCCGTCAGTGACGAGCTCGCTCTCTATTCGGTCATGGGGGGATTCCGCGGTCACTCTCCCATGTTTAGACATCTCTCCAAGGATATTCCCCCAACTTACGCGATCTTCCGCGCTAAAGCTGCCAACTTTCTGGCCAGGCAAAGGCTACTCACCCTCCACCTAGGCGAGGAAACGCCACTTCCTATCCAGAAGATAGCGATCGCCAAAGCAAAGAAGGCGATCGCCAAGCCACCCGGAGATCTCAAGGCCTTCGAGGACATGGAAGTCCATCTCCTACATACGTTCAACCGAACTCCGGCACATATTTTCTATGCCATCAAGGGGCACGAAAAGCTCAAAAAGCCAAAGGCGATAAGGGACCACGGTCACCTGGACAACAATCAATATTGTGCCTACCATAAGAGTCCCGGCCACAGCACCAACCAATGCCGCGACCTCCTCAAACAGCTCTGGAGATTGTTCGAGGAAGGCAAGTTGGACAGCTTATTGGCCTAGCCAAAGCCCCTACCAATCTCTAGACACGATCGTCCGAGTCGAACACAACAGGCTGGGAAGCTCATATGATCCGACCCCGGGATCAACCTCGGCGACCGTCTCTACATGCTTCAATCAAGAGAAGGAGACCGCGGAAGTCTCCCCGATCTCCCTCCTTATTTAAGAAACTGGAGGACTCGATCGCCATCTACAGCTCACCGTCTAACATGATGGACTAAGACACGAGATCGCCTCCCCCGCACAACGTACACCGTCGAAGGTCGGCATCTACATGACGATCCAAGGTGGAAGAGTGCAGTCATGGTCCTGGTGGTCGATGGAACCGACTGCTTAGGCCATGCAAGGTCCCTTTGGGCCAAGATCACCCGCCCTTCGTTTAAATACGAGGCCGGCGTAGTCTGAGGGCCCTCCAAAATTAATCCGTGGGCACGATCGCTCGCCCTCAAAGGTTCATCATCTAACATGGTGAACCCGGACAATGCGACGTGCCACAACCCCCGTCTCAACGTACACCGTCGAGGTTTGCCATCTTCATGGTGGGCCGAGGTGGAAGCAGAGCTAAACGAGCCGCGGGCGTGGTGTTGAATCATCCGACGCTACCCCGCGCAAGGACTTCTCTAGACCGAGACCGCACGCCCTTCGTTTAAATACGAGGTGAGGCGCAACCTAACAGAGGACCCTCATAATAAAGTGAGTCACGAGACACTCAATGTCTTCGCGCATCAATACATGATCAAGGAGTCGGTCCATCGAACTCCGCGATCGTGCACGGTTCCTCAAAATGGACGACCGTCCCCGAGGATTCGACAAAGTTGAAGACCGCTCACTCAACGAATTATTTTCATCCCCTTACTTCCGCTAAGTGAATAAAAACAAGGGGCAATAAGAGTGCGGACTACCTATACGACGATCGTCGCTATTCAACCACATACGGAGATCGTCATTTTTTCAGATGTAGTGCAGCGATCGAATTTGTTGTAAAAAGTTGTCTTTATGAGTTTATCAATTCATTTGGAACTACCCTCGAAACGATCTCTCCTCACACATTTGTACAAAGTCAAACAAAGACTCAAAAATAACAATCATTCAAGTGATAAGTCAGAAATTCAAACGTTCATTTCATTACTTGAAAAAATCGGAGTACATGGTCGCCCGAAGGCCTAAGTGCTACAAAAGAAAGCTACAAAATTACAAGTAAGCAAGCTAAAACATCAAAAATGAAGTGCCTCAGGCCTGCACCTTCGCCATCAGCATCCGGCGCGGTCCCCTCACCTTCCGGAGCGTCGAGATGAGCAAGATTGGCCGGAGACGGATACCAGCTCAAATCCACGCCGATGTCCGCAAGATCCAAGATCGGCAAGGAGAAAGCTGGATGGAGAGGATGCTCCAACGCATATGACTTGAAGTTCTCAGCTAGAGGCCCGACCTCCAAACCTCCCTTCCTGGCTGCTCGGATCGAGTCGTGACGCCAAATAATAGGCGAACTCACGACAAACTCCAAGTTTTGAAAGGGGTCGGCCTTGGTCGCCTCAACCTCTCCTTTCGGCTCCGCCAACGCCTTTTGCGACCCCTAGAGCTCGGCCTCCCTCGCGGCAACTTTTTCCCTCGCCTCTGTCGGCTCATGTCAACCGAGCGATCGTCACCTTCTGGCGATCGGCCTCCTCTTCAGCAACCTTCTGCGCCTGGACGGCATTCTGCATCTGGTCCCGAAATCGGTCAACCGCCAGACGATATTGCTCAGTTTCCTTCTTCTCCAGCTCAAGCTCATGGCTCGCCCGCTTGGCCGCCTCCAGAGAGTCCTTATCCATCGCCGCGATCTTATCAGCAAACTCAGCGTTCTCTTTCCGAGCCGCCTCGAGATCCGCCTGCAAGCGAATAGTGGAGGGCCGCCCCTCAAACTCCTGAGCAGCCTGGACAGCCATGGTCTCCGTATGGAGAGAAAGGGCGAGAACAGCCTGCATCGAACTCGCCGATCGCTGACGAGCGATCGCATCCAGATCGGTCGTCCATGCCTTCGGCAGAGCAGAAGCAGCCTTGCTAACGTATGGAGGAACGTCACAGGAATGGCGAGGAGATTGGCTCGCTAGGAAATCTACGACCATCGGCGGGCAAGACGGATCTGCGCGACGGATCCTGCATCAAAACAACTAAGTTAATACAACTCCTACGCAGTGTAACACCCCCAAGACATTCAGGGCACATTACAGCGCCGTGGACCCCACACTGTGGAATCCACCAGGCTAACATACCAACAAGACATTTGACAACGACAAACTATCATTAATAAAACGACAATTAAAATAAAAGACTACAAACCGACAATTAAAATCTGACATCAAATCCATTTCCCAAAATGGGAACACAACATAAACAATTTCAAACAGGAAGTACTCGAGTACTTAAATCAACTTTATAATACATAAATCCCAAAATCAGACATCAATAGTAACCGACAGACATAACATCGAAAATCAAATACTGGACAATATCATGCTTGCCCTTCATCCTCATACGGCCCGAGTGCTCGTTTGTCCCCACGATCAATACCTGAAATACAAAAAGTATTTCCCCCATTTAAGGGGTTAGCGACAACTGCTAGTGCAAGTACAATCCATTTGAACTACATTCTAATCAGATGAATATATGCGCCAAAAGTCATTTTAGAAAACATTTTATATTCCGGAATATTTACGATGTACACACAAAACACATTATCTCCAACAAATCATAATTCAAAGTTAACCGTTGGCACGAGACTAACGGCCACAGTACCCATGAGCCGTCGGACATCCCTGGGTGGCTAACCACAGTTCGTGATACGCACACACACGGCAATACGTATCCCTAGAGGTCCCGTCGGACCGTCCCTAGGTGAACATACACATATCTCCCACAACAACCACATATAGCCATAATTCAAATACTAGAACATGTAAACAAATGTAAAGTACTTGCCTTTGAGACATTCTTGAAGAAACGGAAGTGAAACACGACTACGAACGGTCCGGGTGGAAAACGACGGTTCCTAAACGAAGGATTAGCATAACTCAGTCCCAACGGACATCAATAATCGAAAGGAATACTCCCAAAACCCCGATTACAAATAACGACAATAGACGTTCAATCAATACGGGTGAGGGTTTACGCAAAATCTCCCCGTATTGATAATTCACGGATTAAAATCAAGGAAACTGGATTTGGAATCATTCAATAATCACACTCGGTGAAGAATATCGTAATATAGATGAACAATTCGGAACTAAACCCTAAAATCCCGAAATCCCCCAAATTCGCCAAAATTAGGGTTCCTGAGGAATTACCTTTAATTCGGCTGATGAAAGGTGATTATGTTGATTATGATATGGTGGCTCGATTCTACCGTGATGGAATTTGGATAGAACTCCGAAAAGAACTGGTGGAACTCGTCTCTGAGGTCGCACGTCGAAGAAACGAAGAGAAAAGAAATAAACTGCTGCTCTGAAGCGCATTGAGGCTTATATAATGTGAAGTTAGCGCACGCTAATCGCCATATGTAGCGTCGCTAACGGGGCGCGGCAGTCCGATGGCTCTCGCCACCATTCGTTAGCGTCGCTAACAATAAGGGTTAGCGTCGCTTCGCTCTTGATAGCGCACGCAAGGCAACGAGGGTAGCGTCGCTACCTACACAGCAGATTGATGCTGGCGATGTCACATCGGCCAGATGAAGGCTGTCGAGGGTATAAAACACGAACCGCACTACGGAACGAGAATCCAGGAACATAGGCCGAAGCATACAAGGCAGCGGAGCTAAGCGCTGAAAGAAAAATACAATTCCGACCACCGAAGGGTCCATAATGCGACAACGAAAACGAGATCCCCTAAACTTTTAGGAAATTACAAAAATGGCCCAAGTGACCGAAAATCACGAAACGACGTCGGATTTACAAACCGAAAGTCTCCACATGACCAACTCAACCATACGAACTTGTACAAACCAAGAAACAACGGAAACGAACGAGTTTTACAAGAATCGAACGTTCATACGGCAAAACATGTCATAAAACGAAATTACGTGAAAACATCATCAAAACTCATCCAAATGGGAAAACTCCAAGAACAAAATAGATTCGAAATGTCGAAACGGTTACAAGCGAGTCGATAAAAATAGACATACACCAAAAATGGAAACTGCTAAAAATGGAAAAATTACGGATATTACATTCTCCCCCTCTAAAATAAAGTTTCGTCCCGAAACTTAAGAATCAAAAAGTTCGGGATGCCTCGAACGCATATCCTCCTCTAACTCCCATGTCGCTTCTTCTACTCCGTGCCTCGACCATTGCACTTTAACCAAAGGAATGGTTTTGTGCCTTAACTGTTTATCACGACGCTCCAAAATTCTAACGGGTCTCTCTTCAAACGTAACATCCTTCTCGATCTCCACGTCCCCAAAGTCAATAATGTAGGACGGGTCCAGAACATACTTCCTCAACTGGGAAACGTGAAATACGCTATGTACATGACTCAGAGACGGAGGTAAAGCCAAACGGTACGCTAACTCACCGACTCTCTCCAATACCTCGAAAGGTCCAATAAATCTCGGGCTGAGTTTCCCCTTCTTCCCAAAACGGAAGACTCCCTTCGTCGGAGACACTCTCAACAGAACATGATCCCCCACCTCAAACTCCAAAGGTCTACGCCTAACATCCGCGTAAGACTTTTGTCGACTCTGGGCAGCCAACATCCTCTTTCTAATCAATTCGATTTTCTCCCTCGTCTCCAACACAAGATCCGGCTCGGTGCCAACCAAATCGGACGGCTCATCCCAATATATCGGTGATCGGCAACGTCGGCCATAAAGTGCCTCATATGGTGCCATCTTAATCGACGCGTGCCAGCTATTATTATAAGTAAACTCAATCAAGGCCAAATGATCCTCCCGATTACTACTCGATCTAACGCACACGCGCGCAACAAATCCTCGAGCGTCTGAATGGTACGTTGGATCGCCATGGCCAGGGATGGAACGAAGTGCTCAAACGTAGCCGAGTCCCCAATGCCTTATGTCTTGCTGCCAAAAATGCGATACAAATCGGCCATCTCTGTCTGAAATAATGGTCTCGGCGTACCATGAAGCCTCACTATCCGAGTGATAAAAATACGAGCCAACTTTTCTGGACCCCAAGTATCCTTGATGCCCAGAAAATGTGCCGACTTAGTCAGTCGGTCTACAATCACCCATACCATATTCATACCAGTCTTCGTCCTTGGTAAACTCGTGACAAAATCCATAGAGATGTCCTCCCACTTCCATTCCGGAACGGGAAGTGGTTTCAATAATCCGGCTGGCCGCTGATGCTCAATCTTGACTTGCTGACAAGTCAACACTTAGCTACAAACTGAACTACCTCCTTCTTCATATCGCTCCACCAGAAATTCTTCCTCAAATCTTTATACATCTTACTTGAGCCCGGATGGACTGAGTATGGTGACGCATGAGCCTCTCGCATAATGTTCTGTCTCAGTTCCAAGTCGTTCGGAACACACAACCGACCTCGAAATCTCAACACGCCGTCCTCATGAATAACGAATCCCGGGGCTTTCCCCTTTCCTACACTCTCTCGAAGCTGAATAAATATCGGATCCTCTAACTGTCCCGACTTAATGTCTTCGACCAGAGATGAAGAAATCTCAAGAGTACGCAACTGCCCGGAACTCTCTGGCAGTACAATCTCAATGCTCAACCTCATAAACTCTCGCTGAAGTCCCGACTGGGCCGTAAGCAACTCAAGCGTTCGACGTGCGATTTCGGCTCAAGGCATCCGCCACCACATTAGCCTTGCCGGATGATAAAGGATCTCGAGATCGTAATCCTTAATCAATTCCAACCATCTCCCTGTCTCATATTAAGCTCCTTCGCGTGAAAATGTACTTCAGGCTTTTGTGATCGGTGAAAATCGACATGACGAGCCATACAAGTAATGACGCGGATCTTCAACGCAAATACGACCGCGGCCAACTCGAGATCGTGCGTAGGGTAATTCAATTCATATGGTTTCAGGCGACGGGAAGCATAAGCAATCGTCCTCCCGTGCTGCATAAGTACGCATCCGAGCCCTTGGCCCGAAGCATCACTATAAACTGAGAAACCATCATTACCACTCGGTAAAGCCAAAACGGGAGCGGTCGTCAACCGCTTCTTCAACTCCTCAAAACTATTCTACCTCTCATCGGTCCACACAAACTTCTCCGACTTCTGTAACAACTGAGTCAGCGGTCGAGCGAGCTTAGAGAACCCCTCGACGAATCTGCGGTAATACCCGGCTAATCCCAGAAAACTGCGGACCTCCTTCACGTTCTTGGGCGGTGCCCAATCCAACACTGCCTCTACCTTATGTGGGTCTACACGAACACCCTCGGCCGAGATCACATGACCGAGAAACATAACCTCCCGTAGCCAAAACTCACACTTTGAGAACTTCGCAAAAAGATGCTGAGTTCTCAAAATATCTAACACAATATGCAAATGGCGGGCGTGCTCCTCCTCACTCCTCGAGTAAATCAGGATGTCGTCGATAAAAACGACTACACACTTATCGAGGTACTCGATAAAGACTTTGTTCATAAGCTGCATGAACACGGTACAGTGCGTTAGTTAGCCCAAAAGGCATAACCACAAACTCGTAGTGACCGTATCTCGTCCGAAAGGCCGTCTTCGGAATATCGGTATCCTTCACTCGGAGCTGATAATACCCCGATCTCAAATCAATCTTCGAAAACACGGTCGCCCCTTGCAACTGATCAAACAAGTCGTCAATCCTCGGGAGTGGATACTTGTTTTTGATGGTCACTTTGTTTAACTCTTGGTAGTCGATGCACAAACGAAGTGACCCATCCTTCTTCTTTACAAATAGGACCGGTGCGCCCCAAGGCGAAGCACTCGGTCGAATATACCCCATGTCTAGCAACTCTCCCAATTGTTTCTTCAACTCAAGCATCTCGGCAGGCGCCATACGGTATGGCGTCTTAGAGATAGGTGCTGCGCCCGGCTCTAAATCGACGGTAAACTCAACCTCTCGGCCCGGCGGCAAACCCGACAACTCATCTGGAAAAACGTCAGGATACTCACATACTACCGGAATAGACGAGAGCTCGACTCCCCCTTCTTCCGATCTCAAAGCGTAACACCAATAACCCGTGCAACCTCCTCGAAGAAGTCTCACCGCCTTTAAGGCGCTGATCAGTAATCTCTGGCTACTCCGCTTACGCCCCACAAAGGAATGCTCGGTACCGTCAGAGGCCAACATCGAAACCGTCCTCGTTCTATAATTCATGATCGCCCCATGACGGTCCAGCCAATCCTCACCCAGAATCAAATCCTCATCTCTAATATCTACCGCAATCAGATTAGAAGGCGGACCCTCCCCGCGATACTCCTTTGGAAAATCTCTAACCTCACGATCCCCACGATGCTATCCCCACTAGGAAGTTTAACAACAAAAGGCTCACAAGCAACAAGGCAATCAACATGCGGCGCGACACAATCCATAAATATAAAAGAATGCGTAGCACGGAATCGAACAATACGGAAACAGGATGATCAAGGATGTGGACGGTACTGTGGCCACCGTCGCGTCGGGATCTCTGCTCGCCTCATCTCGTACACACGGGGCGGAGCAGACCCCGCACTAGAAGCTCCCCCTCTAGAAGGTGACCACGACCTCGACCTCTACCAAAACTCTGCTGCGGCCGAGAGCGTCGGTGCTCGATTCACACTCGGCTCTCCTGCACTGGAGCAGATATCCGAGTAAGCTTGGAGCTGCATCCGTACAAAACTTAGCACGGTGACCCATACGACCACAAGCAAGACACTGGATTGGAGGCCTATCACACTCACTCATCATGTGACCCGGACGACTGCAGTTGAAGCACGTAGGACCACGAACGGAACCAGCAGGAGCAGACCTAGAACTGTTCCCTCGACCAACTGATGGCGACTGACTCCCGAAGACTCGCGAACCAGACTGAGCCTTCGGATACCCTCCTGACTTGCCTCCCGAAAACTGACCGGAGGTCTTCTGCTTCTTTCCTTCAGCTGCCGTCTCTGTCGCAGAAAACGACATCTCGTAAGCCATCGCTTTATTCTGATATTCTTTCAAAGTCGTGCACCCCAGACCAGACATGTAGTGGTGCACTCTCGGTTTCATCCGCATGTCAAAGTGGCGGATCTTATCGAGCTCATCGCGGACTTGGTTTCTTACATAATGTAACTGCTGATTGTAGTCTTTGATGGCTTGAGATATAGGTACATCTTGGGGCTTAGCCTCAAAGAAGGCTCGGATCCTCCTCTTTCACCGCCACGGACGTAACTCGTCTTCCATCGAGATCCGGAACTCGCCCACGTAGGCTGCCGGCCACGCGGTTTCACCGCTTGCCACCACGTCATTGCCTCCTTGGCGAGGAAATCTTGAGCAATGGGTACTTTCCTCTCCTGCGGGCAATTGACCTCAAACACTTTCTCCATCTCGAACGGCCAATTCTCCCAACCGGAAGGTCGGAAGCACCATCAAAGCTGCGGAGCGCATACGAATCACGTCCCGAAGTAGCTTATCATTGCCGGACCCGGTAGGCGGGACCGGGTTGGCATTAGCATGGCGAGCAGGCGGCTGAGTCGATGGCGTCATGCAGTTCGCTACTGCTTTGTAAAATGTTGGCCACTCCAACATTCTCATGAGCATTACGGAGCTAGCGGTAGTCTGTGACCTCCGGAACTAGGGGAACACTGCTCGACAAGGAAGGCATCGTCGAATCGGTTCCCAGTGATCGGACATGGCCGCCCCACCGGCTGCGCCACGTCCCCTACCGCGTCCGCGGCCGCGTCGCGTCCTCTACCGGCAGGAATTACGAAGAAGCAACGGGTAAGTACAATTCACGGAAACGCAAAGATACTAAGACAGAATAAAGCGAGCGGTGAAACGAGTCAAGTTAGGAAAACTTACGAGCACCGGCGTACTGAGATGATGGCATAGCAGTGATACTGTCCCAAAAACGACACTTAACTAGACCCAAATGACCGACAGCCTAGGTATCCATAAACCTGGCTCTGATACCATATTGAGTAACACCCCCAAGACATTCAGGGCACATTACAGCGCCGTGGACCCCACACTGTGGAATCCACCAGGCTAACATACCAACAAGACATTTGACAACGACAAACTATCATTAATAAAACGACAATTAAAATAAAAGACTACAAACCGACAATTAAAATCTGACATCAAATCCATTTCCCAAAATGGGAACACAACATAAACAATTTCAAACAGGAAGTACTCGATTACTTAAATCAACTTTATAATACATAAATCCCAAAATCAGACATCAATAGTAACCGACAGACATAACATCGAAAATCAAATACTGGACAATATCATGCTTGCCCTTCATCCTCATACGGCCCGAGTGCTCGTTTGTCCCCACGATCAATACCTGAAATACAAAAAGTATTTCCCCCATTTAAGGGGTTAGCGACAACTGCTAGTGCAAGTACAATCCATTTGAACTACATTCTAATCAGATGAATATATGCGCCAAAAGTCATTTTAGAAAACATTTTATATTAGGAATATTTACGATGTACACACAAAACACATTATCTCCAACAAATCATAATTCAAAGTTAACCGTTGGCATGAGACTCACGGCCACCGTACCCATGAGCCGTCGGACATCCACAGGTGGCTAACCACGATTCGTGATACGCACACACACGGCAATACGTATCCCTAGAGGTCCGTCGGACCGTCCCTAGGTGAACATACACATATCTCCCACAACAACCACATATAGCCATAATTCAAATACTAGAACATGTAAACAAATGTAAAGTACTTGCCTTTGAGACATTCTTGAAGAAAGCGGAAGTGAAACACGACTACGAACGGTCGGGTGGAAAGCAGCGGTTCCTAAACGAAGGATTAGCATAACTCGGTCCCAACGGACATCAATAATCGAAAGGAATACTCCCAAAACCCCGATTACAAATAACGACAATAGACGTTCAATCAATACGGGTGAGGGTTTACGCAAAATCTCCCGTATTGATAATTCACGGATTAAAATCAAGGAAGCTGGATTTGGAATCATTCAATAATCACACTCGGTGAAGAATATCGTAATATAGATGAACAATTCGGAACTAAACCCTAAAATCCCGAAATCCCCAAATTCGCCAAAATTAGGGTTCTGAGGAATTACCTTTAATTCGGTGATGAAAGGTGATTATGTTGATTATGATATGGTGGCTCGATTCTACCGTGATGGAATTTGGATAGAACTCCGAAAGAAGCTGGTGGAACTCGTCTCGAGGTCGCACGTCGAAGAAACGAAGAGAAAAGAAATAAGCTATGCTCTGAAAGCGCATTGGGCTTATATAATGTGAAGTTAGCGCCGCTAATCGCCATATGTAGCGTGCGCTAACGGGGCGCGGCAGTCCGATGCTCTTTGCCACCATTCGTTAGCGTGCGCTAACAATAAGGGTTAGCGTCGCTAATCGCTTCTTGATAGCGCACGCAAGGCAACGAGGGTAGCGTCGCTACCTACAGCAGATTGATGCTGGCGATGTCACATCGTGATGAGCTGCATCGAGGGTATAAAACACGAACCGCACTACGGAACCGAGAATCCGGGAACATAGACGAAGCATACAAGGCAGCGGAGCTAAGCGCTGAAAGAAAAATACAATTCCGACCACCGAAGGGTCCGTAATGCGACAACGAAAACGAGATCCCCTAAACTTTTAGGAAATTACAAAAATGGCCCAAGTGACCGAAAATCACGAAACGACGTCGGATTTACAAACCGAAAGTCTCCACATGACCAACTCAACCATACGAACTTGTACAAACCAAGAAACAACGGAAACGAACGAGTTTTACAAGAATCGAACGTTCATACGGCAAAACATGTCATAAAACGAAATTACGTGAAAACATCATCAAAACTCATCCAAATAGGAAAACTCCAAGAACAAAATAGATTCGAAATGTCGAAACGGTTACAAGCGAGTCGATAAAAATAGACATACACCAAAAATGGAAACTGCTAAAAATGGAAAAATTACGGATATTACACGCAGATGCAATTTTCAACACAAAAATGCTATCTACCTCTCAGTCTTCTCGGGATCCCGACCGAAGTACGGTTTCCCTCGAGGGGTCTCAGCATCCGCGATCGCCATCTCCCGCATAAAAGCCGCAGAGGGCGGCTCATTCTCCGGAGCAACGATGGTGATCGGAGGCTCGGCGATCGTCACTTCATCGCCCGGGGCAGGAACCGAAGTTTCTTCCGGCCTCGGCCTCTTGCGGTCGCTCAAGCCCCTCCTCGGAATTTCCTCCTCAGCCACGGCCGGCTCCACGCGAGGCTCCGCCTCGGAACTATAGGCAACGCAACGGGTGGGGCAGAGACGACCTCTTATGGCGAAGACGGCCTAGAACTCCATGGTTCGACATGGCGATCTCCGTCGGAGGCTCCAAAAAGCGAGGAAGCGAACCTCTGCGGTTAAGACAATCGATCAACGATCGAATCTGTCCTCAAGTAAGGCGATCGCCTAGAAATTGAAGGTCGCGAAACTCATACACAGCAGAGATGTCTCGGGAAGCGGAATAGTCGAGCCGACAACCAACGACTCTCCTTATTGATCCGGGTGGCGTCAAGGTTGTCGTCAGACAAGCTCCTTATCCGCTCCCAGACAACGAGAAAGTCAAAAGGCAGCTCCTCGATCGCCGGAATGTGAAAACGTGCAAAACCGAAATCAAATTAGATCAGTCCAAAACGCATCCAAACGAAGGGAGAGTCTAAACCCTTACCGGGATTCCTCTCCCGAAACTCAGTGGGGATCTCCAGCTCGCCCGTAGGATTGTCGCTCGCCGAAGCTCTCCACTTGCCGGCGACCCAGAACCACTTCGTCTGATCGCCCCTCATCTTATTCGGGACTCCGTGAATTACCCGACCAGATCGGCCCTGAATATGGTAACCGCCAACCAACTCTTTATGAGCCATCAGTTTGAACAAATGGTTCATCTCCAACGGCGATGGGAGGCGGTACAGGCGGTGACCGCCGGAAAGGGTGAGAGTGCAGTTAATTTGGAGCCAGGCGTTCGGCGTCAGCTGAAGTGGCGCCACATTCCAAGCAGCCAACAGATGGGAGACAGCGAAGGATAGAGGGAAGCGCAGCCCGGCTTCCATAATCGCCTCATTCACGATGACCATACCCATCGTAGGCTGGTCGGCTCGTTCATTCTCCGCCGGCGCGAACATGTCCACATCTGAAGGAACATGGAATCTTGTCCTCCAGATGGCCAGATCTTTCCTGGTCGTCGAACTCCGTATCTGGCCAAGCGACCACAACGATCGCTGCGCAACCCGGTACTGTGACCATTTGGGAAGCACATAGGGGTAGGCGGCCGAGTATCCCCGGAAATCGAATCTCGGAGTAGGACCAACCAACTTCTCCATTATCTCAGCAAAAGCCTTATAGGCCCGGCCGAAAGCGCTATGCTGCTCCCAGTAAGCCCTAATCGCCAGATCTCTCTCAATCTGCGATCGTCTTTCTTCAGCAGCCGTCTCCTTAGCAACATCGGCCTCATTGAATAAAGCCTCGACTTCAGCCGGGTCGATTCCGGCCCGAATAGCTTCAGCCACCGTCTCCAAGTGGAAGACAGAAGAAGATTCTCCCCGGACAGTCGATGTCCCGGGGGCAGAACTGGTACCCGCTCCACGTGATGATGAGGTTCCGGCCATTCTCAGAGTCAGATAAGGGGAAAAGGAATTTTCTTACCCGAAAGTGAAATCGAACGACGATCGGCACTGAGATCTTCAGAAAATTCGGCAGCAAGTCCTTCTTTCTCCAATAAGTACGCGTGAGTATGAAACTGCAGCACCGCGCCCCTTTTATAGGAGAAGGCAGGGACTCGTTTGCAATAAGGGAAAGCCTCAGGGATCGGATCTCAAGCAGCGCATTAATTGACCCCCTCGAGACCCGCGTCGCGTCTTTTCCAGACGCGTCGGTAGAGTCATTAATGACCGTTGGCATCCTCGATAGAAGCCCGACACGTGCGCGGAGACTTTTCCACGCCCATTGCTTTTTACATGTGATTCGGCCAACCAGTCGTCCGAACCCAGTATATCGGCTCAAAGGCGATCGCGATTGATTAAATGCAAAGTCGCTCGTCAAAAGTTCAGCGATCGCCAAGAGAGCCACCTCACCCCACGTTTCCAACGTATGAGCGAGCTGGGGGGCAATTGTTGTGTCACGATTTATTCATCCCGACAGGCGATCGACTATAAGGCCGAGCGACCGAGTCAACTCCAGTCAAACTATGGCTAGCTCGCCTAATCGAAGATATCAGACCACCATCAGGTACCTAGCGATCGACTCCCAAGGCGATCGCCCTTTGGCATCTGGCGATCGACTCTAGTATCCGGCTAAGGGCAGTCGACCTACGCCCCGAGCAGATATAATCGCCCGTCAAAGTCATCGAGGATTGGGTCTCAGAACAGCACCCACGTGCAGATCCACAAAAGGCGCTGAAAAGATCTTCGCTAACAGACAAGATCTTTTGCTGACAGACAAGACCTTTGACCTCAGCCTGTCACCTACCTCACCTACCGGCACGCGCCGAAAGTTGTCAGTGGGACCACCCGTGACAGCAACTTAGGACGCGTGTAAGCTCCCCATTGGACCGTACAGTTGACTGCCAGCAACTCCTGCAGACTTTAAGGAGACATGCCCATGTGCTAAAAGACGATCGCCCGATTATTATAATGCAGAAAAGGCGATCGCCCGGCGTATCCAAGCCCTATAAATAGAGAACCTCCTCCTACTGGAAAAAGGTTCCGAATTCACCGGACTTACGTTCAGAACTCATTCTCTCATATTCCGATTTCATTCACAGAAATACTGAAGAACAGACATATCATCAAGCTCCCGGCTTTCTCACCGGAATCCATCTCAGGACTTCTCTCTCCGAATCTCTCATCCAGAACACGATCGGCAGAAGCAGCAAGTCTCCACTAGATAGATTCCAAGGGATTCATAAGCCCCGGAGCCCAAGCATCCAGCTAAATACTCGCCGTGAGAGACCGTCGATCTCTCTCCACCGCGACTGTTCATCTCCTTTGTTACAAGAACTCACAGAGCATCAAATCTGGTTCTTCCGGCAATCTACACGCTCACTAGCTAAGATAACAAGAATATTTACACTCATTGTAATTGTATTCTTACATTAGTACTTGTATCCCCGAATATTGGTATTAATAATATCTCGCGAGAGCATTCAAGCCCGGGACTAACAACCCCGACAAATCTTGTGTTATTTATCTTTCTCACGGAAGTGCTCTTGCATTTGTTTGCTATCTCATCCATTCCAGCAATATCTATCTCCGGATAATATTTTGGGTAGCAACACTCGGTCTTATAGTGCTGGAGGAGCCGGTCTTATGAGGTGCCGAGACGAGCTCGGTCTTATAGTGCCGGAGGAGCCGGTCTTATGAGGTGCCGAGACGAGCTCGGTCTTATAGTGCCGGAGGAGCCGGTCTTATGAGGTGCCGAGACGAGCTCGGTCTTATAGTGCCGGAGGAGCCGGTCTTATGAGGTGCCGAGACGAGCTTGGTCTTATAGTGCGGAGGAGCGGTCTTATGAGGTGCCGAGGCAGGCTCGGTCTTATAGTGCCGGAGGAGCCGGTCTTATCAGGAGACGAGACAACCTCGCACTAAAAGTGCCGGAGGAGCCGGTCATATCAGGTGCCGAGACGAGCTCGGTCTTATAGTGCCTGAGGAGCAGGTCATTCGAGTGCGAGGCAGGCTCGGTCTTATAGTGCCGGAGGAGCTGGTCTTATGAGGTGCCGAGACGAGCTCGGTCTTATAGTGCCGGAGGAGCCGGTCATTCGAGGTGCCGAGACGAGCTCGGTCTTATGAGGTGCGTTAATATTAAAAAATAGAATGACGTCAGTTTTTATTGATAATACCTCTTTAGATACATAGCATTCCACGGGTAAGTTAATCCTTGGCCGTTCAGATATTCCAGCCAGTAGGCTCCATTCTGAAGGACTTCGCTAACTTTATACGGTCCTTCCCATTTGGGCTTGAGTGGTCCGGGATCCGGGCCCAACACCTTTTTAAGGACTAGGTCGCCGACCTGGAAGCTTCTCGGGTGAACCTTGGAGTTGTAATATTTTTCACTCCTCCTTTTGTAAACGGCATTTCGCATTTCTGCCTGAGCTCGTTTTTCAGCAAGGAGGTCCAAATTCACTTCGAGGGCTAAGTCGTTACTCTGCTCTTCAAAGTGGGCTACTCGGTAGGTAGGTGCCCCGATTTCAACCGGGATAACGGCTTGAGCGAAAGCCGGTGAGAAGGCGTTTCGCGGTGGCGGATCTATGCGTTGTTCGATAGGCCCATAAGGTCGAGGAGCTCCTCGGGCGAGAACCCTTGATTCTTTGAGGCGTGTCTTGAGATGTTGTTTGAGATTTTGTTGACCGCCTCGACTTGCCGTTGGATTGTGGATAGTAGGGCGTGGAAAAGTTATTTCGTATTTGGAGGTCGTCATGAGCTCGAAATTTCTTATTGTCAAATTGTTTGGCATTATCAGAGACAATAGATTGAGGGATCCCGAACCGACATACGATTGACTTCCATATGAAGTCGACTATCTTCTGTTCAGTTGTTCGTGCCATAGGCTCGGCCTCAGCCCATTTCGTAAAATAATCGACTGCGACAATGGCGTATTGCACTCCTCCCCATCCCTTAGGTAGAGGGCCGATTAAGTCGACCCCCCCACTTGGCGAACGGCCATGGGCAATATACGGAAGTGAGGGTTTCCGGCAGGGATCGGATCTGCGGAGCGAAGATTTGGCATCGGACGCACTTTCGCACGAGCGTGATGGCATCTTTTTTGAGGTTAGGCCAATAATAGCCTTGTCGGATCAATTTATAGGCCAATGCCTGGCCGCCGGAATGATTACCGCATATACCCTCGTGTACTTCTCTGAGGGCGTATTCTGCTTCTGACTCGGACAGGCATTTCAACAGTGGAACCGAGTATCCTCTCTTATATAAGGTTCCGTCCACGATGGTGAACCGGGCAGACTGGGTTCGTAAGGATCTCACTTGGGCTCGGTCCTCAGGTAAAATGCCGCTTTGAAGGTATTGCATTATAGGCTGTATCCACCCTTTCGGTTCTAACTGTTCAGCTGCCCGGATTTCGGCCATTTCCAGGGCTGATGAGGCGTGATACCCTATGCTGACCTCATCCATGTGTTCGGCCCCGGAGCTAGATGCGAGTTTGGCCAAAGAGTCGGCTTGGATGTTTTCAGTTCTGGGAATATGTTGTATTGTCCCCTGAAAATTTTGTAGCCGAGCCCGTGCCAGGTTGAGGTACTTAACCAGTTTGGGCTCTTTGGCTTCATATTCGCCTTTGATCTGGTTGACCACTAATTGAGAATCACTTAGGATAGTGAGGCGGGCAAGGCCGAGGGAGGTTGCCATTTCTAGACCGGCCAAGAGAGCTTCATATTCTGCCTCATTATTGGTGGTCGGGAAATTCAGGCGAATAGCCGAGCAGAACAGGCGCTGGTCGGGACTAACGAGGACTATTCCTGCACCCGATCGGTCGGCGGTAGAGGACCCATCCACATAGAGTGACCATTCTTCTGATTGGTCGTTCTTCTGAGCGATCGCGGGTGTGAACTCTGCAATGAAGTCCGCAAGGGCTTGTCCCTTTATAGCAGTGCGCGATTCGTAAGCTATGTCAAACTGTCCGAGTTCGACAGCCCATTTTACCATCCGGCCGGATACGTCAGGTCGGTGCATAACCTGCTTTAATGGATAGTTGGTTAAGACGACTACCTGATGTTCCAAAAAGTAGGGTCTCAACTTCCGGGATGCCATTATGAGCGCATAGGCTAATTTTTACATTAGGGCATATCTGATATCGGCATCGTGAAGGGCCTGACTCACATAATAAACCGGATGTTGCACCGCATTCTCCGATCGAATCAGAGCGGCGCTGATCGCGGAGTCGGAGACCGCGAGATATAAGTTAAGAAGTTCCCCTCGGGTCGGGCTCTGCAAGGTCGGGGCTTCTGCCAGGACTTTCTTGATAGCTTCAAAGGCTTTTTGGCAAGGTTCTGTCCATTGAAAATCCTTGTTCTTTTTTATCGCCTCAAAGAAAGGTTTGCATTTATCCGTTGAGCGAGAGATAAAGCGACTCAGCGCGGCTAGGCGGCCAGTTAGGCTTTGCACCTTCTTGACCGAGTTTGGAGGAACAAGCTCGGCTACTGCCTTAATTTTATCGGGGTTGGCTTCAATCCCTCTTTGGCTTACCATGTAGCCGAGGAATTTTCCAGAACCTACCCCGAATGAACATTTCTTCGGATTTAACTTCATCTTATACTCTCGCAAAATAGCAAACATTTTATTGAGGTCATGTACATGGTCGGCCGAGCACAGAGATTTAACTAACATGTCATCTACATATACCTCTATAGTATGGCCTATCAAGCTATTGAACATTTTATTTACCAGGCGTTGATATGTCGCGCCGGCATTCTTGAGCCCGAAAGGCATCATCCGGTAGCAGTATAAGCCGCGGGCCGAGTACAAGGAGGTGTTTTCCTCATCAGCGGGATGCATTGGGATCTGGTTGTATCCAGAATACGCATCCATAAAGCTCATTAGCTCGTGCCCGACCATTGCATCCACCATGTAGTCGATGTGGGGGAGGGGGTAGCTATCTTTCGGGCAGGCTTTGTTCAGGTTGGAGAAGTCAATGCAGAGCCTCCATAGTCCGGTTGGCTTTTTTACCAGGACCGGGTTGGCTACCCAAGTTGGGTATTGGGCTTCCCGAATAAACCCGTTATCGATTAGCTTTTCTACCTCCTCTTCCAGCCCCTTCTGCCGTTCCGGCCCCATTTTCCTTCTTTTCTGAATAACTGGCCTTGAGCTGGGGTCGATATTTAGCCGGTAGCATGCAAGTCCCGGGTTAATCCCCGACATATCCGAATGGGTCCAAGCGAAGACATCCAGGTTTTGGCTGAGATGGGAGATTAGCTCGGAGCGGATCGGCTCTTGGAGGTTGTGGCCGATTCTTAGCCGTCGGGTTGGATTAGATGAGTCCACGTCGACCAGGTCCAATTCTTCTGGTGGCTCAGCGTGGCGAATTTTTCCTTTTGGATTTTGATACCGCGGGTCGACGGGATCTTCTTCTAAGATCGGCTCCTTCCCGGGCCTGCGGCCCCGGTCCGTTTCGAGTTCGGTTCCCATTTCGGGGGTTTGCGCGGCCCCGGGACCGTCAGACCCTTGTTCGGGCAGGATGGTTCCCGCCAGCCGTTCGGAACTGATAGTCTCCATTTCTTCCGACAAGTTTTCCGGGATGCCTTCTGCGGCGTTGATTTCGCGAGTCCGGATGCTGAGGTTGCATTCCCGGGCGGCCCTTTGGTCCCCTTTATGTACCCCGACGCCGTCCGGGGTGGGAAATTTTATGCACAGGTGATATGTAGACTGAGTGGCTCTCAACCTTGACATCACAGGTCGGCCTATGATGGCATTATAATCACTGTGCACATCGATGATCTTGAAGGTTGTGATCATCGTCCTTCTGATCGGCCCCTGACCATATTCCAAGGCGAGGTCGATTTCCCCCAGTGGGGAGGTGCGGCAGTTGGCAAATCCCTGAATATCTTCGTTGCAAGGCCGGACATAAGATTGTTCTACCTTCATCCTACGAAGGGTATGAAGGTAGATGATGCTGGCATAGGCCCCGGAGTCCACTAATACCCTATGAACTGGGATCCCCATTACAGGCAGGGTGATGACAAGGGCGTCTGAATGGGGATGGTCCAAGCCATCGGCATCGGACTCCTCAAAAGTAACTGCCAGCTGGGGGTTTTTGGGGGCTTCTTCGGCCACTGATAGGAACCCCTCTGCTCGGCGTTCTGTCCGCTGGTAGGAGGTGGTGGCTTCTCGAATGGAGGCCTTTTTCTGGCGCTTTGATCGATGGTCATCGACTTCAGCGGTCCCCATAATGGTTAAAATTTCCCGGGGGGATTTGGGGGCTGGAGGTACCCGATCATTCTTAGCTCTCGTAGGGTCGGCCCTATCCTGGCGATCCCGGGGCGGATTTCGGGTAAATCGCCTCAGGCCTGTATCGTCGCATACCGCCTCAAGGCGGCGACGAGGTCTCGGCACTGTTCAGTGTTGTGACCCGCTGACTCATGATATTTACAAAAGCGGGTTTGGTCCATATCCTTTTGATCTTTATAGATTGGCCGAGGAACTGGGAGCAGATTTTTGTCCTTTATTTGATCGAATATGGCCGCGGCTCCGATGGAATATATTTCTGTGAAATTGGCCATGAGCTCGGGCCGGCGATAACTTTGAGTTGCCGGGACTGTCGAGGAAGAGGCAGGGGTTTTATTTTCCCGTCGGGATTCTTGACGGGCCTCTTTGTAGTCACGCCTTTCTTCTTTCTTTTTATACGATCCTTTCTGATCGGAGGGCATGACTTATATTGGTGCCGGCATGGCTTCCTCGGCGGCTATGTGGGAGCTAGCGCACTCCAAAAATTCCTGGTAGGTGTGTGGGACATTCTGGCACACCGTCCAGTGAAAAAAAGAATTTTTGAGAAGGCCGGCCTGGGCAATAATGGCCAGCGCATCGTCGGACATAGGTTCCGTCTCCAATATCCGTTTATTGAAACGGGATATATAATCTTTAAGGGACTCGCTCGGCCCCTGGACCACGGAAGCAATGGATGAGCGTGGGGCGACTCGCACAAGGGACCCCATAAAGTGGGATCGGAACGTCGCCGAAAGTTGAGCCCACGTTTGAACCGAATGATGGGGCAGCGTCCGATACCATCTCTGGGCCCTCTCCCTCAGGGTTAGGGAAAAAATTTGGCATCGGAACGCGTCCTGAGACCCGTGCAGGTCCATCCAGGAATTATAATGCCCAAGATGGGCGTTGGGGTCTGTTTCCCCATTGTACGGCGGAATTTGAGGAATTTTGAACTTCTCCGGGAGGGGTTCGCGAGCAATGGGGGCCGGGGACTCTCTGCCGTTGAGCCATTCCGAACTTTGGGATGGCTGGAGTTGTTTATTTTTGAGCTCCGTAAGGCGCTTTTTTAGAAACTCGATTTCGCTTGAATTATCGCCCGGAGTTGGAGGTAATACTTGCGTTGGATTCAGGGACGGGCGGGGAGCCTTTTCTTCCCTACGGCTCTGACTCTGGACAGTGGGAGCCGGCGCTGCCTTCTCGATTTTCTTCCCCGCCCCAAGGCGATCAAAAACGGATGGGGCGCGCGAAAGCTTACTTTTCCATGAGGGATGTGAGCTTTCGCCGTGGCTCTCCGCCGTTTCTCCGGCGGCCCCAGAGGCCGTCCTTTTTCTGTTTCGTCCGGAGGCAGCGGGGCGGGTCGCCTGAGATTCCGCCTCGACATGGTCTTCGGGTTTTTGAAGGGTCCCACCTCCTGTAACCCTTGCCATAAGGGCCGCCATGCCCTGGATGAAGGCAGGGTGTTTAAAGCACTCAACCACCTTAAGGAGGTTTTCTTCCTCCGTCGCGGGCTGAGGGTTTTTTGAACTGTCGTGAGACATCTCCGGTGAGCGGTATATATTTTTTTTTATCGGAGGTGCCCTCCTTCTAGCGCCAATCTGTTGACGTCTGGTTTGGTCAACGTCACGTGTACTGATCAAGACAAATGGATCGAAGACACGTAGAAAATAAAATAACAAAAAGGAAGGTGTTTGATCACTAAATTTTATTAATGACCTTTTAAATAGAGTAGAACCGGGCAGGATATTTTATGCCGGTCTATCTTGTTGCTTGTTAATTACAAGTCTTATTTTCTTTTTTGGCGATGATTCTCTCTTCTCCCTTTTTTCTCTCTCTATTATAAATGCTTGAAATCCAAAGATCTGCTTTCACTGTACATTTTTCCTATATATAGACAACCTGGGCCAATGGAGAGGTGACAGCTGGCGAATGTCTGGGGAATATGCCCAAAACACTTGTCAGTCTGCATTTATGCCCAGGACACGTGGCGGCTTCTAAGGAGCGCCTTGGGAAGGGGCGTGATTGCATGCTTTAATTGGCATGCGGGCCTGCCTTGTCGACTCTTGGGGGTGTTTATCCGATGGGGTCGGTCCTCGGGTCTCCCGCCGTTCAGGTCGGCCTTGTTGTAATCTTGAATCCGAGCATTTTTGTCCTCTCTCTGCTCGGCCCTCCTGGATCGGATATCGGGTCGGCCTTGGCGTCGCCGTCCGGTCCGGTATTTTGTGAGACTTGGAGGAAATCGGGTTTTTTGCCCGGTCCGACTTCAGGTTCTGCTCGGTCGGTTTAGTTGTCTAGGTGTGGCCACGTGGATCCCAAGTCGGATGGGCTGCCAACAAAGTCGATCGGAATGGGGTCGAGAGAGGACAACATTGTCCTATTTTAGGGGCTGTTTACTTTTTTTCCATTAATACCTGAATGGATTAAGCTGTCTGAGTGGATTAATCTGTCTGATTTGAAAAAATATCCTATTGTTTCTTTCTTTTCTGAATGAACTATCTGAATGATAGAAATGACCATTTTACCCCTCAATATGAATTAAGTCCTTTTTAATAAAGGACGAATTGAGCATTTTAGTTTATATAATCAATTTAAATTATATGACATAATATTTATTTTAATTTATATTATAATATATATTCATAAATCATATTATAATTTTCAGGTATATTTAAATAATCAGACAATATTTTATAAATATATTAAGTTATATTTAAATATATATATATATATATATTTATATTAATTTTTTAATAGTCAATATAAAAAAATCAACTTAAATAATATAACATAATATATTTTTAATTTATATTATAATATATTCTTAAATCATATTATAATTTTCAGATATATTTAAATAATCAGACAATATTTTTATAAATACATTAAGTTATATTTTAATATATATAGTTATATTAATTTTTTAATAGTCAATATAAAAAATCAATTTAAATAATATAACATAATATATATTTTAATTTATATTATAATATATATTCATAAATTATATTATAATTTTTAGATATATTTAAATAACTAGACAATAGTTTTATAAATATATTAAGTTATATTTTAATATATAGTTATATTATTTTTTAATAGTCAATATAAAAAAATCAATTTATATAATATAACATAATATATATTTTAATTTATATTATAATATATATTCATAAATCATATTATAAATTTTAGGTATATGTAAATAATCAGACAATATTTTTATATATATATTAAGTTATATTTTATTATATATAGTTATATTAATTTTTTTAATAGTCAATATAAAAAAATCAATTTATATAATATAAAATAATATATATTTTAATTTATATTATAATATATTTATATTCATAAATCATATTATAATTTTCAGGTATATTTAAATAATCAGACAATATTTTTATAAATATATTAAGTTATATTTTAATATATAGTTATATTAATTTTTTATCAATAAATAGCTTATATTTTATGAATTTTAAATGTATAATATTAATATATATTTTAAATTTATTTTATATATAGTCAATTGTAATTAAGATTATATGATAATTTATACTATATATACTCAATTCTTTTATTATTAAAGAGGGTAATTTTGGTATATTGGGAAGTATTTGCCTTAATGGTAAGGACACCCTAGAGGTGCCCAACCACGGGTCGGGTCCGGGTCGGGTCGTCAGCGGTCGCCGGGTCGGCAGGACAGGACCCGGACCCCACCCGTACATATGAAATGTACGGGTTGGCGGGTCGACGGGTCGGCCACGGGTCCGGGTCCGGGTCCGACCCGCCGGGTCACGGGTCGACCCATCTAATTTTTTTTTTTTTTTTTTAAAAAAAATATATATAAAACTTTTATTTGTTATCATTTTATACACGAAAAATAACTATAAATGAAAAAGGAAATCATTTGAAAAAATTAGCTTGTATTTAATTTTAAGTTTTTACTTAAAATTAAATTGCCTACGTATCCCCGTGAGGAATCAAAGCTCCACGTAGTTCTTTTACTTGAGAAGAGTTAAAAAAAATGGGCTTGTATTTAATTTTAAGTTTTCACTTAAAATTAAATTGCCTACGTATCCTCGTGAGGAATCAAAGCCCTACGTAGTTCTTTACTTACCTGACTTACCTTACTTACCTTTAGTCGAAGTCGATGTCGTCGTCGTCTTGATCGTCGGTTTGACTCATTTGACTAGACTCTCCTTCGGTAGTGCCTTCTTGATAGGCATCTTGGTCCGCTAATAGGTCATCCCATTTATTTTCTTGATCTCGTAACTCGGCTTTTGTTGCGTCTTTAAGTATCATTTGAGCCTCGAGATTTTTGGCGTCATTCGGGATCTCCGCTCGTCCAAAGATATAGCCTCCTTCACTAAAAGCACTCTCAACGGGGACTGTGGATGCGGGCACTGCAAGAATTTCTTGTGCCATAATGGAAAGTGTGGGAAATTCGGTTCCCCTTCTTTTCCACCAATCCAACAGATCAAAGGTACCTGCATTGTCATCCTCCGGCACAAAACTAGTTGCATAATATCTACTAAGGTCATTTCTTTGACCAACGTTACTACCACCCCTATTTCTTGCTATATTATAGAGTTGTTGTTGAAATGGGTTAGTGGGAGTTCTGTCGAATTTCATGTTAAATGTATTTGTAGTCTTAGTTCTTGTTTTTTGAGTTTGAATCTTATCACCGTATTTAGAAGAATATTCAGAAAAAACAGTTTCTAAACTATTTTTCAAATCAATTTTTACTTGTTCAACGTCAGGAATATTTTCAAATAAAGTTTGACTTTCAACAGTATCCTCAATATTAGGAAAACCCAAATTTTTAAGAATATTATAATATATATCAAGTAATTGTTCTACTTGAGCTAAATTTAAATCGGGAGATAAAACAGCACTAATCAAGAAAACATCATGAATACGATTAAAGTATTTTAGCCATTTTAAACACATATTGTAAATAGCATTCGATAATCTTTCGGATTTACTACAAGCATCCATTTCAGATACAATAAAACAACAATGAAATAAACCTTGGGGAGACGTGGGATAATAACAACCACTTAAATCTTTAGTTGCATTTTCAAAAACCCTTAATAGTTTTATTAAATCTTTAGTTTCATCCCAATACGTTGGCAATAAATAAAATCCTTCTACGTGAAAATACGTATCAAAAATTCACACAATAATTCTTTATATTCATTAGTTGAATTTAACATCTCATAAGTTGAGTTCCATCTATGTTTGACGTCTGGAGTAAAAAATTTGGGTTGAATTTGTTTTGACTTTAAAAATTTTACCCATTGTCCATTAACTTAGTGCGATTATGTAAAAACAAGACACATTTTCTAATTGGTTCTATTGCTTCATCTACAAATTTTAATGCATCTTGTACACATAAATTTAGAATATGACATATACATCTAGTATGAAATAATCGACCCGCTAAAAACGAGATTGCAAGCTTGTATTAATCTTGGTACACTTGCGATATTAGAACTAGCATTATCAAAACCAATTGTGAAAATTTTATCTTTTAAGCAATAAAAAGTTAAAATTTTAATAATTGCTCTAGCTATATTATCGCACTATGTGTACAATTAAATTTTTAAACGCAAGTAATCTTTTGTTTAAGTTCCAATTTTCATCAATCCAGTGTATAGTTATTCCCATATAATCATTTTTTGTTTAAAATGCCCAAGTATCTGCTAAAGAAACTCTATGATTTATAGATCTAAAATAAGCTCGTAGTGCAAGTTTATGTTGTTTGGCTAAGTATACTACTTGTCTAGTCATTGTGGTACGTGGAATTCTTTTAATAGCGGGATTATAGGCATTTTGCATCTTGTATTCCCAACCCGTACTATCCGCAAAATTAAAAGGTAAAGAATCTTGTGCACATAATTTTGCCAGTTGTACTCTAGCAATTTTTTCAGTATAGGTATCAAGTAGAGATAGAGACAAACCTTGATTGCCGTGCAGCTGGCTCGATAGAAGGTTGGAAGTTGAGTTGACTTTGTGACTTTTGTTCTCAGTGGACCGAGGCATGGTTATTTTCAAAATGCCTTTTAAAATTTCCATATCCATCCCCGGCTTTATACGGATACTCTTTCGAGCGATAGTTGCAAGATACCTTCATCGAACCATCAGGCATTTTTCCTTCTTAAAGTGTTTTGAAAAAGTACGGATCAGGTCTCCTTTACGCAACGAGGCGAGCTTGTTTCTTGCTTTAGTTTTCTTGCTTCCTCTGCCTTTCACATTTTCTTCCTCCTGACGATAACTCCTCAACATAAGGAGGTTCTTCTTGACTTGGCTTGCGGCGGACGCTTGACTTTGATTTTTGCGTCGGAGTTAGTACGCCATGAAGAGTGCGCTCGAATGTTGCATATGTTTGATTTAACATAGCTTCATCGATTTCATGGTCCATTTCTTCGTCGATGTTTTGCGATTGTTGACGATTCGGGACACGTCGAAATCCCCAGGAGATCAACTTCTTCTTCTTTGGTAGTTGTTGTACTACCGTAATAGATATTTTCATGTGTAACATCATATTCGGGATCTTGACTTTCATTTTCAAAATCGGGTGGAGTTTGGTTTTGGGGCTCAGAATAATTATTAGGATGGTTTCTTGATTTGCCCCAAAGACCCATTCGCTCGAACTTGGACATTTGGATTTTTGGGAGATGTAGCAATACCCTTTCCCTTGTCGAACTCGACATAATGATAAAATGCGAAAAAAGAGAGAGATTAAGTAGTATAGCAATTAACAATGAGAGTTTGAGAGATAGAAAGTATTGAAGGTGTGGAAAAATTGTGTTGGGGAGGGTATTTATAGTTAGGAAAAAATTTTTTTTTTTTTAAAAAATCGGACTAGCCGTTAGACCCGCGGGTCGGGTCCGACCCGCGGGTCAGTCCGACCGCCGGGTCCAACGGCCATTTTTGAATTTTTTTTTGTTTTTTTAATTTCCGGGTCGTGGTCGGACCGTGGTCGGCTGAGTTGGGGAAGCTCGACCGGACCCCACCGTGTATACCATGGGTCGGGTCGGCGGAGTCGCACGGGTCGGCGGGTCCGGTCTTGCGGGTCAGCCGGTCGGGTCGTGGTCGACCGGGTTGGGTCGTTTTGGGCACCTCTAGACACCCCCAAAGTTGCTTAATGAAAAAGACATTATTAAGATTATTAAGTAGAAAGTAAACAACAAAATATAGCTGATCGATTAAGTTGATTAAGCATTAAGCTGATTAAGTAAAAAGTAAACAAGCCCTTAGTGGTGTCGTGCTCTATATTATTAAGAAAATAAAAACTCTGAAACTGAATAGCAATGCCAAATATGTATAAAACAATATAACCACATACGATGCCTTATATTTATATAAAAAAATTACATGAAATTATTAACACTCTCCACATTCTAAATAATTTTACACCTTATAAACTTGACGAGATTTTGTGATAGAATTTTTTATCCTGTTCTGTTTTGTAATTTATCCGTCATAATCAATTTTAACTAGTCAAAGTCAACCACATAATTCGCAGTTTGGAACAATATATTTGGCCAAACTTTTGTAGGGGTGATAATAAATTTTGGTTAACATACATTGCCACAATATAAATAACAATATTTTTTAAAATTTAAGAAAAATATAAAATTAATATTGGAAAAAATATACAAATTTTGTAAAATAAATATAAATTTATGAATAAATTATAAATAATTAATTAATAAACCTAAATAAAAGTAAAAAACTCAGAAATATTACAAAATTATGAATATAGTTTTTGAACATCTATTTAACACATTCAGTCAGTGATCAGTGTAGCTATTTTTTCAATCTCTTACCAACTTACTTTACTACAATAGTAACATACTTGCTCAGAAGAAGAGAAAAAAAAAAAAAGATTTTACTATCTATATTATATAAAACTTATCCCCCTTAATTTAATGTGAAAGGGGATTTATGTCATTTATTTAAATATATAATATAAAAAAATCTAACAAAATACATAAAGAAGATTTAAAAATTATAATTATACCTAACTTCAAAAGATGGGCGGACCGTATTTGGAGGTTCTGTAAGACGAAACAGCTGTCTCATTTATTAATTTTTATTATCATAATTTTATATTTTCATTTATTAATTTTTGGTTTTAGCAAAGAGATTGCAGAAGGGTATTTTGGGGAGAAAGCATCGGTTTAAAGCGGCAATTATTGGGGTGGAATTCCATATGAAGAGACTATTTTAATTGTAACTTTTAATGTAAATAAACTAATTTAAATACAAAAGTTATGATAAAGATCACAATGCAAATGCACCTTCTAATACACAATGTGATTAAAATGAACTTTTAAATGATAGTACAAATTACAAGATGGTTAAATTTTAGCTATGAAATTTTAGATACAATCGGTGCATCGCACGGGTTGAATAAAGCAAAAACAACCCCGGAGCAACATACGGGTTAGTAAAGCCTAATTTCATATAACTAATTACATAGACTAAAATAAAATGACAATAACAATAAAAAAGCATATAAAAACCTGCAAAAGGCGTTTAAATTCTCGCATCTAACATTCAACCGCTGCGCCCCAACATTACGTACAAAACACGTAGATATTCAACCAAAAACTGTGCATCGCATGAATTGGATAATGTCTCGTAACATATATTTTAAAATATTCGATATGAATGCACTAATCCGAAAAAAAAAAAGTAAAACGAAAGTCCTGGAAATTTCATTTATTGGTTTCAAATAGAGGTAAATCAAATTGAACGACCAGAATGTACGTCTGTTTAAATTTATTTAAAATGTTATTGAAGTTTAAATATTATATTTGCGTTTGATTTGATTAGTAATCAGATTGAATTTGGATGGGCTTTAATCGAGTCGAACATGAATCGAGTTCGAGTAGTTCAATTTTTTATATGCATTTTATAATTTGTACTCAAATTGAACCGGGTTCAAGTCGAGATTTGTATCTTATCAAACAAAAATTTATGTTTAAGCTTGGTATTTGTTGGCAAAATAAAATGAATACTTGAATAAATAGTATGAATTAAAAAGACAATTTATTTTATTAAAAGCTTGCAAAGAAAGTGTTAGCAAAATCAAGTATTTGCTGATGACGAAATCGAAAGAAAGTCGATGTTGAGTCCAGAAGATCTGTCTCTTTAAAGCAGATTCGCCCTCACCACGGTGTATAGCGTCTGCCTCCCAGGATAAAATAACACCCCGATGCACTTAATTGTTGATCACTGCACCCTCGACGAACTAGAATAAAATTTGTATACTATCACCGACGCGACCGATAAGTAAAACGAAGAAGAGAATTGGATGCAAAAGCTTGAAAAAAACGTAAGTTTTTTTGTGTAAAAAATCGAACCCCTCAATTGGGTATTTATGGATGAAGACGAGAGAATGATATGTGCTCGAGGAACTCTAAATCGATTAGGATTTGTACTTATCCAAATCTATTAATATATTAGTCCGATAATTATCAATTAACTTGATAGTTATCCTAATATATTAATTCGACAATTATCAATCTGATTTGATATTTATCATGATCCGAAATATTCAGCTTTTTATGATTGAGGCGGTTTAGCAAAAAATGATTTTTTGCCAAATAAAATTGCAGTAAAAAGATAACTTCGAGACGCCGAGATATTTTGCCCAAATCGCCCTTCGAATCGAACCGAACCGAGCCGATACGGACGGACGGCGGCAGCAGCGCGTGTGTGTGTGCGAGGGGCGCCCAGTCACACATCCACTCATGTCTCACTTGTTGTTGTGAACAAGAGTTTGTTCACATCACCTTATATACTCACAATTTTTCTTATAATTTTCCAATGTGGGATAGAATCCCAAACCCATTTCCAAAGAGCTCACATTGGAACATTATATCTCATTCATACCTCAATCATTTTGAGTGTTCTTAAATGTTTTGAAAACCTCTTACAGAGTACTATGTATTCCAACTATGTCCCGACTTTAACTCATAGTCGAGCCCACTCAAAATTGCCTCTCAAGTGGTCTGCTCAAAATAGCCCATTTTCCCCATTTTTCCAACAATCCCCCACATGAATGAGATTGATAATCCAACAACACACGTCAGACACGAAGTTTGACTTGGTGATAGTTACTGCGGTTAGGCATTGCATAGGATAGGTAGAGTATGCCCTCGAATGCCACTCGGGGGATGTTTGAGTGAGGGCATTGTACTTGTTATTATGTAATTCATTATCTAAAGGCAATTGTATGTTTCTTTATTTAGTGGTAGTTATTGTTAGGAGTATGCCCTTGAATGCCACTCAGAGGATGTTGAGTGAGGGCATTGTACTTGTTATTATGTATATCATTAATATAAGGCAATGAATATTTCTTTATTTACTGGTAGTTACAGGCGTTCCTGACTCGTAAATAAACATATAGAAACTAGTCCGTGTATTTGCGAGCAAAACGTTCCACTCCTTATTGGATAAGGGGGTTGGCACTGGAAAGGTTTATAGCTCAAATACTCGTAAGTCGATGAAACTTGACTGGGTGTTAAGTTTATGTGAAGACTTGTATGACATGTTCTTTGACAAGGTGAGTGCCTGTCGAACAACTAATGGTTAGTGGGAGCACATGTTATAGGTATGCTAATTGGATTAGTATACTCGAACCGACTCACCCTCGATTTGTCACACAGATTTCACTTCAGGACAGTCAATGACGGAATCGAAAGACTATGAGAGGTATTCGTGAACCTTTGACTTGAGGATTTAGTAGGGATATGTTTGTGACGTCAAGATTTTCATTAGAGTAGTTCGACCATATAAACCGGGAGGTGGGGGTCAACCTCGACGTGCGTCTTGACGGGCAAGTAGCAGGTCCTACTGAATACCAAGATAGAATTCTTTCTCCCGTTAGTGAGCGGGTTATATGTCCTATGCGGTTATTGGCAGATGAGATCATAACTTTTTGGCCAAAGCATTGGAGCTAGTTGTATTTGATACACGAGAGCTCGATGATCTCGATTTGCATTAACGGCATGCATAGAGTCGAGTACAAATAGGGTTTGACTGACCGTGACCCTATATCTTGAACAGGACATCTGAAAGAAGGGTTTATACGTATACTGGTATTCACGACAGAATGGTTCTTGAATGATCTCAATCATTCGTTCTCAGTTGGGGTACAGTGTAGGCCGCCGGGCTGGCTAGGTGGTGCTACTACTCTTTGGTTCCTCCCATTGCTGACTGAGAAGGACCTACCGAGTCGCGCAATAGGATTGACGACGGAATGAATCAAGCTTATTCTCTCATTATGAATATTAGATATCGGATATCTAACTTGGGACATTGTATGTCTAAATTGATTTATTGGATAAATTGATTTACGGCCTAAAGAACTAAATATATTACTGGGTGATTAATTTAATTCAAGAATATAATTATTTCTTGGAGAAATTAATTATGTTATAATGTATTTGATATGATTAATTAATTGGATTAATTAATTGATATAAATACATCAGAACGGAATCGGAGTTTATCTGTTTGGACTCACGGGAGTCCGAAACGGATCGAACTTATCCTATCCTTCTAGATGGCCGCCCCACATTACCTACCACCTTCCTTAGTCTTTGTCTCCACCTTAATTGGTGGAAGACATAAGTCTTAGAGGGGACAAGATCAAAGGGGATCATGAGGTAGGTGATTTAGTCTTGTGGGAATAAGAATAAAAGGAAGACAACTCCTCACTCACCAACTCCATTGCATCCGTGAGTTTTGCAAGAGAGAGAGAGAAAATAGTTTCTCAATTGTCTTTATCTTCTTCCTCATTTCATCTTGATTGTTCTTGGAGAAAATCAAGATATTCATTGAGAGTGTGTGATTTATACACTTAGAGTGTTATAATCAAAAGCTTCATCATCCTAGCTCTAGCCGTATCCTTGGAGGATAGCAAGGTTATCGTCGTTCCGTTCGTTTCTCCGGTGTGTGGAAAGTAGAGACGCGGTATTTTCGGCGTTGGATCATCAAGAGCTTGGAGCGGATTGGATCGTAGGGAAAGCAATCTAAAGCTTGGGGAATAGCTCAAGAGAAGGAATCCATTTAATCAACGGACTACAAGGGTGAGTTTCTATATCTCTTGTGTTTCATATAATATTCGTATATACATAGCTCGGTCGATCCTCTTAGGGATTCGGATCGAATTAATTTTCATTTTACCACTTCCGTTGGGCCTTCGTTTTAGGCACTGAATCCCAACAGTGGTATCGGAGCATAGGTCTTGCGATTGTATATACGATATTGGCATTTGGAATGCTTGAATAGATGGTGAATGATTTGGAATCATTTATAGTCATATTCGCAGTATATGTTTTTCGTTCGCAATAGTTGTATTTTTCGTAAGTTTATGTCTAAATATAAATATTTAATTTCTTGGAAATATGATTTATATTGAAGATATAAATGCTGAAAAATATTGATATTGGATATCCGGTCGAAAATCGAGCTCCGAATCATCGTCGGACGACTTTTCGGACAACGGGCAGGAAGCTGCCGGGCTGACCCGACCGTGTCAGGCGACACGGACCGTGCCAGTCGGCCAGTCTCGGCAGACTGTCGGGACGACCCGACCGTGTCAGGCGACACAGGCCGTGTCTGGCCGGCAGGCTGCCAGAGGTGACTCGACCATGTCATTTGACACGGTCGTGTCTCGCAGGAAGGTCTAGGTCACTGCCGGCACGACCCGACCGTGCCATTCGGCACGAGCCGTGTCTGGCCGGCAGGCTGCCGACAGTGTCTCGGCCGTGGCAGGCCAGCTTCGCCCCGACTCGACTTTTTCGTATATTCTTGAAAATTAATCTCCCCCATGTTAAATTAGATTTAATATGATTAAAATGATTTATGGTATTTCATTTTATAAGGGAAATTTGATTAATTGGAATATTTATGGGTGATCGAATTATTTGAACGTTTTTCATATTACCGGTTGTGTGAATCGATTGGATCGGTTCGAATAGTTGATTGGATCAATGTATCTCTACGCTTTCCATTTATATAGTATTTATTGGATGAATGCTTTTGAATGGGGATGTGGTTCATGGACTTAGTTTTGAATCGTTCGGTTTTTATTCGATTGGGTTGTAAAGGCCGTTTTGAGCCTATTTTTTTACTAGAAATATTTGTATCTGGGATGCAATTTTCAATGTAAAATTTATATGTAATGACGAAGACCGGAGGAAGACCCGTTGGAGAAGACGAAGATTTAAGACGAAGACTTGTAATTAGATTACGGAGTTTTGTTTTCTAGGAATGGTCCATGAACCACATGTTGGTAGCAACTAGGTTGTGAATGGTTGTTCATATTGTATGAATGCCCAAACGCGCTTAAATGAATTAATGTGTAAAGTGTAACATTAATCGCGAAAATTCTCCCACGACAAATTATTAAGTTTATAAGGTTTCAAGGTTTTCCTTCCCTCCATCGAGCTTTCGGGAAATTGAAATCCAAACCGGATGTGCTATGCTTCCGAGTTATCGGGGTAGTCGTTCGGGGAGGATGGATAAATTACCGGAAGCGTATTGGATGCCTTTGATTGGAGCAAATTTTATCCCTAAAAACCTGATAGGTTGCCGGATAAGGTTCAATTGTGAAACTGATTTGCGTCGATGGTATAAACTTAACTTGTTCACGAACCATAGAAATCGTATAGGCCGAGGGGAGTGAACAAGGGGAAAAAGAAGATCGAATCATCCATTAGATGGGTTGGTGTTGGACATCACTTTATGAAAATTAATAGACTAGAAACATGTTCAGTTGCCCTCTATTAAGATTTATAAAGAACTCGATCACCACTATGAAGTAGAGCGACGATACTTCCAGATTTCACATGGGAGTGTGTTATTCCGATAAAATAGTGGGAGCTCGGTAAAAAGAATACAAAAGACCTTAATTCTATACTCAGATCATAATTGAACGAGTCACTAATTAATATGTCATACTTAAATAAAGACATAACTCTCAATATGACAATGAATCCACTCGCAATTCTACTCGAGAAGAACACCCTGATTGGACCTAACTTTGTGGACTGACTTCGCAATCTTATGATTGTCCTCAGTATAGAGACACTCGGATACGTCTTGGAGACGGACATTTCGGCGCCTCCTGTGCGGACCAGAGCCAATCAGGAAGAGATCGAAAACCACGAAAAGTGGGTTAAGGATGACATAAAAGTCCGTTCTTACATGATGGCTTCTATGTCAAATGAGCTTCAGATAGCTCATGAGAAAATGACTTCTGCTAGGCAGATTCTATCTCACTTAACCGAACCTTATGGTGAGCACAGCAGAACTGTTAGATATGAGATATCCAAGCAACTGTTCGGTGCAAGGATGAAGAAAGGTTAGAAGGTTGGGGAACACGTCCTCAAAATGATATCCATGATCGAGAGATTGGAGGCTCTTGATTTTAAAATGGATACTTCTGTCCAAACCGACCTTATCCTACAGTCTCTCCCTGATTCCTTCTCACAGTTTGTTATGAACTTCAACTGCAATGAGATTGCATGTAACTTAGCTGGGCTAATGACTCCGCGGATGAAGGATTCTGCCCTTGTGATTTCCTCTGGACCTCGGAGGTCTAAGAACAAGAAGAAAAAGACCAAGAAGCGGACGAGACCACAAGTCGAGGACCTTATGGGTAAGGGTAAGACCCCGATGGTTCCTCAGAGCAAGAAGAATAAGGACGCATGTCTCAAGTGCGGTGAGATGGGCCACTGGGCAAGAGACTGCCCGATTCTTCATGGCGCTTCAGGTACATAACTTTTAGGTTTGGAAATAAATTGTTCTGCTACTGTATTTTCTACTTCTAGGATATTGGATTCTGGTGCTAGTTCTTAAATTTGTACCGTGAATCAGGATCTGGAACAAAGTAGGGAGCTTGGAGCTGGGTAAGTGATGGTCACTGTCGGAAGCAGGCATAGTGTCGGGGCAACCGACATAGGACCACTTCTTTTAGATTTAGAATCTGGCTTTGTTTTTTAGAAGATGTACTTGTTTTGCCCAAAGGGCATAAAAACATTGTATCCATTCCGGTCATGGATCAGAAAGGCTTTTTATTTTTCATTGGTGATGGTTCCTGCAAAATTTATTTTAGAAATAAACTCGTGGGCACTGCTACATTGTTAAATAGATTGTATCATCTAAACCTCAGTAACAAAGTCGTTGTGAATACTATAACTAGAAAGCGTAGTAGGGATGAAACTAATCAAGTTTTGAAATGGCATCTTAGACTTGATCATATTAGTCAGACCAAGGTTTACAAAATGGAAAAAGATGGACTTATGGGTCCATTGGGATCGAATCCCTTTCCTACTTGTGAAGCTTGCCTTAAAGGCAAAATGACTAAGTCCCCCTTCACAGGGACTTTTGAAAGAGCCGCTGATAAACTGGTATTAATCCATACCGACATATGTGGTGCTTTGGAAGTAGCATGTAATGGATATCAGTATTTTCATTACGTTTACAGATGATCATACTAGGTATGGTTATGTATACTTAATGAAACATAAATCTGAGGCCTTTGTGAAATTCCAGGAATTTAAGGCCCTAGTCGAGAAACAAACTGGATATCATATCAAAGCACTTCGGTCTGACCGAGGTGGCGAGTATATGAGTATGGAGTTTGACGAGTTCCTTAAGGAACATGGAATAGTATCACAACTAAACACCTCCAGGCACTCCTCAGTTAATTGGTGTGTCAGAAAGAAGGAACCAGACCTTGTTGGACATGGTCTGTTCCATGCGAGGCTATACTGACTTACCGATTTACCTATGGGGGTATACATTCCTGACTGCTGCATATATCTTGAACAGATGTCATTCCAAATCCATTCCTAAAACTCCACATGAGATGTGGGAGGGCAGGAAACCAACTCTTAATCACATTAAGATTTGGGGATGTCCGCTTATATCAAGAAGACTAAGGTGGACAAAATGGAAGCGAGGTCCATGAGGAGACATTTCATTGGATTTCCATCTAAGACGATGTGTTATCTATTCTACATGCCCAAAGATCGAAAGATCGTTGTTGCTTTGCATGCACACTTCCTGGAAGATGAGTTCATTCAGGAAGGCGGAGCAGGTATAACTATTTCTTTGGAAGAATAGAATGAAACTCCTCAAGAGACACCTGTGCAAGAAATTGGAACCGAACCTTCTGTAACACAAGTACAACCACCTCGTAGGTCAAGTAGGGTGTCTCAATTACCTAAGAGGTATAGTTTTATGCACTTGGAGGAACTGGATTTCCATGAGGTTCCAGGTGATAAATAAGAGACCGACCCGCGACCAATGACCTAACAATGGTGGATGTAGACTCCATGAAATGGACTGGAGCAGTCTTCATGTATTTGGGACCTTCGTTTTGACGTGGCAGTCAAAGAGTTTGACTTCGTGCAAAATGAAGAGGAACCTTGTGTATACAAGAGGGTTAGTGAGAGCAAGATCACATTCTTAGTACTACATGTAGGTGACATTCTACTAATAGGAAATGATGTGGGAATGCTCAGTTCTGTGAAAGCTTGGCTTCCGAGTAATTTCTCCATAAAAGACTTGGGATAAGAAACCTATATTCTTGGGATTCGATCTACTGGGATAGATCGAACAGAATGATAAATTTTTCCCAAGCCCTCTATATAGATAAAATCTTAAAGCGATTTAAGATGGATTATTCTAAAAGAGGGTTCCTATCGATGCGACATAGAATAAAACTCACCTTGAAGATGTATCCTCATAGTGAGGAACAATGAAAGGAAATGAGTAATTTATCATATGCTTCGGAATTTGGGTAGCTTACATATGCTTTATTGTGTACGAGACCTGACATTGCGCATGCTGGGAGCGTGGTAAGTAGGTTTCAGGCTAACCCAGTTCAGGAACATTAGACCACCGTAAAGAATGTTCTCAAGTACTTTAGAAGGACTAGAGATCTGGTTCTTATATGGTGGTGGAGAACTGAATATGATAGGCTTCGTTGATTTAGACTTCCACGGACAAAAAGACGAATCAATGTCTATTTCTGGATAAATTTTACTCTTAATGGAGGAACAGTAACTTGGCATAGTGCCAAGTATAGCACGACTGCTGATTCCACCTGTCAGGCTGAGTATCAAGCAGCCTCAGAGGCTTTCAAGGAAGGGTTCTGGATTAAGAAGTTACTGGGTAAACTTCACGTGACACCATGTGCTGAACTGCCTATTTTTGTTTTTATACGATAATAATAGAGCTGTAGCACAGGCCTGGGAGCCGAGGTTTCATAATGGTACAAAATATATTGAGAGAGAGTATCATCTCATAAGAGAATTTTTTTGCAAAGAGATATATTGTGCTGCATAGAGTAGAGTCAGCCGACTACGTCGCTGATCCACTGACCAAGCCACTTTCTCATATTAGCTTAGAGCGTCATCTGGAGAACATGGGTATTAGATACCATAGTGTGTGGCATTGAGTGCAAGTGGGAGATTGTTAGGAGTATGCCCTCGAATGCCACTCAGAGGATGTTGAGTGAGGGCATTGTAATTGTTATTATGTACTCCCTCCGTCCCACACTTAATTGCTACCTTTTTCTGGGCACGTGTATTAATGTTAGAGTTGTTTATTAGTATTGTGTGTAATAAAGTGATATTTTAAGAGGGGTAATAATGGAAATGTGAAATCATATTAGTATTGTGTGTTTAATTGGTGGGCCCATAATGGCATTTTATGGTAAATAGATGATCATTGGGGGGTGTATATTTAGAGGGAATGATTGGTTTATTTTTTTTTATATTAAGTAGCAGTTAAGTATGGGATGGACCAAAATGGAAAGGTAGCAGTTAAGTATGGGACGGAGGGAGTATATCATTAATATAAGGCGATGGATGTTTCTTTATTTACTGGTAGTTACTGGCGTTCCTGACTCGTAAATAAACATATAGAAACTAGTCCGTTTATTTGAGAGCAAAACGTTCCACTCCTTATTGAATAAGGGGGTTGGCACTGAAAATGTTTATAGCTCAAATACTTAATCGTTCGCAAATCGATGAAACTTGACTGGGCGTTAAGTTTATCTGAAGACTTGTATGACGTGTTCTTTGACAAGGAGAGTGCCTGTCGAACAACTAATGGTTAGTGGGAGCACACGTTATAGGTATGCTAATTGGATTAGTATACTCGAACCGACTCACCCTCGATTCGTCACATGGATTTCACTCTGGGACAGTCAATGACGGAATCGGAAGGTTGTGATAGGTATTCGTGAACCTTCGACTTGAGAATTTAGTAGGGATGTGCTTGTGACGTTAAGATTTTCGTTAGAGTAGTTCGACCCAGAAAACTGGAAGGTGGGGGTCAACATCGACGTGCTTCTTGACGGGCAAGTAGCAGGTTCTACTGAATACCAAGATAGAATTCTTTCTCCTGTTAGTGAACGGGTTATATGTCCTATGCGGTTATTGGCAGATGAGATCATAAGTCTTTGGCCAAAGCATTGGAGCTAGTTGTATTAGATACACGAGAGCTCGATGATCTCGATTTTCCTTAACTCATGCATAGCGTCAAGTATAGATAGGGTTTGACTGACCGTGACCCTATAACTTGATCGGGACATTTGAAAGAAGGGTTTATACGTATACTGGTATTCACGACAAAAAGGGTTTGGAATGATCCCCATCATTCGTTCTCAGTTAGGGTACGGTGTAGGTCGCCAGGCTGGCTATGTGGTGCTACTACTCTTTGGTTCCTCCCATTACTAACTGAGACGCACCTACCGAGTCGCGCAATAGGATTGACGACGGAATGAATCAAGCTTATTCTCTCTTTATAAATATTAGATATTGGATATCTAATTTATTGGACATTAGATGTCTAATTAATAGTGGGACATTGAATGTCTAAATTAATTTATTAGATAAATTAATTTACGCCTAATGAATTAAATAAATTACTGGGTGATTAATTTAATTCATAAACATAACTATTTCTTGGAGAAGTAATTATATTGTATTTGATATAATTAATTAATTGGATTAATTAATCATATAAATGCATCGGAACGGATTGAAGTTATCTGATTGGACTCACAGGAGTCTGAAACGAACCGAACTCGTCCGGTTCTTCTAGAGGCCGTCCCACCTTATCCCATTCCCTCTTGGTCTTGGTCTCCACCTTAATAGGTGGAAGACTAAAGACCTTAAGAGATATCATATCTCTTTTAATATGAAAAGGTGAATGGAATTAGGTGAGTTTGAAGAATAAAAGGTAAGACATCTCTTCTTCTCTTCCTAGTTTTCATCTTCTTCTTCACTTTCTTCTTAAGTTTTCTTGGAGAAAAATCAAGAGATTATTGCGAGATAGTGAGTTATACACTTAGAGTGTTATTATTACATTTGATAGCTTCATCATCCGATTCTAGTCATAACCTTGGAGGTTAATTGGGTGATTGTCATTCCGTTCATTTCTCCTGCATGTGGCAAGTAGATATGCAGTGTTTTCGGCATTGGATCATCCTAGAACTTGTTGCGGATTGGATTCGTAAGGGGCATCATCTTCTCACCATTTAATCAACAGACTATGAGGGTATGATTTTGTATTTCACTTCGTTTCGTTTTATATTCGTATATACGTAGTTTGATCGATCCCCTTTAGGGATTCAGATCGAATTAGATTCATATATTGCTTCCGCTGTGCCTTCGTTTTAGGCACCGAATCACAAAAGTGGTATCAGAGCGTAGGTCTTGCGATCGTATATATGATATTTAGCATTTGGAATGCTTGATTGGATGGTGAATGATTTGGAATCATTTATAGTCATAATCGTGGTGTATGTTTTTCGTTCGTTGTAATTATATGTTCGTAAATTTATGTATAAATATAAATCTTTATTTCTGAAAAATATGATTTATATTGAAGATTTGAATGTTGAATAATATAGATATTAGATATCCGGTCGATTATCAAGCCCCGAATTGCCGTTGGACGGCCCGGGAATGGACCGAAAGAAGGGGGCCGCGGCCTAGGGCTTAAGGGGCCGCGGCCCAGGGCTGTTGCCAGCCCCTACCATGCAGTCTGCTAAGGGGGCCATAGCCCAGGGCTAAGGGGGCCACGGTCCAGGGCTGCTGGGCAGGCCCTGCTTGCTGCCCGATGTGTTTCGGGCGCGGCCCACCCCATTTCGGACCTATTTCGGGCTCGTTTTCTTCGTGTATTCCTGAAAATTATTTTTCTGCATTTTAAATTGAATTTAATATGATTAAAATTATATATGGTATTTCATTTTTAAGGGAAAATTGATTTATTAGAATACTTTTGATTGACCGAATTACTTTTAACGATTTCATATTACCAATTGTGTGAATTGATTGGATCAATTCTATTTATAGTTGATTATTTATATTGGTTGGATCAATATTCATAATGTGTAATCTATTTATTTAGTATTTATTGGATGAATGCTTTTAAATGGGGATGTGATTCATGGACCTAGTTTTGAATCGTTTGGTTTTATTCGATTGGGTTGTAAAGGCCGTTTTGAGCCTATTTATTTTACTAGAAATATTTGTATCTAGGATGCAATGTTTCAAATGTAAAATTTATATGTAATGACGAAGACCGGAGGAAGATCCATTGGAGAAGACGAAGATTCAAGACCAAATACTTGTAATTAGATTACGACGTTTTTGTTCTAGGAACGGTCCATGAACTACATGTTGGTAGCAACTAGGTTGTGAATTTTTATTCATATGGTATGAATGCTACAAATGCGCTTAAATGAATTAATGTGCAAAGTGTAACATTAATTGCGAAAATTCTCCCACGACAAATTATTAAGTTTAAAAGGTTTCAAGGTTTTCCTTCCCTCCATCTAGCTTTCGGAAAATTGAAATCCAAATCGGATGTGCTATGCTTCCGAGTTATTGGGGTATTCATTCGGGGAGGGTCGATAAATTATCAAGAGCGCATTGGATGCCTTCGGTTGGAGCAAATTTTATCCCTAAAAACCTGTTCGGTTGCCGGATAAGATTCAATTGTGAAACTGATTAGCGTCGATGGTATAAACTTAACTTGTTCACGAACCATAGAAACGGTATAGGTTGAGGGGAGTGAAAAAGGGGAAAAAGAAGATCGAATCATCCATTAGATGGGTTGGTGTTGGACACCACTTTATGAAAATTAATAGACCAAAAACCTGTTCGGTTGCCCTCTATTAAAATTTATAAAGAACTCGATCACCACTATGAAGTAAAGTGAACAATACTTCCGAATTTCACAAAGGAGTGTGTTATTCCGATAAAAATAGTGGGATCCGGGTTAAAAGAATAGAAAAGACCTTAATTCTATACTCAGATCATAATTAAACGAGTCACTAATAAATTTGTCGTACTTAATGTAGACGAACATAACTCTCAATATGACAATGAACCCACTCGCTATACTACTCGAAAAGAACACCTTAATCGGCCATAACTTTGTGGACTGGATCCGCAACCTGATGATTGTCCTTAGTATAGAGTCACTGGGATACGTCTTGGAGGCGGACATTCCGGCGCCTCCCGTGCGGACAATAAAAACCACGAAAAGTGGGTTAAGTATGACATAAAAGTCCGTGCGTATATGATGGATTCTATGTCTAATGAGTTTCAGAGAGCTCATGAGAAAATGACTTCTGCTAGGCAGATTTTATCTCACTTAACCGAGCTTTATGGTGAGCACAGTCGAACTGCTAGATATGAGATATCCAAGCAACTGTTCGGTGCTAGGATGAAGGAAAGGGAGAAGGTTGGGGACCACGTCCACAAAATGATCTCTATGATCGAGAGATTGGAGGCTCTTGATTTTAGGATGGATACTTCTCTTCAAACCGACCTTATCCTACAGTCTCTTCCTGATTCATTCTCACAGTTTGTTATGAATTTCAACTGCAATGATATTGCTTGCAATTCAGCAGGGTTGATGAACAAACTTGTAACCGCGCAGTCTCAGATGAAGACTCCGCGGGTGTAACACCCCAAGACGTTCGTGGCATATTACAGCGCCGTGGACCCCACCGCTTGAAATCTACCAGGTTAATACACAAACTTGACATGACAACATGATAGACATCATCAACATACGAACAATTTCTCAACCCAAGACATACAAAATAAGTATACCGGACTCAACAGTACAATGCAACATTAAACCAATCCCAAATTGAGTACTCAACAAATACAATGTTCAAAGGAAAGAAGTACTAGAGTACTTAAGCAACAACATGATCAATAAAATGTAAGGGACAAGATATCAACGAACGACCATTGAACATATTCACTCTCGCCCATCATCCTCGTACTGCCCGCATGCTCGTTCGCCTCCAAGACCTGTACCTGAAATACAAAAGTATTTCCCCCATTTAAGGGGTTAGTGACCACTGCTAGTGCAAGTACAGTCCATTTGAACTACCATTCTAATCAGATGAAATATGCGCCAAAAATAAATTTAGAAAATATTTATTTTCTGGAATATTACGGTGCCAAGCACAATACACAGTTCTCCAACAAAACATTTCAAAGGTTAACCATTGGTACGACACTCACAGCCACCGCACCCCACAGAGGCCCCGTCGGACCATCCCTGGGTGGTTAACCCCAGTTCGCGATACGCATACACACGGCACTACGTATCCCCAGAGGCCCCGTCGGACCGTCCCTGGTTGAACATACACATACACATCCACAACATACACGGGAAGCCATAACTCAAATACTAGAATATGCAAACAAATGTAAAGTACTTGCCTTTGAGATATCTTCGACGAAATGGGAATGAACAACGACTAGGAATGACCCGGAGGGAATACGACCGTTCCTAAATGAAGGATTAACACAACTCAGTCCTAAACGATAACAATCATCGAAAGGAATACGCCCATAACCCCGATCAACAATCATACACACACAAGGACGATGAACACGGGCGAGGGTTTTCACAAAACCTCCCCAAATCCACAATCCACGGATTAAACATGACGGAAACGGATTGGGAATCACCCCACAACAATAATCGATACGGAATATCACAACATAAATGAACAATTCGAGTTCAAACTAGACAAATCCCGAAAACCCCCCAAAATGAACAAAGGTAAGGTTCTAAGCCAAAATACCTTGGATTCGGATGGAGGAAGATGATTAAGACGATGATAAACTTCACTTGGAACACAACAATCGATCTCACGATGGATTCCACGGACAAAACTTGAAGAATCGCTCAAATCTCTCTATGGAACGCAGCTCTCGGACAAGGAAAGAAGGAAAGGAGAAATGGCGAAGTGAAGGTCAACTCAGGTTTATAAAACCCGACCCTTTGTTACGTACATTAACATACCGCCGTTAACGTGCGTTACGCCTATTACGTACGTAACACTCAGGTGTTAGCATACGTAATGGCTCGGCAGAACAATCTGCCTAATTTGTCGAGGCCGATAGCGTACGCTACGCCAAATCGTTAACGTACGCTACGAGGAGCTTACGTATGTAACACACGCCAGCTAACGTACGTAAGGGCTTGGCAGAAACTGGGCAGAACCCAATGTCCAAACGCTGAGGGCCATAACGTATGTTACCGCTAAGGCATAACGTACGTTATGCAGGTATCGATAGTGCACGCTAAAAAGCATGCATAACATGCGTTATGCATGCAGCAGTTCAACACTGCTGAACACCGTTTTCTGCACAGGAAGATACAAAGTCGGAACGGAACACAAGGACAAAACCTAGAAGCGTAAAAACGTAATATTCACGACGACGAAGCTAAGTGATGAAAGAAATACACTTCCAACTACCGGGGAATCCGAAATACGATGAATAATATAAAATTCACTAAACTTATAGGAAATTACAAGATGGCCCAAACGTCCAAAAATCACGATACGATGTCGGATTAACAAACCGAAACTCAAAACATGAACAACTCAACCATATAAACTTAGGGAAACGAAGAAACAACGAAATCGAACGAGTTTTACGAGAAACGAACATACATGCGACAAAACAAAACTCAAAATGAAAATACGTAAAAACATCTCTGAAACTTTTCCAAATGGAAAAACTCCAAGAACAAAACAGATTCAAAATATCGAAACAGTTACAAACGAGTCGCTAAAAATAGACATGCACCAAAAATGGAAACTGCTAAAAAGGAAAAGATACGAATATTACATTCTCCCCCCTAAAAAAAGTTTCATCCAGAAACTTAAGAATAAAAAAGCTCGGGGTATCTCACACGCATATCCTCCTCCAATTCCCATGTTGCTTACTCCACTCCATATCTCGACCACTGCACTTTAACCAAGGTAATGGTTTTGTGCCTTAACTGTTTATCTCGACGTTCCAAAATTCTAACGGGCCTCTCCTCAAATGTAACGTCCTTCTCGATCTACATCTCTTTGAAGTGGATAACGTGAGTCAGGTCTGGAACATACTTCCTCAACTGAGAAACGTGAAATACACTATGCACATGACTCAACGACGGAGGTAACGCTAATCGGTAAGCTAATTCGCCAATTCTCTCCAGTATCTCGAAAGGTCCAATATATCTTGGACTAAGCTTCCCCTTTTTCCCAAAACGAAAGACTCCCTTCGACGGAGACACTCTCAACAAGACATGATCCCCTACCTCAAACTCCAAAGGTCGACGCCTAACGTCCGCATAAGACTTTTGTCGACTCTAAGCCGCCAACATCCTCTCTCAAATCAACTCGACTTTCTTCCTCGTCTCCATCACAAGATCCTGTTCGGTGCTAACTAAATCTGACGGCTCATCCCAACATATCGGGGATCGAGACCGTCGGCCATAAAGCGCCTCATACGGTGCCACCCTAATCGACGCATGCCAGCTATTATTGTAAGTAAACTCGATCACGGCCAGATGTTCTTCCCAATCACTACTACAGTCTAGCGCATACCCTCGCAACATATCCTCGAACGTCTGAATGGTACGTTCGGACTGTACATCGGTCTAAGGATGGAAAGATGTACTCAAACGTAAACATGTCCCCAATGCCTTATGTACCGCCTGCCAAAAACGCGATACAAACCGACCATCTCTGTTCGAAATAATAGTCTTCGGCGTACCATGAAGTCTCACGATTTGCACAATAAAAATACGAGCCAATTTTTCCGGACCCCAAGTGTCCTTGATGCCCAGAAAATCTACAGACTTCGTCAGTCAATCCATGATCACCCACACCATATTCATTCCATTCTTCGTCCTTGGAAAATTTGTGACAAAATCCATAGAGATGTCCTCCCACTTCCATTCCGGGACGGGAAGTGGTTTCAACAACCCGGCTGGCCGCTGATGCTCGATTTTGACTTGTTGACAAGTCAAACACCTAGCCACAAACTGTACTACCTCATTCTTCATGTCATTCCACCAAAAATTCTTCCTCAAATTCTTATAAAATTTACTCGAGCCCGGATGGACTGAGTAAGGTGACGCATGAGCCTCTCGCATAACACCTTGTCTTAATTCCAAGTCGTTTGGAACACACAACTGACTTTTGAATCTCAACACACCATCTTCATGAATCACGAATCCCGGGGCTTTCCCCTTCACCACATTCTCATGGAGCTGAATAAACATCGGATCTTCTAACTGTCTCAATTTAATGACATCGACCAGAGACGAAGAAATATCAAGAGCGCGCAACTGCTTGGCACTCCCTGGCAGTACAACCTCAATACTCAACCCCATAAACTCCCGCCGGAGCCCTGACTGGGCCGTGAGTAACTCAAGTGCCCGAAGTGATACCGATTTCCGACTCAAGGCATCTGCCACCACATTTGCCCTGCCCGGATGATAAAGGATCTCGAGATCGTAATCCTTAATTAACTCCAGCCACCTTCTCTGTCTCATATTCAGTTCTTTCTGTGTGAAAATATACTTCAGGCTCTTGTGATCGGTGAAAATCTGACACGACGAGCCATACAAGTAATGACGCCAAATCTTCAACGCAAACACAATTGCGGCCAACTCAAGATCGTGAGTAGGATAATTCAACTCGTACGGTTTCAACTGACGGGAAGCATAAGCAATACTCTTCCCGTGCTGCATGAGTACACATCCAAGTCCTTGGCTCGAGGCATCACTATAAACGGAAAAACCCTCATTACCGCTCGGTAAAGCCAAGACGGGAGCGGTAGTCAACCACTTCTTCAACTCCTCGAAACTCTTTTGCCTCTCGTCGGTCCACACAAACTTCTCTGTCTTCTGCAACAACCGAGTAAGCGGTCGAGCGAGTTTAGAGAATCCCTTGACAAACCTACGATAATGTAATACCCGTGTATTTTATGAGTGTTGTTTTAGATGTATTTTGTGGTATTGTGGCTATTTGGATCGTATGTATTGATGATTGACCTTGGTATGTTCATGGCTGATAATTATTGAGTTTTGTGATTTTCGGATTGTGCTCGTTTTGGCCGGAATGTCGAAGTGGTGACTCGAGAGTTATGGCTGTAAGATATGAATGTATTACCAAAAGGGGGTTAATAGAATAAGAGTAGGTATTTCCGAATTGTGATTTGCACAAGGGCTGACTTCGGTCGATCACCATAAATTCCAAAAACATCCAAAAATTCTAAAATTTTATATAATTGTAGAGAATTGAGTTAGCTTTCTAATGGTTCAAACGATGAGTTAATCGGAGTCCGGACGAAGGAGTTATGGTCGAAATAGCAGACCCTGGTACAGTGACACGGCCGTGTCATTTGATGCGGGCGTGTCGAACTGTTACGGTTAAGCAAAAAGGTTCTGGACTGTGACACGACCCCTGACTCGACCATGTCCTGTGACACGACTGGAAGTGCAGAAATGCTGAAAAACCTATTTGGGGAGCTATATATAGCCTTTGGTCGATTTTTTGGGCATTCTAGCACCTTCCCTTCATCCTCCACCTAGAATCCTTCATCTTAAACTCCAAAATCAAGCCATAAACATGTTCCAAACACTATAGAATCAAGATATCAAGTTCATTATTGAAGAATTATCCATCTCTTGGTTGAATTAAGGTATGTGGTTGAAGTTCTTCAAGTCATTTTATAGAATTTTGGGGTTTATTGGGAATTCTTGATTCAAGTTCGTTTTGGCTTTGGATTATGTTAGATTATGATGTTGTAATCATGTTCCTTTGTTTTCTCTCAAAGTTTATGGATTAAATTCCGAGTTTTTAATCCGTTCTTGGGTTCGACCTTCGTCGCCTCCGTAGTGTTCGATTAAATGTCTCTAAGGGTAGAACTTAGGGTGAATTCTTCCATTTCCATGGTGTTGTGTTTTGATTCGGTATCTCGATGTGTTAGGGTTGAATTGTTGAAGGAATTTCGAACTGTACGACCATCCGTTCGTTGTTTCCCGTGTCGTTCGAATTGAGGCAAGTACTTTGATTGTGTTTAATGTACTTCGTGTGAATATGTAAAAATGTGATTTGTGCCAATTGTTGATCGAGTGTGTGTGAGCCGAGTAAAATCAGTGAGGGTACCCTGGGGTCCGGTAGGCTGCGTTTCCCTACGGATCACTCGGTTGGGCTATACAACCAGAGAGAGCCTGACGAGGTCTCTTGGGGTGCGTATCTTGCGAGATGCGGGGCCAGTATAGCTCGGGAGGTTGTTTTGTGATGATGATTGTGATGTGGTATTCCGGAATATCTGTGATGGCACTGTGATTTCTGTGGGTTTTTGTTGATTATTCACTTGTTGTACATATTCTAGAATCATTGTATTTGCACCGGCTTCTTGCTGACCCCTTTTGGGGTGGATATACTTTTGTGTATTCAGGTACAGGTCCAGTCGGAGGACTAGCACAGGGCGGATACGAGCTTGGTGGGCAGCATTGATATCGTGCATCATTTTAAGTTGGTGGTCATATGGTCATGGTCAAAGTCGTGTTTTGGTTTTGTACTTGCGCGGGTACTGTCTATGTTGTATGTTGTGTCAGATTTGATGGTTAATGATGTTGTTGTACTCCCGTTGGGAGTGGTTGTGTTTTATGATCCTACAGGACAATTTGTTATTTGGTATTGTGGTGTACAACTTATCGAGTTGAATTTGGTTTCTTTTAACAGATGAATGTCCTAGTTTTGTTATCGTTTAATGTATTTTGTGTTGGTCTTAGCCTGATAGATTCTCTAAAAAGAATCTACGACGCTGTAATATCTCTGTATATCACGGGGGTGTTACAGATAACACCCAGCCAAACCCAGAAAATTGCTTACTTCCTTCATGTTCTTGGGCCGCGCCCAATCCAATACTGCTTCTATCTTGTGTGGGTCCACACGAACACCCTCGGTCGAGATCACATGGTCGAGAAATATAACCTCCCGCAACCAAAACTCACACTTTGAGAACTTCGCATAAAGGCGCTGAGTTCTCAAGATTCCCAACACGATATGCAAATGACGTGCATGCTCCTCCTCGCTCCTCGAGTAAATCAGAATATCATCGATAAATACGACTACACACTTATCGAGATATTCGATAAAGACTTTGTTCATTAGTTGCATGAACACAGCTGGGGTGTTGGTTAGCCCGAACGGCATAACCACAAACTCGTAGTGGTCGTATCTCGTCCGAATGGCCGTCTTCGGAATATCGGAATCTTTCACTCGGAGTTGGTAATATCCTGATTTCAAATCAATTTTCGAAAACACAGTCGCTCCCTGCAATTGGTCAAACAAATCGTCGATCCTAGGGACCGGATACTTGTTCTTGATGGTCACTTTGTTCAACTCTCGGTAGTCAATACATAAACGAAGTGACCCATCCTTCTTCTTCACGAATAAGACCGGTGCACCCCAAGGCAAAGCGCTCGGTCGATTATAACCCATGTCTAGCAACTCTCCCAACTGTTTCTTCAACTCAATCATCTCGGCAGGCGCCATGCGGTACGACGTCTTCGAAATCGGAGCCGCACGCACCCGGATCTAAATCAACAGTGAACTCAACCTCTCGGTCTGGTGGTAAACCCGGCAGCTCATCCGGAAAAACGTCAGGATACTCGTTTACTACTGGAATAGATGAGAGTTCAACTCCTCCTTCTTCCGATCTCAAAGCATAACACCAGTAACTAGTGCAACCTCCTCGAATAAGTCTCACCGCTCCCATACCGCTGATCAGAAATTTATGACTACTCCGCTTACGCCCCACAAAAGAATGCTCGGCACCGTCAGAGGCTAACATCGAAACGGTTCTCGTTCTATAATTCATGATCGTCCCATGTCGGTCTAGCCAGTCCTCACCAAGAATCAAGTCCTCATCCTTAACGTTTACCGCAATCAGATTAGAAGACCAATCCCTCCCCGCGATACTCACTGGAAAATCTCTAATCTCACGATCCCCCACAATGCTATCCCCACTAGGCAGTTTAACAACAAATAGTTCACACGCAACTAGACAATCAACATGCAGACGACGCACACAATCTAGAGATATGAAAGAATGCAAGAATCGAATAACATGAAAACAGGATGGTCAAGGATGTGAACGATACTTGTAGCCACCGTCGCGTCAGGATCTCCAGCTCGTCTCATCTCATACACATGGGGCGGAACAGACCCCGTACTAGAAGCTCCCCTATAGAAGGCTACCCACGTCCTCGATCTCTGCCAAAACTCTGCTGAGGCTGAAAAGCTGTCGGTGCATGATTCACGCTCGGCTCTCCCGCAGCCGGGGCTGACACTTGAGTAACTGGTGCTCGACCCGCATCTCTACAATACTTAGCACGATGCCCCATCCGACCGCAAGTAAGAAACTAAAGCGGCGGCCTGTCACACTCACTCATCACATGTCCCGGATGGCTACAGTTAAAATGGGTAGGACCACGAACAGGAGCAGTAGGGGCAGACTTGGAACCATTTCCTCGCCCAATTAATGGGGACGGATTCCCGAAGACTCGCGAACTAGACTGAGCCTTCTGATGCCCGCCAAATTTACCTCCCGGAAACTGACTGGAGGTCTTCTGTTTCTTACCCTCCGTTGCCGCCTCTATCGCAGAAAATGACATCTCATAAGCCATCGCTTTGTTCTGATAATCCTTCAAAGTTGTACACCCGAGACGAGACATGTAGTGACGAACCCTCGGTTTCATCTGCATGTAGAAGTGGTGGATCTTATCTAGCTCATCTCGGACCTGATTTTTCACATAATGTAGCTGCTGATTGTAGTCCTTGATAACCTGTGAGATGGGGACATCCTGAGGTTTTGCCTCAAAGAAGGCTCGGATTCTTCCCTCTTTCACTGGCCACGGGCAGTACTCATCCTCCATCAATTCTAGAAATTCCTCCCATGAAGCCGCAAGATCACGCAGTTTCACTGCTTTCCACCACGTTGCCGCCTCCTTGGCGAGTAAGTACTGAGCGATTGGCACTTTCCTCTCCTCGGAGCAGTTAGCCGCCTCGAACACCTTCTCCATCTCGAATAACCAACTCTCCCAACCAGAAGGGTCGGAAGTACAATCAAACTGTGGAGGACGCATACGAATCACGTCCTGAAGTAGCTTGTCGGTGTCGGAACCAGTAGGCGGAACCGGGTTAGCATTAACTTGGTTGACCAGAACGGCCTGAGTCAGTAGCGTCATCTGGTTCGCTACTTGTTGTAGAATGTTAGACACTCCAACGTTGTCATGAGCATTGTCGAAGCTAGCAGACTGATCCTGATGGCCCTCAACACTGGGCTGAACACTGTTCGACAAGGTGCGTTGCCGAACCAGCCCCTGAGCTATCGGACATGGCCGCCCCAGCGGCTGCGCCATGTCCCCTACCGCGTCCGCGTCCTCTACCAGCAGGTATTCTGAAGAAGTAACGGGTGAGTACAATTCTAACGCAAAACACATCACGACATTAAGAAAGGAACAACACAGTATAACCCAACGAGTCAAGTTAGGAAAAACTTACGAGCACTGGCGTACTGTGATGATGGCGTAGTAGTGATACTGCTCAAAAACAACACTCAACTAGACCCAAATAACCGACAGCCTAGGTATCCACAAACCTAAGCTCTGATACCATATTATGTAACACACCCAAGACGTTCGGGGCATATTACATGGCTGTGGACCCCACTGATTGGAATCCACCAGGCTAACACACAAACTTGACATGACAACAGTGATAGAAATCATCAACATACGAACAGTTTCTCAACCCAAGACATACAAAATAAGTATACCGGACTCAACAGTACAATGAAACATTAAACCAATCCCAAATCGGGTACTCAACAAATACAATGTTCAAAGGAAAGAAATACTCGAGTACTGAAGCAACAACATGATCAATAAAATGTAAGAGACAAGACATCAACGAACGACATTGAACAGATTCACTCTCGCCCATCTGTAATACCCCGATTTTTCAGATATATTTTTCGTTTATATGTTGGTTATCGTTGATGGATATTTGTGTTGGAGAGCGTTGTGAACGTTTGATGATGTTATTGAATGCGTATATGTATTCATTGTGCCATATGTTTGATTGGTATGTCGAGACATTGGTTGAGGATAGTTGAATATGGCTAGGCACAGCAACGATAGCGCACGCTATAAGTGTTTCATTAGCGCACGCTACTGAGTACAGGTAGCGCACGCTACGAAGTATTGATAGCGTACGCTAAGAGGTTCGGTTACGTACGCTAAGGAGGACCCCTAACGTACGTAACGACTTGCTGGGTTAGTTCCGGAAGGTGGCCGACAGGTAGGCCCATGTTTATTTTTATATTCAGTTAGCGCACGCTAACGCATGTTGGTTAGCGCACGCTAACATCAGATCGCCAATAATGGAATCTTAGCTTTCGGCGGGTGGACCCGGCCATGTTCGACGCGTGTCCAGATAAGGTCAGCGAGTGTTTGTCGTGTAGAGCTAGCGCACGCTAAAACCGTATGATTAGCGCACGCTAATTCCAGATCGGGCAGAGGGAATCTTGTCCTTGTCAGATGCTTTCGGCATGTGGGGGCACGAGTGGTAGGTGAACACTGTAGAAAGTCAACTTCGGATAGCGCACGCTAAGAGCAAGGACTTGCGTACGCTAGATAGGATGTTTTACGTACGTTAATGCATGGGCATTACGTACGTAAGCTAGTTTACGAAGCAAGGCAGTAGCCTCTGGGCTTCGATAGCGCACGCTAACAAAGTCAGTTAGCGCACGCTAAGGCGGTAGCGCACGCTAAACATGAGATGTTAGCGCACGCTAATAATGAATATTATAAAAAGGGACAAACGGGTATTGTGAGGCATTTCGTCCATTCTTCTTCCTTTAGTCGGGAGAGAGAGAGTTGAGAGTTATTTGGGATTCCCAAACACTGTATAATGATAATCTTTAACAACATTAGATTGAGAGCTTGGATTCAAGCCTTGTTCTTCAAGATGTTCATGATTCTTTGGATGGAGTTCTAGTGTTCTTCTTCTTGGTTCGTCTAAACCAGGTAATCTTCGTATTCCTTTGTTAATGGTTCTTTTTTCTTGGATGATTACATGTGAGGAACATGTTGGATAATCATATAACGATGTTATATGGGATTTTATGGATTTTGATAAGAACTTCGAATGTTTCTTCATATTATTAAAGATGATGATTCGTTTAAACCGTTTTGAGATGGATTTCTGGATCATAATACGAGGTTGAATTCAGTTGTGCATGTTATGATCCTTGTTACCGAGTTGGTCCGATTATTGATATGATTATTGTTCTAGGTTGATTAACCAATAGGTATAATCGTTTTGCCGCGGTGAAAGGCCGTAGATTCCGTCCAGTCGGGGTTGAAGAGCTCGTAGACTAGGGCGATGAGTTCGGTGTTGGTTTTGTCATGTTGGTATCCAGGCAAGTGTTTACTTGTTCGGTTGTGATGTTTTGATGAGTAATTCCATTTACATTTCATAAGTATTTTATGTTGTATTGCATATTGACGAATGTTCAGTGATGTTCTAAAATGATTAGAATGCACAGTTGATGATTGTTGAGATACTTGGACAATCTTGGGAAGATTGTAGTATTCGGACATTGTTGATGTCATTTTGGATATTCTTGGTCTATGGTATACATTTCGGAAGGAAGTCCGGATAGAGGTATGTCTTGTGGTAATCGTACGTAGAAGATTGTGTGCGGGAAGGTATTCGGTATTGAGGTATTATGTGGTATTATCGTGATATTGGGATTTTGATGAGAATCGTTGGATTACCGGAAGTGGTAAGGTTATCGTTGAGGTTATTATTCTCATGATGCATGGCATGTGAATATTTATGTTTATGTACTTGCGGTTATTTGTCGGACATTATTGGCCGACTTGTGGGACTTGTTTTTCAGGTATTGAGGACTTTGATGGTTGCGGTCGTGAGGCGAGGATTCCGGACGATACTGGCTATGGCATATTGTTGGGGAATCATGTATTTTGTTGTGTATATCATTATTGATGTATATGTATCTTGGACTGTATTTCTATCCGCTGCGTGAGTTCTTTCAAATGGCTTTCGGCTTTATGCCAACTGAGTTTGATTTCAAAAACCGATTCCCTTAACCGAGTTTTTGGCCTTGATCGTCTTGACGGTAGTTGGGTGTTTTCAAATGATTTTGTGAGTTTTGGAAAATACTACCGTCATCGGCCTTTTTGGCGTTTTTGTAAATGATTTTTAGCCTGGTGGGTTCCGGTGCAGGGCCCACGGCGTGTAATACTCCCGTAAGGTTTTTGGGGTGTTACACCATCATCCTCGTACTGCCCGCATACTCGTTCGCCTCCAAGACCTGTACCTGAAATATAAAAGTATTTCCTCCATTTAAGGGGTTAACGACCACTGCTAGTGCAAGTACAATCCATTTGAACTACCATTCTAATCAGATGAAATATGGGCCGAAAATCATTTTAGAAAATATTTATTTTCCGGAATATTACAGTGCCAAGCACAAAACACAGTTCTCCAACAAAACATTTCAAAGGTTAACCGTTGATATGAGACTCACGACCATCGCACCCCGCAGAGGCCCCGTCGGACCATCCCTGGGTGGTTAACCCCAGTTAGCGATACGCATACACATGGCACTACATATCCCCAGAGGCCCCGTCGGACCATCCCTGGGTGAACATACACATACACATCCACAACATACACGGGAAGCCATAACTCAAATACTAGAATATAAACAAATGTAAAGTACTTGCCTTTGAGACATCTTCGATGAAATGGGAATGAACAATGACGAGGAATGACCCGGAGGGAATGCGACCATTCCTAAACGAAGGATTAACACAGCTCAGTCCTAAACGATAACAATAATTGAAAGGAATATGCCCATAACCCCGATCAACAATCATACACACACACGGACGACGAACACGGGCGAGGGCTTTCACAAAACCTCCCCAAATCCACAATCCACGTATTAAACATGACGGAAATGGATTGGGAATCACCCCACAACAATAATCGATACGGAATATCACAACATAAACGAACAATTCTAGTTCAAGCTAGATAAATCCCGAAAAACCCCCAAAATAAACAAAGGTAGGGTTCTAAGCCAAAATACCTTGGATTCAGATGGAGGAAGATGATTTAGACGATGATAAACTTCATTTGAAACACAACAATCGATCTCACAATGGATTCCACGAACAAAACTTGAAGAATCGCTCAAATCTCTCTATGGAACGCAGTTCTCGTGTAATACCCGTACTTTTTATTGACTGTTTGACCTTGCTGTTCTTCCTATTTTGTTGTTCTGTAAATTCTTTGTGATGTTGTCGATAATGTTATAGAGTTTCGTACCTTGTTTGGATCACGATTGTGTGGTTTAGACCATGCGGAAGTGTTTTGGGTCAGAGGAATAGCGCACGCTAGCTTTGAGCCGTAGCGCGCGCTAAGGGACCAGTCAGGTCAGAACCAGTAACTTATTCTGCTCTCTGGACTAGCAATTAGCGCACGCTAGGAGTTAGCTAGTGCACACTATTCATGAGTAGTAGCGCGCGCTAATACTTCCGTAATGCACGCTAACGGACTGGGTCGGCAGAGGCAGTGAAGTTGTCAGGTTTTCTGGACTACCAGGTAACGTACGCTAGGCTTCGGCTAGCGAACGCTATGATGGCTGCGTAGCGCACGTTAAGCTATCGCGGTAGCGCACGCTAAGACTTGAGCAGGGCAGAGGACAGTAGATTATGGACTCCGATTTCTGGACACCATTTTCGGCTAGCGCACGCTAAAGGAAGGCGATTAGCGCACGCTAACGGGGCCGATAGAAGCCAGTGGACTACCCGGTGACCCCGCTAGCACACGTTAATATTATAGGCATAGCGTGCGCTAGACTGGGCGAGTATATAATGGACAGTTGACTTCCATTTCGTCATTTTCTCATTCTTCTCACATTTCCGATCGAGAGCAGTGGGTTTGGGCGATTCGGGGAGTTTGGAAGTGATCTTTCTTTAGATAACAACATATTTGGTTGGAGAACAAAAATTTCACATCTAATCCATTCCATCTTCCAAATCAAGGTAAAAATCCTTAAAACCCTATTTTTGGGAATTTTGGGGTTTTTATTAGATTCGTCCGATTTACCCGGTTTGAAGCTTGAGAATCTTGAGATTATGATGTATCTACCCCGTATTCATGCTTTTCCTATGATTTTACGGAATGGTTTGTGCCGTGTTCGGACTTGTGAGGGTTTGGGTGAATTTCCAACCTCTAGTTGTTTACCCTTGTATTTTCGTGAATCGTAGATGGGTTTCGGGAGTTTCTTCGTGAATTATGAGTATGGATTATTGATTATCATATCCCTTACGAATCGCTTAGGTACCAGAAGTGCGTTCTTGGACCTACCGAACTCATACTCTTTTCCGTTCGTTTTCTCGATGTCTCAAAGGCAAGTATATATTTATGATTGTACGTTCTCGACTTTGAAAGTACGATATATGAATGGCATGTTTGTTTATATCCACTCTAGGACGGTCCGACGGGTCCTCTGAGGGTTTCGTAGCCTCTGGTGCGATTCCACGGATAATATGAGTTAACCACTCTGGGATGGACTGACGAGTCCTCTGAGGGTTCCGTAGCCTCTGGTGCGGTTCCACGGTTGATCATGTATGTATTGATGTGATGCTATAAGATTTAGTTATTCCGGAATACTAGTCTTGAATTGATGAATTGGCGGTTACCTTTACTTTATTGTTGAGTATTGTATTTCATATTCGATATACTTGCACTAGCTATTCGACGGCTAACCTCTTTATGGGGGAAATACTTTTTATGTATTTCAGGTTCCAGGAGAGCGGACAGGCATGTATCGGGTCGGCATGAAGATGATGGGCAAGCTGATACTGTCTCTTATCTCCAGTTGTGCTTTGTGTTCCTCCATTCAGTGTTCTTGTACTGGAATGGTTATTGAATACTCGAGTATTGTTTTTCAGTTTCCTTGATGTTCCAGCCTGTGTTGCCGAGGTATTGATTGTGTGTTGTGATGTATTTGGATATAGTGGATAGGGTTTGAATACCCTTTGTCTTGTCCTTCATTTCATTGTATTTGGACCTTATCGGTCAAGTTTTATAGTTCCGCGTATGATTAGCCTTGTGGGTCCCATGGTGGGGCTCACGGCGCAGTAATATACCCTGAATAACTTCGGGGTGTTACAGAATATGGTATCGGAGCTTAGGTCTATGGATACCTAGGTTGTCGGTCTTTTGGGTCGATTGAGTCATCGTTTGTTTACAGTATCACTACTTTGCCATCATCACAGTGCGACTGGTACGTGTAAGACCTCTTACTCTTCTGGTGTTTACTTTAGCGTTTTGCTTCTATTTTGGTATTTTGAGAATCGGTCACTTCGGTGATGCGCGATTGAATTGTACTTACGTGCCTTGTATGTTCTTCAGTATGTCAGCTGGTAGGGGACGAGGCCGTGGTCGTGGCCGTGGATGTGGACGAGGACGTGGCGCGGCCACTTCCCTCAGTTCTGTTGTGGGATCAACCAACCCCAGCCTATCTAACTCGGTGCATCCTGACACTGAAAGTCAGCACGACCAGTCGACTGGCCAGGGGAACAACGCGGACGTTGGAGTTGCGAATGTACTTCAACAATTGGCTAACCAGATGACCATTTTAGGCCAAACCGTTCACCTGAATAATCCGATCCCGAACGCGGATGCCTTGCTTCAGAATGTAATCCGTATGCACCCTCCACAGTTTGGCGGTGCCACAGACCCGTTAGGTTGGGAAGATTGGCTAGCGGAGTTGGAGAAAATTTTTGAAGCAGTTGATTGTCCCGAAGTGAGGAAAATACCGATTGCTCAGTATTTCCTCACCAATGAGGCTGCTACGTGGTGGAAAGTCATCAAGCCACAAGATCTTGTTGCTACGTGGATGAGTTTAAAGAACTTTTGGAGGCCGAGTTTTGTCCTTGGCCGGTGCGAGAAGGCCGAATTCGAGCCTTTTTCGAGGCTAAACCGCAGAATATTTCCATTTCGCAGGCAATCGTGGAGTACAACCAACAATTCATCCACGTGAAGGATCAAGTGCGAAACGAGCGTGATAAGATCCGTTATTTTGATATGCGGATGAATATGGACTTACAGCGGTACATGGCTAGATTTGCTTGTACCACGTTGAAGGATTATCAAGACAGAGCTTTAGCCCATGACATGTTAAGCCCCGACAACGATACCACTAAAGAATCGAAGAAGCATAAGATCGCGGGAAATTTCTCTAGCTCTAAGAGTGGCAAATTCCAGAGGTCACAGACGACTAACCGTTCCGCCGGACAGTCGTCACGTTCTGCTAAAGGAAAGAGTGGTTTTCGTTCAGCACTGAGCACCACAACTCGCACGGTGACTTGCTATAATTGTGGTCGTCTAGGCCACGTTAATTTGGAATGCAATTTCCCACTATTGAAGTGTCATACTTTCGGACAGATGGGACATATGGCGGCTTATTGTTCCGATCCAAATCAGACTTTGGACACTCGGGCTTCTGCTCCAGCGCCACTTGATCAAGGCGTGAATCAGCGGCAATCTTTTGGTCAGTCTTAACAGAATTACGGCAGGGGCCGGGGACGGGGTCAGAACGCTGGAGGGGGAAACTCTAGCATCAGTTCGGTACAACCACGAGTGTACGAGATGCATCGAACAGACGAACCCGATGCAGCGGTGGCCTCAGGTACCATTCATATTTTATCTCATCCAGTTCGTGTACTTTTTGATACGGGTGCTACCCATTCTTTCATTTCCTTGGAGTGTGTACGCCGTTTGAATATAACTTGTATGACTGCTTGTGATCCCTTCATTGTGAAACTACCTAGCGGGGATAGAATTGTGGGGAATCGGGAGATTAAAGATTTTTCGATGATTATATCCGGTATGGATTGGTTATCGAATCTGATTGTAGTTGATATGGAAGGCGAGGACGTGATCCTCGGTGAGGATTGGCTTGATAGTCACCAAACGATTATGAATTACCGTACTAAGGTTATCACCATGATGACTAAAGACGGATCCGAGTACTCATTTTTGGGACGTAAGTTGGGCCAATCCAAATTACTTATCAGTGCCATGAAGGCCGTAAAACTTTTGAATAAAGGTTGTACGTGCTATTGGTGTTATGCCTTGAATACGGAAGGTAACGAAGTCGAATTCTCTTCGATTCCGGTTGTTAATGAGTATCCCGATGTTTTTCCGGACAACCTCCCAGGATTACCACCAGATCGAGAAATAGAATTTTCTGTGGATTTATAGTCTGATGCGGCCCCGATTTCTAAGGCACCTTATCGTATGGCACCTTCCGAGATGCAAGAATTAAAGAATCAGTTGGGAGAATTATTGGAAAAAGGATACATCTGACCGAGCGCTTCACCTTGGGGTGCGCCTGTTTTTTTTGTGAGAAAGAAAGATGGTTCATTATGTTTGTGCATCGACTACCGTGAGCTGAACAAAGTGACCATAAAAAACAAGTATCCTTTGCCTCGTATAGACGATTTATTTGATCAGTTGCAGGGGGCTGCAGTTTTCTCGAAAATTGATTTGAGATCGGGGTAGTATCAACTCAGGGTGAAAGAGTTTGACGTTCCGAAGACTGCATTTCGAACGAGATATGGGCATTATGAATTTTTAGTTATGCCTTTTGGTCTGACTAATGCACCGGAGGTATTCATGCAGTTAATGAACAAGATATTCATCGAGTACCTCGACAGGTGTGTAGTTGCCTTTATTGACGACATTTGATCTATTCTCGAGATAAAGAGGAACATGCCCGACACTTGCGTTTGGTGCTAGATATTTTGAGAACCGAGCATCTCTATGCAAAATTCTCGAAATGTGAGTTCTGGTTGGAAGAAGTTATGTTTCTCGTCCATGTGATTTTGGCCGAAGGGGTTCGTGTAGACCCGTAGAAGATTGAGGCAGTGTTAGATTGGGTACCGCCTAAAAATGTTAAGGAAGTTCGTAGCTTTTTGGGCCTTGCTGGGTATTACCGTCGGTTCGTCGAGGGGTTCTCGAAACTCGCTCGGCCACTTACGAAATTACTCCAGAAGACAGAAAAATTTGTTTGAACGGATGAGAGAAAACAGAGCTTCGACGAGCTGAAGAGACGTTTGACTTCAGCGCCGATTTTAACTTTACCACATGGTAGTGAGGGCTTTGCGGTTTATAGTGACGCTTCGGGTCAAGGTCTTGGTTGTGTGCTTATGCAACATGATAAGACGATAGCTTTTGCGTCACGACAACTGAATCCGTACGAGATGAACTATCCTACTAACGATTTGGAGTTGGCCGCAATTGTCTTTGCACTCAAGATTTGGTGGCATCATTTGTATGGCTCTCTGTGTCGGATTTATACCGATCACAAGAGCCTGAAGTATATTTTCAGTCAGAAAGAGCTGAATATGAGACAGAGACGTTGGTTAGAATTGATAAAGGATTATGATTTAGAAACTCTTTACCACCCGGGTAAAGCCAATGTTGTCACGAACGCTTTGAGCCGCAAATAGGCATCTCTCCAGATGCTCGAGGTTCTTACTTCTCAGACAAAGATTCGGCAGGATTTAATCAAGCAAAGAATAGAAGTTTGGCTTCAACGAGTACAAGGACAGCTGTGTACTCTCGAAATTACTTCGTCCTTGGTTGACGATATCAAGGGGAAACAGTGGAGCGACCCGATGATCTCTCAACTGAAGGAAGATGTAATTAAAGAAAAAGCTCCTGGCTTTATGATTCGCGAGGATAGTATCTTGAGATTTCAAGGCAGGCTTTGTGTTCCAAATGATCTAGAGTTGAGGCAACAAATTCTCCGAGAAGATCATGCTACACCGTACTCAATCCACCCCGGAACGAGTAAGATGTACAAAGACTTGAAGTGCAATTTTTGGTGGAATAACATGAAGAAGGATGTCACGGAATTTGTACTACGGTGCTTGACGTGTCAACAAGTCAAGATCGAACATCAATGACCGGCGGGGTTGTTGAAGCCGCTTCCCATTCCCAAGTGGAAGTGGGAAGACATTTCTATGGACTTTATCACGGGCATGCCGAGAACTACGTCCGAAATGAATATGATTTGGGTAATCGTCGATCGGTTGACCAAGTATGCACACTTCTTGGGTATTAACGATACTTGGGGACCGGAGAGATTGGCTCGAACCTTTATAGCTGAGATCGTAAGATTGCACGGTGCCCCCAAGACCATTGTTTCTGATCGAGACGGTCATTTCGTATCGCATTTTTGACAGTCCGTTCATCAGGCTTTGGGTACTGAGTTGAGATTGAGCACGTCCTTTCACCCTCAGTCAGACGGTCAAATAGAGAGGACGATTCAGACGTTGAAAGATATGTTGCGGGCTTGTGCCTTAGATTGGAGTAATGATTGGGAGCTTCACTTGTCGTTGATTGAGTTCGCCTATAATAATAGTTGGCATGCATCGATCAAAATGGCACCATTCGAGGCACTTTATGGTAGGCAATGTAGGTCGCCATTATGTTGGGACGAAGCTTCGGAGCTAATTGGAACAGAGCCGGACATGTTGATGGAGACTAAGGAAAAGATTTCTATCATCCGGGATAGGTTGCTGACTGCCCAGAGCCGTCAGAAATCTTATGCGGATACTCGTCGTCGACCCTTGGAGTTCGAAGTGGGGGATCATGTCTTACTCAAGGTGTCGCCGACCAGAGGGGTTTTCCGCTTCGGGAAAAATGGGAAACTTAGTCCGAGGTATATCGGACCTTTCGAGATCTTGGATAGGGTTGGAGATTTAGCTTATCGCTTGGCGTTGCCTCCAGCTTTGAGTCACGTCCACAGTGTTTTTCATGTGTCTCAGTTGAGAAAGTACGTGCCGGATCCGAGCCATGTTATCGACTATAGTGAGATTGACGTAGTCGAGGATATTACGTTTCCAGAGAGACCCGTGAAGATCCTTGAGCATCGGGAGAAACAACTTCGGCATAAGACCATTCCACTGGTTAAAGTGCAATGGTCGAGACATGGAGTCGAGGAGGCGACTTGGGAAACGGAAGAGAAGATGCGGTCGGAGTACCCCGAACTTTTTATTTCTTAAGTTTTGGGATGAAACTTCTTTTTAGAGGGGGAGAATGTAATACCCGTACTTTTTATTGACTGTTTGACCTTGCTGTTCTTCCTATTTTGTCGCTCTGTAAACTCTTTGTGATGTTTTCGATATTGTTACAGAGTTTCGTACCTTGTTTAGATCACGATTGTGTTGTTTAGACCGTGCGAAGTGTTCTGGGTCAGAGGAATAGCGCACGCTAGACTTAGACTAACGCAAGTTAATTCTCCTTGAGTAGCGCACGCTAGCTTTGAGGCGTAGTGTGCGCTAAGGGACCAGTCAGGTCAGAACCAGTAACTTATTCTGCTCTTTGGACTAGCAATTAGCGCACGCTAGGAGTTAGCTAGCGCACGCTATTCATGGGTAGTAGTGCGCGCTAATACTTCCGTAGCGCACGCTAACGGGCTGGGTTGGCAGAGGCAGTGAAGTTGTCAGGTTTTCTAGACTACCAGGTAACGTACGCTAGGCTTCGGCTAGCGCACGCTATGAGGGCTGCGTAGCGCACGCTAAGCTATCGCGGTAGCGCACGCTAAGACTTGAACAGGGCAGAGGACAGTAGGTTCTGGACTAACGATTTCTGGACACCATTTTCGGCTAGCGCACGCTAAAGGAAAGTGATTAGCGCACGCTAATGGGGCCGACAGAAGCCATTGGACTACCCGGTGACCCCGCTAGCGCATGCTAGTATTATAGGCGTAGCGTGCGCTAGACTGGGCTAGTATATAATGGACAGTTGACTTCCATTTCGTCATTTTTCTCATTCTTCTCACATTTTCGATCGGGAGCACTGGGTTTGGGCGATTCGGGGAGTTTGGAAGCGATCTTTCTTCATCTAACAACATCTTTGGTTGGAGAACAAAGATTTCACAACATCTAATCCATTCCATCTTCCAAATCAAGGTAAAAATCCTTAGAACCCTATTTTTGGAAATTTTGGGTTTTTTCATATATTTGTCCGATTTACCCGGTTTGAAGCTTGAGAATCTTGATATTATGATGTATCTACCCCGTATTCATGCTTTTCCTACGATTTTACGGATTGGTTTGTGCCGTGTTCGGACTTGTGAGGGTTTGGGTGATTTTCCAACCTCTAGTTGTTTACCCTTGTATTTTCGTGAATCGTAGACGGGTTTCGGGAGTTTCTTCGTGAATTATGAGTATGGATTATTGATTATCATATCCCTTACGAATCGTTTAGGTACCTGAAATGCGTTCTTGGACCTACCGAACTCATACTCTTTTCCGTTCGTTTTCTCGATGTCTCAAAGGCAGGTATATATTTATGATTGTATGTTCTCGACTTTGAAAGTAAGATATATGAATGACATGTTTGTTTATATCCACTCTGGGATGGGCCGACGGGTCCTCTGAGGGTTTCGTAGCCTCTGGTGCGATTCCACAGATAATATGAGTTAACCACGCTGGGATGGACCGACGAGTCCTCTTAGGGTTCCGTAGCCTCTGGTGCGGTTCCACGGTTGATCATGTATGTATTGACGTGATGCTATGAGATTTAGTTATTCCGGAATACTAGTCTTGAATTGATGAATTGACGGTTACCTTTACTTTATTGTCGAGGAGTATTGTATTTCATATTCGATATACTTGCACTAGCTATTCGACGGCTAACCCCTTTATGGGGGAAATACTTTTTATGTATTTCAGGTTCTAGGAGAGCGGACAGGCAGGTATCGGGTCGGCATGAAGATGATGGGCAAGCGTGATACTGTGTCTTATCTCCGGTTGTGTTTTGTGTTCCTCCATTCAGTGTTGTTGTACTGGAATGGTTATTGAATACTCGAGTATTGTTTTTCAGTTTCCTTGATGTTCCGGCCTGTGTTGCCGAGGTATTGATTGTGTGTTGTGATGTATTTGAATATAGTGGATAGGGTTTGAATACCCTTTGTTTTGTCCTTCATTTCCTTGTATTAGGACCTTCTCGTTCAAGTTTTATAGTTCCGTGTATGATGAGCACGGTGGGGCTCACGGCACTGTAATATACCCTGAATAACTTGGGGGTGTTACATCTCGGAGAAGGAAAGAAGGAATGGAGAAATGGCGAAGTGAAGGTCAACCCAGGTTTATAAAACCTGACCCTTCGTTACGTACGTTAACATACCACTGTTAACGTGCGTTACGCCTATTAGGTATGTAACACTCAGGTGTTAGCGTACGTAATGGCTCGGCAGAACAATCTGCCTAATTGGTCGAGGCCGATAGCGTATGCTACGCCAAATCGTTAATGTACGCTACGAGGAGCTTATGTACGTAACACACGCCAGCTAACATACGTAAGGGCTAGGCAGAAATTGGGCAAAACCTACTGTCCAAACGCTGAGGGACATAACGTACGTTATCGCTAAGGCATAACATACGTTATGCAGGTATCGATAGCGAATGCTAAAACGCATGCATAACGTGCGTTATGCATGCAGCAGTTCAACACTGCTGAACACCGTTTTCTGCGCAGGACGATACAAAGTTGGAACGCAACACAAGGACATAATCCAGAAGCGTAAACACGTAATATTGATGACGACGAAGCTAAGTGCTGAAAGAAAATACACTTCCGACTACCGGGGAATCCGAAATACGATGAAGAAGATAAAATTCCCTAAACTTATAGAAAATTACAAAACTGCCCAAACATCCAAAAATCACGATACGACGTCGGATTAACAAACCAAAACTCACAACATGAACAACTCAACCATACGAACTTAGGGAAACGAAGAAATAATGAAATCGAACGAGTTTTGTGAGAAACGAACATACATGCGACAAAACATAACTCAAAAGGTTGTGATAGGTATTCTTCAACCTTCGACTTGAGAATTTAGTAGGGATGTGCTTGTGACGTTAAGATTTTCATTAGAGTAGTTCAACCCAGAAAACTGGAAGGTGGGGGTCAACCTCGACGTGCGTTTTGACGGGCAAGTAGCAAGTTCTACTGAATACCAAAATAGAATTCTTTCTCCTGTTAGTGAATGAGTTATATGTCCTATGCGGTTATTGGCACATGAGATCATAAGTCTTTGGCCAAAGCATTGAATCTAGTTGTATTGGATACACGAGAGCTCGATGATCTCGATTTGCATTAACTCATGCATAGCGTCGAGTACAGATGGGGTTTGACTGACCGTGACCCTATAACTTGATCGGGACATTTGAAAGAAGGGTTTATACGTATACTGGTATTCACGACAGAAAGGTTTTGGAATGATCCCCATCATTCATTCTCAGTTAGGGTACGGTGTAGGCCACCAGGCTGGCTAGGAGGTGCTACTACTCTTTTGTTCCTCCCATTGCTAACTGAGACGGACCTACCAAGTCGCACAATAGAATTGACGACGGAATGAATCGAGCTTATTCTCTCTTTATAAATATTAGATATTGGATATCTAATTTATTGGACATGAGATGTCTAATTAATAGTGGGACTTGGATGTCTAAATTAATTTATTGGATATATTAATTTATGGCCTAATGAATTAAATAAATTACCGAGTGATTAATTTAATTCATGATCATAATTATTTCTTGAAGAAAGTAATTATATTGTATTTTATATAATTAATTAATTGGATTAACTAATCATATAACTGCATCGGAACAGATTGGAGTTTATCTGATTGGACTCACGGGAGTCCGAAACAAACCGAACTCATCCGGTTCTTCTAGAGTCCGCCCCACCTTATCCCATTCCCTCTTGGTCTTGGTCTCCACCTTAATAGGTGGAAGACTAAAGACCTTAAGAGATATCATATCTCTTTTAATATGAAAAGGTGAATGGAATTAGGTGAGTTGAAGAATAAAAGGTAAGACATCTCTTCTTCTCTTCCAAGACTTGATACATATGGTTCATGCAACAAGAGAGAGAGAAAGGAAAAATACTTTTTCCAAGTTTTCATCTTCTTCTTCACTTTCTTCTTGAGTTTTCTTGGAGAAAAATCGAGAGATCATTGAGAGATAGTGAGTTATACACTTAGAGTATTATTATCACATTTGATAGCTTCATCATCCGATTCTAGCCGTAACCTTGGAGGTTAATTGGGTGATTGTCATTCCGTTCGTTTCTACGGCGTGTGGCAAGTAGATACATGGTGTTTTTGGCATTGGATCATCCTAGAACTTGTTGCGGATTGGATTCGCAAGGGACATCATCTTCTCACCATTTAATCAATGAACTACGAGGGTATAATTTTGTATCTTACTTCGTTTCGTTTTATATTCGTATATACGTAGCTTGATCGATCCTCTTTAGGGATTCGAATCGAATTAGATTGGTATATTGCTTCCGCTGCACCTTCGTTTTAGGCACCGAATCACAACACCTTAAACCCTCCCTCGAAAAGATATATTCTCCTTCGTGGCTAGACAGTGTGACTTGGTGCCTTTGAACTGTCCGACCGCTTGTGTAAGTGATCGTATATCCTTCACAAATGCCCTCCCTGATTTATTCTGTTCTCATTATTGTTCCCGTTTTGGCCATGGACACCGTCCTGGTTCTGCGATAGTTTTTAAATAATTATGCATTGCAATTCTCCTTTGAAGCGGCCCCTCTTCTCTCCAACATAGTTGATTCCTTTAAGTGTTTTTGAGTAAACCCTTATTTAATACACTCGACTATACGTTGTCGACTTAAGAATCATTAAATGTAACACCCCCATGATTTATGGAGATATTACAGCACCGTAGATCCTTTTTGGAGAACCTACAAGGCTTAGACCCAAACAAAACACATTAAATACAACAAAACATGAACGTTCATACATTCAAAACCAACTTCAATTTCAACATGGCATACATCACAATACCAAACAACATACCATCCCGTGGGATCATAACCAATACAACCGTTCACAACTGGAATACAACAACATCATTAACCATTAATAATGACACAACATACAACACTGGACAGTACCCGCGCGAGTACAAAACCAAAACACGACTTTGACCATGACCATATGACCACCAACTTAAAATGATGCACGATATCAATGCTGCCCACCAAGCTCGTATCCGTCCTGTGCTAGACCTCCCACTGGACCTGTACCTGAATACACAAAAGTATATCCACCCCAGAAGGGGTCAGCAAGAAGCCGGTGTAAGTACAATGATTCTAGAATATGTATAACAAGTGAATAATCAACAAAAACCACAGAAATCATAGTGCCATCACAGATATTCCGGAATACCACATCACAGTCATCATCACAAAACAACCTCCCGAGCTATACTGGCCCTGTACCTCTCAAGCAAGATACACACCCCAGAGACACCTCGTCAGGCCATCCCTGGTGTATAGCCCAACCGAGTGATCCGTAGGGAAACGCAGCCTACCGGACCCCAGAGGACCCTCACTGGTTTTACTCGGCTCACACACACTCGATCAACAATTGGCACAAATTCCATTTTTACATATTCACACGAAGTACATTAAACACAATCAAAGTACTTGCCTCAATTTGAACGACACGAGAAACGGCGAACAGATGAATGTACAGTCCGAACTTCCTTCAACGATTCGATCCTAACACATCGAAATACCGAATCAAAACACAACACCATGGAAACGGAAGGATTCCCTTCAAATTCTACTATTAGGGACAAACTATCAAACACTACTAAGGCGGAGTTGTTCATACTCCAATCAATAGGTGGGAACTCAAACAAAATCCGTAGACTTCAAGAAAAAAAACAAGGGATTATGGTCTCACAATCATAATCTGACCCAATTCAAGGTTTAAAACGGACTAGAAGGACGAGATCTAAATAAAACCCTCAAAATTCCCAAAAACTAGGGATTGAACAATCTTACCTTGATTTGGATGATACACTGGATGAAATCTTGTTAGATTGAGACTAGGAACTCAAAAATGTTGTTGGATGGTGAAAACTGGTCGAAAACCACGCCTAACTACACTCCAAATCGCCCAGCCGCCGAAGGGAAGAGGAAGAGGTGAAAAATGACATTTCTAGAACCTGCCCCCATATATATACTGGGAGGTATTAGCGCACGCTACGGCTACAGGCTTAGCGTGCGCTAACGAGCTGAGGGCGATGCACTGTTGAAGAAAAGGCAGTCCAGAACTTTCTGCCAGACTCCGGTAGCGTACGCTATCGATTGTCACTAGCGCGCGCTAACTCTATACAGTAGCGTGCGCTACCTGCAAGTACCTGCACCCGTAAACGCATCGCCACACGACACGACATCTGGCGTGCGTTATCCTACAAGTAACGTGCACTGGTACATCGAAATAGCGTACGCTAGTCCTTCCATAGCGTACGCTAACGCCCCCTTCCAGTGTCCAGAAAGTTCACTGTCCAGCGGGCCTAACGCACGCTATTGCACAAGAGTAGCGTGCGCTACTCGAACCTGGTTAGCATGCGCTAGACATACAGTCTTAGCGTGCGCTAACTGCTATTTTCCAAAATTAATTTCGCAAAGTCCGGCCAAAACGAGCACAATCCGAGAATCACAAAACTCAATAATTATCAGCCATGAACATACCAAGGTCAATCATCAATACATACGATCGAAATAACCACAATACCACATAATACATCTAAAACAACACTCATAAAATACACGGGTATTACACCCTTACCCCCTAAAAAGAAGTTTCGTCCCGAAACTTAAGATACAAAAAGTTCGGGGTATCGGGAACGCATACTATCCTGGGTCTCCCACGTGGCTTCTTCAATTCCATGCTTAGACCATTGGACCTTTACTAACGGAATCACTTTCCGTCGCAATTGTTTCACTCGTCGCTCTAGTATGGTTACCAGTTGTTCTTCATACGTAACATCGTCACTAACCTCAATCTCTTGATAATCAATAACATGGCTGGGATCGGGAACATACTTACGCAGTTGTGAAACATGAAACACATTATGAACATGACTAAGCGTCGGAGGTAACGCTAGTCGATAAGCTACATCGTTTACCTTGTCCAGGATCTCGAAGGGGCCAATATAACGAGGACTAAGTTTCCCCTTCTTACCAAACCGAAGAACTCCACGAGTCGGCGATACTTTCAACAACACATGGTCTCCCGCCTGGAACTCTAACGGTCGACGACGAACGTCGGCATATGACTTTTGTCGACTCTGAGCAGTCAACAATCTTTGCCGAATAATTGCGACTTTTTCCCGTGTTTGAACCACCAAGTCCGGTTCTACTCCAAGTAACTCGTACGGCTCGTCCCAACAGATTGGCGATCTACACCGTCTTCCATATAATGCTTCAAACGGAGCTATCCCAATCGAACTATGCCAACTGTTATTGTACGTAAATTCAATCAATGGCGAATGAGTCTCCCAATCTTCTTTCCAATCCAACACACAAGCCCTCAACATGTCTTCCAGCATTTGGATCGTCCTCTCCGACTGTCCATCTATCTGGGGATGATAAGCGGTGCTTAAATTCAGTTTTGTACCGAGTGCTCGATGTACTGCTTGCCAGAAATGCGACACAAAACGCCCATCACGATCAGACACTATACTTTTTGGGGTACCATGGAGTCTTACAATCTCCGCAATAAATAACCGAGCCAACCTCTCCGGTCCCCAAGTATCTCTAATGCCCAGAAAGTGTGCGGATTTGGTTAGTCGATCAACGATTACCCAAATCATATTCACTCCAGTTCGCGTCTTTGGCATTCCCACATTAAAATCCATCGCTATATCTTCCCACTTCCATTCCGGAATTGGTAGTGATTGCAATTTACCGACAGGTCTCTGATGTTCCGCTTTAACCTGTTGACAAGTCAAGCATTTCAACACGAACTCCGTTACATCTTTCTTCATGTTTGGCCACCAAAATTTTTTCTTCAAGTCCTTATACATTTTACTCATACCCGGATGAATCGAGTATGGAGTAGAATGTGCTTCATTCAAAATCACTTGTTTGAGATCATCCCAATTAGGTACACAAGTTCTAACTCGAAATCGAAGAACTCCGTCTTCATCGATTAAGAATCCAGGAGCTTTTCCTCTAACACTGTCTTCCCGAAGCTGCACAATTGAGAGATCATCTAACTGTTTGGACTTAATATCTTCCATCACGGAGGACGTAATCTCAAGGAAACGCAACTGTCCTTGAGTTCTGTGAGGCCAAACTTCAATTTCCAGATCAATCAACTCTCGTCTAAGCTTCGGTTGAATGGTAAGTAGTTCCAACTTCTGCAACACGACTGACTTGCGGCTTAACGCATCGGCAACGACGTTCGCTTTACCTGGATGGTAAAGAATGTCAAGATCATAATCTTTAAGCAGTTCTAACCATCGCCGCTGATGCATATTTAGCTCCTTCTGCGTGAATATATACTTCAAGCTCTTATGATCCGTATACACTCGACAAGAAGAACCATATAAGTAATGCCTCCAAATTTTCAACGCAAACACCACAGCGGCTAACTCAAGATCATGAGTAGGATAATTCATCTCGTATGGCTTTAATTGTCGAGACGCATAAGCCACTACTCTCTCATTTTGCATCAATACATATCCCAATCCTTGTTTAGAAGCATCACTATAAATAACGAAACCTTCCGTTCCTTGTGGTAAGGCTAGGATCGGAGACGTAGTCAACCGCTTTTTCAACTCGTCAAAACTCTTCTGACACTCATCACTCCACTCAAATTTCTGTGTCTTCTGCAATAATAGGGTGAGCGGTCGAGCAATTTTCGAGAATCCTTCGACAAATCGACGATAATAGCCCGCTAATCCCCGAAAACTCCGAACTTCCTTAACATTCCGTGGAGGCTCCCAAGCTAAGACTGCTTCAACCTTTTGAGGGTCTACTCGAATACCATCGGCTGATATGATGTGTCCCAGAAAAGAAACTTTTCTAAGCCAGAACTCGTACTTAGAAAGTTTAGCATAAAGCTTATCAGCCCTCAAAATACTCAACGCGATCCTCAAGTGTTCGGCATGCTCCGTCTCACTTTTGGAATAGATTAATATATCGTTGATAAACACCACTACAGATTTATCAAGATATTCGATAAAGGTTTTCTTCATAAGCTGCATAAAGGCCGCCAGAGCATTTGTTAAACCGAATGGCATAACTACGAATTCGTAATGCCCATACCTCGTTCGAAATGCTGACCTGGGGATATCCGAATCTCGAATTCGCAGTTGGTAATATCCTGACCTCAAATCAATCTTGGAGAAAATCGTAGCCCCTTGTAATTGGTCAAATAGATCATCGATTCTTGGCAACGGATACTTGTTCTTGATAGTGAGTTTATTCAACTCATGGTAGTCAATACATAGCCGTAAGAACCCATCCTTCTTTCGTACGAACAATACCGGTGCACCCCATGGAGACACACTAGGCCGAATATAACCTTTGTCCAACAATTCACCCAATTGTTTCTTCAATTCTAACATTTCCGATGGGTCCATTCTGTACGGTGCCTTGGATATTGGCGCCGCATTGGGCTCTAGTTCGATGACGAACTCTACTTCACGATATGGTGGCAATCCCGGCAAATCATCCGGAAATACGTCTGGAAATTCATTCACAACTGGAACAGAGGATAACTGTACCTTGCCAACTTCCGCCTTCAACGCGTAACACCAATAACTGGTACAACCTTGTCGCAATAATTTCATCGCCTTCATGGCTCGAATAATCTTCCCATAAGTACCAGGTTTCTGCCCTTCAAAAACGTGTTTAGTACCATCCGGCGCGACTATCGAAATTATTTTCTGATGATAATCTACTATCGCTCCATGCCGATTTAACCAATCATCACCGAGGATTAAATCCTCTCCCATCATATCGATCACAATCAAATCGGATGACCAATCTTTACTGCTAATGGTTACAGGACAATTGGCAATCTCTTGATCCCCAACTATTCTTTCCCCACTTGGCAGCCCAACAATAAAAGGTTCACATGTAGAGAGACCGTCTAGGACCAAACGATTCACACAAGACAATGATATAAAAGAATGAGTAGCTCCAGAATCAAACAATACATCTACCGGGTGCATCGAAATATAAACAATACCTGACATAGTGGCAGTCCCTACGTCATCAGTCCGCCTCATCTCATACAATTGGGGTGGGGCTGATCCAATGCTAGATGCATCCTTATGCTCGGTTTTACCTCTGCCACTGCCGCGTCCGACACTCGGAGTTGGCTGACCCGTAACTGTGCCAGCCGGAGTAGGAGACTGTTTAGAGAAGATTCTGCCCACTGACTCACAATATAATGCGCGATGACCCTGCTTCCCACACTTAAAACAATCAATGGGGCTAGAAATGCAACGAGAACTGACATGTCCCGGATTTCCACAATTAAAACAAACTCTCGGCACTCCTCCACTAGGCTGAGGGGAACCAACAGAATATTGTACAGAATATTGAGGCCTACGCGATCCACTGCCTCGGAAACTACCAGAAAATTTCGGTTTCTTCGAGCTCGAAACTGCAGGAACCGGAACTGACACCATCTCGTAAGGAAGTGCTCTATCCTGATATTCTCTCAAAGTAGTACACCCAAGGCCCGCCATATACTTTCGGACTTCCGATTTCATCCTTGCATCGAAATGAAGTATCTTGTCTATCTCATCCTTAACTCGATCTTGGACATATACTAACTACTTGTTGTATGTCTTGATTGCCTCAGAAATAGGAACATCTTCGGGTTGAGCTCTGAAGAACTCACTAATTCTTGCTAACTGTACCGGCGCTGGACAATACTGAGCTTCCATCAATTCTTTAAATTCTTCCCAAGTGACATCACGGTCCTTGGGCTTAACAGCTCGCCACCAGTCCGAAGCGTCATCAACTGTCAGATATTGAGCAATCGGGACTCTCTTGGCTTCAGGACAACCAATACCGTCAAATATCTTCTCCAGCTCAACTAACCAATGATCCCAGTTGTTCGCATCACCGGAACCATCGAATCTGGGAGGGTTCATCTTCATAACTTCTTGAAGCCATCGATCCTCAACCGTCCTGCCAGTATTAATATTATGCACCACTTGTGCCAGTTGGTGCACTTGCGTTACGACTTATTGAAGAACGTTAGGTACTTCGGCCTCCGAGCCTCCATCTGAACCTCCCGAAGGGATCGGGTCTGACCTAGTCGCAGAACGAGATGCCGATTCTGAAACGGACCTCTCAGACTTAGACACTACCACTCTGCCACGGCCTCGACCACGACCGCGTTGACGGATAGCTCTACCTCTTGGCATACTGAAGAATAAGAATGATTCAACAAGAAAACGATTACAATAATAGATTGCACAATATTAAGGTAATTATTTCCGAAGGAAAGAAACAACCAACATCCGAAGAGTCTTCCAGCACAGGCAACACGGGGTGGTAGCATGCCAATGATATCGTAGACAACAACTGACTCAATTTAACAGACCCAAAACACCGACAGCCTAGGCACCCATAAACCAAGGCTCTGATACCATATTCTGTAACACCCCCATGATTTACGGAGATATTACAGCGCCGTAGATCCTTTTTGGAGAACCTACCAGGCTTAGACCCAAATAAAACACATTAAATACAACAAAACATGAACGTTCATACATTCAAAACCAACTTCAATTTCAACATGACATACATCACAATACCAAACAACATACCATCCTGTGGGATCATAACCAATACAACCGTTCACAACTGGAATACAACAACATCATTAACCATTAATAATGACACAATATACAACACCGGACAGTACCCGCGCGAGTACAAAACCAAAACACGACTTTGATCATGACCATACGACCACCAACTCAAAATGATGCACGATATCAATGCTGCCCACCAAGCTCGTGTCCGTCCTGTGCTAGACCTCCCACTGGACCTGTACCTGAATACACAAAAGTATATCCACCCCAGAAGGGGTCAGCAAGAAGCCGGTGCAAGTATAATGATTCTAGAATATGTACAACAAGTGAATAATCAACAAAAACCACAGAAATCATAGTGCCATCACAGATATTCCGGAATACCACATCACAATCATCATCACAAAACAACCTCCCGAGCTATACTGGCCATGTACCTCTCAAGCAAGATACACACCCCAGAGACACCTCGTCAGTCCCTCCCTGGTGTATAGCCCAACCGAGTGATCCGTAGGGAAACGCAGCCTACCGGACCCTAGGGGACCCTCACTAGTTTTACTCGGCTCACACATACTCGATCAACAATTGGCACAAATTCCATTTTTACATATTCACATGAAGTACATTAAACACAATCAAAGTACTTGCCTCAATTTGAACGACACGAGAAACGGCGAACGGATGAATGTACGGTCCGAACTTCCTTCAATGATTCAATCCTAACAAATCGAAATACCGAATCAAAACACAACACCATGGAAACGGAAGGATTCCCTTCAAATTCTACTATTAGGGACAAACTATCAAACACTACTAAGGCGGAGTTGTTCATACTCCAATCAATAGGTGGGAACTCAAACAAAATCCGTAGACTTCAAGAAAAAAAACAAGGGATTATGGTCTCACAATCATAATCTGACCCAATTCAAGGTTTAAAACGGACTAGAAGGACGAGATCTAAATAAAACCCTCAAAATTCCCAAAAACTAGGGATTGAACAATCTTACCTTGATTTGGATGATAAACTGGATGAAATCTTGTTAGATTGAGACTAGGAACTCAAAAATGTTGTTGGATGGTGAAAACTGGTCGAAAACCACGCCTAACTACACTCCAAATCGCCCAGCCGCCGAAGGGAAGAGGAAGAGGTGAAAAATGACATTTCTAGAACCTGCCCCCATATATATACTGGGAGGTATTAGCGCACGCTACGGCTACAGGCTTAGCGTGCGCTAACGAGCTGAGGGCGATGCACTGTTGAAGAAAAGGCAGTCCAGAACTTTCTGCCAGACTCCGGTAGCGTACGCTATCGATTGTCACTAGCGCGCGCTAACTCTATACAGTAGCGTGCGCTACCTGCAAGTACCTGCAGTCCAGAAACGTTACTGCCGTCACTGACCTGACATCCTAGCGTGCGTTATCCTACAAGTAACGTGCACTGGTACATCGAAATAGCGTACGCTAGTCCTTCCATAGCGTACGCTAACGCCCCCTTCCAGAGGTCCGTAAAGTTCACCATCCCGGGCCTAACGCACGCTATTGCACAAGAGTAGCGTGCGCTACTCGAACCTGGTTAGCATGCGCTAGACATACAGTCTTAGCGTGCGCTAACTGCTATTTTCCAAAATTAATTTCGCAAAGTCCGGCCAAAACGAGCACAATCCGAGAATCACAAAACTCAATAATTATCAGCCATGAACATACCAAGGTCAATCATCAATACATACGATCGAAATAACCACAATACCACATAATACATCTAAAACAACACTCATAAAATACACGGGTATTACACCCTTACCCCCTAAAAAGAAGTTTCGTCCCGAAACTTAAGATACAAAAAGTTCGGGGTATCGGGAACGCATACTATCCTGGGTCTCCCACGTGGCTTCTTCAATTCCATGCTTAGACCATTGGACCTTTACTAACGGAATCACTTTCCGTCGCAATTGTTTCACTCGTCGCTCTAGTATGGTTACCAGTTGTTCTTCATACGTAACATCGTCACTAACCTCAATCTCTTGATAATCAATAACATGGCTGGGATCGGGAACATACTTACGCGGTTGTGAAACATGAAACACATTATGAACATGACTAAGCGTCGGAGGTAACGCTAGTCGATAAGCTACATCGTTTACCTTGTCCAGGATCTCGAAGGGGCCAATATAACGAGGACTAAGTTTCCCCTTCTTACCAAACCGAAGAACTCCACGAGTCGGCGATACTTTCAACAACACATGGTCTCCCGCCTGGAACTCTAACGGTCGACGACGAACGTCGGCATATGACTTTTGTCGACTCTGAGCAGTCAACAATCTTTGCCGAATAATTGCGACTTTTTCCCGTGTTTGAACCACCAAGTCCGGTTCTACTCCAAGTAACTCGTACGGCTCGTCCCAACAGATTGGCGATCTACACCGTCTTCCATATAATGCTTCAAACGGAGCTATCCCAATCGAACTATGCCAACTGTTATTGTACGTAAATTCAATTAATGGCGAATGAGTCTCCCAATCTTCTTTCCAATCCAACACACAAGCCCTCAACATGTCTTCCAGCATTTGTATCGTCCTCTCCGACTGTCCATCTGTCTGGGGATGATAAGCGGTGCTTAAATTCAGTTTGGTACCGAGTGCTCGATGTACTGCTTGCCAGAAATGCGACACAAAACGCCCGTCACGATCAGACACTATACTTTTTGGGGTACCATGGAGTCTTACAATCTCCGCAATAAATAACCGAGCCAACCTCTCCGGTCCCCAAGTATCTCTAATGCCCAGAAAGTGTGCGGATTTGGTTAGTCGATCAACGATTACCCAAATCATATTCACTCCAGTTCGCGTCTTTGGCATTCCCACATTAAAATCCATCGCTATATCTTCCCACTTTCATTTCGGAATTGGTAGTGATTGCAATTTACCGGCAGGTCTCTGTTGTTCCGCTTTAACCTGTTGACAAGTCAAGCATTTCAACACGAACTCCGTTACATCTTTCTTCATGTTTGGCCACCAAAATTTTTTCTTCAAGTCCTTATACATTTTACTCATACCCGGATGAATCGAGTATGGAGTAGAATGTGCTTCATTCAAAATCACTTGTTTGAGATCATCCCAATTAGGTACACAAGTTCTACCTCGAAATCGAAGAACTCCATCTTCATCGATTAAGAATCCAGGAGCTTTTCCTCTAACACTGTCTTCCCGAAGCTGCACAATTGAGAGATCATCTAACTGTTTGGACTTAATATCTTCCATCACGGAGGACGTAATCTCAAGGAAACGCAACTGTCCTTGAGTTCTGTGAGGCCAAACTTCAATTTCCAGATCAATCAACTCTCGTCTAAGCTTCAGTTGATGGTAAGTAGTTCCAACTTCTGCAACACGACTGACTTGCGGCTTAACGCATCGGCAACGACGTTCGCTTTACCTGGATGGTAAAGAATGTCAAGATCATAATCTTTAAGCAGTTCTAACCATCACCGCTGATGCATATTTAGCTCCTTGTGCGTGAATATATACTTCAAGCTCTTATGATCCGTATACACTCGACAAGAAGAACCATATAAGTAATGCCTCCAAATTTTCAACGCAAACACCACAGCGGCTAACTCAAGATCATGAGTAGGATAATTCATCTCGTATGGCTTTAATTGTCGAGACGCATAAGCCACTACTCTCTCATTTTGCATCAATACATATCCCAATCCTTGTTTAGAAGCATCACTATAAATAACGAAACCTTCCGTTCCTTGTGGTAAGGCTAGGATCGGAGACGTAGTCAACCGCTTTTTCAACTCGTCAAAACTCTTCTGACACTCATCACTCCACTCAAATTTCTGTGTCTTCTACAATAATAGGGTGAGCGGTCGAGCAATTTTCGAGAATCCTTCGACAAATCGACGATAATAGCCCGAACTTCCTTCAACGATTCGATCATAACACATCGAAATACCGAATCAAAACACAACACCATGGAAACGGAAGGATTCCCTTCAAATTCTACTATTAGGGACAAACTATCAAACACTACTAAGGCGGAGTTGTTCATACTCCAATCAATAGGTGGGAACTCAAACAAAATCCGTAGACTTCAAGAAAAAAAACAAGGGATTATGGTCTCACAATCATAATCTGACCCAATTCAAGGTTTAAAACGGACTAGAAGGACGAGATCTAAACAAAACCCTCAAAATTCCCAAAAACTAGGGATTGAACAATCTTACCTTGATTTGGATGATACACTGGATGAAATCTTGTTAGATTGAGACTAGGAACTCAAAAATGTTGTTGGATGGTGAAAACTGGTCGAAAACCACGCCTAACTACACTCCAAATCGCCCAGCCGCCGAAGGGAAGAGGAAGAGGTGAAAAATGACATTTCTAGAACCTTCCCCCCATATATATACTGGGAGGTATTAGCGCACGCTACGGCTACAGGCTTAGCGTGCGCTAATGAGCTGAGGGTGATGCACTGTTGAAGAAAAGGCAGTCCAGAACTTTCTGCCAGACTCCGGTAGCGTACGCTGAACTATCTGTTAGCGTGCGCTATCGATTGTCACTAGCGCGCGCTAACTCTATACAGTAGCGTGCGCTACCTGCAAGTACTGCACCCGTAAACGCATCGCCTCATCAATCGACATCCTAGCGTGCGCTATCCTACAAGTAACGTGCACTGGTACATCGAAATAGCGTACGCTAGTCCTTCCATAGCGTACGCTAACGCCCCCTTCCAGAGTCCAGAAAGTTCACTGTCCAGCGGGCCTAACGCATGCTATTGCACAAGAGTAGAGTGCGCTACTCAAACCTGGTTAGCGTGCGCTAGACATACAGTCTTAGCGTGCGCTAATTGCTATTTTCCAAAATTAATTTCGCAAAGTTCGGCCAAAACGAGCACAATCCGAGAATCACAAAACTCAATAATTATCAGCCATGAGCATACCAAGGTCAATCATCAATACATACGATCCAAATAACCACAATACCACATAATACATATAAAACAACACTCATAAAATACATGGGTATTACATTAAAAGCATAAGCTTAACCTCTTTCTACGGATATCACTGTTTTCATCTTAGGAATAGGTCAGTCCGGGGTAAGCCCCACAGTGATCGTGCCCAGTTTTATGAATTGATTGTCCCATTGAAACTAGATCTTGGGATCTCTAGTCAGCTTAGGTTGGGTTCCTCCATAAAACTATTAGATCATGGCAATAGACCCATTCCTCTTGATAATTTATCAACAAGGTATTTTGATAACCATTTGGTTAGCGGATTCACAATGTTATCCTTTGGCGACACATAGTCAATTGTGATAACTTATGTTGATAGCAATTGTGTAATGGTATTATGTCTTCTCCTTATATGACGAGACTTACCATTATACATTGCGCTTTGTGCCCTGCCAATCGCAGATTGACTATCGCAATGCATACATATTGCGGTCACAGGCTTTGCCCATCTTGGAATATCTTCTAGAAAATGGTGTAGCCATTCTCTCTCTTCTACACATTTATCTAAGGCTATAAATTCGGATTCCAAAGTGTCTGTTTCGAAGATTTCCATGCCACTGCTGCACCAGCAAGTGTGAATACATATCGACTTGTTGACTTGGAGTATTTTATATCAGATATCCAATTTGCATCACTATATCCTTCAAGTATTGCTGGATATTTGGTATAGAGTAGCCCATACTCACGAGTACCCCTTAAATATCTTAGTACCCATGTGATCGCCTTCCAGTGATCTTTTACGGGGTTGCTCGTGTATCTACTTAGTGTACTAACTGAGTAGGCAATAACTCATGTTGATAACAACACTTTGCCAGGCCATTTTTAAAATTGAAAGATGTTGCAGTATGAATTATTGCCGCATCTTCTTATCTCTTTATCTCTTTAGCAAAAGCAATGCAAAGGAAAAGGAGAGGAAAAGGCCAGCAAAAAACCAATCTGACCCGCCATGTCATCTCTGACGTGGCAAAATTCCTCACGCGCGCGTGCGATTCACGCGCCAATCAGACGGCTTTAGGCTGGCCCGTGTATCTCACGCGCTGGCCCTGCAACTGTTCTTCATCTGCCATGGTGGAGGGGTATGTCCCCAGCGTGTGTCTGGCTGACGTGGCACGACACATGGCATCGTATTATTGGTTCTCGTGTGACAGGTGTGTGCCCAGCTGACATGGCATGACACGTGGTGGTTACTTATTGGACGGTCCTTACACATTACACATGTGCACTGACGTGGAGCCCGGTTGGCATATGCTGTGACGTCATGCTGACGTCATCTTACGAATCCTATTCTGCCACTTGTCCTGATATGAGTGGTCCACAGTATTTTAAATTTCCTCCAAAACTTCGAACGGCCATAACTTCTTCATACGAACTCAGATTCGGATGATTTTTTTTTTCAAAAATGATCGTATCGACGAGACGAATAAAACGAGACCAGTCATGAATATATTCTGAATCTGTCAAAATATCGCCCCTAAAATGACGGATATGTCTTCAACCGGTGTGCTAATATGCAGATAAAATTTAATTCCCCTAATATCACAAAAATTACACATAATTGCTAAAAATTATACTTGAAGTAAAATAATACAAACACACGAAAAAATATTATAAATTATCACACAAAATACAGAAATATATATATAAAATTCTAATAAAAATGCTAACAAAAGTATAGCAATCAGCGGCGCGACAATGTCGTACCCCACAAGGATTGGTTATATGAAGGAATTATACGATTATTGTGATCGTGATACCTTCAATTTTATTTAGACGAATTGGTTTTAGTGATTGAAATTACAAACTAAACAAAAAAAATGACTAAGCTAACAAATTAAATAGAAATCAAGTAAGGAAGACAATCCACGAGAATGATAAACACGATTTTCACATGTTGATTGAGGTCATTTTATTATATTAGAAATAATTCATGCGTAAACTCGATACTTTGTGTATGAGTTCGTTACTTTATGAGATATAACGGTTTTGCTTTACATGTAGTTGAAACATGTGAAAATATACCAACAAGGGTGTTAGGACGTTTCCCGAGCCTAAATGAATCGAAGCATGAAGAAAATGGAGCGTCAGATCAGAAAACCAGGGACATGGCCGCGTCGCAGGTAACACGACTGCCGACACGGGCCATGTCGAATCGTGCAAAACTGACTAGAAAGGCGACACGACCGTGTTGCATGGACATGGCGTCCGACACGCGCCGTGTTGCATGGAGACAAAAAATCACTGTTTGTCCGGCACGGCCGTGTCGCGTGTTGGGTGCCTCTGAAACGGTAGTGTCGCATGTTTTGGCTGATTTGGAAGTTTCTTTTCATGCAAGACCTCTACCTTAATTGAACTAAGATACCTTTACCTATAAATTGGACCCCTTAGCTGTATTTTTCATAATCTTTCATCATCAAGACACTCAAGAGAACACAAGGATGAGAAAAGGATCGAGCTGCAAGATTCAAAACCACAACAAATTTATCTTGTCCATTTTTTTTCTTTTAATTGAAGAACATGTTCAATTTATCTTGCTGTGATTTTGTAGTAGGGGTGGGCACAAAAATTTAAAATCCCGATCCCGTCCCGGTCCCGTCCCAAAATTATCCGGGATGGGACGGGATCCAAAATTAAAAACACTAGGCCCGTCCCGTCCCGTCCCATTAGAGTAAATGCGGGACGGGACACGGACAAAATCGAGGCCCGTAAGGCCCGTCCAGTCCCGCTAAGTTTTTAACCCTTTTAAAACCATATATATTTATTATTTGTAACCCTTTTTTAATTAATTTTTAATAATAAACTATTTTTATTTTTTACTATCTATATTTTATAATTATACACAAACCTAATCAACCAATATAAAGTTAGTAACTGATATTTTTTCAAAAAAAAAATGGATATGTTGTATTCAATGTTAATAATTATTATTTTAAAAGTTTAATTTAAGCTATTAAATTAGTTTGTTGGATATTTTTCCCAAATTTAGATGTATAAAATTATAGATTTTCTTAATTTTTTCTAATTTATATTTTGAACTTTTTTATGCGGGACTAAACTCGTCCCGTCCCGTTCCGTCCCGTCCCAACCGGGATAAGGCCCGTGCGGGATGAAATTTTGAAATCACCAATCTCGTCCCGTCCCGTCCCGCTTGTTATAACACGGGACGGGACATGGGATGACCCCAGGCCCGTCCCATCCCGTCCCATGCCCACCCCTATTTTGTAGCCATGTTTCTTGGCTACACTTTAGATTATAGGGTTTGTTAGTATTTTAATTATTGTTCATGGATTGAATATGATATATTTATTTCTTTTTTCTTAATTGTTCTTAGATTTGTTGTTTTGATTCGTGTATGATTAGCAGACTAATATTTTGCATCATTTTGATTAACTTGATATCCAAAACAAGATAGTTGATCATTGATTTTCAATACTTAGATTCAAAAAATTGAGTTCGGAATTTAGTTCATGTTTTAACTTGTTCCAAAAGAAATACCAAGATATTTTTGTGATTTTCTTACAAGTATTGAGATTACACAGGGTTTAGGTATATAATTTGAAAGCCATAAATTAGTTGAAAGAAGGCATATCCTAGAATCTATCTTATCCACTTGAGTTTTTCTATAATCATTATCTTGTTTTTTTTTTTGCAATTTCTTTCTTTGTTTTTATTTCTACCTTAGTATAATTCAACTCAATCCAATTTTATTATCATTTTAATAAAGTCCAAAATATCACGACCGAAATAGTCACAAACCGTCAAAATATTAATTTTTGAGGAATACGACCTTGGATCGCCACGATACTATAACTACAGTTTGGACTTGCGGTTTAGCAAAAAATAAGTTAGAAAACATAGAAGCAATCACTCAAGACGAGAATGATTGTAGGATATGCTTTTACTAGAGTGAAGCTTTGTTCACCCTCTTTAAAAGGGCGAACATGACCCTCTCTTTTAAATATATATTAATACAAAGTATTAATGTATAATTTTTCTTATAATATACAAAATATGAATTTTTATTGAAAAAATAATTTTTTTACCTTTTAGAATTTTTTTTAGAATATAATATGTGAAAATATTAAATTTAAGGTGCAGTAATATATATTGAAAAAATCAAAATAACAGAAATTTAAAAGGTTAAAATATTTTTGCAATATTAATTCATCTCAAATTTATATATTGAATAATATAAAAAAAAATATTTAATACATTAGAGCAACTCCAATGCTCTGCCTTCCTTACCTATATTCTGGTTACGTGGACAATTATAGGGGTTTTAGTTGAAAAATACCGCTCCAATGCTCCTCCCCATCCCCTTTAATTTTTAAGGGAGAGAAAACTCAACCCCTTATTTTGGGGACAAAACTTCACACCCCTATATTCTCCAGCTCATCTCCCGCTCCATTTACCGCTGTATTTCATCTCCCACCTATTATCTCAACAGTGTTTCTCCTTCATCAATTCTCCTCATCAATTCAAGACTTGTCTGCAAGGTATAAACCCTAACTTATTTCTCTCTTTTATTAAACAACAAATCCAAGATATTCTTATATGTATCTATATATGTATTCGATTTTTACAGTAATTAAGCTTGATTAAGTATGCTTCCAGCCCATCTTTCAAAGTTCTAACGTCAAGACCCATTGGGGTGGTGAAGCAGAGAGGAGAAGCAGTATGAACCCCTTTTACATCTTTATCTCTGTTTTGTTAAATTTTGTGATATTCTTAGTCTTCTTAGTTAAAGATTTGATTTTCGTTTTTGTGTACTAATTGGGTTGTGCTGTAGAAGTGATTTTGTGGGTTATAATTGATGATATATGTTGCGATTGGTTTAGTTTGATACATTTTAATTATCATCTTATTGTGGTGTGAATTGATATAGGAGTTTATTGTTTTTCATAGTTCTTCGTTTCTTGTATATAATATAGGATTGGACTTTAACTCTACTTTGCTGCTCTTTTAACTAGAATTTAGATCCTTAAATTTTTCTCCTCTGCCTAGTTTTAACATAGAAACAAACATGATATTAAACACACACTCATATATGAAATAATATGAGTTTAGGTCCTTAACTCACCATAGGCATTAAGGTATACTTGTACATGTTTCTTCCATCACCATAGATTTTTAATGTGGTCAATATTACTGAACAATCTATTGATATGTAAAGTGCTTGAAAGAGTAAAAGAAATTAAAGATAAAAAAGGGCCACTCATTCTATGAGGCCTATTTCGTTACTATGAAATAAATTAGTGTTTCTTCCTCTTTTGTTTTTATGAAAGTTCTTCCCGTTAGCTAAAGGCTAAATTTTCATTATTTTTTGATTACTTAATATATACTATAATCAGTGCATCTGAGTTCTTGCCATTTTTACAATCACAAACTCAATTTATTTTGGTTTTACAGGTTGGTGAATAATGTCATATTTTACATCTTTGTTGAATGGCAATGTTTATGAAGTTGAGGATATTGATTCAACTCAAATCCCCTCCCAAATACCTGCATTTAGTACACAAGAATGTACTCGACAAAAAAAGGGCCGAGCTACTAATTTTTCTACCTAGGAGGATATGTTACTTGTTTCCGCTTGGCGAAATATAAGCATGGATCCAATACAAGGAAGTAATCAAACACATCAAACTTACTGGGAAAGAATTGCAGCCTTTTACGATGAGAACAAAATATTTTCAAGTGCCCGGACAGCTAATTCATTGTCTCATCGGTGGTCCGTTATAAATTCTTCGGTGTCCAAATTTGTCGGGTATTACAATCAAGTTCAAGAAAAAAATCAAAGTGGACTTAGCGAACAAGACAAAGTACATTCCTTATGTTCTGCTAGTTTACCCATATCTGGTAGTTTGTTTAGACTAGGAAACCAGTTGTACATGCCATTGAAAGAAGTCTGGTAGTAGGTGTTAATCATGTTTCTTGTTGCATGGTAGCAGCTATGATTAGTTACTTGATTTATGTTTTAGTGGTCTTCTAGAGATAATTTTTGCAAGAAAGAACATATATAGTCAGAAGCCTTTTTACTTTGTTCTTATCTACTGACTAGTACATTTGTTTTTAGATTTAGATCTTTGTGATAAAAATTTCCAGATTGTATAATTGGACTGGTATTGTTAGTTGAGTTCTCTTTGACAGATAGTTAAGCTCAATTTTATGGCAGAAATCCACAAAGCGTAACTTGTCTTCTAGAGATAACTGAATTTTTCTTTGGTCTGTACCATTGCATAGGTACGAAACGCAATGACAATGTATTCAACCTTCCAAAAGAAAACCTTCCAGTTAATACATTGTTGGACAGAATTCGGAACTGCCCAAAATTCAGTTCAACGTTAGAAAAAAAAACCAAGAAATCTCCGCTTGAAATCCCAGCATCTTCTGCAAGCGCTCAAAGTCAGCTTATTGGCACTCCTGTCCCAGAAAGTGAAGAAGGAATGGAACGACCAATGGGTAAGAAAGCTGCAAAACGTTTTAAAAAAAAAGGAACATGATGCAAAAGGTGTTGAGTTCATTACAGCTTTAACCCAAGTGAAAGATACAGTGATTGAGCTGTCTGAAACGAGACATGAAAAAATTCAGCAGATTATTGAGCTTGAGAAAGAAAGGTTTAAGGTAGCGGAGGAACGAGAGAGAGCAAGGGAGGAACGAGAGAAAGCAAGGGAGGAACGAGAAAATCGGATGTACGAAATGTCCATCTTGGGCATTGATACTAGTACCATGGAGGCACCCCTCGCGGAGTATTACAAATCTCTCAAAGCTGACATTTTAAAAAAGAGAATTTAGTTATGTTAAGTCTTTTAAAAATTTCATGAACACTACTTATTTTGTAATAGCATGTGTTGGATTCATTTCTGGGTTTCAGACTGATTATGTATTTAATTGACCGCGCTGTCGTGACGCGCCAAAATTAGTTATTTATATTTTTCCTTGGCTCACTTCTACTAACTAGTAGTATTGGCAAGTAAGGGTCGATCCCACGGAGAACGGTAAATCAATTAGACTAACTAAGGATTAAATACTTTTAGCAATTAAAACAAAATAAAAACGAGAGGGGGGGTTCGATTTCTGACCTTAACTAAAATAAATTGCGTAAAATAAATTAAATTAAAATAAACAAAGGAAATAAAATACGGAAATATCAATTAAAGAATAATCTAGTCCTTAGCTCCGTTATCCACCGTTTCGAATTAATTCAAGTTTCAATGCAGCGCTTATCTCTTCTCTAATCTCATGAACTCCTATTCCGAAGCCAACAACAAGCTCTGTTGACCTCAATTATTTCTTAAGTTTATTCAATTAAAACAAGATCTTTAATCGAACCTATCTATACGGTGGATTCAAAACAAGCTCTTCGAATCTCGCTCGCTAGATGCATTAAAAACCAAAATAATGGAATAGGCAAGATATTAAGTTCATAAGCTCGACTTAAGGGATCTCGATTTTGTGTTACCCAATTGGGAAAAATCAATTGCTTGCTACTTGTGAAATTAAAATTGCAACAATTACGGATTACAACTCAATTTCTAGCATAAGACATAAAACTCCTAATCTAGTTGGCCAAACCAAATCAAGAAAATAAATGGCATAGTCGTGAATTCAATAACACAAAAGTAATTCAAGAGAATTCGAGTTGAAAATACGCTGCGGGATTAAAACATGAATAATTCAAATACGATTTCAAACTTCACTAAGAACTAGAATAGAAAATTAGCCGGACATGTTGGCTTTAGAAAACAGCAAATTAATAATAGACATGAGAAGAAAGAAATTCAAACGGTATAATCTTCTTCTTCGCACGTCGGAATTTTCTCGGTTGCTCCGGCGGAAATCGGTTCGGTCGTCCTCCACTCCTTCTGCTCCAGCCGTGAAAAGTAGTGCTTCAGCCGTGAGTTTGCTGTTTCAGAAGTGAATTTTATTCCAGCCCTCCTCCCTTTTATAATTATTCCTTATCTCATAGTTTCCTTCTTTAATTAGGACTCTTTCCTTCTTGAGTTTTAATTTCCTTGGAGTCTTTCTTCCCAAATCTATTCCAATTCCTTTTTCCAGCATATGGACCAATTTATTGCCTTGTGGAACTGATTGGGCGATTTTTGAGTCGTTTATTGGGCCCCAAGTAAGGTTATTTTCGTAACAGGACTGGCACTGGGTCAGCGAACTGACACTGGGCCACCCAGTGTCGCGCGACATTTTCTTTATTTAAGCCCAAATCACCTTGGCTTGGTCCGTTTGATGATCCAAATTATTCCTTAAGCTTAAAAACTCCATCAAACACCTAAATTAAACAACAAATTGCCAAGTGAAGTAAATTGCATCCAAAATATAAATATATGGAAAATAACCAAGTGTGCCAACATAAAATCTATTAAAACCTTATAATTAATAATGATTTTAGCACACTATTTTCGTTCTATCATTAATCAAACTTTTTATTAAATGTCAAAATACATATCTCAACTTCATATCTCAAAGTACAATAGAATACAACAATACATGATAAAAGAAGCCAAACTAAAATAGTACATTACAATACAATAATAGAAAAGAAATTTATAAATAGTTGGGTACATGACAACAATTGGTAAATCACAGCAACTAGTAAATCAGGCTACTCCATTTCCAGACCATGAATTTCCGAAAGATGTTCCACAAGATCATTTTGCAACTGAATATGAGTCTATTTGTCCCGAATTTGTTGATGCACCTGTATAAATTCTTTGAAATCCCTCATATGAGTGCGACTAGTAGAAACGAGAGGTATAGATTCATCTAAATCATAGTTTTCACCTGAAAGATGTAATTCCCTTTCGTCCTCTACGATCATATTGTGCAAAATTATACAAGACGTCATAATATATTTCATTGTCTCAACATCCCAAAAACGTGATGGTCCACGTATCATTGCAAACCGAGCTTGCAAGACTCCAAATGCCCGCTCAACATCTTTTCTGGCAGATTCTTGTGCAGCTTCAAAATTCTTTTTTTTTTTGTTTCCTTGAGGGGATGGAATAGTTTTAACAAACGTAGGCCAAGAAGGATATATACCATCAGCAAGATAATATCCCATAGTATATTCGTGTCCGTTGATAGTGTATCTCACTTCTGGTCCACGACCTTCTACTAATTCTTGAAATAGATTTGATCGGTCTAACACATTAATGTCATTTAAGGATCCAGGTAATCCAAAAAAAGCATGCCAAATCCAAAGGTATTTTGAAGCTATTGCTTCTAAGATAATAGTGGGTTCACGAATATGACCTGTAAACATACCTTGCCATGCAGATGGGCAATTTTTCCACTTCCAATGCATACAATCAATGTTGCCTAACATTCCGGGAAAGCCGTGATGTTTGTTTTCTACCAACAATTTGGCCACATCTTCATTCGTTGGTCGTCTCAAATATTCTTCGCCAAATATTTCGACAATTGCTTTAACAAATTTTTTCAGACTCTTAATTGCTGTGCTTTCGCCAATTCTTACATAATCATCAATAGCATCAACAGGCGTTCCATATGCAAGCATCTTTAGTGCAGCTGTCATATTTTGCAAAGAGGATAATCCACGAACTCCCACAGCATCATTTCTTTGAGTAAAATAATTATCATGGACTGTAACCGCTTCTTGAATTCATAAAAATAATGACCGACGCATCCGAAATCTTCTACGAAAAGATTCCTCCGGGTATGTTGGACTATCAGAAAAGTAATCATGATAAAGTCTAGCATGGCATTCTTCTCTATTTCGATTAAACATGCGGTGATTTATTACTGATCCGCCGTGACGTGATACCATATTTGTTGTATGGTGTTGATGATAATGATAAGCAGCATCTGCCATCGCTAGTATAACATGAGATTCTTCTTCTTCTTTATTCATCAATTCACGAATAATTCGTAAATTGTTTGGCATTGTGGAATGAGTAAGTATGTTGGGACTTTTAACTGAAATATCATCTATATATAAGCACTAAAATATATCCGTTGGAATATAGCCATTGAAATATGGCCGTTGGAATATAGCCGTTGAAATATGGTTGTTGGAATATAGCCGTTGGAATTTCAAATTTCAAAATACTAATTAAATATTACTTTTGAAAAAATAAGGAACCTGTTTGAGGAGAAAAGTAAACACAGCAAATCAATTGTATTGATAACAATGAATAGAGGGGCCTTTATATAGGCATTACAAAGAGAGTCTTTCCATACATAGGATTCCTAGTTAAGGTAAGACATCTAACAGGATCCTACTACTTATGGAAGAGTCTAGAACCTTCCATAACTCTTATCCCCCTACAACTAGTATTAGGTAAGACACCAATACGGGAAGGATTTCCCGGAACACTCCCCCTGTGTCGAACGCTAATACTAACATGGTGCACAATGTGTTGCCTCGGTAAAAAACCTTTCCAAGTCAAATAAAACCCCGTGGGAAAAACAAAGACTTTGGTGAGGAAAAAGAGCGCAACGCACCAACTACAAATGTCAGAATCATGTGAAGTATACTCCCCCTGAGGTATACATGACAACTCATTCCTTCGAGCCATCTTTAGTTGAGCTCGGATAATCGATACATTCCGATGCTTCTCACATGTTTCTCAAATGTAGATTTCGGCAGAGACTTAGTGAACAAGTCTGCGATATTCTCATCGGAACTCACTTGTTTCACTTCGATATTCAGCAATTTCTGCTGCTGATGATTATAGAAGAACTTCGGCGCAATATGCTTGGTATTGTCACCCTTTATGAAACCTAACTTCATCTGCTCAATGCATGCCGCATTGTCCTCAAAGATGCAAGTAGGAGTTGCTGTAGTGGGGTCTAATCCACACGTTCCTCGTATATGGTCTATGACTGACCGGAGCCAAATGCACTCCCTTACGGATTCGTGCAATGCAATTATCTCTGCATGGTTCGAGGAAGTAGCAACTAGGGTCTGCTTGGTAGATCGCCAAGATATCGCCGTATTCCCAATGGTGAACACATAACCAGTTTGGGAACGTCCTTTATGCGGGTCAGAGAGATAACCGGCATCAGCAAATCCAACTAACGTGTCGTTAGGATTCTCTGCATAAGGGGTAAGCTTGCTCGCATTAGCACTTCTGGTAGTCAAGCTACCATGCTTAGCTGCAATATCAGAGGAAGATCGACGGTCGGTATGCATCGTCTTCACCTCAACAATTCCTTTCGGAATATCACTCTCTTTTGCGTAGGGAAAGAACAATCCAAGGTCACTGGAGCCTTTCAAGTATCGAAAGATGTGTTTTACTCCATTCCAATGCCTTATCGTGGGAGCGGAGCTAAATCTCGCTAACAGATTCACAGAGAATGCGATGTCTGGACGAGTACATTGAGCCAGATACAACAACGCACCGATTGCGCTAAGGTACGGTGTTTATGCTCCAAGGACCTCTTCATCCTCCTCTTTAGGACGAAACGGATCCTTGTTCATTTCCAGACTTCGACCAATCATGGGGGTAGCAAGAGGATGTGCCTTGTCCATGCTAAATCGCCTGAGCATTTTGTGGACATAGGCAGACTGATGAATGAGTATACCATCATCTCGATGTTCTAGCTCTAAGCCCAAGCAGAATCGAGTCCTCCCCAGATCTTTCATCTCGAATTCGGATTTAAGGTAGCGGGCCGTTTCATTGACCTCATCTATGGTACCGATGACATTCATGTCATCTACATAGACGGCTACAATCACGAATCCTGCATCTGTTCTTTTCACGAATATGCATGGACAGATGTCACTGTTCTTGTATCCCTTCCCAACCAAGTATTCACTTAGGCGGTTGTACCACATCCTTCCGGATTGTTTCAAGCCATACAGTGAACGACGCAATTTCACAGCGTACGCGCTCCGTGGTTTAGAGCTACTTGATTTGGGCCATGAAATCCCTTCGGGGACTTTCATATAGATATCCGTATCTAGATCCCCATAAAGATACGCTGTAACCACATCCATAAGCTGCATGTTCAGTTTTTCGGACACTACCAAACTGACTAAGTAGCGGAAAGTGATGATGTCCATAACGGGAGAATACGTCTCCTCGTAGTCAATGCCAGGGCGCTGCGAGAAGCCTTGGGCAACTAGTCTCGCTTTGTAACGCATGACCTCATCCTTATCATTGCGTTTACGAACAAAGACCCACTTATGTCCAACTGGTTTAACGCCCACGGGTATTGGCTCGATACGGCCAAATACCTCACGTTTAGCCATTGAGTCTAGTTCGGCCTGCATTGCATCTTTACATTTCGGCCAATCGGCTCGTTGTTGACACTCGACAGCGAGCCGCGGCTCGGCGTCGTCGTCTTCAATAATTTCTTGAGCGGCGGAGTAGGCAAAAGCATCATCGACTAGCGTGGGCGACATCCCAATAAATGCGTATTCACTCGTACATTGCATCGAGATTTCTTTATTTTCTGACATCAACAAAGTTTCCGACGCGTCCGTCGATTGTTCCATTGTTGATTCGAGGACATATCCGTAGTCAGAGATAATCTCGTGTGACGGAGTCACTGTGTCGATGACGAGAGGATTTTGTGCCTCCGTTCTGTTCTCTTTCGAGGTTCGGTATCCTTTCTACCCACTGGCCTCCTCTTTCGAGCAGGGATAAGAGCGGCCGTCCCACCACTAAGGTTGGCCGGGGCATCATTCCTTTGGTCGGTGAACCTTGCCCTATAACTGGGACTTCTAACCTTGCAGGAACATTCGCGGCGGGAATGGTAGATCTTGTCACTTTCGCAGATGCTCAGTAAAGTTGTCGGGCATCGAATCCGCAACTTTCTGAAGACTGAGAATACGTTGCACTTCTAGCTCGAATTGAGCTGTGCGGGGATCTTGATGAGGCAATGAGGGAGCACACCAGACAATTTCCTGGCATTCAACTGGAATCGGTCGATTCCTCTCTCCCCTAACGACGGGAAGTTTGTCTCATCAAAGTGACAATATGCAAATCTTGCAGTAAACAGATCTCCTGTCAAAGGTTCCAAATAGTGGATAATTTTAGGCGATTCATAGCCAACATATATACCTAATTGTCTTTGCGGACCCATTTTAGTACGCTGTGGAGGCGTAATTGGCACATAGACTGCACAACCAAAAATGTGTAAGTGTGAAATATCAGGCTCATATCCAGTTACCAACTGGTACGCACTAAACGGTTGATTGGCAGTGGGTCGAAAGTGAATAAGTATAGCTGCATGCAAAATTGCATAACCCCAGGCAGAAATCAGCAAGTTGGTGCGCAATACCAATGCTCGGGCGATAAGCTGTAACCGCTTAATCATAGCCTCGGCAAGGCCATTCTGCGAATGAACATAGGGGACGGGATGTTCAACTTCAATCCCTATCAACATGCAATAGTCGTCAAAAGACTTTGACGTAAACTCTCCAGCATTGTCCAATCTTAATGACGAGATTGGGAAGTCGGGGTGGTTAGCCCGTAACTTGATGATTTGTGCTAGGAGTTTAGCAAATGCAGCGTTTCTCGTGGATAGCAGAGAGACGTGTGACCATCGCGTCGATGCATCAACCAGAACCATAAAATATCTGAATAGTACGCACTCTGGCTGAATAGGTCCACATATGTCCCCTTGAATTCTTTGTGAGAAGCGAATGTTTTGTGTTGAGTCTTTAGCAAAGGACGGAGAGGGTATCAACTTTTCTAGTGAACAGGCTTTGCAAAACGATTTATGGGCATTAGAAATTGCCACGGAAGCCTCGGTATTTACGAGAGATGCACCGTCAACCTTAACAGGGCGTGCGATCTTTAATCCCGGTGATACGGTATCAAGCTCACTTACATCAATGTCGATATCGAGTGGTGCTTCCAATCGTTTTCTGGACTTGAAAAACGGATGACCATGTGAGTTTTTCAAAATGCGAATCATCATGTCGCGTCCAGGGTGACCGAGTCGGTCATGCCATAGTTGGTATGCTTCGGAATCACACAGTTCGTGACTCACAGCATAGGATTCAATAACCCTTATTGTAGTCTGGTATAAACCACTACTTAGACTCATAAGTTTCTCGAGAATGCGGCGTCTTCCGCATTCTGCCAGAGTAACACACAAAAATTCTGTCCCATTCTCATAATGTGTATCAAGGTGATAACCGTTGGCACGGATGTCCCTAAAACTTAGCAAGGTTCGGTTTGCTCTTGGGGCATAGAGAGCATTTGTGACATTAATATGCGTACCATTAGGTAGAAATAAATGAGCAGGTCCCCTCCCTTGAATTACTTGGGAGGAACCAATCATTGTTGTCACTGAGGATATATATGGCACAATATCCTTGAATAATTGCCTATTCCGAAGAATAGTGTGGGTTGTTCCACTATCAGCAAGGCACTCAATTTCGCCACGAGACATCTACAATAAGACATGAAACTCGATTAGTCTTGTGATTAAAGACATAGCGAAAACTCATTAACTTCGAGTTTGGGGAAATTCGACCAAGTCGGTTAGGATCAAAGTTAGCACAATCGCTGGAAATAATCTCCGCGCAGCTTGACCTTTGTTCACTAAAATAGCAATAACTTCTTCGTTAAGAAGGCTATGGACGAACGGTCAGTTGTTCTGGAAACTAGACTTCCGTATCTTTCTGTCCATAGGTCGTGCACTTTCTGGATCATTAAAATCAGATCTCAGTGCTCGTTTCAATTTTCTATTTTGGTATTTTCCTATTGTTGAGTGATAGAGCAAGGTTGAAGCCTTTTTCAAAGGCATTATTGTTGATACAATACTATGGAGATATGGCCATAGGAGCGTTTAAATACTTCAAAACGCATCATGGTGTTCGATTTATATCTCGACTAATGATCCTTTCGGTAACTCCAACTTGGTAGACTTGCAGAGAAAGTAGGAATGTCGGTACAGCTAAGGCTATTTAAAAACCACTGATTCCGTTTGAACTCTCAAAGCATAAACAAATACCAAGGAGGATGCGCCTAGTCTTGATCAAAAGTTTTGATGAAATCCACCAATGTATCAAATTTAACCAAGCAATTCATTTACTGAGCAATTGTTTTGTGATAAACCAAACATGCTTTCGAAGGGAAAAATAAAATTCATCTTTGCACAATCACAGCAATTAAAAGAATTTTATTCATCATGGCCAACTTTATTACATTCATGAAAATCCAAAGTAGTTCTCGAAAACTAGAAACAAGACAAAACATAACCAAAGCGTAAAACTAGTCAAAGTCGGCAACATCCATATGTTGGTCTTTGTCCGCAATGGTGAGAGGAGGGATCTCAGTCTGGATCTCAGTATGGTTCACCTCCATATTCTCATTATCTTCTTCCATGTAATTCGACTCTTGAGTCAAATATTGTTTATAGTGCTCGTAGTAAGCTTGGATGTTCTTTGGCGCTTTGCAATTGCGGTAAGTATACTTCTTCGATCCGCAAGTATAGCAATTCCGGCCTTCCTTTGGAGTGGTTCCATTCCCGGCGGCAGGAGGCGGTCCACGTGGTTGGGTTCCATTGGGTCCCGTGGCCGAGCCACCTTGCCTCTTCCACACATTGGAACGACGACCTCGTCTTTTCCCTCGCTCGCTCGAGTCATGCATCCGTGGTGCTTGCAAAAACTGAGTAGCGTTGCCTTTTCTATTTTGTCGTGGTGCCTTCCTGTGGGTAGCCTGATTCACTTCCGGAATCGGCTTCGTACCACCTGGGCGCGCATTGCTATTGAGAATAATCTCATGGTGCCTTTCTTTTTTCGCGAGGTGGGAGATAAGGTCACTAAAGTTCTTAATTCTCCCTTCCTCATAGGCAACGCGTAGCTGATGAGCAATCACACTTGCTCCCACGGGAAACGTGTTAAGAGTCTTCTCGATCAAATCTTGATCAGACTTCTTGACACCACAAAAACCAAGATCAGCGCGAAGATCGAGGATAGCTTGATTATAGGCTTCCACATTCGCATAATCCAAAAATCGGATTTACTCCCACTGAAGTTGCAATTCGGGGAAGCGCTGATCATGCACATTATTAAATCGTTGTTCGAGTGTATCCCATAGTTCTTTGGGGGTTTGCAAATTCATATAACACTTTTTCAACAACGGATGTATATGTCTACGCAAGTACATCAGTGCATTAGCCTTGGTTTTCTCGCTCGGTTCTTGAGCGGTAGGCTCGTTAGAGGGAAAGATGGTGGTGGTAAATCTCTTACCGACGAACGCCAAGCGAACGTATGAGACCCACCTATGGTACTCCTTACCAGCATGGTCAAGGATGTCGAACTCCGGATGAATATTGGAGCTTTGTGCCATCTACAAGATATAAACAAGAGGAAGTTAGTCTTGTTGGATTTTTAGTGACAATGTAAACGGTCATAATCGATGCTTTTAAAAGCGTGTAACATAACCGTTACTCGATTTACTTCCCTTAATTGTTGTTTAGTAAAGTCGACAAAAAAATGGCAATATCAGATCGCACCCAGATACGTGGTGTATGCAACAACCATAAGTATCGACTTTTCAACAATTCCGTGACTCCCCCAGGACCGTCACACAGTTTTCTTTGACACGCAGAGATACCGACTTCTCTCGCGGTCTCATCCACCGCAAAGTAGCGTGGGAGATAAAGAACCCAAAACCCGTGTCCCCAAAAGAAAAATTCCCCAAAGGAGAGAATTAAAATAGGGACAAGTCAGATAATTACCTCGATTATAAAATTAGGCACGTGCTGAATTTGTGGTGTGCTTCGATCTACCGATTGGTACTCGATGCGACGACGTGAAACCGGAGGCGCAATTTTGGCGGCTTTCGAAGATAAGTTAATGTTCGGGTTTTGGTTCGAGAGTCAGAACCGGGTCGGACTTGGCCCAGGCTGGAGCCGCGCCGGTGGCGCGGTCCGTGAGTGGAGCGGCAGTCTTGGCCGGGCGTCAGCGGCTCTGGCGCGCGGCGCAGCGGTTGCAGTGGCAGCGGCAAGCGTAGCGGCAGCGCGTGAAGCGCGGGCAGCGCGCAGCAGTGCTCGCAGCGGTGGCGGCCCAGGCGGTGGTCAAGTGGCGGCGTGGTGGCAGCGCAGCGCAGCGTGGCAATGGCGGCAGTGGCGTGCACTGGCGCGGAGGCGGCCAGTGGCAGCGGCGACGCGGCGATGGCGGTTACAGGCGCGGTGTCAGCGGGCGACGGAGGCTGACGGCGGCGGTGCTCAGCGGCAGGGCTTGGGCGATTTTATTTTTTTTCGTTCGAGCTACGTGCTGATAACGTGTTTGAGGAGAAAAGTAAAGACAGCAAATCAATTGTATTGATAATAATGAATAGAGGGGCCTTTATATAGGCATTACAAAGAGAGTCTTTCCATACATAGGATTCCTAGTTAAGGTAAGACATTTAACAGGATCCTACTACTTATGGAAGAGTGTAGAAGCTTCCATAACTCTTATCCCCCTACAACTAGTATTAGGTAAGACACTAATACGGGAAGGATTTCCCGGAACAAAATCAATATAGGGAATACCATTGGAATAAAATAGCTTTTTGATTTCTTATATTTTAGGTAACCATTATTTTACTATATTTTAAGAGTTCAAAATAGGGAATCCCATTGGAATTGCTCTTATAGTAATATATATTTAAAAGAGAGTTCATGTTCACTATTTTCAAAGAGGGTGAAAAGTCTAACTCCTTTTACTAACCTACTCATGCACAATTTAGAATTCAAACCAATTTAACCAAGCTGCAGTGGGTTAGTAGCACAACCTTCAATTTAGTTGGAGGTTAGGGGTTGGTCTAGTGGCAACACTTTGGAATTGAATTTCTGGCGATGATCCCTTAGTCTTTGACTAAGGGTTAGAACTAGCCTCCAGTCTGTTGGTGGAACAATTAAATATTGAGGGCAGCGGCATTGTGGGAGGCCAGGATCTCGGTGGGAACTGCGGTTGGATTTGGGGGTCAGGGATGGAGCAATCACTTGCAGGGGACTCGCTTGTGCGCGGTAGTTGAGGATATTTAAGAACGGAGTCGAATCTGAATCTCGCGATTTAATTGGTAGCGATCTTGTGGGGTCGGAGTACATTATCAGGAATTTAGTCAGTGTAAAACTGGAGATCAAAAAAAAAAAAAAAATAGAATTCAAACCAATTTAATTCCTCGATTCATGGGATTGATCGCTTATATATAACACATCTCGTGGATCTTGAAACAATTAATTAACACACCTGTGTTCCTAGAAGTAAATTATCTTGTAAATATATATTATTCAATTAGAACTACAACTTGTTTATGTTGCAAATTCCAAATCAAACGTAGTTAATTAAAGAAATAGAGAAAAAAATTCATTATATCAATCGCAAATCATGAATAAATTATACAACTTACAATAATACTAAAATCATAGTATAAATTAGCCAATAATCATGGCTTCAATCCCTAAAGGACTAAAAAACACATATGGGAGGGAAACAACCGTCTGCTAGCATGCGGACCGTGCGCTAGGTACAGTCAAATTTCACGTTCTGCACGTAGTCGGTGCAATGTGACGCCTTCTCGCGTGCGGCTCGATACGGCTAGATTGCATTGTGCTCTTTAGCCATTTTTCTCATTAGAAATTCAACTCAATTATCTTTTCAACTATATTTTTTTCTAGATTCTAGGAATTGAGAACGTTATGAGCATTCGAATGTCTCGCCATCGCGCTGTCTTGGCCTGTTTGCTCTTTTCTCGCCGTTCTTCAACCCGAACGTCATTTAAATTCGATTATTCCTTGCATTTGTGATCTAAACCTCTTTGTAGGCCCACTTCTCAAGTTATTTTATACTCTTAAATTTTAATTATATATAAATATTGCCTATTTCCCTTCTGAACAAACAAATACAGTAAAACCTTAATAAATGGATATGATCGGGACTGGAAAAAAATATTCATTTAGCGGAATTATTCATTTATCGAAAGAAAATTTGAACATGTTATAAAGAGTTGGGATCGAAGAAAATTATTTATTTGGCGAGGTTATTCGTTTATGAATATTTATTTATCGAGGTTTAACTGTACATGATATCTTCACCAGAAAAACAAAAACAAATACATGATATATCGTAATGCAATTCAAACATGAAACATCAAGCTTAATATTTGCTTTAAGAATTGAATAATAAATCCGAATGTATGTAAAATTTGCATTCATCAGATGTTCCAGAAAGTAAGATCAACAAATAGCTAAAAGAAAAAAAGAAAACAAAAATTAACTCTAGAGTTTCTTATTTTTGTTCTTTATTTAATTTTTTATTTTTAAAATTTAAATTTGGGAGTAGACTGTAACCCGAAGGTTCGATTCAATTCGATTCAATTTTCGGCTCGAAATAGTTTGGTTCGAGGCTCGGCTCGAAGGATCAAACGTAGAATCCAACATTTGAAATCGATATTCGGCGAGCTGAACGGTTCGAAAAGCTCTGCTCAGCTCGGTGCTAAGATGATTTGGTCTAAATAAATTTATCTTTGATCCATTAAGTCCAATATTAAAATATTGAGTCCAAAGTTATTTTTTTTCATTTAGTCCAACTCTAAGCCCGTTCTCCTCCCTCAAAACCCCAAATCAAATCTCTCAACTCTCATTTCACTCATCTCTCCCTCTCTCTAGTCTCCACATCTCACTCTCTCCATCCCTCTCTTTAATCTTTAGATATTCTTTACAAAATCAACTATTATTTTGGTTCAATAGATATTTATTCAAGTTTTGTTTTTAATTGGTATTCAATCTAGGATGTTAATTATGTATTATATTCAATTCCATGTTGTTTTTGTGCAACTTTTTTTAATATATCGAACCGAAAATGTTCGGCTCAAACCATAGAACCCGAGCTGAACCTCAAATTCTAAGATTCGGACGAATCGAGCCGAATCGAACTTAAAGTTCAAAAACCTGCGAGCCGAACTCCAACCTTGTGATATTCAGCTCGATTCGACTCGTTTACGGTCCTATTTGAGAGATTCATATTAAAAATTATCAAGATCCATTCAAACTATTTCACTTAAGAACCTACTTATATAAAATTAAAATTCAGTTGCCGCAAACCAACTGCCTTGGCGTATTGACCACCTGACCTTCAATTTAATTTGAGGTCACGGGTTCAATTCCTAGTCGCAACACTTTGGAATTGAATTTCTCAAGGTCCAATGATCCCTTAGTCTTTGACTAAGGGTTAGGTCCTAGCCCTCTGGGGTACGCTGGTGGAACAATTAAATATTGATGGCTTCAAGCGACAGTGTGGGAGGCCAGATCTCGGTGGAAATCTACAATTGAATTTGGGGTGTCCATGGAGCAATCACTTGGGGGACGGCTCCTTGTGCGCGGTAGTTGAGGATATTTAAGCACCTGGGAGCCAGATACACATTTCGCAATTTAACTGATAGCATTACTGTAGGACCAGAACTGTTATCCCGAGTACTAGTCAGGTGTAAGATTTGAACCTCAATCTAAAAAAAGGAATTCACCTGCCGCTCAAATTAAATAATTTCCGCAGCATATGCAATGACATAGTGTTTATATTTACAAACACAGTTCCCCACACACATGCAATTGAAATGATTTAGTCCTCCTTTTTCATTTCTTTTGTCCAAAAGATTGTGTGATTTCTGACCTTTTATTTTATTGCCCTTCTTTCACTTTTTAGGATCAACAACAGTCCCATGTTGGCTAGCTGGCTCTCAATCTTGCAATGTTAGAAAACATCTTTACTTGTATCTGTTAAAGTCTGGAGTTCCATCTCAAAACCAATTGGCAATGAGAGGAGTAGTCCAGGATCTTTATATATTGATTGCAAGGCTTGTATTTTCCCAATGTGGGATTAATGCTTCAACAGTACCAACTCCAACCAAATATATAGACACACACACACAGAGTAAGGGTGAAGGTTGGAATGGAAATTGAAAAAAATGGAACCGAGCAACAAGAAAAAGCTTCAAGAAAAGCAAAGGGTGGCCTCATCACTATGCCTTTTATCATAGGTAATAATAATAATAATAATAATAATAATAATAATAACATGCATAATATTTATTTGCAGATAAGATATTTTTTGCAGGAAAAAAGAACTTTTGCAGCTTTAATCTTGTGGGCAATTTTATTTTATTTTATTTTTTATAGCTAAATCTTGGTTTTTTTTTTGGCAGTACTTTTTATTTATTTATATATTTATTTATTTATTTATTTGTTTGTTGACAGCAAATGAGGCGTTCGAGAAGGTGGCGAGCTATGGTTTGCTGGCCAACATGATATTTTACCTGATGAATGAGTACAAAATGGGGGTTACAGAGGCTACCAATTTGATGTTCTACTGGTCTGCAGCTACAAATTTCATGCCGCTTGTGGGTGCTTTTGTTTCTGATTCGTTTCTGGGCCGTTTTCTTACCATCGGCCTAGGTTCCATCGCCAGTCTTCTTGTAAGTAAATGCAGTTGTCTTTTTTTTTTTTTTTTTTTTTTTTTTTTTTTAATTCTAATACACTCATCTGTCATTTCTCCCAATCCAAAAGTTTATTTTGTTTGCTTTAAGGTGGTACAATTTTTTTTACAAATAACGAATATTATAATTTATATAATAATATTTTTTTAATTTTATGGAATATTATTATTATATTAAATTTAATTAGATACTAAGTTTTTATTTTGAAAGTAGAATTAGCCAATTAGGGGTGGTATACTATACCGTACCGAATTTTTTTGTCGATACTGTATACTGTACCGGAAATTTTGGTATACCAAATTTTATTTCGGTATCGGTATATACCGAACTTATCGAAATACCGAATTACCAAAATATCAAAAAAATCTTGATATACCGATATATACCGAAATACCGAATAAAAAAGATACCGAAAATATCGACATACCGATATATATATTGAAATACCGAATTTTTTTGGTATCTCGGTATATAACGAAATACCGAAAATAAAAAAATTTCATACCGTTACCGTACCGAAATTTTTCGGTACGGCACCATACCGTACCGAAAATACGGTATACCGAAATTTTCGGCAATTTCGGTAATTTTTCGGTACGATAAATTCGATATTTCGACATATTTTGCCACCCGTAAGTAGAATCTTCTATTAAATAAAATAATATTTTGAAAGTAGACATTTCAAGTGAAATGTTGGAGTAAAAAATAGTACTACGGGTGTTTGGATTTGTCTAGATGTATATTTTTAATTTTCATATATTTTTTACTAATATCTAACTGACGATACTGATGTCAACGTTATACATTGAACGACTTGATTTGAATTGTGTTCCAAGTAAATGAAAATGGAGTTTAGTAGTTCTTGATCCGTATCGTGTTAAAAAAAAGTGCTTTATAATGAGAATGTGATCTTTCTTGATTGGGTGAATGGTTACTTAACGTGTATAAGTCAGAATATTGCATTGGATTGATCTCATAGGCGGCTGAGGCCCGGTTTTCCCACTGATGTGGATGTAATTCTCGGAGCCTAACGCCAGCCGTTTAGGCCGGTTTTTGCAACACTGGTTTTTATACGAAAGAGAACATGCTAAATCTAATGCAACACTGTTTGCCTCAAATGATACTTGCATTCTATATATCCCAATGTATTAGGGGACAATCCAACTATGGCTTACCGCGATGGTCCCGAGGGCCCGGCCCGTGCCATGCGGCCAAGGCACACAACATTGCAAGCCCGCCTCACCCGCACAATACACCCTTCTACTATCCTCGTTCGGCCTAATGTCTGTCGGCGCCGGTGGCATAAGGCCTTGTTCCTTAGCGTTCGGCGCAGACCAATTAACCGCTAGAGACGATCTCAACAACGAAAGAGTGTTGGAGAGGTTCTTTGGCTGGTACTATGCATCGGCAGCCATTTCGGTTTTGATAGCTCTAACGGGCGTCGTATACATTCAAGACCACATGGGATGGAAAGTGGGCTTTGGAGTTCCTTCAATACTAATGTTTTTTTCTGGTTTGCTATTTTTCCTTGCCTCCTCGTTGTACGTCAAGGAGAAAGCGAAGAAGAGCTTGTTTACCGGATTCTTGCAAGTGAGTGTGGTTGCTTATAAGAATAGACGGCTCGACTTTCCCCCGCATGACTCGAATGGTTATTATCATCGTGAGAAGGGCTCGGCGTATACGTCTCCGACTGACAAACTAAGGTAGACGTACCATCCTCATGAAGTATTTTGGGTGTTGATCACCGAAATCCCATTGGAATTTGATGTAATTACAAAAAAAAAAAAAAGGTTTTTGAAAATTAGCCCAAACTTTTAAGCTTTTCTGTATTTATCCCTTGTTTTTAAGGATAATTATAGAAATATCATGTTTGTAATACCTTAAAATGGTACTTCCGATTTTTAAAAACAACATGGTGTGATTTTCGTAATTTCACCCTTTTAATTTCCTATACAATTAAATAAAATCACATACCTTGCTTGTTTCTTGGTTCCAGGTTCTTAAACAAGGCTTGCATAATAAAGAATCCTCAAGACGTGTCACCAAGCGGAGTTTCTCTTAACGAATGGAAACTCTGCACGATCGATCAAGTCGAGGAGCTAAAAGCGCTCATCAAAGTCATCCCACTATGGTCCACCGGTATAATGGCGGCCATAAACATGAGCCAGAGCTCATTTCCTCTACTCCAAGCGAACTCCATGGACCGACACATCACATCCGGTTTTCAAATCCCGGCGGGCTCGTTCGGGATGTTCAACATCATCACTCTGACTATTTGGGTCGTTTTATACGACCGAGTGATCTTACCACTCGCCTCCAAATTGGCCGGCAAAAAAATCCATCTCGGAGTCAAACTAAGAATGGGAATCGGGATTTTCCTGTCTTGCATGGCTATGATGGTTTCGGGTATAGTCGAGCATGTCCGTAGAAGAAAGGCGATCGCGCAAGGATTAGGCAACAACCCTCGTGGGGTCGTGAAGATGTCGGCCTTGTGGCTTGTCCCTCAGAACTGCTTGTCCGGTTTATCCGAGGCGTTCAACGCTATTGGCCAAACGGAGTTCTATTACTCCGAGTTTCCTAAAAGCATGTCGAGTATTGCTTCGTCCTTGTTCGGAGTTGGGATGGCGGTGGCGAATTTGTTGGCTAGTGTAGTTTTGAGCACGGTGGATAATGCGACAAGAGGCGGAGGGAAAGAGAGTTGGGTTTCGAGTAATATCAACAAGGGTCATTATGAGTTTTATTATTGGCTACTTGCTATAATGACTTTGTTTAATTTGGTGTATTTTGTGTTGTGTAGTTGGGCTTATGGTCCTTGTGCTGAGAGTGGTGGGCATGAGAATGGAGTAGAAGGGAATGGTGTGGAGGAAAAGATGTCTCTACAAGGGACAGCATGTTGAAATTATTGTTGCATCATGGGTGGTTAATGTATAGTATTTAACTAGTTTTGGTTGTTATTATAGAGGTAAAAGTAGGTTTGATTTGATCCGTGACTTTCTGTTTTTTCGTAAATGGTCCCGAAACTTGTTAAAATGTTCAATTTAGGTTCGTAGCTTTTGACGTTGCTCAATTCTCGTGGCATATTTTTCCGGAAATTCAAAAACTTGTCGGAATTCGTCAAGTGCTTTTTAACTTTGGGAGAATCCAACGGCATTGTTGGGACAAAAATGACTGGGGTTTTTGAATTTCCGATGAAATTGGGGACTGAGACCGAGCAATGTCAAAAGTTATGGTACTAAATCGAAAATTTTGATAATTTTGGGACGATTAATGGAAAACAGAAAATTTACGGGATCAAAAGTGTCTTTACCTCGGTTGTTATACGTAGATTTGATAATCTTGTTGCTCATGTGAGAGGAATAGGTTTCTTTTCTTAGTGATATGGGGTAAAATATATTGTTATGGTTCTTGTTCTTTACTTTTTTATTTTTTTGGTTGAAAGGTGTTATTTGTGAAGATTTTTCATAAGGTTAATTCAAATCTAAAAAAGCCCAGTTATCTTTAGAAATGACAAATATGCCCTTGACACCTGTTATTCTCTTACAAATTGCACAATCATAAATTTGCTCAAATTATTATATATATATATATATTATATATCCTGGTAGTTTATAATTATGAGGTCTTACAAACTATCAACCTATGAATTATTCAAAAATTGCCATTTATAATCGGCATTTATATGTTAATCTTTTTGTATTGGTACTATTTAGTCATAATCCTTACTTTGAAATGTTCGATTTCTTATTGAGGCGGTGATTATTTATATATTTCATATATTTAAATGGGTTCGATTAATTAACATGTACTATTATATGAGTTTTGGATGAGAAGAAGTATTAAAACTATTTTTTACGCGAGTTTGAAATAGGTACACGTATAAAAATTTTAAAAGGATCTCGTGGATTGTATCGATGCTCAACCTATAGCTGAGATTTAATTTTACCCATTTGACATTTATAGTATTCCTTTAACAATGTTTACTTTAATGTTTGATGATGATAACTAATTATTGCAATAATTTATGTTTAATTCTTTATATTTTATGTTTTAAATGGGACAATTAGGAGTATAATTATACATGCTTGAGACATGAACAAATGGTGAACTTACATTTTAATCAAGCTTGAGTCGAATACATGTATTTAACCACTACTACAATCTTAACCAAAAGGGGATTCTGCTAGACTAGCAAATGAACCATAACCTTTCTGGTATTGTTATGGAAATGGATAGTAAAATTATTTGAATTTGTGACAAATATGATATTATAAATTATGAACGAATCGGGGTGGCTGAATTAATGCCTCATTATTTCAGTTCGTCACTGTAGTCCCTGCGGTTAATAACTCCGAATAGCTGAATTGAAGTCAATTATCGAATTATTTTTAAATTCTTAAAATAAAATAAAATAATTTTCCGTCGATGCTCAAGGATTTTTTTTTGACAAGTCGATATATATGTTAGTTTTTTTTCTTTTTTTCTCCTTTGACGTGAGAACACATGAAGTTTGTGGCTTTAATAATTATCCATAAAAAAAAGGGAAAAGTTCCTGTCTTCATGCTTTTGTGGACCCTCACATGAGTGCCGACTTTTTAGCTGCTACTCCTTTTCTTTATTTCGCGCACGCAAGTCTACTTTTTCTTTTCTCTACTGTGTATGAAATATGAATAATGAACATTTTTTTAAGGGAAAACAATGATTTTCGTCCATGTAATTTGCATGATTTTTGCTTTTAGTCCCTACGAAAATTAAAATATTATTTTTATCCCTGTAATTTCTAAAATGTTTTTTTTTAGTCCCTGCCGTTAACCTCCGTTTATTTTTAAAGGAAAAACAATGCTTTTCGTCCCTGTAATTTGCGTGATTTTTGCTTTTAGTCCTTACGAAAATTGAAATGTTATTTTGATCCATGTAATTTCTAAAACGTTCTTTTTTACTCCCTGCCATTAATTGTATATTCCAAATAGCATAATAGTGCAGTAACAAATTAGACCCTGCAATTTACCACACGACACGAAAACACGATACGAAAACGACACGAAAATTTAGTGTTTGGGTTTGCATTTTGAGTACACGACACGAAAATACACGAACACAAAAATACACGACCGAGATTTAGTGTCGGTTTTGTGTTTACCCTTTAGATGCGACACGACACGACAATACGAAATAAATAAATAAATAAATATAATATTTTATATTTAATTTAATAAAAATATATATTTAATGAATTCTGTTTGTACTAAACTTTAAAATTTGAAAATAGAATGTGAATTTTCATAAATTTGGCGGGAAGGAATACGGATGGTGGATGGAATCTGATTCTTTTTTTTTCCTTCTTTTTTCTTCTCTTTTTTCTTTTTTTATTTTATTTCTATTTTTTTTATTTCATGTTATCTTTTAATTTATTTTTCATGATTTTCATTTCTTTTTTCTTTTTTTTTTTAACATTCATTCTCTTTTTTTTTTTTTGCTTTTTTCTCTACTTTTTTCCCTCTTTTTTTCCTTTTATGTTATTTATGTAACGATCATTGACGGTTTCATAGTTTGATTCATGTTAGCCGACCCCAAATCATTTTGGGATTAAGGCTTAGATGTTGTTGTATATATTTAATGAATTATGTTTATATTAAACTTTAAAATTTGCAAATATAATGTGAATTTTCATAAATTTCATGTAAACATTCGTGTTTTCGTTGTCATTCGTTTCATTTCGTCTACTAAAATCTATAAAAAATAATATTATAATACTAAAATTATTATTTTTATAATATTTTAATATTTATTTTATATTATGTGCCTGACATGAAAACACGACACGAAACGACATGAATTTGCGCGGTACACGACACGACATGACACGAATTTATTTAGTGTCGTGTATGGGTTTGGACTTTTGGTACACGAAATACGAAAGTACACGACACGAAAATAACAACGCGAACAGGATATTAATGGGACGACGCGGCACACGACGGTCGCGGCGTCCGATCCTATTTAATAAAAAAAAAAGGATATTAATGGGACGGGTCAAGTTTTTCAGGCAGTAGATTGGTCTAGGCGGGTCAAGGTTTTCCACGTGAAATGTGTGTGTGTGGGGGGGGGTTATGGGAGAAAAAAACTATACGACTGTTAAAAGAATAATCACGTTGTGTCAAGTACATTAGTTAAGTAGAACTTTCCTAAATAGGATTTGGTGGCTGTTGTATATCTTCCCTATTTAAGGGATCTCAATGATGGAATAATACAATACTTTGCCCTACTCTCTTGTCTCATGTTATTTTCCCTTCAATACGTTATCAGCACGTGTTCAACCACTGAGAAAAATCCCGGCCGAAATTTCTGAAAAAAAAAAAAACGAAAAAAAATTCCGCGGCCAAAAACCCTAAATCCGCCGCGCCGTCACCTCTCTTCCCGAACCCTAGATCTCCATCGCCGGCGTCATCTCCTACCCCGACGTCCGACGCGAGCTGCCCCTCCGGCTCGTCGCCTGCTTCTCTCCCGCGCGCGAAGATCCGTCCGACGCGACCTGCTCCTCGCGACCCGCCCTGCTCCTCCGGCTTCTCAGGGCCCAGATCGGACGCGGCCGTCGTTTTCCCTGGCTCTGCTGCTTTTTTCTTTCCGGCACTGCGACTGCCGCTGCTCGTTTCCCGACGTCCGACCTCCGCCGTCTGCTAGCCTTCGACTCGTCGTCGTCGTCTCCGTCTTCCGTTATTCCAGATTCGGCCGCCGACCGCGACCACCGTTGACCGTCGCACTGCCTCCGTCTCTGCTCCGACATCCGCTCGACCCGCTCGTCTAGATCCCGGCCCGCTCGTCGGCTCGACCCGTTCTTTGCAGTCCGTAACTTCGCCGCGACCTGGACGAAGGAGAAAAGCGGCCGGTTCTTGTCGACCGAACCGATCCGATTCTTGGCCGACCCGCACGCAGCCTTGTTTTCATTTCGTTTCTGCTCCTATTCACAAAACAAAGTACACAAATACGAACCCTACTATCTGCAATCTGCGAATTTACATTTTTTTTAATTACTATTAATTGCATATTATACTCCGAATTTATTTATGCTTAATTAAACCAAAAGCATGATGCATCCATAATTTTAATTAAATTAAAATAAATTGCTTAAGCAACTTCAATTAAATTAAATTCACGTTGAATTAATAATCATTGCGGCATAAGATACCTCTTTGACTGCATTTATACGTGTATAAATATATTCATAAGGCTATGTGATTATATCTATAATTATACATATATTTTGCATGCATTATTAGTTTTGACATGTATATTAAGTTCATCATTAGTACAACCTAGAGGACTTATTTCTACTATATATATCAACTCGAACCGTGATAAAGTAATTTCATCGGTATAAACCCCAATAGCATCGAAAGTAATTTTGACCATATCTTGGTTCTGAAAAACAATAACCCTCCACATTATTGAAAATTTTATCATGGAAAGTACTCATGATATACTGTGAAAATTCATTTTCCTTTTTTTTTCTTGTCTCAAGATGGCTGATCCAACTCGTCCTGAATTTGACATCTTGGACTCAGAAGGGCTTGAGTACCATAGATGGGTTTCTAACGTAGAGACCACTTTTATCGCTAAGGACTATAGTGCTACTATCTTTGAAAAAGCAGACGAAGTACCGTCTGACAAAACCAAAGCTAGTGCATTAATGTTCCTTAGGCGACATATCGAACCGAGCCTAAGGTGGGAATATCTGCAGTTGAAATCCCCGAAAGAACTATGGGATGCCCTTAAGGGCCGTTTTGGGAACATCCACAATACCTTGCTCCCAGAGTTGACCGTGCAGTGGAATGAAATCCGCTTGCTTGATTATAAACGGATCAACGATTTCAACAAAGATATGCTCCGTCTGAAGGCACGCCTTAATTTCTGTGGAAAGGACCTCACAGAAGATGATATGATTCAGAAAACTCTTTCCACTTTCCCTACTTCCGCCCTTATACTAGCGAACCAGTATAGGCTGGAGTATGACAATAAACGCATCACTACCTTCAATAAGCTTATCAACCTACTGCAAGTGGCTGAGAGGCACAATGAAGTATTAGTGAGCAACAATGCCAGGTCGGTTGGGACAAAGAAAGTTCCCGAGGCCAACTATGGCAAAGTGAAAGGTGGAAAGAAACCCAATGCACAGGGGACTGGTCATGGCAACCCCAAACCACAACGTGGAAGAGGGCACAGTGGTCGAGGACGTGGGGGTTCTTCCAATGTAATGAGTAGACTTGGTGCTCCCGGCTCTTCTGGCCAAGGAAACAAAGCACCTACCCCCCATGTCGCTCCCAAAGTCAGAGTTGGCAATGAACCGTGATATCGATGTGGAGATGCTGGACATTGGTACAAGAAATGCCATGCAAGTAAACAAGTCGCAGCACACTACAAGAAATATAGAGAGTCCAAAGAACGGGAGGCTCACTATATGGAGGAAGATGCTCTCGACGAGTCCCCCGACGTCAATTTCACAGTCACCGATAATCGCAATGAGCCATACGTGTCACAGTCATTAGATGCACCCCTTTATGACTGAATGTTTTCATTATGTTTACTTTCTCGTTTACATTTGGCATTGTTAACTCGGAACGATTTTATCGATGTTTTATTTTCAATAATGGTGTGATGAAACTTTGTTTTTCTAGAACAAGATATTATTATTGCTTACGTTATATCCATAGCTTTATTTCGAAGAAATGAATATTGCTTGCATGTTTATGGTTCGAATTTTTTTTTTCTCTCCTTTTTGTAGGAATGAATCGGGGAGAACTTGAATGTTTGGTTGACAGTGGGACCACCCACACCATTCTTAGGAATAGGCTTCTATTCACGGAATTAATTGCATGTCAAACCTCGGTAACCACGATGACTGGGTCCTCCCAACTCATCCAAGGGCGAGGCAATGCCCGATTTTTATTGCCTAACGGCACTCTTATCCGAGTTACCGATGCTCTATACGCAGCTATGGCCCCTCGAACCTTACTAAGTTTTAAAGATATACGTAGCAATGGTTTCCACGTCGAAACCCACTGTGAGAATGGAATCGAGTTCCTTTATATTACATCTAATGAATGTGGACGTAAACGCATATTAGAAAAACTTAAGAGTCAAAATAGTGGACTGTACACCACAACCATTAGGGTATTCGAATCCTATGCTGTCACCATAAATGAAATTTGGGACAAAGACTCATATAGGCTTTGGCATGATAGACTAGGTTATCCTGGTCGAGATATGATGATCCGTATCCTAAAGAACTCGCACGGACATCCTTTATTTCGAGCGAAAAAGGGGCAACAACTCAACACGAAGAACAGTATTGATGTTAATCATGCTATGTCATCTAAAGAAATAGAGACATATACCCCTTCTAAGCAATTGACTATGTCAAAAGCACGTCGCTCATTCTGCAAAGCCTGCTCTTTAGCTAAAGTAGGAGCGAGACCTTCCTACACTAAAGATACTAAAGCGAACATCCCATTCTTACAACGTATACAAGGAGATATTTGTGGACCCATCCACCCAGAATGCGGACCATTTAAGTACTTTATGGTATTGGTAGATGCTTCGACACGCTGGTCACATGTCGCACTCCTTTCCACTCGAAATGCTGCATTTGCAAAACTCCTAGCTCAGATCATTCGTTTAAGGACTCACCATCCTGATCACCCTATCAATTCTATTCGACTCGATAATGCAGGAGAATTTACATCCAAAATATTTGATGACTACTGCATGTCAATCGGAATCGATGTAGAGCATCCCGTTCCCCATGTGCATACACAGGAATTGTGATTCAAGTAGAATGTAATATCCGCAATTCTACTTGTGCATGTCAATTCTACCATAGATGTAGAGCATCCCGTTCCCCATGTGCATGTCAATTCTACTTGATTTAAGTTTCGGGACGAAACTTCTTTTAAGGAGGGTAGAATGTAATATCCGCAATTTCGGATTTCCGATAATTTTCTTTTTCGCCGGAGGTCCATTTTGACGACTCGCTTGTGACCGTTTCGTCATTCCGAGAATGATTAATTCTAAACTTTTTGTCATCCGAGTTCGTTTCAGTGTCGTTTTCTTGAGTTCGGTGTTATTAAACGACTTTTCCAAGTATGAGTTCGACTTTGTAAAATCGCCATAAATTCTTGGGAACTCCAAAGATTTTGAATCTTTTCAATATTATAGAGCATCAAGTTAGCGATCCAATGGTTCAAACGGTGAGTCAATCGGAGTCCGGACGAAGGAGTTATGGTCGATATAGCTAAGTCACTCATATGTTCCAGTTTTGGCCGAGCAGCCTGCCGGAAGGGCCGCGGCACACTTGGTCGAGCCGCGGCACGCACACATTTTGCAATCTTCGGCCGACCCGTCTGTACCTTGTGCCGCGGCACATGCTGGCAGGGCCGCGGCACATGCCGGCAGGGCCGCGGCACACTGCCGAGTCACTGCCGCGGCACACTCGTCCGGGCCGCGGCACGCTGCCGATCACTGGGGGCAGATTCGGCCCTGTGCCGCGGCACACTTCGGCTAGGCCGCGGCACACAGTGCAAATCAGCCTATTTAAGGCTTGGCAGCATGTTTTTCAGCCATTTTTCTCATTCTCTTCCTTCTCTTCCGCGGCTGGAGGTGTGGGAATCATGGAAAGATGTTGTTGGACAATCAATCCATGAAGTCTTGGAGTTCATATCATCAATCATCCATCCTATAACATCCTCCGATCTACCGAATCAGGTCAGATTTTCTAGAAATCTAATTTTGGGGATTTTGGGTATTTTGTTCGATTTCGTCCGTTTAATCCGATTTAACTTAGGATTGTGATGGATTGATGATTATTTAGATGTATTATATCATTTCCCTTGTTATTCCATGGTTGGATGGTATCGATTCGTTGTTTTGGTCGAGTTCTTGATCGACGCCTTGAAGGTGTCTGGTAAAATGTCATAGAGGGGTTTTCGGGCGTTCTACGATTATTCTTCCTCGTATGATCGATGATTTATTGATTATATGTTGTTAGGGTCGAATTTCTTGCGAAGAAACCGAGTTGAACCCTTCCGTTCGTTGTCGTCTTTCTTTTCGATAGCATCGGGCGTTTCGAAGCTTTCCGGTTGAACCGCGTTCGTTGGAATACTTGCGTGCCGATATTGAGGCAAGTATCTTACTATACGACTTGTATCTTGCGACTAGTAATTACGTATGAGATGTGTGATGATTTTGCTTGCCTTCGTAATTATGTTCCGTTTGAGTCGGTTGTGTTTTTCGTAATTTGAAGGCTTTGCGATAATATTGTTATATTAGTATACGTGTTAGGCATTGTGCCATTTATGCAGGACTGCGACGTACATATGGAATGGTTGTACACTTGGTTGTGCAATGTATTGTGTACCAAACGTGTGTTATGTTGGTTATGTGTCGTTGATTGACGATAGTTGTTGCGAGTGTTGAGATTGTGTTATGTGCGGGTGATGTACAATTTTGTGGTGATCAATGTGATTGATCAATTGTGCTCATTGTTGTATGTAATGTGAATGTGAATATGAATATGTGTGTGACTGCTAAGTTCACTCGTGTTGGTTCGACGGGACCTACGAGGATTCGTGGCAGTGGACTATGGGGTCAGAACTTAGTGAGGTACTGAGGTCCAATCGTGCTGGTCTGACAAGGCCTACGATAACGCCTGGCAGTGGACCATGAGTTTCGGACACAATACGTCCAACCGGGTGAGCTCGACGGGGCTTACGGTGACACGTGGCAGTGGACTACGGTGTCAGGACCGTGTGTGTGAATTTTTGAGATTGATATAGTCTGTGCGGGTTGTTAAGCCTACGGAGACACGTGACAGTGGATCACGGTGTCGGAATTGGTTATGCCTGGTTAATAGTCCGTGCGGGTTGTTGAACCTACGGAGACACGTGACAGTGGATCACGGTGTCGGAATTGATTATGTTTGTTTAATTGTGCGTGGTGTAGTCCGTGCGGGTTGTTGAACCTACGGAGACACGTGACAGTGGATCACGGTGTCATGAGCATGATTATTTTCAAATCAAAGTTTTGAAAAGAAAGTTTTAAGAAAGGAATGTTGGGCCGAGCCCCACGAGATTTATGAAATGTTTTCGTACTGTAAATTGTTGAAATACATTTTGAGATTTGGGTTAAGACCCTAATATTTTCGAAAGGTTTTGAAATTCTAAAAATTCCCGAGATGATAATCTTATTTTCGAATGCTGCATAGCTTATCTTTCCTTGTGAAAACCTCCCGGGGATATTTGTTACTTGATTATTATATTTGATTCACGATTATTAATTGCTTGTTACATTTCGTATGATTTGATACTTGCACTAGTAAAACAGTGGAGTTTTACTAACCCCCGAGTAATCGGGGGGTGAATGTCTGTTTTGCGTCCAGGTACATGCAGATTCAGGGGAGCAGTCACAGGATTGGCACAAGAGGATGACGAGCTGCGATACTAATCATGAGTCGAGAGTTGTTCTGATTTTTATTGTGTTGTCAGAGTTGATTTCAGTCTTCCGCTGTATTGTATTTCGTCCCCTGTGTGGGTAATGTCGTTTAAGTAAGTTTTGTTGATTGGGTTGTGTGACCTCATCGGTCTGTGTATTCACGTGTAAGTGACCATAACGGTCTGTATTATTATATTGTTTGACCCTGGCCGGGCAAGTATTTGGTTGTTTATGGATGTTTAGCCTGGTAGATCCTTGTGGAAAGGGTCTACGGCGTGTAATATTCCCATACGGTTTTGGGGGTGTTGCATTTATGGTATCAGAGCCTAGGTTGCGGAAACCTAGGCTGTCGAGTCGAGTCAAGTCGTGATTTGTCGAGTAATGTGTTGTCTTGTCGTTCGAGTCGTCAGTGACAAATTGAGTTGTGCGTAGTCACAACGTATCGGTTATGTTGTCGGACGAGATTAGTATAGTGGGCGACTGTCACCTCCGTGCGACCTGTGGATGTAAGTCTCTTCTTTTATGCGAAGTACCTGTGTATCACGATTTTATCTAAATGAGTTAATTGCGGTGCATAATTTTATTTGCACGGTGTTGTCAATATAGTTGTATTTAATACGTGTGACATATAGTATATGTATGATACTAGGCCTATTGTTGTTTTACCTTTGAACCACTGTGAGGGGTGGTATGGTGTGAAAATTGAGAACCTTGTTGGGTTTCGAATAAGGTATCGACTATTGAGTTCGTGAGAAACTCCGAGGAATGGTTTTGTTGTATGTTTAAACTAGATGTTGTGAGATGTATTCAATTGGATTGTGCATGTTGGACTGTATTCCTTTTTCCGCTGCGTGAGTCCTTTTGTAATGACTTTCGGTATTTTACCGGCCGAGTTTTATTTCGAAAACCAATTCCCTTAACCGAGTTTTTGGCATTATGGCCTTGATCGTTTTGGCGAAATTCTTATGACGGTATTTAGTATTTTGTAAATGGCTTTTGTGAGTTTTTGAAATATTACCGTCATCGACCTTTTTGGCATTTTGTAAATATTTTTTAGCCTGGTGGGTTCCGGCGTGGGACCCACAGCGCTATAATGTTCTGTGTAATTATCTGAAATTTTTGGGCATTCCAGCCCATTGAATTATCTTTGAAAACCTTGAGCACATTAGAAAATAAATTTTGAGCCGTACTTTTAAAATGAATTATTTTCTCGTGGTACATCCAAGGTGCCACAATATGTTTCAAGATTCTTCTACCTCGAGGACCAAAATGTTTTGAGATATTTCCAATGTTTTAGAAACACTTTTACTTAGACCCGAGGGTCGAATATTTCCGAAAGTTTTCACGAAAAGAAAGTGTCCTCATTTTTATCGAATGCGAAATAGTTTTCCAAAGTCTCGATAACGATGTTTCACGTTTGTAACTTTTTTTGAAGGGTGATACTCTAGATCAATCGGTGTTTCCAAAATTGTATTCAGAAGGAGGTTTTCGTTTTTAAAACCTATCCATTCCCGTTTGAGGGCTGGGTACGTATGTATGATGTTCGCGTTGTCGTTATGATGTTTGCTCCCGAGTATGATCGAATTGGTGGCATGAACGTCGAGGCGTTGCCACGCATTTGTTGTACTAGCCCTCTGTGAGAGGTGTGAGCTGGTATTTACTATTTGTCACCTCGTGGTGATTTGCGTGTTGTCGCACGAGTGTAAGCTGTTGAAGCTTGGATTTTTGTGTGTTTATGCACATGGGTGATTGTTCATGAGGTTTGTGATTGTGTAATGGCTATCGTTCAGGCTGTTGTAATCGTCGAACAATGCCGTGGTTGTTGTGATTTTAGTATGTGTTGATATGTTATGCCAAGTTGGTATCTCTGGTTTGTTGTTTTGCGACGTTATATTCCATTGTACCTAGCAGTTGTATTTTCGGTATGCCGAGCCGAGGTGTTTCAATCGTGGTGTGCTGGGGGCATGCACGTACCAATTATCTTTCTCGTCACAGGATCCAGTTTTGCGAGTTGGGTTCCGAGTCTTTCGGGGCGCGAACTTCAGCACAGATATCAGGATCGGCTCTGAGAGGCCCAAGGGAGATTTTTTCTGTCGGTTGCTTTTTGTGTTGTTACCTTGTTTCCGTTGTTGTGAGTTGCGGGGACGACATTTCTTTTATAAGAGGTCGGATGTAATACCCGTACTATATTTGACTTCTGCAGTTTCTCCTTCTAAATTCTATCGACTTGCACTTGTTCGTCGATACTTTTTGAACTTGTTTGATGTCTCAGTTGTCATCGTTCGAACTGGTTGTGACCTTGTTTCAGATCGACCTGTTTGTCATCGTGACCTTTCCGAGTTCGGTTCGATTCTTGTGAACCTTGTTTGGAAGTAACATCTTTCACTTTCTACCAGTTCTTTTAATGTCTGGAGTTGAAGTGGGGACTTCAGAGTCATTGTTCGACTGTTGTCATTCGATCGTTGTTGTTCGATCATTGTTATTTGATCATTATTGTTCGATCATTGTTTTTTGATCGTTGTTGTTCGATCATTGTTATTTGATCGTTGTTGTTCGATCATTGTTATTTGATCATTGTTGTTCGATCATTGTTATTTGATCGTTGTTGTTCGATCGTTGTTGTTCGAACGGGGTTGTCTGACTGTTGTTGCCTGATCTCGTACTGCGAAGAATTGTCGTCCACCGTTAGTCAACTGTTTCGAGTGTGGCCAAGTGGGTCACCGAGCGGTGCATTGTGAGACCGTTTCCAAGATGTTCGGGAATTGGGTTTTTGTTCCTACTCGGGGAGTGCCTGGTGGTGTCCCGTGATGTAGTTGTGTATCGTACTTCGTGCTGTAATTCGTGTAGAAATTGATATTTGTTGCGTGAACTTTTTGGTTTTGTTTGTGTTATGCAATGATGTTTTATTTTAAGTTTCGGGACGAAATTTATTTTTAATAGGATAGAATGTAATGTCCGGTATTCTCGTTTTCTGTTATCTTGAATTGTTTGTGTCTTGACGTCGGACATTTTCTTGTTGACGAGAATCGGAGTGAATTCTATCATAATACTATGTTTGTTTCTACCGCATAGTCGTTGTGGTCGGGTGCAACTTGTTGTCGCGTGCGTTTCTTTGATTAAATGTGCGCATGTGATGCGTCGTTAATTGCTCGTTATTGTTTTGAATTATTGCCGGTGACGTTGTTATGGTCGTCGTGGGGCGTGTTTTCACGTTGTATGTTCTTTCGCGTTGCTTGTAACGTTTCGCCGCTGGGTGCGATTTTTTTTCGGTTCTTGTGTATCTCGTTGAGTTTTCCTGGTGGGATATTGCTTCTCTCTACTTGATTTAAGTTTCGGGACGAAACTTCTTTTAAGGAGGGTAGAATGTAATATCCGCAATTTCGGATTTCCGGTAATTTTATTTTTCGGCGGAGGTCCGTTTTGACGACTCTCTTGTGACCGTTTCGTCATTCCGAGAATGATTAATTCTAAACTTTTTGTCATCCGAGTTTGTTTTGGTGTCGTTTTCTTGAGTTCGGTGTTATTAAACGACTTTTTCAAGTATGAGTTCGACTTGTAAAATCTCCATAAATTCTTGGAAACTCCAAAGATTTTGAATCTTTTCAATATTATAGAGCATCAAGTTAGCGATCCAATGGTTCAAACGGTGAGTCAATTGGAGTCCGGACGAAGGAGTTATGGTCGATATAGCTAAGTCACTCACATGTTCCAGTTTTGGCCGAGCAGCCTGCCGGAAGGGCCGCGGCACACTTGGTCGAGCCGCGGCACGCACACATTTTGCAATCTTCGGCCGACCCGTCTGTACCTTGTGCCGCGGCACATGCCGGCAGGGCCGCGGCACACTGCCGAGTCACTGCCGCGGCACACTCGTCTGGGCCGCGACACGCTGCCGATCACTGGGGGCAGATTCGGCCCTGTGCCGAGGCACACTTCGGCTGGGCCGCGGCACACAGTGCAGATCAGCCTATTTAAGGCTTGGCAGCATGTTTTTCATCCATTTTTCTCATTCTCTTCGTTCTCTTCCGTGGCTGGAGGTGTGAGAATCATGGAAAGATGTTGTTGGACAATCAATCCATGAAGTCTTGGAGTTCATATCATCAATCATCCATCCTATAACATCCTCCGATCTACCGAATCAGGTCAGATTTTCTAGAAATCTAATTTTGGGGATTTTGGGTATTTTGTTCGATTTTGTCCGTTTAATCCGATTTAACTTAGGATTGTGATGGATTGATGATTACTTAGATGTATTATATCATTTCCCTTGTTATTCCATGGTTGGATCGTATCGATTCGTTGTTTTGGTAGAGTTCTTGATCGACGCCTTGAAGGTGTCTCGTAAAATGTCATAGAGGGATTTTCGGGCGTTCTACGATTATTCTTCCTCGTATGATCGAGATTTATTGATTATATGTTGTTAGGGTCGAATTTCTTGCGAAGAAACCGAGTTGAACCCTTCCGTTCGTTGTCGTCTTTCTTTTCAATAGCATCGGGCGTTTCGAAGCTTTCCGGTTGAACCGCGTTCGTTGGAATACTTGCGTGCCGATATCGAGGCAAGTATCTTACTATACGACTTGTATCTTGCGACTAGTAATTACGTATGAGATGTGTGATGATTTTGCTTGCCTTCGTAATTATGTTCCGTTTGAGTCGGATGTGTTTTCCGTAATTTGAAGGCTTTGCGATAATATTGTTATATTAGTATACGTGTTAGGCGTTGTGCCATTTATGCAGGACTGCGACGTACATATGGGATGGTTGTACACTTGGTTGTGCAATGTATTGTGTACCGAACGTGTGTTATGTTGGTTATGTGTCGTTGATTGACGATAGTTGTTGCGAGTGTTGAGATTGTGTTATGTGCGGGTGATGTACGATTTTGTGGTGATCAATGTGATTGATCAATTGTGCTCATTGTTGTATGTAATGTGAATGTGAATATGAATATGTGTGTGACCGCTAAGTTCACTCGTGTTGGTTCGACGGGACCTACGAGGATTCGTGGCAATGGACTACGGGGTCAGAACTTAGTGAGGTACTGAGGTCCAATCGTGCTGGTCTGACGAGGCCTACGATAACGCATGGCAGTGGACCATGAGTTTCGGACACAGTACATCCAACCGGGTGAGCTCGACGGGGCTTACGGTGACACGTGGCAGTGGACTACGGTGTCAAGACCGTGTGTGTGAATTGTTGAGATTGATATAGTCCGTGCAGGTTGTTAAGCCTACGGAGACACGTGACAGTGGATCACGGTGTCGGAATTGGTTATGCCTGGTTAATAGTCCGTGCGGGTTGTTGAACCTACGGAGACACGTGACAGTGGATCACGGTGTCGGAATTGATTATGTTTGTTTAATTGTGCGTGGTGTAGTCCGTGCGGGTTGTTGAACCTACGGAGACACGTGACAGTGGATCACGGTGTCATGAGCATGATTATTTTCAAAGCAAAGTTTTGAAAGAAAGTTTTAAGAAAGGAATGTTGGGCCGAGCCCCACGAGATTTATGAAATGTTTTCGTACTGTAAATTGTTGAAATACAATTTGAGATTTGGGTTAAGACCCTAAGATTTTCGAAAGGTTTTGAAATTCTAAAAATTCCCGAGATGATAATCTTATTTTCTAATGCTCCATAACTTATCTTTCCTTGTGAAAACCTCCCGGGGATATTTGTTACTTGATTATTATATTTGATTCACGATTATTAATTGCTTGTTATATTTCGTATGATTTGATACTTGCACTAGTAAAACAGTTGAGTTTTACTAACCCCCGAGTAATCGGGGGGTGGATGTCTGTTTTGCGTCCAGGTACATGCATATTCAGGGGAGCAGTCACAGGATTGGCACAGGAGGTTGACAAGCTGCGATACTAATCATGAGTCGAGTGTTGTTCTGATTTTTGTTGTGTTGTCAGAGTTGATTTCAGTCTTCCGCTGTATTGTATTTCGACCCCTGTGTGGGTAATGTCGTTTAAGTAAGTTTTGTTGATTGTGTTGTGTGACCTCATCGGTCTGTGTATTCACGTGTAAGTGACCATAACGGTCTGTATTATTATATTGTTTGACTCTAGCCGGTCAAGTATTTGGTTGTTTCTGGATGTTTTGGGGGTGTTACAACTGGAACATATGCTATAGTTTTAGGAGGATAAAACTTGAGATTAATGACCCAATGATGGCTTGTATGTTCTTAAAGGATTTGAGGCATGAACTATGAGGATAATATGAAATATTGATCCCATTTGTGTTTAAGCCACCACTGGAGCATATGCTCTAGTTTTAGGAGGTTGAAACTTGAAATCCAATAATGGCTTGTATTTTCTGGAATTATGATATCCTTAGGGTTTGATGCATGAAATATGATAATAATATGAAATTCTAATAAAGTTTTGGTCATTTGTAGCTTTCCCATCTATGGAAATTATTGTAAAAGGCTGGTGTAATTCTGAATGGTGGAAAAACTGTCCAAGTACATTTCTTGATTCTTTACTCAGTGCCTGAGGTTTTGTGGTAGATTTATTCTACTTGAATTTTGTCGTGGTAGTCATCAACTAGTCCCCCTCAACCTTGAATAGTGTAAACATTTCAGGAGAGTCACGAGGCACAGTTGGTCAGACAAATGATGATATTTTGGGTGATAAGATCCCTTGTGACCAGGAAATAGCAATGCGGCAGTTCTGTTTTCATATTATGAAGTTGCCTAAAGGGTATGTTTTCTGGAAGTACTGTTTTTTTATTTTCTCAAGTGATCAAACAGTCTTTGTAAAAATATATCTACTGTATAGGTCTGCTACATCGAATTGTGCTGATTTCTTGTTGCCTATATCAACTTTAATAAGTTCCCTTTTATATTCTATAGGTTAGAGGGCCTCAAATTTTCCCTGGCTCACATCCAGTTTTTCTTAACAGGCCTCAGTCAATCTTTCCTAATTTGTGGAAATGAGTTTCTTTGACATTGATATATAGTTGTTTGATTACGGATTTGGCTTGTTACACCTGTGTTTTGAGTTTGTATATATGGAATTTGTTAAATTTTAAGTGACATATGATTCTGTATCTGAATTTTTTTCTGTTCTCCACTACACTAAAATCCAGCTTCCTATCTTCTTCTTCAACCATTTGTGTATTCTTTGACTGAAACTGAGTGAGCCAGTTGCTGTGGATTTGGACTTCGTATCGCTTGAATGAACTCCTATCCATGCCTTTTATTAAGTACTCTCTCTTTTTTCACTTAATTACTAATTTGTTTTAAGATGCACAATTAATTGTTGTAGCTTTCAATTTGCTCATATTATACGCAGGACAATATGGCTTAATGTGCTGCAGTCAATTCAGATCCCTTTTGCTCTGATTCCTCTGCTTTGCCTGGTTTCCAAGGAGGAAGTCATGAGCCTTTTCAAAATTGACACTGTTCTTCAGGTAACCCCTTTTTTTTTCTTTTATGTTGGAAATGTATTGAATTTGCATGTCGTTTTTGTCTGCGAGTTTTAATCGAGCTGAATGGTATTATATCCAATACTCCGTATTTTGGGGAGTTCATTCCGTTTCCCCTTGTTAACCTTTAGTATCGCCACATAGTTATTTTATATGAAAGTGCTGTATTAAATTTACAAAAACAGAAGTGAAAAACTCAGCCGTGTTTCTGCTTTGCAGGTTATATCATGTCTTGTGGCAGCCCTGGTAATAATGATCAACGGATATCTAATGGTGGATTTTTTCTCGTCTGAAAAGGAGTGGTGTGCTGTTTACCACTATAGTCTTAGCTTTTGCGGCTGCTTATGTTTGCTTCATTGTGTATCTTGTCGCAAGGGAGATTAACTTTTCCATTTTGTGCCGCGGAAAATCCAAGACACATTTGGTTGTTTGATATCCGATGTACGAAAAGAAGGCTAGTCATCGACAATTATGCAGGACAAGAAATATGAGTCTTTCTATCCTTTGCTTTTGTATTGTATTGTAAGCTAGGCCTCATGGGGGTGGGGAATGGGGGCGAACTAAAGGAAAAAGAAGAAGATGATGTATTAGCTAATTACTGTATTTTGTAGCTTTCGATTTGCTCATATTTTACTTAAGCATCACTAATTTTTCAACAAAGTATATATATATATATATATATATATATATATATATATATATATACACACACTAAAGGAAAAAGAAGAAGCTGATGTATTAGCTTCTATGAAATTACTGTATTTTGTAGCTTTCGATTTGCTCATATTTTACTTAAGCATCACTAATTTTTCAACAAAGTATATATATATATATACATATATATATATATTTGTGTGTGTGTATTAATTTTTCCTATTTTCATAATTACAGGCGAGCAGGGAGAAGGAAAAGATCACTGTTGCTTAGAAGCAAGCATGGAAGATTTTTACTTTTTGGGAAGAATGGTGTGATCTTTTTCTTTGTTATGTTGAAATGTTAACTTGTTTTGCTATGTGATATTTTGTACTTTGTAACTATTAAGGATAATGATGTTAATGGTTAATGAAATAATTTTTATTTAGACTTAATCAAATACTGTTGCATCAAAAATATGTGGCATTTTAATATATAAATTGATATGTAATTTTCAGTATATATTTAATTATAAAATTAAAATTAATTAAATTATCAATTTAGTGACACTGAAATACTATTACTATTTGCTCACAATATTGTGTCGTATATTCACACTATAGTGTGACGGAGTAGTGACATGTAATATTTATTGGAAGATACTAACAAGGTCGTATCAGAATATAGTTACATTCGTGTAATACAGAGTACTGATACCAGTTTTAGTGACACCGTAAAATGGTGTCACTGTGTTTTGACTGCCGGATTACTGACACATTTTACGTGTGTCACTAAAAGGGTTTAGTGATAGTTTTTTGATGTCACTAAAGCCCTTTTTTTAGTAGTGCATTGAGTCATATTTTTCACGATTCTCAATCTACGTTTACCACTCGAATAACATAATTTATTGGGGAAATAGATAAATACCATGCTCAACTAACTCCTAATATTTATTCGAGTGTCGCTTATAACTATGCTTACACTTTTTCCTGAAAAGTTATCTCGTATCAGGAGTTCTGTCTTTCTCACGTCGGAGAGCAAATATTATTTCAAGTGCAAAAAATAAAAGGTATATCTAACGAAATTTTATCTCTTATATAGCTTAATTTAAACTAATATCTCTACTTGAAATATCAGAATATATTCAAATAGTAATTAATTTGGATAAATAATAAGTTTTGGTTTTATTTAATCTAATTTAGATTTTTCAAATTTATTTGACATATTAGTTGTATGAAAGAGGTTACTATTCGTTTTAATGACAAATGACAAGAGTTAGACTATTGCGGCGGAGGAGAACAAATGTTTCGGAAAAATTTTCCCCGATTGAAGATTGCAAAAGAAAAAAAATGGTCGGAGCCATAGGTCTTCCGGCGGCGGCCGCGCAGGAAAGCAGACCGATAGGCAGCCATCCTAAAATAATATCGCCATCGCTGCCCGCAACGCCAACCGGAGAGCTGGCCGGCATGCGACCACAAAAAAATCTAAAAATATTAAAACCGTCTATTGCTGGAGGTCTGTAGGCAGCCCACCGAAGAGCAGCTCGGTAGACAGTGGCAAAATTAGAAAAAGTTTGTCCATCGCTGGTGGTCTGCCTTCTGCCAGCGGCGGTCCCGCCTGAAAGCAAGCCAACAGCGGGCCAAAAAAAAAACTATCCTATCGTTGGAGGTTCGATCGAGATAAAAAAAAGAGGATTATTTACCCCTTTAATTTAATATTCTAATGGTTGTTCTCAAAGTTTAAGGGTGTTTTTGAATTTTTGTTACATCTATACATATATGAAAAGAATATAGTCATTCCTCTAGGAGATTTCCCGCCCAAATTTTTTAGTGTAAAGTAAAAGTATTGGCAGTTTTACAAATAAAACCGTCGCAAAAAATATCAAAGTTAATGTGTAGTAGGAGTAATGGCGGTTTGACATTAGAACTGCCCCATTAGAACTGCCGGTTTAATGGCGGTTGCACATTCTCCACTACTTTAGTCACTAACAAGAAACTGCCCCATAACCGGCATATTCAAGTGGAAAACATTATAAAAGGAGACTCCAACCAAGGAATATACATCAGCCCGTTTCCATTGTCCCTATAGTGCAGATACGGTCACCCTAGAAATATTAACAAAAGATAGATAGCATGCCAATTTGGAGCAATATAAGAGATCTGAAGCCCAAAAATTTTGGATGGAACATGAGATTACGTCTGGTCAGATCATACGATGTACTTGATTTTGCTGGGAGAGACATAAAACAGTTGAATGCATATTTTATGATGAAATAGTATGATTCTTTTATATCGTGATTACGTTTATGTCTAGCATTTACTTGTTGTAACACGGTTTTAAGTCTTTTTATTTATAGGAGACAAGATACATGCTCAAATTAAAAAACCATGGGTTTCGAAGCAAAGGCCCATGCTGCAGGAAGGAAAACTATATAGAATGTCTAAATTTTTGATTGCCTTAAATGATGTGCCATATCCAACAACTGATGTGCCCTTCATGATCAATATTTATGGATCAATTCTCATATATGATGACCGAAAGAAGAATTTCCAAATTTGAGATTTGTGCTTAAAATCTTAGCAGATTTTGAGACAAACACCAACATTGTCAGAGGGAAACTTTACGGTAGGTCACTACAATTCTGAAATTTCAGACTAACAATATTTTTTCGACAATATATTCTTAATTATTTTCGAAACTAATGTAGATATTAAGAGATTGGTCGTCAATTTATCCAAACCAAAGGAGTTCACTAATAAGAATGGGCATCGATCCAAGTTTTCTGACATAATTTTGGAGGGCGCTGAGTATGTATTAATTTTAGTGTTATATTAACATTTATTTTTTACTAAACATCTACTTATGTCAATGTAGGGCGCGCAGACAGCCATATCCTGTGGGGGACTCAAGTGGATCAAATGAAGTCATATATAGAACAAAATAGAAGGGAGATGGTCATTTGCCTGATACAACTATGCAAAACTAAAATGTTCGATGGAAAGTACACTACTACAGACCAATTGCGTGTGACGCAAATATTCATTAATGAAGAGTGGGAGAGTTTCTCGAGCTTCAAAACAAGGTATTAATATATGCCCAACATATAAACTCTATATTTCCTACTGATTATGGTTCAAAATAACATGCTGGCCGAGGTTAACAAAACCAATATCAAATGCATTGTTTCAGCATCCACTGGTGGTCCGATAGATATAGTCGAAGAATGCCATCTTTTCAGAACTATAGAGGGGATTTTCGAATATAAAGGGGTAAAAAACATCTACATTTTCATAGTTAAAAGTAAAGAATGAGTAAACAATTAATTACATTTTTCTCAATTACTTTACAAATTTTGTAGAAGAAAACGTGGGGCTCATGTTGGATATGTGCCACTATCAAATCCATTTGGAAGTACGGAAGGAAAAATAAATGGTATTTCACAAAATGCGACACATGCAGAAAAGGAGTGCATGATCTAGATCCTGGGTACTGCTGCATTGAATGCGACAAAGAAGTTTGTGCGACATCAAAAAGATTATAAATTACAAATTAAAATATTGAACAAAATAACTATGTACTGAACTAATTGTTTTTCAGATATAGACTGTTTATGAAAGTGTCCGATTCCACTGTGTTGTGCGGCGATTTATACGCCTCGACGGCGATCGGTTTAAGGGCCGAGCGACCGAGTTGACGACCAAATGAGCTATGGAAAACTTGCCAAATCGAAGGTAATAGTCCACCTTCGAGTATATAGCGATCGACTCCCAAGGCGGGACGGTTCCGTCTTCATGGCGACCGGGGCATTCTGGCCCCAGCCACGAGACGACGGAATCCGAGTCCATCACCAAGAGTTCGGCCTACCCAACTCCGAACCAAATACAGATTAGCCGTCTGGCCCCCATCTGCCAAAGAGTCGAGCCACGCGGCAAGGACATCATCGACAGCGGAGCCAGGGGATCAGTACTTGATCGCCTCGGTTCCCGCTCCAAGCACCTAGCCGCGAGCAACCAGACCACGGCGATGGCCGCTATGCAACGCCAGCTCAACGAGATGAAGTCGCTCTTGGAAACTGGGGCAAGCGCCAGTAGAAAGATCATCGGACCGACTGAGCCACTCGTCGTCCACATCGAGCTTTCCCCCGTGCAACCAAGGATTGCTCCTCCCAAAACACCTTTGTATGAAGGGAGATCGGACCCCGAGACTCACCTAAGCAAGTTCCGGATTTACATGACCGAGTGTGGGGCATCAGACGCGACCAAGTGCCGAATATTCCCGTTAACCTTGGGCGAGCTGGCCCATAGGTGGTACGTCTCACTACCACCGCTATCAATCATTTCCTTTGAGAAACTGGCGAGTGACTTCACGTCATACTTCGCCGCCAAGGTCGCCAGACCAGAAGGCCCCCACCACATGATGAAAATCAGGCAGGGGGAAGACGAATCCAATGCAGATTACATCGACCGAGTGGATGAAATAGTCCTCACCGGCGAGCCAATCAGCAACGAGCTCGCTCTCTACTCGGTTCTGGGGGGATTCTATGGTCATTCGCCCATGTTTAGGCACCTCACAAAGGATATCCCCCCGACCTACCCGATCTTCTGCGCTAAGGCTGCCGATTTTCTGGCCACGCAGAGGCTTCTCACCCTCCGCCTAGGCGAGGGGACGCCGACTCCCGTCCGAAAGATGGCGATCGTCAAAACCAACAAGGCGGTCGCCAAGCCACCCGATGATCTCAAGGCCTACGAGGATGTGGAAGCCCATCTCCTCCACAAGTTCAACCGAACTCCGGCCCACATTTTTTACGCCATCAAGGGGCGCGAACCGCTGAAAAAGCCAAAGGCGATAAGGGACAACGGTCATCTGGACCACAATAAATATTGTGCTTACCACAAGAGTCCCGGTCACAGCACCAATCAATGCCGCGACCTCCTCAGACAACTCTGGAGATTGTTCGAGGAGGGCAAGCTGGACAACTTATTGGCTTAGCCGGAGCCCCATCGATCTCCCGATACGGTCGCCAGAGTCGAACGCGACCAGGTCGGAAAGCTCATACGAGCCGACCCCTCGATCAACCTCGGCGACCGAATCTATATTCTTCAATCAAGAGGAAGGAAATTCGGAAGTGTCTCCCCGATTCCCGCCTCATCAGACCAAAGGCTACTGCCTGAGCAATGCTTCGAAAAAGAGGATGACTCGCTCGCCCTCTAAAGTTTGTCATCTAACATGATGGACCGGTGTTGCGCCGGCCATGATGAAATGGCGCAAGACACGGCTCAGTTTGCGCCGTATTGCGTTGATCGTTTTGTAGACTGTCTCCTTGAAAATTTCCCGGTATTGGATTTGATCTTGTTTTCCGTCCTTTTTGACGTTTTATGTCAGTAATCTGTAAAATGACCATTTTTAGCTCATGTTTTGACATATATTTAAAACATCTATTTTTAATCACAAATCAATACGATTATGCCTGGAAAAGGGATATTTTGTATATGTATTTTTAGATCAATTATGCACTAATCAAGCACAAAATCAAGATCCCTTGGGTCGAGCTTGTGATCTTAATATCTTGTCTATTTCCATCATTTTGGTTCCTAATGCATCTAACGAACAAGATTTGAAGAGCTTATTTTGAATCCTTCGTTTAGATAAGTTTAATTGAAGAGCTTGTTTTAATTAAATAAACTTAAGAAACGATTAGAGTTAACAGAACTTGTTGTTGACTTCGGAGTAGAAGTTCATTAGGAATTAAGGAAAGATAAAATGTTGCATTAATTCATAAATTAAATTAGAACGGGGAATAACGGAACTAAGAATTGGATATTAATCGCAATCATTTTTCCTTACTAAGTATTTACTTCTTCTTTTTATTTGCCTACTTTTTATTTTAATTTATCTTGTTTACTTTAAATCAACCAACCCCCCTTTTAGTATATCTAGTATTATTATTTTTAGTACCATTATTTATTTAGTATTTCTATTTTTCCAAAAATATTCAACTCAATAAGTAATATTAATTCAATCATTCCTCGTGGGTTCGACCCTTATTTACCAATACTACTATTTAGTATATGTGAGTCAAGGAATTTTTATAAATATCTAATTTCGACGCGCCTCGACAGAACGGTCAAAATTTTGGCGTTGTTGCGAGAGAGCAGTTCGAAATTAATTTTATTTTCCGAGTTGAATTTTTTTATTTAATTTTATTTTTATTTTCTTTCTAAGCAGCAGTTTTTAAATTTTTTAGAAAGCAGTTTTTAATAGCAGTTTTTTTTATTACAAGCAGATTTTCGTCACTGGGACACCCAGTGTCAATTTTGAAAATTCATAAAAGTTGTCAGTTGTGCACTAACCCGCTTTGCTTAAGTTTTGCATGATAACAAGGTCACATGGAGATAGAAACTTGCAGTATTTTCTAGAAATTACCAAACGAGATCGAGTTTTTAGGTGAAGAACAAGAGAAAACAGAGAAGAAAAGGCACTCATCTCGAACATGGCCGCCAATTCACAGCAATTTGGTTATCGTGACAACCCCGTAAAAATGGTGAAGGAGGTACATGACTCGTCTATTGAGGATAAGCTGACCGAATTAACCTCTTTTGTCAGAAAACTTGCTGTAGGAAACTCACAGGTCATATCGTGCCGAATTTTCCAAACTATGGAGCACACCACCGAGCATTGCAAGGTACTATTGGATGGGATCGAGACACATGCCAATGCGGTCGGTATTGAATTTTTTTACAGAAGGAAATATGACCCATACTCCAAGACATATAATCCAGGATGGAGAGATCATCCCAATTTTAAGTGAAAATCGCAGCAAGAGGAGCCTCAGCAGAATAAGGGCTAATTTTACAAGCAGTTGTCGGAAATTCGAGTCCCTCACTCGAAGAGATGATGAAGAACTTCACTTCAAGCACGATGCAGTTGCAGCAGGACATGAGTCGATTTCAGCACGACACTCAGTCAAGCATTAAAATCATCCCAAACCAAATAAGCCAACTTGCTACCTCGGTGAGTCGATTGGAGAGCCAAAACAGTGGGAAACTACCCTCCCAATCGGAGGCAAATCCTAGGAACGTGAGTGCCATCACCCTGAGAAGTGGTAAACAACTAGAGAACCCCCATGAAATCGAGAAACATATGAACGATGAAGGCGAGAAATGGAAATCTGCTGTCCAGACCGACACTGAGTCACCCAGTGTCAAACAGGCGAGAAATGGAAATCTACTTGTGTTATCTCTTCGATCTAACTCATTCTAAATTGCTTGAGGACAAGCAATATTTTAATTTTGGGGAGAGGAATTTTTATTTTGAGCGACTACTTGAGCGAATTTTGGGTTGATGGTTGGAAATTAAGTTAGTATTGAGTTACTTTCAGGAGCTAAAAAACTTTTACAATTTTTTTTTCTTCAAAATTTTTCGATATTTTTATGCTTGAGGACAAGCATTAATTTAAGTTTGGGGAGATTTGATTGGTAGAAAATATTGGTCATAAATAAAAATTATATCTTGAGCTGCTTCAGGAGCTAAACCCGTTATTTGGCTACTCATTAATGCCATGGATATAAATTAATTGGCCATTCACATTCATTGGAGCAAAAATAGATACAAGTATTAATCACTGAAAATCACCTCCGATCATTAAGATGCAAGGGCAAAATTACCACTTAATTGGCAGCCTACTGCCACCATATGGTGATGCACCAAAGTTTGCTGAGCTTTACCTCTACGATACTGAAAACGAGGTGGCAAACAGAATAAATGTTGTTAGGTACTTTTTTATATTTTGTTATTTTTAGTTATGGTATTGAATTTATGTGATGTGATAAAATTGCTTCTTTCAACTAATTTTTTATATTTTAAATGTGTAGGAAAAATAGTGAGTCTAATGATCTCAATTCGGAAATAGTTCATGAACTGAAGACTATGTTGGATGAGAACAATATGTTGGTCAAGTCTTTTAGGATGGCGAAAGAGAGTGTTGGATGATAGAAGTTCAGACATTAAGCTGAAATTGATTGGAAAGCGAGGTAAGGATCGAAGAACGTACAATTTACCATCAGTATATGAAGTTGATGCATTAATTGTGGGAGATTTTGACCGAGTAGATGGGGATAGAGATATTTTGGTAGAGACACGATCAAGAAATTTGGACCGCATCAACGAGCTGAATGCAGCTTACCTTGCATTGCAATATCCTCTTCTTTTTCCGTACGGTGAGGATGGTTACCATATATAATTTTCCGAAGGTACGGCATGCGAAGGGGGGAGGAAAAACATTATCCAGAGGGGATTTGTCGTATACCGTATGCATGACAAGGATGATAAGGGAACTACATTATTGCACTCTAGGACACTATTCCAACAATTTTTGGTTAATGCATTTACAATTGTCGAGTCAGCAAGAACAAGGTGGGTCCATCAGAATCAGATGCAACTGATGGCGCAAATGTACAAAGGTCTACAAGATGCATATCTATGTGGTGAAATAGATGCTTCTGCAAAAGGAAAACGCATCAACCCTACATTACTTCCCGAGATAATTCGCTTGATCAAACAGTTTGAATTATGAAAGATAGGAAATAAAACCATTTTACATCTTACAAAACATTGCACGATCTCGGAAGTTTTGAAAGCATTGGGGTTTAAGAATTTTCAAGCCTTTCGAAACACTTAGGGACATAGCCCAACAATCGTTTATTTCAAAATACAATTCTGATAGCAGATAACAGGGTCCACGACCCAAATCATCCACATCACATACTCACAAGAATAACTCGGTGGAAATTACACCGTATCAAACATTACCATGACAACAGTCTCACTCAACATACCACATAGCTATAATGCACAGAGCAACCACAGGACTCAAGTACCCATACCACATTATCACAACCAAGAGAAGAATCATACACAACACATTTATTGGTGCCATTCCAGCCAAGTTCGATAGCATTTGAACTGCCATTCTAATCAGACGAAATATGCGCCAAAGATCACAGTTCTCCAACAAAACATTTCAAAGTTAACCTTGGTACGAGACTCACGGCCACCGTACCCCGCAGAGCCCCGTCGGACATCCCTGGGTGGTTAACCATAGTTCACGATACGAAACTCACGGCAACGTATCCCTAGAGGCCCCGTCGGACCAATCCCTAGGTGAACATACACATATCATCCACAACGCCACGGGAAGCCATAATTCGAATACTAGAATGTGCATACAAATGTTAGGTACTTCGCTAGAATGGCCACTATAGTCGACGTACACTCACAACTAATGTTACACAACCACAAGCAAATACCAATACCAAACAACACCAAGTGTCACAACCTCCTCACGAAGGAATAACAACTAATATCACACACATTACGTTCTTACCGAACAAGTACACATAACATTACCCGGCAAAGGATTACGGTCTATTAAACTCACTCAAAGTGATCGTAGCATCTTTCAACATACAAAACCAACACATATATTCCGAGAACACATATATTCACGAAGTACAAGAATTATTGTTGAAAGACAACATTTATCGAGAACATACCGATCCCTTTTTACGTTCATTAAACATTGGGTTTCGCATAAAATCATTTATCAATAATTATGCCTACGAAATATGAAACGTATGGGCAAGATACTTGCCTCGGTACCGCGAGCAACGAAACAACGAACAAACACAGTCGGATAGCCCTCGAACTTCCGAAAACGACCAAGAATTCGACAACCTCACGATCGCTACGAAAATAACATCACCACGGATAAATAACGTTAAACGGAATCCGAATCAACCGGAGAAACAACAAGGATCCGAGGGTTCCTTCTAAGGAATCGGAAATCAAGTCCCGGGTGAAAAAATCGATATATGAGTTACAAAATCCGAAGATCATGGCCAAGACAACAAGAATACCATAATAAATTCATCCACCACGGATTAAATCGAAGAATCACGAAGAAACCCCCAAAATTACATAACTAGGGTTCTACGGAAGAATTACCTCGATCTGACGAAGAATAAGGATTGGATGATGATATAATTGACAAGGATCTTCCAAAACATCTTGGAATTGAGTAGAATCGACTAAGAACCCTATTTCCCGTCACACCCGTCCGATAGCCGCAAGAAAAGTGAAGAAATGAGTAAAAACGGGCTGCGAGGCCTTATATAGCCGGACACTGCCGGACGCTTATGGCCTTAACCGGCAGTGCCTTACAGCCGTAACTCGGCCCTTACGGCCGTACTCGGCAGGCCTTACGGCCGTAACCGGCATTCGTCAAAAATCTGCCCAGCAACTGTCGGACACTTACGGCCGTAACTGGCACACATTACGGCCGTAACTGCCTTCGTCCGGAAGATGCCCAGCGCCCGTACGGCCATACCCGATCATGCCTTACGGCCGTAACTGGCACACATTACGGCCGTAACCGGCACCTTACGGCCGTAACTCGGCCAGGCCAGGCCCTGCTCCGGCCGTGACTCAGCCGTGGCCATTCCGACGGCCTGGACGACCCCGAAACCCGAACCTGAGTAAAAACCGGAGATACGGTTACGAAGTACTCGCAAAGACAAATCCAAGCGCTAAGAGAACGCACGATTCCGACCACCCGAAGTGTCGGAATTCGACAACGGAAGTAATTACCCCAAACTTTGGGAAATTACAAAAATGGCCCAAAACGTCCGAAAATCACGATACACGATCGAAACACCAAACCAAAGCTCGCAACATGAATAGTAACATTAAATGAACTTACGAGAAACTCGAAACGACAGTTTCGGACGAGATTTGCAAGAATCGAGCTCAAGTGCGGAAAAGTCGCCAAAAAGCGCGGAACTCAACAAAACGACACCGAAAAAAACTCGGATGACAAAAAGTGCAGAATTAATGATTCTCGGAATGACGAAATGGTCATGAGCGAGTCATCAAAACGGACTTTTGCTAAAGAAAAGAAATTATCGGAAATCGAAATTACGGGTATTACAGTTTTGATGATTAAAGTTGCTAAACAAAACAAAACAACAAAGAGGCGAAGCAAGCATCGGAGGAAAACGAAGTGCAAAATGCTGAAATAAAACAAAGCTAACGTACGTAACAGGAACATGTTAACGTATATAATGTGACGAAACTAACGTACGTAATACAGGAGAGACAACGTACGTAACACAGTTCAAACAAGTGAACGTTAGAGTAGTCAAAGTCAGAAAAGCATGCAACGGATATATGACGTCATCAGTGATGTAATGTTAACGTACGTAACGAAGTCTATGCTAGCGTATGTAACTCAAATGACGAAACTCCCTGGACTAAATTTGTGAAGAGGCTAACGTACGTAACCATTCAAGGTTAACGTACGTAAAGAGGCTTGCGTACGTAATAAGGAGATGATAGCGTACGTAATGAGCAGTCTGGAAGCTAACGGCTAGTTTGATGATGGAGCCTATAAATACCATCCCTATGGTATTGTTTGAGTACAACAACCTTGAGAAAATAGTCTATACTTGTGATATTATTATACACATTCTTGTTGTTGATATTGAGCTTAATTGTAAGTGTTTGAGTGAGAATTCACGAAAACATACACGAGTGGTAAAAGAAAAGATACGATTGGATTTGGTGTTATAATTAGTATCAAGGATCCGGCATTATTAGAATCATAATCGATATCTAAGTGAGGTTTATCTAGTACCCATAGAAAGCTAGAGCGGTTGATTTCTTGTCCGATAGAAAAGGAAAAACGGTTTAACTTGGACCGACGCAAAGACAAGTACGAGTGGTTTATCACAGACCAATAGAAGACGTGATTGTAACGGTTATACCTCGACCGATAGAAGAGAGGCATAGAGGTTGCTATCTTTAACCTATTGAAAAAGATAAAGAGAGGACGTAGGCTCGTTTATAGCCGAACCTCTATAAATCTGTGCGCCATTTATTTTCTGCATTTTACTTTACGCTTCCGCAACACGGCGCAATATACGACCTCGTACCCAACAATTGGCATCGGAGCGGTACTCCAATACGCGGCTTAACATCCGAGGAGAAAAAGATCCGATGGAATTTCAATTAGCTCCAGTCGAAGGCCTTGCTCTCAACCGACCACCATTCTTTGATGGATCAAATTATTTGACATGGAAGAAAAAGATGTCGATCTTTATTCGTGCCTACGATATAGAGATTTGGAAGATCATTTGCCTTGGCCCAAAAGTTCCTATCAAATCCGACGGTACGCTCAAATCTTTCGAAGAATATGATGATGCCGATTGGAAAAATGACCATCTACATTGTAAGGCTACTCAACTCTTATTTTGTGCCTTAAATCCGGAAGAGGTCAATCGAATCTCATCGTGTGAGAGTGCGAAAGAAATATGGAAAATTCTAGAAATCACACACGAAGGGACGACTCAAGTCAAGGAGACAAAAATCAACATGCTTCTCCATGACTATGAGTTATTCATGATGAAAGGTGACGAGTCCATCACCAATGTGCTCGACCGATTCTCGGTCATCACAAATGGACTTGCGTCATTCATAAAACCATTATCTAGTAGTGAAAAAGTCAAGAAAATTTTAAGATCACTACCTAGCGAATGGGACGGCACCGTGACCACAATTATGGAATCTAAAGATCTCAATACACTGATTTTAGCGCCCTCGTTGGTTCGCTAATTAATTATGAGATCGTGTTAAAATCACGAAGTGTCAAGCCGAAACCGAAAGAAAAATCGCTAGCCATGAAGGCTAAGATATCGAGAAATAAGGAAGAAATCCCGGTGGAAGAAAGCGATGAAGAAATGGCATACTATGCCAAAAATATTAAAAAATTTCAAACCTTATTAAACCGGAGGAATAAGGATATCTCGAGCGAAACGAAGAAGTTCGACAACTCTTGTCGACAATGTGGAAAACCAGGCCACTTCGCTAAGCATTGCCGTGTCAAACCCAAGAAGGAGGTTCTCGTGGCTACTTGGAGCGATGAAGATGAAGACGATGATTTCATCAATCAAAATAATCTCGCTCTTATGGCCCGGAGTTCGTTCGACGACAGTGACGTCGAAAGTCAAGTAAGTACATCCTCCCGCGATGAATTTTTTGATGCATTTGAGTTATTACATACATATTTCCAAAATGCTTTATCGGAAATTAAAACCCTTAAGTCTAAAATTAAATCTTTGGAAATTGAAAATTCCAAAATTATCGAGAAGGCAAAATTTGTCGAAATCGATCATTCGAAATGCATTGAAAATGAGAATATTTTGAAGAATGATCTTTTAAAAGTTCAAGATGAACTAAAATCTTTGACAAGAAAATTCTCGTGCGGCAACGATAAATTTGAACAAATGTTATGTGTTCAAAAATATACTTTAAATAAAGAGGGGTTAGGATTCAAACCACGTTCGAAAAACGAATCCGTTAATTTTAAAATACCCCATTGCGAAAAGTGTTTGAAAATCGGGCATCACGTTTCAAATTGCAAAACCCCTCGCCGGACGATAAAAATTAAGAAAATTTGGGTTCCTAAAGGAACAAATATTTCAAAAATTGTTTATGTCTCGAAACAAAAATCAACTATAGGTTGGATCCCCAAAAATTGATTTTTGTATTTTACTCAGGGGGAGTATTTTTTTAAGGGGAGATATTATTCTCAGGGGGAGTTTTTACCCTTTATACAATTATTCATAAATTGTATCATGCATATTTTATATTTTGGTATTATTTATTTCAATTGATATTTTATCCACTTTTTTATGAAAACAAAAAGGGGGAGAGAACAGAGAAGGAGAAAAAGAAGTCGAAAATGGGATTAACCCTAAAAGGGGGAGAAAATCGAAAAATGAAAAGGAGAAGTCGAAAATGACAGAAAAAGAAAAATGAGGAGACGTCGAAAAGACGATGAAAAATTAACAATGAGAATAGAAAAGGAGAAAAGAAAAGAAGGAGTCGAAAAATAAATGGGAGATGATTCTAATGAAACGGACAAAGTCGAAAACTTTGGTCTGTAAAGATATACATATATTTGTATTTCTGCAGGTAAATCCCATTGGCGTATTGTTGTTTTGTAATCATCAAAAAGGGGGAGATTGTTGGAACATTTTGTTCCATACATAATTTAATGATGTTTTGATGATTAAAGTTGCTAAACAAAACAGAACAACGAAGAGGCGAAGCAAGCATGGAAGAAAAACAAAGTGCAAAATGCTTAAGTAAAACAAAGCTAACGTACGTAACAGGAACATGTTAACATACGTAATGTGACGAAACTAACGTACGTATTACAAGATAGATAACGTACGTAACACAGTTCAAACAAGTGAACGTTAGAGGAGTCAAAGTCAGAAAAGCATGCAACAGATATATGACGTCATCAGTGATGTAATGTTAACGTACGTAACGAAGTCTATGCTAGCGTACGTAACTCAAATGACGAAACTCCCTGGACTGAATTTGTGAAGAGGCTAACGTACGTAACCATTCAAGGTTAACGTACGTAAAGAGGCTTGCGTACGTAATAAGGAGATGATAGCGTACGTAATGAGCAGTGTGGCAGCTAACGGCTAGTTTGATGATGGAGCCTATAAATACCATCCCTATAGTATTGTTTGAGTACAACAACCTTGAGCAAATAGTCTATACTTATGATATGATTATACACATTCTTGTTGTTGATATTGAGCTTAATTGTAAGTGTTTGAGTGAGAATTCACGAAAACATACACGAGTGGTAAAAGAAAAGATACGATTGGATTCGGTGTTATTAGGATCAAGGATCCGGAATTATTAGAATCATAATCGATATCTAAGTGAGGTTTATCTAGTACCCATAGAAAGTTAGAGCGGTTGATTCCTTGTCCGATAGAAAAGGAAAAACGGTTTAACTTGGACCGACGCAAAGACAAGTACGAGTGGTTTATCACGGACCAATAGAAGACGTGATTGTAACGGTTATACCTCGACCGATATAAGAGAGGCATAGAGGTTGCTATCTTTCACCTATTGAAAAAGATAAAGAGAGGACGTAGGCTCGTTTATAGCCGAACCTCTATAAATCCGTGCGCCATTTATTTTCTGCATTTTACTTTACACTTCCGCAACACGGCGCAACATCCGACCTCGTACCCAACAAACATCCTTAAGGACATAAATCCAAGATTGGAGATAGAATAACATACCTTAAGATGAAGAAAACACCAAGACAGTAGGTAGAGTCCAACTCCGGTTGCTTGTGTGCCAATCCAAGATGTTTCTACACTTCAATGATCAAGCATAAGTGATATCCAATCTTCAATGATCAAGTGTAGAGGGTCTATGGGTGTTTATGTATAATGGGAAGGCTCTCTGGACTCCAAGGAAGTTAAGGACAATTTAAGAAAACGTAGATAAATGAAATGGGGTGTTGTCCCATTTATAATGTTTACTGACTTTATGTACGTTAGCTTTCACGCTTAACGTATGTAATCCTTTTAGCGTATACTATCTGTTCTCCTTAGTGCACGCTATCGTCCAATGATAGCTTACTGTCTCATTCTGCACTTGCTTACGTACGCTACACCATTACGTTACGTACGTAAGCAACACCCATTAGCGTACGCTAGTTACATACCTTAGCGTACGTTAACACCCGTTGACTTCAAAAATGTCTAGGTTCATCCGCAGGAATCTTATCCGGACCCATCAACCTGCTGGCGCATGTGCTGGTTGCCTTGCTCAATTATTGGCTGCCTTACGTAAGTGTACGCTGACCTTGGCAGATAACGTTAAGTTCTCTTCTTAGCGTACGTTATCACGTAGTTGCATGTAAAAATTTATATGTTGATATTATCATGCACAAGGATACGAATACGAGAAAGGTCATTCCTCGATTATTGATATTTCAAATTCGAATAATACAAGGTTCAATACAGATGAAATACTCAACAATTTATCCGGATATTACATACTCTCCTTCTAAAAAGGATTTTCGTCCCGAAACTCAAGACGCAAATAACTCTGGGTATCTGGATTTCATTCTATCCTCTATCTCCCAAGTGGCTTCTTCCACCCCGTGGCGCGACCACTGAACCTTAACCAAAGCGATCAGTTTATTTCTCAATTTTTTGAGTGGCCTGATTCTGCACCCCTGAATGACCTGGGGCTTGAGATGACGCCGGAGTGGGTTTAAAGTCCCTACGGCAAAAACGGGCCCTATGCCCAGCAATCCCACAGTTGTGGCACGTGATGATGTTTGGACACTTAGTCCGAAATGACCCTGTTCCTCACAGGTTGAAACAAGTGATGGCCGGCGGCCGCTCGCGATCGAGATTCCGCGGGTTTAGGCGGGAGGTCGCTCGAGAAAAAAGTAGAGCCATACGTGGTTTCTTGAAAGTGGCCTAACTCCGTCGGTGATTACGGTTCTTGGACTTTTGCTAGCGGACGAAGGTTCTTTGCTTAGCAATTTCCTTAGCCGTAAGCTCGTAAGTGAGAGCTTTCTCAATGAACTCGGCAGTGGTACAGTTATGATTAAGCAATCGAAGTCTCATACGGGGTTTGACCTCTTGTGAAATACTTGATCTTGTCCGCTTCGAGTGAATGATAGATGAGGCGACGGAAGAAGTTCTGAAATTTTTCGGCGATGGCGAGAACGTCATCATCCGCCGAAAGGTCGGGAGTGAGTAATTCCGACAACTTGGCCTCCCGAGTGGGGCCGGATAGTACCTCTCCATCATGAGAGTCTTGAATCGATCCCAAGTACATGTTCCGTCTGTGGGCTTCAACGATAACCACCATGAATGAGCGCTCTTACGAGATAGTAAGCCGCAATCGAAACTTTATGCCCTTGGGGCAATCCACCATAGCAAATAACTTCTCAAAATGCTCAAACCAATGAACAATATCCGCCGGCTCGGATGAGCCCTCAAAAGTAGGTGGTCATTTGGCAGAGATATCGCTAATGATATTGCTTACACCCTCTCTTGCCTCGAGGTGGCGGCGGAGGAGCCTGCCGATTTTGATTGACGGAGTTATGCATCGTCTCCATCAACCGAGCCATCGGGTCATTTGGGCCATCATGCCACTGCATAAATGCGAGTGGGTCGGCCGAACACCCTCCGACCGAGCCGTGTCCAGTACGACTCCTGACAGTGAATGATCGCGTCCAGGTGAGTGAGTGGCAGCGTCGCTGCTCGATGAGTTAGCATTATTCCTGGCATTTGCACGGGTATTCGCACGAGTTCTCGGGATTCGGCCCGCTCCACGGCCTCGTCCTCCACGTCCTCTGCCAGCCCTTTCCATACTGAAGTGGAAAGTCATATGATGATTATATATCTCGCATGAGTATCACATTATGATTATATTATGAAATGATGAAAATGAGCATACGCGCTCAAATACAGCGATTACATGAATGATTGATTGACGTGACATGATTATCTGATGAAGTTACTGAAATGATTATCTTGAACAATTTAACAAGATCGATGATATGATCTTCAAGATCAACAACTGAGTAATGAAATGAATTGAGTGATTAATGAGTTAACATTATCGACTTGATCACAATTGAAATTGATGAATGAGGATTGTTAACTGATGAATTATGAATGAATGATTATTGCCAGAAATTATACCATGGCATCAGAAATCTTACAGTTCTTGGTCTGATTGGCTCGGCATTTGCACAGGTCACACGTGACGCGAAAGTCCAATGATACTAGTCCGATGACGATGATTTCAAATGAGACATGACTTGGAGGGTAGTATTCAAAACCACTCTCTGATACCAACTCTGTAACACCCCAAACTAGGCGGATATTACAGTGCCGTGGACCCCATTGGGACCCACCGGGCGAATGAAAATGAATGAATTACGAGTAAATGTAGTACCGAACCACATTACAACATCAATTACTCCGACGAGGAGTTTTATACAACACACCTGGATAAAATAGAATACATGTGTATTTTATGTGACGATAAAATACACAACATCGAATGAAATGAGCATTCAAACGGAATGTCTGCGGCGGAATAAATAAAGGAAACATAAATGATGAATAAATGATCGAGCAGGGCCCCTACTAGTATCACTGGGACTCCTCGCCGTCACCGTGCTCTCCCGTGCTTTAGCCTTGCCATGACACGAAAAACAATATCCCCAGCGAAATCGATTTACTGAACAACAATCCTCAAGGGTTGAAAATACACAATCATGATATATCCGAAATTATGAATTATTCTTGTCGAAACATACGCAATCAAACATGCTATATGAATCGACTAATCAATCTGACTCAAAGGAATGGCGCCACACTACGTCCGGGATGGAAATGTGTCCGTGCACAAGCCACCAACGATCAAACACGCGTGGTCTTGTACCTAATCGGTCTCACGAGCAATCGACTCGTGTGCACGATCCAATGTGAGGCCACCAACCAACACACGACTATAATGTGCCCGACATGAAAATCTACACATACCAACCGCACGCCAAGATATGACCGGAATGCCACAATATGACAAAAGTGACAATGAAAATGAATAATGACTCACCAAGATTGAATGATGGTGAAATGAATGATAGCTCAATGAAATGATCGGAACCGTCGTTCCTTATGACCGAGGTGATTAATTGACAATGACGAGTTTTGATACGATTAATACAATGATGAATGAGTTATGATTATGAATGAACAACGACAAAAGGAATGAATATCCTTTTAACCGAGTAAGAATTAACTTACTCAATACCGATGATGAATGTCCGTCCACGAACAACGCCCTAAATGAAATATCGGTCGCTCGAACAACCTTGAATAACACAATTACCAATAATCCGATCATTACGCAAATCAAAAGCGATCATAATCGACTCAAACATCGACACAACGATATCCGAGCTCGAATGAATCGAAACCAACTCCAAGATGAGTATTTCAAACCATCAAAACACTTTCAAGGATATCAATAATCCATTAGGAATCCATAACTCATGATTACAACAACATCAGTCGGAAGATCCCCAATTAGCAAGTCAACCCCAAGGGTTCTTGAAATAATTCGAAAATAACCATTAAATCCGTAGGAATATGTTTATACAAGTTAGATAATCCATAACTAACATATTCCAATGATAATCCAAGCTTACGAAGAAATCGGAAGGAAAACCCCAAAAATCCGAAATTCTAGATCCAAGAGATTAATACCTTTGATTCGATGTGATGAAGATGATGAAATGATGATCAATCCGAAATATGAGCTTGAAGATGATGATTGATGATTACACCTCGAAGAATCCTCTCCGAATCGCTCGAAATCGCCCAAAACTACCGAAGGAATGAAATGAGATGAAAAATGACGAACTCGACTAAACTGTCGATTTATACTCGGTTCGGGTTAGCGTGCGCTAGCCTTGTGCATAGCGTGCGCTAACGTGTAATTTGGGTAGTCCGGTACACCTGTCCGAACACGGTAGCGCGCTACGTACCTATTTGTAGCGTGCGCTACGGCCATACTACTAGCGTGCGCTAATATCCATTGTTAGCGTGCGCTAGCGAAATATTCGACGCCCGAGATGGAGTCTAGAAAACCGTCGCCCTCGATCTAACCTCGATAGCGTGCGCTACAACAACCGATTAGCGTGCGCTATAATATAGATTGCGTACGCTAAACATAACTCATAGCGTGCGCTATGAATTAATCCGGTGCAGTCCAGTAGCCACTGGACTCAACCTGATCCGTCCCTAGCGCGCGCTACTCCACACATATAGCGTGCGCTACTACAACCCGTTAGCGCGCGCTACTTACCACTCGTGGCGTGCGCTACAATTATTCTCACTGCGATCCGGTACCTTCCGGATGCGGCCAGATAGCCTTAGCGTGCGCTAAAGGCGGCGATGGCGTGCGCTACTTATACCCAATTAGCGTACGCTAAAAGGAGTATGTAGCGTGCGCTACTCCTCAAGCACAACTTGCAACGAAAATGACAATGATGATAAACACGGCACGAAACTCCAATCAGATTAGTGATGAATGACGATTGATACACGATACAATTACTCTGAATGATAAATACCATGACTGAATATGAGTGACAAATGATCAATGATGAATGAGATTACTGAGCATCAATTACTGAATGATAATTACTGAGTGATAATTACTGAATGATAATTACTGAGTGATAATTACTGAATGATAATTACTGAGTGATAATTACTGAATGATAATTACTGAGTTACAACCGGGTATTACACGAACGATCTGATATATCTCGGACTCAGCTTTCCCTTTCTCCCAAACGAAAGATCCCCCGAGTAGGAGAAACTTTTAGAAGCACGTGATCTCCAATACTGAACTCTAAGGGGCGACGGCGCACGTCTACGTAACATTTATGTCAACTCTGGGCGGTTAACAGTCTTTCGCGAATCAAGGCTATCTTCTCTCGTGTCTGTACGATCAATTCTAGTTCCGTCCCAATCAAGTCTGATGAATCATACCAACATAGGGGCAATCTGCATCTCCTCCCGTATAATGCCTCAAACGGTGCCATCTTAATGGAAGCATGCCAACTATTGTTGTAGGTGAATTCAATCAACAGTAGATGAACTTCCCAATCAGTCAACCAATCTAGGGCGCAAGCTCTCAGCATGTATTCCACTGTTTGAATAGTCCTTTCGGACTGTCCGTCTGTCTGCGGATGATAAGCTGTGATGAAGTTCAATTCAGTTCCCAAGGCCTTATGAACTGCTCTCCAAAAATGAGACACAAAGTGACCGTCTCGGTCAGAAATAATGGTCTTCGGTGTACCATGCAATCGGATTATCTCTGCAATAAATACTCGTGCCAACTTCTCTGGTCCCCAAGTGTCCTTTATGCCCAGAAAATGAGCCGATTTCATTAGACGGTCAACTATAACCCAAATCATGTTCATTCCTGTTCTGGACCTCGGCATATTAGTGATAAAGACTATCGATATGTCCTCCCGCTTCCATTCAGGAATCGGGAGCGGCTTCAGCATTCCGGCAGGTCATTGATGCTCGATCTTAATCTGCTGACAAATCAAACATTTCGAGACGTAATCTGCTACGTCTTTCTTCATGTTGCCCCACCAAAAATTCTGCTTCAGATCCTTATACATTTTACTGGTGCCCGGGTGGATAGAATAGGGCGTACTGTGAGCTTCCTTCAGAATTGTTTACTTCAACACATCAACATTAGGAACACAAAGTTGGATCTGGAATCTCAATACTCCATCATCATGAATTACAAATCCTGTAGCTTTTCTGTTGCTTACTTCATCACGTAATCGAATCATCTATTTGCTTAGATTTGATTTCTTCGGTTAATGATGAAGTTAATTCCATCACACACAGTTGCCCCTGGACTCTTTGCAACCATATATACTTCAATTCCTTCACGAATCAATTCCCGTTGAATGTTGGTCTGGGAGGTGAGAGTCTCAAGCATTCGAATAGAAATAGGTTTGTGGCTCAGTGCATCGGCCACTACATTTGCTTTACCTGGATGATAAAGAATTTCCAAATCATAGTCCTTAATCAATTCCATCCATCTCCTTTGTCGTATGTTCAACTATTTCTGACTGAAGATGTATTTGAGACTCTTATGATCCATGAAGATCTGACAGTGAGTCCTGTACAAATAATGTCTCCAAATTCTCAAGGCGAAAACCACAACTGCCAGCGCCAAATCATGTGTTGGATAATTTACTTCATAGGGCTTTAACTGTCGTGATGCGTAGGTGATCACCTTCTCATTATGCATCAGTACACACCCGATACCTTGGTTTAAAGCGTCACTGTAAACTATGAATCCTCCAGTTCCCTGTGGTAGTGTTAAAATTGGTGTCGTTGTCAATCTCTTCTTCAATTCATCAAAACTGGTCTGGCACACCTCGTTCCACTCAAACTTTTGGGTTTTCTACAGTAACCGAGTAAGTGGGCGGGGAATTTTGAAAAAACCTTCCACGAACCGACGATAATACCCTGCAAGTCCTAAAAAACTCCTGACTTCCTTCATGTTCTTAGGAGACTTCCAATCCATAACTGTTTCGATTTTCTGGGGATTTACTCGGACTTCTTCTGCTGATACCACATGACCGAGGAACATTACTTCCTTTAGCCAGAATTCACACTTAGAAAGTTTAGCATATAACTGTTCGCTTCTCAAGATATCCAAAACGATCCGTAAGTGTTGCGCATGCTCTTCCGGGCTCATAGAATAAACCAGAATATCATCAATAAACACAACTACAAATTTATCCAAATACTCTATGAATACTCGATTCATCAATTGCATGAACACAACAGGTTCATTAGTGAGACCAAACGACATCACTACAAACTCATAATGTCCGTAGCGAGTTCTGAATGCTGACTTCGGAACATCAGATTCCCTAATCTTCAACTGATGATATCCCGACCTCAGATCGATCTTAGAAAATAGCGTTGCACCCAGCAACTGGTCAAACAAATCATCAATTCGTGGTAACGGATACTTGTTTTTTATCGTCATCTTGTTCAGTTCTCGATAGTCAATACACAATCGAACCGATCCATCTTTCTTACGGACAAAAAGAACTAGTGCACCCCAGCGCGAAACGCTTGGCTGAATATAGCCTTTGTCCAATAGCTCTTCCAGTTGCTTCTTTAATTCGTACATCTGAGTAGGTGCCATACGATATAGCGCCTTAGAAATTGGTGTAGCTCCTGGTTCCAGCTCGATCGTGAATTCCACATCTCGTCATGGAGGTAGTCCAGGTAATTCGTCAAGAAACACGTCCATAAATTCGTTCACAATAGGAATGGGTGAAAGTTCTACCTTTCCATCTTCCTTCTTCATTGCGTAACACCAGTATCTAGTACAACCCTGTTTTAGCAGTTTGACAGCTTTCATTGCTTTGATCATATTTCCTGAGCTTCATGCTCTCCATCCCTCGAACAATATTTCGGACCCATCATCAGCTATCATCGAAATATCACTCTTCCGGTAGTTTACAATAGCTCAATATCGATTAAGCCAATCATCTTCGAGTATCAGGTCGTCCCCTTGCATTTCTATCACAATCAGATTTGAGGGCTAATCTCTACCTCTAATTGATATGGGAAAATATCTAGTTTCCAAATTTCCCACAATTCTCTCCCCACTCGGTAAACCCACAACATACGGCTCACAATTATGAAAAACAGAAATGTTCAAACGATTTACACAAGACAAAGATATAAATGAATATGTAGCTCCTGTATTGAATACAACGCTAACTGGTTGTGAAAGGATCTGAACGGTACCTGATGCGACAGCAGCATCCTAATCGTCTGCCCTCCTCATTTCGCACAGGCGTGGGGGAACGAATTCGGCACTCGATGTCCCCTTTCGGTCGAACTGTTCTCTACCTCGTCCTCGACTGAAATTTTGGTGCAGCTGAACACTCTGCTGCGTCTGCTGAATACTTGCTTCCTTCTGATCCGGTTGTGAAGTATGAGTTCCATTAAACTTAGTGGCATCCTTGCAGAACATCACATGATGCCCCTCCTGTCCGCAATCATAACATGTCACTGGAGTACAAAAACAATCACGCCAAAGGTGGCCTAGCCGACCACAATTAAAACAGCTCTTGACCACATATGTCGGTGTTGATACTGATCTGAAGTTCTTTCCGCTTTTGGATGGGTGCGGAGGTTTCTTGAATGAATGAAAGGATGACTGGGCCTTGTGGGGCCCACTGCTCTTATGCTCTGTGAAACTACCAGAGAATTTCTGCTTCTTGGATTCTGCAAGCTTTTTCCATCGCTGCTTCTTTGATTTCATACGCCAACGCTTTATCCTGATATTGACGAAGAGTGGTACATTCGAAACAAGACATGCACCTCTGAATCTCTTATTTCATTATCATATCAAAATGGATCATCATTTCTGCATTTGTTCTGACCAGATGTCGAACAAATGCCAGCTGCTGGTTAAACATCTTAATCACCCGAGATACTGGCATATCCAAAGGCTGCACAGAGAAAAATTCCCGAACTTTGGATTCCCTCACAGGACGGGGACAGTAATGAGCTTCCATCATCAATTTAAATTCCTCCCAGTCGGCATCATGATCTATAGGGCGGATGGCATCCCACCACTCCGACGCTTCCCCTATCAGAAAGTACTGAGCAATAGAGACTCTCCGGTCGTCTGGGCAATTAATTTCGGCAAAAATTTTCTCCAGTTCTTTTAACCAATGATCCCATGTCGGTGTCTCAGAAAAGCCGTCGAATTTGGGTGGTTGCATCTTCGCCACCTGTCGCCTCGATTTCCCAAGTCTGGGATGCCCTGCTGTCTCTCTCCCTGTTGCAATCCGACTGCCACCTGGATTCGGTCCACAACTTGAGCAAACCGTGTCATCTGGTTGACCACCTGACATAGGATGTCTGGAACACCAGGTTCTAGTTCATTGTTAATAGATTCATGTGGCTCGCCTGAGCTGTGGATGGCCTGATTAGAAGCCGAAGCTTCTCTTTCAGCATTCCTACATCCGCGTCCGCCACCGCGACCACGTCCACGTCCTCCTCTCAACATACTGTAAGCATAAATACTCAATATACAGGAAACAATATCGTTCTAATGTTCAAGTATAAAGAGATATAACATGTAAAGGACGAGATAGAGTTTAGGGACTTACAACCACCGCTCGTACGAAGACGTAGGCAGTACAGTGATGTTATTCACGGTCGGTTACGTCAAAAGACATATACGACCCCTATTTTAACCCAACAGCCAAGATATCCATAATCTTAGCTCTGATACCATATTCTGTAACACCCCCGGTATACTCAAGAATATTACAGCGCCGTAAATCCTTTACATAAGAATTTACAAGACTGAAGAAATGAAAAGACAATAACAGATACCAATATATGAAAGTAACTGAATTAAATACAATAGTTCTGGGCCAATACTGAAAATATAAATGTCTAATGAAGAATATTAATACATAACCAAAACCAACATCACAAACGATGACGTACTCGAGTACTTATTAAAACAACACAAACATCGGACAATTAAACCCAGCCGGAACATCACTCTGCAACCTCGTCGTCATGCAGCTCTAGTGGTTGTTTTCCTGCTCTCCTGGATCCTGAACATAAAACAAATGTTCACCCCCGAAGAGGTTAGCACAACTATAATTGTACAAGTACGATAATTATACAACAAGTATTTAATCATCAAATCCTTAAATAAGAACGTCAATATTATCAATCATAATCACGACAAATTTCTCCAATGAGAAATAATAGCAACACATAGCACATCATAACAATCTCAATATACTCGTGGTATTCCAGTGATCCAGCGCACACATCTATAGATTCCCATGATGATCCCATCGGACCAACACATGGTGGCAATACCTGTCCAGCGATCCAGCGCACACAGCTATAGATTCCCATGATGATCCCATCGTACCAACGCATGGTGGACAATTAACACTTACGCAACAATACAACCATAACATAGTCGACATTAATACACACAATTAAAATTAAAGTACTTGCCTCGATTCGATGACAAGAATAATACTCCGACAGGTATCAATACACTCGAAGGTCACCCCCCTCGATCTATTAAGTTGCAAAGCTCGAACATTAAACAGAAGAAATAATATAGAGTTCATCTCACGTCGAGTAACTAATGTATGAACATCTAACATCTTAAGTTACGTCCGAAAGTTCAACAAAATGTAACCTGTCTGATCTGCATAACGTACGTTACGTACCAAACATAGCGTATGTTAAGTATGCTCGTTAGCGTATAAGCTACGAAACCTAGTGTACGCTAATCATGCATAGTATCCTCCCTGATCAGACGACTGACTCGTCGCACGAAATTCTCAGTGCTTAACGTGCGTTGTCTTCATACATGTTACACTCATGCAAACTTGAATGATCTAATAATGTTCAATGTCTTCCAACTTCAAGGATAAGCATATCATCATGATGTCATACTCCAATCTTGATTACAAATTCTCTTACGTAGTTTGGGTAATCTAAGGTTGATACACTTGTTACCAATATCATCAATACATTCAAACTTCATCATGAAGATTAATTAACCAATCCAACTAATAAGAAATGATACAACCTTCGATGATCCTTCTCTTAAGTCCATTTAGCAAACGTGATATTCATACTAAGCCTACGATTATTATGGCAACACTATTCGATACGGATTATCAATCTCATAACACTACTCTTATCATTTGACGTAACAAGAATCCAACTATGATGTTCTCAACAATGATAACTTAAGCATAATCATCCCAACTTCTAAACATGATGTATGGTTGAAATAAGTCATCTATGGAACCTTATATTCTTGGTAGTATGATCATAACATCCTTAAGGACACAAATCCAAGGTTGGAGATAGTATAACATACCTTAAGATGAAGAAAACACTGAGACAATAGGTAGAGTCCAACTCCGGTTGCTTGTGTGCCAATCCAAGATGTTTCCCCACTTCAATGATCAAGCATAAGTGATATCTAATCTTCAATGATCAAGTGTAGAGGGTCTATGGGTGTTCATGTAGAAGGGGAAGGCTCTCTGGACTCCAAGGAAGTGAAGGACAAGTGAAGAAAACATAGACAAATGAAATATGGTGTTGTCCCATTTATAATGTTTACTGACTTTACGTACGTTAACCTTCACGCTTAACGTACGTAATCCTTTTACCGTACGCTATCTATTCTCCTTAGCGCATGCTATCATCCAATGATAGCTTACTGTCTCGTTCTGTACTCACTTACGTACGCTACACCATTACGTTACGTACGTAAGCAACACCCATTAGCGTATGCTAGTTACATACCTTAGCGTACGTTAACACCCGTTGACTTCAAAACTGTCCAGGTTCATCCGCGGGAATCTTATCTGGACCCATCGACCGGATGGCGCATGTGCTAGCCCCCTGCTCAATTATTGGATGCCTTGCTATGCTTCATTCGTAGCGTACGCTAACTTTGGCATATAACATACGTTAAGTTCTCTTCTTAGCGTACGTTATCCCGTAGTTGCATGTGAAAATTTACATGTTAATATTATCATGCACAAGGATACGAATAGGAGAAAGGTCATTCCTCGATTACTGATATTGCAAATTCGAATAATACAGGGTTCAATACAGATGAAATACTCAACAATTTATCCAGATGTTACAGATATATTTCTTCATGTGAGGCAGCATGGAGACTTCTTGGATTTGAGATTCATTACAGGGATCCACCCGTTGAGCGACTCAGCTTTCATCTTCCGGACGAAGAAATTGTTGTTTTTAGCGATCAAGATGAAATAACCTATGTGCTAGCAAAACCTACTGTGAACCAAAGCCAATTTCTAGCTTGGTTCGAGGCTTCATTCGACAAACAATCTTACCTATGAGGAATTTCCATAGTATTTTGTTTAGATTCAAAAAGACCGAATATGGAAGCCAAGAAGAAGGAAAAGAATTGTTATTGGATGTGTGATTTTTGTTCCTCCAGGGTGTGGAGATATGTACTACTTGAGGCTAATGATTAACATTTTTCGCAATGCGAAATGCTATAAGGATTTGATGAAAGTCAATGGTATCCAGTACGATACCCTACGTGATGCATGCTATGCATTGGGTTTGTTGACCGACGATAAAGAATATATTGATGCCATCGTAGAGTCAAGTCAGTTTGCCTCTACGCATTCGATGCGGCTATTATTCGCTACATTGCTTTCGTCACATTGTATCAGCTGACGTGAACATGTTTAGGAAGCCTGTTGGGCGTACTTATCGGAGGATGTTCTAGACAAACAACGCAAATTGGCCTGTCAAAGAGGTATGTTGAATCTATTTTGTATGTTATACTTTCCAATTCAATATATTTCTTCAAAATTTTCATTCTCAATGAAAAAATAGTTTCCACAAAGAATATAGATTTTTATCTCAAATTTACTATAGGTCACAAGTCGTCCAGGAATATTGATTTTTATGCTCATCACAAAGTTTCTTTATTTTCCTTTGTAGTGCTAATTCATCCAATTCATCATTTTCCAAGGTGGGAGGATGTTTAGGCCTGAAGGGCGGGATCATTGGGTATACATTACATTCCTTTGCACGTTTTAGTAGGACATCCCAGAGATTTGGATGTGCTTCTTCCATGAAGTTAATAAAAGTCTGCTATGGGGAGCAATTATTATCCTGGAGTAACTCCCAGATATAAAAATCTCTGATGAACTTTTTCTTTGCAGTTCGCCACATAGGTTCAGCTGCGATAGGAAGGAAATCTTCAACATACCATAACTCTTTGCCTTCCCATTCTAATATAGGCTCGTCCCCAACTCTGATCCTCCTTCTTTTGACTGCAGGCTGATCATCAGCCTGCACTAGTTCAGCTTCTCCCTTCCTCTTTGCCGAAGATGTCCCAGCTGTGATCATTTGGACATCTTGCTTCTTCTTGGTCCTCATCTCTTGAGCTCCTCTTATTTCCCCCTGCTTGCTACCTTCCCCCTGTAAACTCTCTTCCCCCTTTTTGCCAGCATCAACCAGGGTGGTCAATTGCTGCTCCATTCTAAGCATCCAGTCAGACATGCCCAGGGGCATTCTGTTGTTTGGAGGAGGAGGTGGTTGAGGGATGTTCCGCTGTAGCAAGGTGTCAATTTTGGCATTGATCGACTGCAGATCAGGAGTGATTTGAGAAGCAAGCAGCTCTCCAACAGTGTCTTTCACAATCTGTCGGATCAGCTCAGTCATCACAGGTGTAATTTGTGATGTCTGTGGAGAGTGCTCGCCTGAGCCTTCGACGCCTGTAGGTAGGTGTGCAGATGACCCACCTGTCTGCAGAATCCTGTTTGCAGCTGGCATACCAGATGGGGTCTGTTCTAGGGTCCCCGATCTAGAGTCTTCAGCCAGGTCTGCATCTAGGCTGGTATATCGGGTAGGTGCCCCAGCCTTCTCTGATGCAGCTTCCTTTTCTGCCTCCTTTTCTGGCTCCCTCTCTTTTTCTCCTTCTTTCTTTTCCAACTCCTTCTCTCCTTCTTCCTTTTCTTCCTCTTCATCATTCTCCTTTTCTTTCTCAGCTTCTTTTTCTCCTCCTTCATCCTTACCATCATCATCATCATCATTTTTATCTTCATCTTTATCATCCTTTTTATCATCATCATTATCTTTTTCATCATCTTCTTTTTCTTCTTCATCCTCCTGATCAACTTCTTCTCCTTCTTCTTCTTCTTCATCCACTAATTCCACAGTATTTTCGACTCCTTCTTCTCCATATTGTTTTTCAACTGAGATATTTTTTTCTTCTCTTTCTTCTTGTCTCCCCTATTCATCATCAATAATAATAATTTCTTCTTCTTCCGGCACTAACTCCTCTATTCTTATTTCTTTCTCTTCAGCTTCTTCTTCTTTATCAACAGAACCATCAAATATACTATACATAATGGTATGGATAAATTGGTCCATGTAAGTTTTAAAATTGGACATGAACCAATTTTCCTGAAGTAACAAAATTGCATCTGATTCGTTAAAAAAATGCATCAGCGCTTCTTCAGTGGCCTGGGGATACTCCCAGCCACTCACCTCAACAAAAGATTGTAGTTGAGTGAAATAATAGGATTTAAAAGTTTTCCATTCCTCATAAATTTGAACGAGGGAATGTTTTAGAGCTAGAGGTTTTACCATTTTGAGCTGCTCTATGGATAGATTGAGGATGTTGTTGTCAAGAAGGTTGAAGTTGTAGTTTGCCTCAGGTATGTTGATGATTAAACCTGCTTCCTCTTCCTCTGATATGTACTGGGGAGTAGGAAGAGGGACAATCTGGGTCTCCAGGGTGGCAGGAGCAGGCTGGTCCTCCAAATGTGTAGGAGACTTAGCTGCAGGGCTGAAGTATTGCTCTGGCTGCTCCTCTTCACTAAACTGCAAACGCCTGGGCCTCTTCGGAGAAGGTTCTGGTGAGGAATGAATTATGGAGGGCTCACCATGGGATGGTCCCCTTCTCTTAAAGCGAACAACAATAGGTGTATTGTCCAACTCTGTATCAGACTAGGCTGCAGGTGGGTTACGGGCTGCAGCATGGTCGGACTCGTCTGATGATTCAGGGTATTTGTAAGTAGGTCCCTGATCAGACAGCTCTTTTAAGATCTGGGCTGCTTTTCTTCCACTTCCTAGCCTCCTCAAAGTTTCTTGGTCTAGATGACCAAGTCTTTTGTTGATGTGGAAGGGGTCAGTATTTCTCTTTGCCACACCAAGCTTCCCCAGAATCCAGCTAAGCTGCGTTTCGAACGCCAGCTTGGATTTAAACTTCTTCTCTTCAACAAGCCACTCGGCCTTGTTGACTTCGCGCACCAACTGCCTGTAAATGTAGTCCGTCCAGTGAATTGGCGTGTCTTAGATTAGTGCTCCCAGCACCATGAATTTAGCTGACGACAGTTGGTCGTAGCTGCCGGCCATGCCCATGACTATTTTGTTGGTTATGTCCAACACATAGCGATATTCTCTTTTAATTTCACTCCTCTTGGCGGTCAGCTTAAGTTTCTCCAGTTGGTCGATCGCCTTAATCTTCAGCCAAGTATCGGCTGCGCTCTGTCTAAGGGCCTCGACTGCCACGCTGCGATTCTTCATTCCAAATGCTTTTTCGATCGTGTCCGGCGATATGTCCACTTGGATCCCGCCGATAGTTCTTCGAATCCCCGATTCAATTACTCATGCCTCTCGGAAAAACGCAATAACGTCCTCCTTAAACAAGTGCTTGGGACTGATATCCAAAAATGGGTAGATCCCATTCATCTTCATTGCACGAATGAGGTTGCGCATTTCGTTGTTCTCCAGGTTCGATTCTAGGAGTCCCTCAAAATCAACGACCAGGGAGAAAATGATCTGGTCCTTGACTGCCTTCAAATTTACGCCTTCAAAGTAAGATTCCAATTCTGCAAGATAAACGATTTCTTAGTGTATTGAGAGTTCGAAAGAATTTCTGCTCTGTAAATTAAGGTTTTCGAGAGTTTGGTGAAGGTAAAGTGAAAGGGCTTTCCCGTCCTTAAAAAGAAAATGAAACGACGCTGTAATTAAATAATCATTTATTTTAATCGGTGGTCCACCTTTTGAGGATTTTTTTAAAATTCAAATTTTAATCGGTGTTCCAGGTTTTGAGTTTGAAAATGGAGGGTTGGATTTTAATTTGTCACAGTGGAGGTCGATTGAACCTGTGATTGCCACGTGTATTTTAAGCATATAGTATTATGCCACTTGTGATCCAAAAAATAATATGATATTATTATATAAATAGCAGACAATAATATAATATTTAGAAGTCGGTTAGGATTAGAAAACTTAGCTGGTTGACCGTTGACTGTTGACTGCTCTGCATCAGGTGAGTTGACTCCTTTGACTTCTCGCATGTGGTTTTGATCAGCTAGGTTCCTTTGTCCTTCGTCTTCTTGTCTGCACCAGGTAGGGTCTAATTCCTATGATCAGCTTACTCCGTCCTTCGTCTGATCTGCCTCAGCTAGCTTTTTCTTCTGTACTAGATTCCCAATCTAGTAAACCAAGTTCTCTGCTTAGCTCTAAGAACCTTTCTTCTGGCAAAGGTTTGGTGAAGATATCAGCAATTTGGTAGTCTGGCTGACTCTTTCAACTCTTACTCTCTTGTTAAGCACGTGATCTCTAATGAAGTGATGCTTAACATCAATGTGCTTGGTCCTTGAATGCAATATCGGGTTGTTGGTTATTGCAATAGCACTGTTGTTGTCACACCAGATAGGAACTTCATTGGCAATGATGTTGTAGTCCCTTAGCTGTTGTCTGATCCATAAGATCTGAGCACAACAACTACCTGCATCTAGGTATTCTGACTCTGTGGTGGAGATAGAGTTAGAAACCTGCTTCTTGCTAAACCAGGATATCAGTCTGGTTCCTAGGAATTGGCACGTTCCACTAGTGCTTTTCCTATTAATTTTGCATCCTGCAAAATCTGCATCTGAATATCCTGATAGCTCGAAGTTATCGTCCTTAGGATACCATAGTCCAACATTTACTGTAGACTTAAGGTATTTAATTATTCTCTTGGCTGCATCTTGGTGCGACTGCTTTGGCTTGGATTGAAATCACGCGCATACTCCTACGACATAAAATATATCTGGTCTGCTTGTAGTGAGGTATAGCAATGATCCAATAAGTCCTATGTAGTGGGTTGAATCCACTGATATGCCTCCCTCATCTACATCTAGGTGAGTATTTGTGCTCATAGGAATTCTTGCTGGTTTGGCTGATTCCATTCGAAATCTCTTGATGAGATCTCGGGTATATTTGGCTTGATTGATGAAAATTCCATTTTCCATCTAATTGACTTATAATCCAAGAAAGAAGTTAAGCTTTCCCATCATACTCATCTCAAACTCTCCTTGCATGAGGTTTGAGAATTTCTCACACAGCTCTGGGTTGGTTGAACCAAATATAATGTCATCCACATATATCTGAACTATTAATATGTGGCCTTCGTGATCCACTCTGAATAAGGTCTTGTCCACTTTCCCTTTGCAGAAACCGTTCTTCTCAAGAAATACATATAAGGTTTCATACCAAGCTCTTGGTGGTTGCTTAAGTCCATATAGAGCTTTCGACAGCTTGTAGACTTTGTCTCCTTTGACAAATCCTGGGGGTTGCTCCACATAGACTTCTTCTTCTAGGATTCTATTAAGGAATGAACTTTTTACATCCATCTGATAGACTTCAAAATCCTTGAATGCAGCATATGCGAGGAATAGTCTGATGGCTTCTAATCTTGCAATAGGTGCATAGGTTTCATCAAAATCTATTCCTTCACACTGTGCATATCCTTTAGCAACAAGTCTGGCTTTATTCCTAACAACAGCTCCATCTTTGTTGCATTTGTTTTTGTACACCCATTTGGTGCCAATAACCTTCTTATGATCTGGTCTGTTTGTTAGTTCCCAAACATTGTTCCTTTCCATTTGTTCAAGCTCCTCTTGCATGGCATTGATCCAAGAATAGTCTTCCAAGGCTTGCTCTGTTGTTTTGGGTTCTATCTGGGACATGAAGCAAGAGAACATTGCCATTCCTGCGGGTAGAGTAGACTGTCTTGTCTTAACTCCATCAGTCAGCTTCCCAATGATTTGTTGGATTGGATGGTCTTTGAGCCACTTGGGGATATCTTATTCTTCAGGGTCTGTTCCCCCTGTAGATTTGCTCTGGTGGATTTCCTCTCTGTCTGTATCAGATTGGATCTGGTCTCCTTGGTCTGCAACTGGATCAGCTACCGTCTTGTCATCTGCAGGTTGGATCTGGTCTGCAGATGAGTCTTTATCAGCTACAAATGGGTCTTCATCAGCGGAAACTGGATCAGGTAGGTTTGGTGTTCCTGTCTGATCTGCAGTTGGGTCTTCAACAGCTACAGATGGGTCTTCAGGCTGATCTGCAGATGAGTCCACCATCCTTGTGTCATGTACAATGACTTCTTCGAGGGTTGCGGATTTGAGCTTATTCCCAATTAGCTCTACTTGTTTCCTGTACTCAATAGTAGATTCATCAAATACAACATGGGGTGTTTCCTCCACAACTAAGGTTCTTTTGTTAAAGACTCTATATGCCTTGCTTCTTTGTGAATATCCCATAAAGAGACCATCATCAGTTTTAGCATCAAAGGCATTTAGTTGTGTTTTTCCGTTGTTGTGGATGAAACACTTACAACCAAAAATATGAAAGTAAGTAACAATAGGTGTTCTGTTATTCCAAACCTCATAGGGAGTTTTGCCCTATCTCCCTACTATTATACTCCTGTTCTGAGTATGGCAAGATGTGTTGATAGCTTCAGTCCAGAACCTCTTGGGCAGGTCTGCTTCTGCAATCATGGACCTGGCTGCTTCCTTTAGGGTTCTGTTTCTTCTTTCGGCAACACCATTCTGCTGGGGAGTCCTGGCTGCAGAGAGCTCATGCTGGATTCCATTCTGATCGTTGTAATCAGGGATCGCCTTGTTGAGAAATTCGCCTCCTCTATCTGATCTGATCTTGATGATTGAGAGGGATTTCTCATTCTGAATCCTTCTCAGTAGCTCAGGTAGCTTGGTTAAGGTTTCACTTTTCTTGTACAGGAAGATAATCCATGTGTACCTTGAATAGTCATCCACTACTACTAGGGCATGCTTTCTGCCACTTAGATTCCTCGGTTTGATAGGGGCAAATAGATCCATATGAAGTAGATCTAAGATCCTCGATGTGAGGGTTGTAGGCTGGACTGGCTTGAATGATGCTCTGGTCTGCTTTCCTTTCTGACACGCATCACAGAGAGCTTCCTTCTTGAATGCTTCCTCTGGAAGTCCTCTGACCAGCTTCTGAGAACTAATCTTGTTGATGGCTTTGAAGTTCAGATGGCATAATCTTTTGTGCCACATCCATCCATTCTCAGCTATTGTCGTAGATAGAAAACAGGTATTGGGAGTTCCTGTGTTCCAATCTATCATGTAGACATCTATCCTTCTGAATTCTTGTAGCTTCACCTCTCCAGATAGGATATCAATCACCATACATTTCCAAATGGTGAAGATTACTAGATTATTCTCATCACAAAACTGGCTTATGCTCAGGAGATTATACTTGAGCCCTTTGACATAGTGAACTTTGGATATAATGATATTTCCTCGGTGCAGCTCTCCAAAGCCCTTTATTTGTCCTCTAGAGCTATCTCCAAAGGTTACGTCTGGACCTATTTCTTTGGTATATTTTGTCAGCATCTTCTTGTTCCCGGTCATGTGCCTCGAGCATCCGGAATCTACAAACCACTCTTCACCTACAAAGTTTGAATTTGTGGAGATGTGGTAGTAGTCCTTCCACCTTTTCTGCAATCATACAAGCAGAGACTTAGGTACCCAAATCTGTGTGGGTCCTCTAGGGTTAGATGGTTTCCTGGAGAATTGATTTCTCCTTGGATTGTGAAAATTGCTGTTATTACCCCTATAAGGTGTGTAAGGTCTGGATCTATATCATCTGTTAGGATTGTATACCGGATATGCCTCATCATATTGGTAGTGTGGTCCATTTCTAAACCTTGGCTGAGACCATTTATTAAATCTTTGAGGTCTCCACACTTGTTCATTTTGAAAGTTAGGATAACCTTGAGGTTTCCATTTGCCCCTCCCATTTTGAAATCTATTTTTGGGGAGTTTTTGATAATAATGGGCATGTTGTCTGGGCTGCTGCTTCTGCCTTGGCCATTGCCTAGTCGCTTGTCTAGGTGGCTGCAACCTAGACTTGTGACTTGGCTGTTGCCTATTTTTAAATACCGGTTTGTATATAGGCTCAGCAGACGAGACAATTGTTTCTCCCTTGATGAAAGTGGTTTTAGAACTAGAGGGAGTGTGAGGATCATATCCAAGGCCTGATCTGGAATATAGTGGCCTTTTATTAGTACATAGTTCGTCCAGAGTTAGAGACGCTTTCAGGGAGGTTATTTTCTGCGCCTGAGTCTTACTTACCTGAGTCAGTTTAGTAAATTCGGCTTTGACATGAGCAAGTGCAGCTGATTTTTCACTATTCAAAATAGTTAATCGTTTTATCTCAGCTGTAGTGAAATCAGCCTGGTTTTTCAAGTTAACTGCAGCCTGGTTTTCAAGATCAGATTTGACTTTATTTAATTCTAGGCTGAGTTTTTCAAAATCATTTTTCAGCTACCTATTCTCATCTTGCAGTCGAGTCTTCTCGGCTGATACAGATAGGTGTGCATATTTTAGTGTCTCAAAATCCTTAAGTAGCTGATTTACAGATTTGTGCAAGTCCATATCTTGTGACATGGTTGAACTATTATTTGAAACAGAGGGTTTTGATGTTACCTCTTCATCAGCTAGGTTGGCCATCAAGCAATCATATTCTTCATCATCATCAGAGAAGAATTCGCTGCTTGACTCTACACGCTCTTGATCTTCTCATATGAGGGCCTTCCTTCGCTCTTCTTCTCTGCTCACCTTCTTCTTGCTCTCGTCCTTCTTAAGATCAGGACAGTCGATTTGAATGTGTCCTGTCTTATGGCAGTTGTAACACCCCACCTTCCAGCTTCCGGCTTTTTGGTTTCTTTTGGGATTCTCCCTATAATTCTTTTTATATTTGGAGTAATTTTCCTGAAGTTCTGAACCTTTGCATGATGAACGCCATTTCTTCCTCGAAATCGAGTGGATTTTGAGGTTTAACTTCAGATAGGCTTTGGCGGGAGACTCGGCTGCAAACGCTATTCCCTTCTCTACAGGCTCGTTTGATGATGAACTTGGGAGTTCGAATTCATAAGCCTTCAGGTCAGAGAATAGTTCTTGAATCTTGATTTTATTGAGGTCTTTGGATTCCCTCATGGCTACCGCCTTCATATTCCACTCTGGGTTTAGTGATCTCAGAACCTTCAGGTCCATCTCCCTGTTGCCATAGGATTTTCCCAGAGAACTGATTTCGTTGATGATTTCTGTGAACCTTGTGTCCACCTGGTCTATGGATTCTCCGGTCTTCATATTGAAGTTGTCAAACTTCTGGGTAGTGATTGACAACTTGTTTTCTTTTATTAGCTCGGTACCTTCGCACATCACAGCAAGGGTATCCCAAATCTCCTTGGCATTTTTGCAATTTTTAATCTTGACCATTATTGATTTGTCAAGGGTTTGGTATAGCACATCTCTAGCACAATTGTCTAGGTTGGCCAGCTTCCTTTCTTCTGGGGTCAGCTTCGTCCGCTTCTTTGGGATCTTTTCAGGCTTCCCAGCTGTAATCTCCTCAAGAGTGTTGTCCTTCTCGAATATGAATGGGCCGTCCTCTATGATACACCACATGTCATCATGGATTGAGGATAAGTGTGCCTGCATCCTTATCTTCCAAAGATCATACTCGTCAACTGAAAACACAGGTAATCTAGAGTCCATGTGTTCCATTTTATAATGAGAGTTTAGAAAAAAAAATATATCCTCGATATATGGATTTGGTTCGTGAAATGAATGAACCAACCTCTCCGATACCACTTGTAGGTCACAAGTCGTCCAGGAATAAGTCTAGAGGGGGGGTGAATAGAATTATTGAAACTCTTAAACTCTTTTTCACGAAGAGTGAGTTTCACAGCTGATAGATATGCGGAAATCAGCTGATGACGAAATCAAGACTAAGCAATGGAACAGTAATGAATGAATGCAATAGTTAAGTATGATGCTGAAAACAGTAAAACACGCAGGCAATTTATAGTGGTCTCAGAGGTGGGGTAATCCTCTACTAATCCACTTTCTCCAAACCAGTTGGAGATGAATCCATTATAATTCTCAACCAGTGATAAAGATTACAGTGATTCTACTACTTAGCTACAACAACTTCCAACCAGTGGAAATCACGTCGTTGCAACTCCTCTTTGACTGTCTAGCACCACTTGATTCTTCAAATCCTCAGATGCCTATCAGTCTCGCAACTTCAACCAGCGAAATACCCCGAACTTAGGTTTTAAGACTGTAATACCCGAGATTTCTGTTATGTAATTGGAACTTGTGATATTGTAATGATTGTACTTTTGTATGAGTACTATTCTCTGTATTTCATTATCCGATGTTGTCGAGCATATAATTTCGTATATGTGATATAAAGATTGAAATTCTGTGCATGTAGCGCACGCTACAGGCTGAGGGTAGCGTACGCTAACGTGGTTTCATAGCGCACGCTACCGAGTGTAATTAGCGCACGCTATGCGTGGTCAGATTGATTGAGACGTGCGGTAGGTGAGATCTGGCCGGGGGACCCCTGTCGGATCGTGTCGGATGTACCTGGACGGCTTTCGGGAAAAGCCGAGTCAACGCCTTAGCGCACGCTACGGGTCGATGCGTAGCGCACGCTAAGTGCCGAGTACAGTTTAGACTGTGAGCCGTTAGCGCACGCTACGAACAGGGTCTAGCGCGCGCTAATAGCCATTTATTATAAATAGAACAGCATCCTATTCGTGATTTCAGTTCCTTCTCCTCCCACAACCCGAACTTTGACATATAGAACATAACTACTTTCGTCCTAAACACTCCGTATCAACCTCCTCAACCTCCTAGTTCGAGATTGAAGATCATACATCATTGGAGATTAGTGTTCAAGCCTTCGGTGTTGGATTGCTTCATTTCATCCGTGTTCTTCACTACTTCGAGGTAGGTGATTCTTCACCAATGATTAGTATGTTCATAAGGAAGATTTGAATCATGTTTGGATAGCAAGTATTTCGTTCATCACATGTTAGAAGGATACTTTTGACGTATCGGTACTAGATGTCGAATGAACCTTTGAACCATCTTATTATAAGGACACCTAAGCATGTTTAAATCGATTTATGATCAAGTAATCGGATATTACCCAGTTGATACGTTGTATACGTTGGAATCATGTGTTTTGGAACGTAAGACGATGGAACTTAGATTATTTCTTGAAGATCGTGGAGGAATTGTGATATCGAGATAACTATCCGTATATTGGTATTTCATAATCATAAATCTTCCAGAAACCTTATTATCATGATATGCCCGAGGATAACTTGTAATATCACCATAGGATTCATGAGTTCTTCATCATTCAACCCAGTTTTCGGTTTGCAGTATTCTGCCATGCAAGATTAGCGCACGCTAACATGTGTGAGTTAACGTGCGCTATCGAGGTTCGGTTTTCGCACAAAACGTACGTAGCGTACGTTATGAGACAGCCGAGTCAGACTGCCAGTTCGTGGCTAGCGCACGCTAGTCTTATACGATAGCGTACGCTAACAGTCCAGCTTAGCGCACGTTACGTAGAGTACGTAGCGCGCGCTAAGAAATCCAGGCAGATTGTTTAGTTTGAGCTTTTCGGCCGTAGGGCGAATTGTTAGGCCATTGTTCGACTCGAGATGATTTGTTTATCGTTCCTTTTGTTAAGGTTCGAGCTTGTTACGTTGATCGGAGGGGGCGGCCTTCGAGTGCGTCGAGAGCATTGAAGTATATCGTTCTTGCCATCTTCGAGGCAAGTATCGTGATATGTTAATATCGGTATTTTTGGAGTATGCGTATGATTATGCATGTTGTTGAACATGATATTTACTTCGTTGATTTGTCGTGATATTCGTTTATATGTTCATGTTGATGAACGTAATGATTTGGCATATGTGTATGCATGAGTTGTGTTTGTATACGTGAACGATCTATGCTGAGGGCGCTGGATCGGATGTCCACCTCGTGTTGGTCCGACGGGATCATCTTGGGATCTAGGCTGAGGGCGCTGGATCATTGGACGGGTTATTTCCACCTCGTGTTGGTCCGACGGGATCATCTTGGGATCTATGCTGAGGGCGCTGGATCATTGGAATACCCAGGCTGTGTAATGGAATCTTGTAGATTCGCATTGTCGGATTCTGGTAGCGGAAGTCCGTGTGATGTATCTTGTTGTGTATTGTTGATGCATATTCGAATTGTTTAAATATGATACTTGTACTAGCATCGTTTTGCTAACCCCTTCGGGGGTGGACATTTGTTTTGATGTTCAGGTAGCCAAGGAGCAGGGAAACGACAAGATCGACGTGACGACGAAGGGGTTCAGTGATGTTTATTGTTATTGGAGATTTGTGGTCTTGGTTTGGTTTCTGTACTCGAGTACGCGTGTCCTTTTGATATTAATTCGATATGGTTGTATTAATTACCCGTTGAACCAGCTATACGTTTTCATAAACTTGAATTTTCGCAGTATTGATGTCTTGTATTTACTTTTCTTTTTAATTAGCCTTGTAAATCCTTATTTAAAGGGTTTACGGAGCTGTAATTATTCCGAATATCTCGGGGTGTTACAGAATATGGTATCGGAGCTAAGATTTATGGATATCTTGGCAGTCGGGTTTTAATTGGGTCTGTTTACGTTATTTGATTTACGGGTCGTTGTAACATCACTGTTCAGCCGAAGTCGTCATGTGGACCGTGGTTGTAAGTCTCTTAATCTCTTATACTACCGTATTACTTAATTACTGTTTTTTGAGTATTGACGGACTTTATTTCAAAATTTTGTTCTGGATATTGAGAAATTACGTTTACAGTATGCTGAGAGGAGGTCGTGGACGCGGACATGGTAACATGAGACATGAGGATTCCGCAACTACCCCAGAAATATCGGCTAGTCGAACCGATTCCCATTCTGGAGGGCAGCAAGGATCAGCGAATGATGACGCAAACCCTAACATGCCAGGAGTGCTTCAACAGGTGGTGGCGCAAATAAATCATTTCGCCCAGGTCGTTGATCGCATGCAGACAGCGATGGGACAGCAGCACCACGAGGATAATCGGGGAGACAGATGGCTTGCGGAAGTGGTTAAATTGCACCCGCCAAAATTTGACGGATCTGCTGAGACACTTACTTGGGATCACTGGCTCAAGGAGTTGGAAAAGATATTCGCGGGTCTTAACTGTCCCGAGGACCGGAAGGTTCCTATTGCCCAGTATTTTCTGACTGGGGAGGCCTTTGATTGGTGGGAGGCTATTCGACCCGAGAATCATAATGCGGATTGGACGGAATTCAAACAAATGATGGAAGCACAGTATTGTCCTCGTCCAGTTAGAGAGGCGAAGATCCGAGAGTTTTTCTCACCACAGAGTTCGGAGGCATCTGTGACAGATGTAATCAAAACTTTTAATCATCAGCTGACTTGTGTGCGACACTTGGTCAGAACGGAGGCAGAAAAGATTTTTCATTTTGATATGCGGATGAAGCCGGAGATTCAGCAGTACATGTCCGGATTCGAGTGTACTACGTTGCGACAGTATCAAGACAAAGCGCTGGCCTACGACATGAAAGAGGCGGCGATGGAGAAATCAGTAGAGGCAAAGAAGCAGAAGGTGACCGGCAGCTTTGCAGAGAACAAGAGTGGTGGGGCCCGCAAGGGCCAGTCTTCCTTCTATTCGGCTAGGAAACCTCCACATCCTTCTAGAGGCGGAAAGAAGTTCCGGGCAACATCAGCAGTTTCGGACGCATCAAAGAAATGCTACAATTGTGGTCGAGCCGGGCATATTCGACGTGATTGCCCCGCATCTTCTGTGACTTGTTACGATTGTGGGCAAGAAGGGCACCGTGCGGCCTTCTGTGGAGCCGCTGCTAGATCTTTTGGTACCCGCACCCCGGCACCAGTTCCTAAGGAGATAAGTGTGAACCAGACACAACAGAGTGGATTTCAGCAGCAGAACGCCGGGAAGAGAGAGACATCCAGTGCTGGGTCCGTTCCTCCGCGCCTGTACGAAATGAGGAGATCTGACGACCAGAACACTGCTGTTGCATCAGGTACGATTCAGATCCTTTTGCAACCAGTTAGTGTCTTGTTCGATTCGGGAGCTACGCATTCTTTTATATCTTTGAACTGTGTTAAACGTTTGAACATCTCGTGCTTGTATAATTGTGAACCTTATGTTGTGGGATTACCGAGCGGAGAGAAAATTGTGGGAACACTAGAAGCTAGGGATTTCCCAGTATCTATAGAAGGAAGAGATTGGCCATCGAATCTTATTGTAGTTGACATCTGCGGTGACAATTTAATTCTCGGAGATGATTGGCTCAACCGTTATGGAGCTGTGCTGAATTACCGAGAGAGAGTCATTTCCATCATTGCTGATGACGGATCTGAACACTTATTCCGAGGATGGAGACCGGGAAGCTCGGGGAAATTGATCAAAGCAATGAAAGCAGTAAAATTACTGAAACAGGGATGTCATGGACTTTGGTGTTATGCCATGAGGAAAGAGGAAGGAGTAGAGCTCTCGTCTATTCCAGTTGTGAATGAGTTCTCAGATATATTTCCTGACGAGCTACTGTGGTTACCTCCGCAAAGAGAAGTGGAATTCACCATCGAATTAGAGCACGGAGCAACCCCTATTTCCAGTGGCACCATACCTCATGTCGCCAACCTAGATTTATGATCTCAAGAAGCTTCTGGATGAATTGTTACATAAGGGATATATTCAACCGAGCGTTTCCCCTTGGGGAGCGCCCGTTCTCTTTGTCCTAAGAAAGACGGATCCCTCCGATTGTATTGATTACAGGGAGCTTAACAAGATGACGATCAAGAATAAGTATCCTATACCTCGGATCGACGACTTGTTTGATCAACTGCAAGGGGCAAGGGTACTCTCGAAGATTGACTTGCGATCAGGATACCATCAGTTGAGGATTAAGGAATCAGATATACCGAAATGCGCTTTCAGATCCCGGTACGGACATTATGAATTTGTAGTGATGCCATTTGGACTTACCAATGCTCCTGCGGTATTCATGCAATTTATGAATCGGGTATTCTTGGAGTACTTGGATAAATTTGTGGTCGTTTTCATTGACGACATTTTGATATATTCGAGGGACGCAGAGGATCATGCTAAACATCTACGTGTGGTTTTGAGCATCTTGAGAAAGGAACAGCTATATGCAAAATTTTCTAAATGCGAGTTCTGGCTTAAGGAAGTAACCTTCCTTGGGCATGTGATATCAGCCGATGGAGTTCAGGTGGACCCGAAAAAAGTCGAAGCAATCTTGGAATGGGAAGCGCCTAAGAACGTGAAGGAAGTCCGAAGCTTCTTAGGACTAGCTGGATATTATCGCCGCTTTGTAGAGGGATTTTCCAAAATTGCTCGTCCGCTCACTCAGCTGTTACAGAAAACTCAAAAGTTCGCGTGGAATGAGAAGTGCCAGGCTGGTTTTGACGAACTTAAGAAGAGACTGACGACAGCACCTATATTAGCGCTGCCAGAAGGAACTGACGGATTTATGGTATACAGCGACGCTTCAAATCAGGGTTTGGGTTGCGTGTTGATGCAAAAGGATAAAGTGATTGCTTATGCTTCTCGGCAACTAAAATCGTACGAAGTTAATTATCCGACTCATGATCTGGAGCTAGCAGTTGTGGTCTTCGCCTTGAAAATTTGGCGACATTATACATACGACACTCATTGTCGATCTTTACAGATCATAAGAGCCTCAAATACATTTTCATGAAAGAATTAAACATGAGGCAGAGAAGGTGGTGGAATTGATCAAGGATTACGACTTGGAGATTCTCTATCATCCGGGAAAGCAAATGTAGTAGCCGATGCTTTGAGCCGTAAACCTGTTTCTCTTCGAGTGTTGGAAGCTCTTACGCCTGCATCAAAGATTCAACGAGAACCGATCCGCGAAGGGATTGAAGTATGGGCACCGTAAATCCAAGGGCGACTTTATGTGATGGAACCGACTTCATCACTAGTCGAGAAGATCAAGTCCAAGCGGTTGGACGATTCTCCGATCCTTCGATTATGTGATGAAGTAAAGAAAGGAAAAGCCCGAGGATTCGTGATACAAGACGATGGAGTTACGAGATTTGAGTCGACTTTGCTCCCGACGATGATGACTTGAGACGGACTATTACGAAAGAAGCTCATAGCGCGCCCTATTCTATTCACCCGGGCAGTAAGATGTATAAGGATCTTAAACAAAACTTACGGTGGGGAATATGAAGAAGGACGTAGCAGAGCACGTTTGAAGTGTTTGACTTGCCAGCAGGTCAAGATTGAGCATCAGCGACCTGCCGGGATGTTAAAGCCGCTTCCGATCCCTGAATGGAAGTGGGAGGACATTTCGATGGATTTCATCACCAGTATGCCAAGGACTAGAGCAGGAATGAACATGATTTGGGTCGTAGTTGATCGACTAATCAAGTCGGCTCATTTCCTAGGAATCAAAGATACATGGGGACCCGAGAGATTGGCACGAGTATTTGTTGCGGAGATAGTCAGATTGCATGGGACGCCGAAGACCATTATTTCGGATCGAGATGGTCGTTTCGTGTCGCACTTCTGGAAGGCAGTCCATAAGGCCTTGGGGACTGAGCTCAACTTTAGCACAGCTTATCATCCCCAAACAGACGGTCAGTCCGAAAGGACTATTCAAACTGTAGAAGACATGCTTAGAGCTTGTGCGTTGGATTGGTCAACTGATTGGGAAGTTCACTTGCCCTTGATCGAATTCACTTACAATAATAGTTGGCATGCTTCTATTAGAATGGCACCATTTGAAGCTTTGTACGGGAGGAGATGCCGATCACCCCTGTGTTGGGATGATTCTTCGGATTTGATCGGGACGGAACCGGAATTGATTATTCAGACTCAAGAGAAGACAGCTTTGATTCGAGAGAGACTATTGACTGCCCAGAGACGACAGAAGTCTTATGCCGATGTACGTCGTCGTCCTCTAGAGTTCGACGTTGGGGATCACGTGCTACTGAAGGTGTCACCTACACGAGGGATTTTCCGTTTTGGGAGGAGAGGCAAGCTCAGTCCGAGATATATCGGACCATTCGAGATCCTCGAGAGAGTTGGAGAGTTAGCTTACAGATTGGCCTTACCGCCGTCGCTGAGTCATGTTCACAATGTGTTTCACGTATCCCAACTGCGAAAGTATGTACCGGACCCCAGTCACGTCATTGATTTCGACGAGATCGAGATAGCTAATGATGGCACCTTCGAAGAGAGACCAATCAAGATACTTGAGAGCCGGATCAAACAATTGAGGAATAAACCAATACATTTGGTTAAAGTACAATGGTCACGACATGGAGTCGAAGAGGCCACTTGGGAAACGGAGGACGGTATGAAGGCTAAATATCCGGAGTTGTTTTCATCCTAAGTTTCGGGACGAAACTTCCTTTTAGGGAGGAAGGATGTAATACCGAGATTTACGTTATGTAATTGGAACTTGTGATATTGTAATGATTGTACTTTTGTATGAGTACTATTCTCTGTATTTCATTATCCGATGTTGTCGAGCATATAATTTCGTATATGTGATATAAAGATTGAAATTCTGTGCATGTAGCGCACGCTACAGGCTGAGGGTAGCGTACGCTAACGTGGTTTCATAGCGCACGCTACCGAGTGTAATTAGCGCACGCTATGCGTGGTCAGATTGATTGAGACGTGCGGTAGGTGAGATCTGGCCGGGGGACCCCTGTCGGATCGTGTCGGATGTACCTGGACGGCTTTCGGGAAAAGCCGAGTCAACGCCTTAGCGCACGCTACGGGTCGATGCGTAGCGCACGCTAAGTGCCGAGTACATTTTAGACTGTGAGCCGTTAGCTCACGCTACGAACAGGGTCTAGCGCGCGCTAATAGCCATCTATTATAAATAGAACAGCATCCTATTCGTGATTTCAGTTCCTTCTCCTCCCACAACCCGAACTTTGACACATAGAACATAACTAATTTCGTCCTAAACACTCCGTATCAACCTCCTCAACCTCCTAGTTCGAGATTGAAGATCATACATCATTGGAGATTGGTGTTCAAGCCTTTGGTGTTGGATTGCTTCATTTCATCCGTGTTCTTCACTACTTCGAGGTAGGTGATGCTTCACCAATGATTAGTATGTTCATAAGGAAGATTTGAATCATGTTTGGATAGCAAGTATTTCGTTCATCACATGTTAGAAGGATACTTTTGACGTATCGGTACTAGATGTCGAATGAACCTTTGAACCATCTTATTATAAGGACACCTAAGCATGTTTAAATCGATTTATGATCAAGTAATCGGATATTACCCAGTTGATACGTTGTATACGTTGGAATCATGTGTTTTGGAACGTAAGACGATGGAACTTAGATTATTTCTTGAAGATCGTGGAGGAATTGTGATATCGAGATAACTATCCGTATATTGGTATTTCATAATCATAAATCTTCCAGAAACCTTATTATCATGATATGCCCGAGGATAACTTGTAATATCACCATAGGATTCATGAGTTCTTCATCATTCAACCCAGTTTTCGGTTTGCAGTATTCTGCCATGCAAGATTAGCGCACGCTAACATGTGTGAGTTAACGTGCGCTATCGAGGTTCGGTTTTCGCACAAAACGTACGTAGCGTACGTTATGAGACAGCCGAGTCAGACTGCCAGTTCGTGGCTAGCGCACGCTAGTCTTATACGATAGCGTACGCTAACAGTCCAGCTTAGCGCACGTTACGTAGAGTACGTAGCGCGCGCTAAGCAATCCAGGCAGATTGTTTAGTTTGAGCTTTTCGGCCGTAGGCCGAATTGTTAGGCCATTGTTCGACTCGAGATGATTTGTATATCGTTCCTTTTGTTAAGGTTCGAGCTTGTTACGTTGATCGGAGGGGGCGGCCTTCGAGTGCGTCGAGAGCATTGAAGTATATCGTTCTTGCCATCTTCGAGGCAAGTATCGTGATATGTTAATATCGGTATTTTTGGAGTATGCGTATGATTATGCATGTTGTTGAACATGATATTTACTTCGTTGATTTGTCGTGATATTCGTTTATATGTTCATGTTGATGAACGTAATGATTTGGCATATGTGTATGCATGAGTTGTGTTTGTATACGTGAACGATCTATGCTGAGGGCGCTGGATCGGATGTCCACCTCGTGTTGGTCCGACGGGATCATCTTGGGATCTAGGCTGAGGGCGCTGGATCATTGGACGGGTTATTTCCACCTCGTGTTGGTCCGACGGGATCATCTTGGGATCTATCCGAGGGCGCTGGATCATTGGAATACCCAGGCTGTGTAATGGAATCTTGTAGATTCGCATTGTCGGATTCCGGTAGCGGAAGTCCGTGTGATGTATCTTGTTGTGTATTGTTGATGCATATTCGAATTGTTTAAATATGATACTTGTACTAGCATCGTTTTGCTAACCCCTTCGGGGGTGGACATTTGTTTTGATGTTCAGGTAGCCAAGGAGCAGGGAAACAGCCACAGTACCGACGTGACGACGAAGGGGTTCAGTGATGTTTATTGTTATTGGAGATTTGTGGTCTTGGTTTGGTTTCTGTACTCGAGTACGCGTGTCCTTTTGATATTAATTCGATATGGTTGTATTAATTACCCGTTGAACCAGCTATACGTTTTCATAAACTTGAATTTTCGCAGTATTGATGTCTTGTATTTACTTTTCTTTTTAATTAGCCTTGTAAATCCTTATTTAAAGGGTTTACGGCGCTGTAATTATTCCGAATATCTCGGGGTGTTACAAAGACAAGAGTGTTTGTCTTCTCCAACTAAGAGCTTTCTTCAAGATAAGAACTTTGAGTACTGCTCTTTTCACGATGCTATAAGTTTGCTTTGATAACGTTGATCACTTGAGAGTTTTGTTCGCATCGTACTGCTCATCTTCAAATCTTCGGATATATATAGGTGTCGATCCTTGAGCATTCTTCATAGCCGTTGGAAATCCTGTAACAAATCCGTGTGTTGGAGAAATAGACTTCTTTGTTTATTTTTCTGAACGTTGCAAGGCTGGATTCCTATATTTTAATCCATCTTTAGACCGTTGTGAAGAATTTGCATGTGAGGCGCTGAATCTTTTGAATACAATAAGATTAAAGTCTTCAGTGGTAGGTCTGGATGAATTATTTAATCCATATCCTTGCGGGAATCTCTCCAATTTGTCTCTTCACGCTTGCATGTGACTTTCCGTAATATTTGACTTTTCAACGCATGCTGATGTTGACTTGGAGTACTTGGCTGATTTCTCATAGATCAAGTTGGCTGATGTACAATCATCTTCTCTGCAGTTTGGACTTCTCTGTCGGTGACTGTTTGAGACTCGCCTGATTATATGACTTGTCTGAAGTCACTTGACTGCAGTCTGGTCAAACATCTCTGATGAATTTTTGTTGACCCGAACTTCTCTGACTTGACTCGGCTGTACTTCTCTGATGTACTTAGCTGTACCTTTGTACTTAGCCGATTTGAGCCTAACTTATTTGGCCTATAGAAGATACTCATTTGGTTCTTCTTTACATTTTTCCAAGTATTTAACTTAACGTAATTTGGCCTATGGAAGATACTCATTTGGTTCTTCCTTACATTTTTGCCAAGTAATAAACATTTGAATTACATTAATGACATCATCAAAATCTAACAAGTATTCCTAACATTTACGTCTGACTGAAGAAGAAATTATAAATTACACGTTGGTAGAGATCAAGAAGCTTTTGCAGGCTGATGGAAAAAGTTTGAAAGATTTGATGGAGCAAGATTTGTCAGTATCGCCGTTTGGAGATAGAGTTATAAAACTCTTTCGCGTTGCGGAAGCGATTTAAATAAAGGTGCGGAAAATAAATTGGATCTTTTTTATAGGCTAAGATAAACCTCTGCACCTCTCTTCTATCGGTCCGAGTAAACCGTTCAAACACTTGTATTTTTGTCGGTCCAAGTTAAACCATTTTCCTTTTCTATCGGACAAGGAATCAACCTATCTAGCTTTCTATGGATACTACACAAACCTCACTCGGATATAGTTTATGATTCTAACAATGCTGGATCCTTGATCCTAATAACACCGAATCGAATCTTATCCTTTCTTTTACCTCGTGTATGAGTTTTCGTGTATCACACTCAAACTCTTGACAATATGAGCTCAATTACAACAACAATGGAATGTATATCACTATCTGATCAATGTATCGATTGCTTGAAGTTGTTGTGAGTTCAATACCATAGGAAGTGGTATTTACAGGCTCCAAAGCCTCAACTAGCCATTTCTGCTGCCTTCTTTACGTACGTTATTATCCATTCCTTACGTACGTTTTATGCATTACGTACATTAGCATCAACATGTTATGTATGTTAAGCTCAATGCAGATTAGTCCAATGGCTTCGTTTCTTCCATTACGTGCGTTATAATTTCTCATTACATACGTTATCATAAGTCTTCATATTCATTACATGCTGATCTATGTCATGACGTCATCTTCAACGGCTCCTTGTTTGAATTCAGAAACTCCTCATTACGCACGTTAACAATATAGTGTTACATACGTTAACTTCAGCATATTACGTACGTTAAACTCTCAATATAGTGTACATTAACTTCATTCTGTACAGCTTTTTGCTTCTTCGACTTCTTCGTTGTTTTGTTTTGCTTCCTTGTTGTTTTCTTTTGTTTAACAACTAATCATCAAAACTCGATTAATGAATATTTGGAATAAAATATTCCAACAATATTTCCATCCCATGCCAATACCAGGTAGTCGTTACTTCAATGGATCACGTAATAAATTAGTACTCGGCGAGCTAAGATATGATCCAATAGCTCTCTCATTAGAGCGTGATAACCTACTACAAAGCATGAATGTCGACCAACGTCGTGTTTACGATGTGTGCATGTCTTCAATTAATGATAACAAAAGGGGGGTTTCTTCATATATGGCTATGGTGGCACCGGAAAAACCTTTGTGTGAAGGACACTATCATGATGTTTGAGGTCGCAAGGAGAAATAGTTTTAAATGTGGCATCAAGCAGTATTGCTTCTCTTTTACTACCCGATGGAAGAATAGACCATTCAAGATTTTTCATTCCATTCGAGATTAACAGAGAATCGATATGTAATATAAAACTTGGAAGTCATCTCGCTGAATTGTTAATGAAAACAAAACTTATCATATGGGATGAGACACCAATGATGCACAAACACTGTTTTGAGGCTCTGGACACTTCCTTGAAGGACATAATGAAGAATATAAATCCGGCTAATCAGAAAAAACCTTTTGGAAGTAAAATCGTTGTGTTTGGTGGTGATTTTCGTCAAATATTGCCCGTATTTCCAAAAGCTAAAAGACCTGGAATTGTTGGTGCCGCCATCAATTCATCTCCACTATGGAAACACTGCAAGGTTCTTCGGCTGACCAAGAATATGAGGCTGCAAAATACATCATCACTACAAGAAATGGAAGAGCTGCCACATTTTTCTGAGTGGATTGCCAATATTGGTGATGGTACTATTGGGGAACATGGCGAAGAAGGAATTACCATTGACATTCCTCATGATTTTTTGATACAAGATTTCGAGGATCCTATCCCAGCAATTGTTGAGAGCACATATCTATCTTTTGGTATTTACACGTAAGATTCATCTTACTTTAAAGAAAGGGCGATTTCGGCACCTACGCTTGACGTCGTTGATGAAGTGAATTAGTACATGAATGCACAATTAGCTGGAGATGAACACTTATATTTAAGTTTGGATGAACCATGTCATTCAAACAAGACTACTGATGTCATAAATGCACTTCACACAACTGAATTTTTGAATGAAATCAGATCTTCAGGGGTTCCAAACCATGAACTTAATTTGAAAGTAGGTACTCCAGTGATGTTGCTACAAAATGTCGACCATTCAATTGGACTGTGCAAGGGTACAAGAATGGTCGTGGCAAAGCTTAGGAACCATGTCATTGAAGCTGAGATTTTAAAAGGAAGTGACGCAGGACATCGAGCACTAATTCCTAGAACGTCATTGACACCTTCTGATCCTAGGCTACCAGTCAAATTCACAAGAAGACAATATTCTTTGATTGTGTCATTTGGGATGACATAAATAAGAGTCGAGGTCAATCTTTGACTCACGTTGGACTATTTCTATGAAAACCAGTTTTTTTTGTCACGGTCAACTATATGTGGCTTTGTCAAGGGTTACTCATCCAAATGGTCTCAAAATCTTGATATGCGACAAAGAGAACAAGAAATCTATCACAACAAGAAATGTCGTCTATAGGGAGGTCTTCCGCAATTTGTAAAAATCGTTATTTTTATTTATCTCAGACAATATTAAATATATCGCACTGTGTTATATTGATCTTAATATTATGGTTTTTCGTGTGAGTGCTTGTATTGTATGTGAATGTGTGTGTATGTTGTGTTTGCTCATCAATATGCTTACACACGTGGATATTCTTTTTGTTTTAATTAATTTCTAATTCTACTTGGCATCCACGTATAATGTTTCAGCCCGAAAAGGGCCTCACGTAACACGCACGTGCGATTTTAGCTCGAAGTACGCTAATTCGGGCTAATTTGTCCTTGAATTGCAAAAAAAAAAAAACTTATGGGCTTGATTTTGCCAACCCGAAAACTTACCGTCCTTGTTTTGCCACCCCTCATAAGTTACGGTCCCTAAAAAAATTCCCGTCAAAACTGCCACGCTAAAAAAAGAAAGAATAACAAAAGAGTGCATATTTTGACATATTTAGACTCAAAATTTTGAAATTGTGCAAACACAAAAGTTGTAGATAATGAAAGTATCTTTCCAAGCATATAAGAACCAATAATTTATGAATCATATCAATATACTAGGAATTTATGAATAGAGCTGCCTAATTCTAAAGATGATAGCCCAAGAATTTATGAATAGTGGCAGAAATAATTCTAAAGAAATATTATTGTTTTTCGTGTGAGTGCTTGTATTGTATGTGAATGTGTGTGTATGTTGTGTTTGGTCATCAATATGCTTACACAGGTCTCGGGTTCGAGTCTGGGCTGTGGCGGGTTTCCCTAAAAATGGTGGAGGGTATTAGTCCCTCAAGGAGTGTGGCTCTGGTGGAGGTGCGGGCATTCGAGCCTGCGCTGCCTCTGGGGTTCGGAGTCTAACCTCGCACTAACACTAACCACTAAGCCGGTTGCCGTTCAAAAAAAAATATATGCTTACACAGGTGGATATTCTTTTTATTTCGATTAATTTTTAATTTTACTTGGCATCCACGTGTAATGTTTCAGCCCGAAAAGGGTGTAAGCATTTTACACGTGGATATTCTTTTTATTTTAATTAACTAGATGTTCTCCGGTGCGATGCACCGCATAAAATATTCTCTTATTAAAAAATAATTTTTCGATCTCTAAATTTATTTTTGATGATTTTCGACATGAGTATCATATTAAGGTAATATTAATAAAATAATTATTGAGTGTGTTATGGGGTGTAATATAATTCAAGAAAGAGTACCACATTAGCAGAGTGTTAAGTCAATTAGTGTCCATTATATGAATAGATTTCCTGGACATACCGAAAAAAATGTAGGAACAAATTTTGGGGACGAAAGTAATATGTTATTAAGCTTAATATATGTGTGTGGGGGTGCAGTGTATGCTTTATTATTTTTAGTTATTATAATTAAATAAATATCATAATTTATTTTTATGTAAGTAATAAATTAGTTAATATATTTTTATTTTGCATCAATTAATTTTACCGAAAATAAATATTCATATTTTTTAATATAATTTTTTTATGCAATCGATCATTATTGTAAATCCATCAAATTTATTATATTTATATGGATGTCTAGTTGAAAATTGTGAAATAAAAATTAATTTGATATTTTTTTATTAAAACTAAACTTGATTTAAAAAATTATAAATATTTATAATTTTAAGCTAAAAAATAAAGGAAGAATTTTTTTATTGGTAGATGAGTGTAAGTTATGGAATAAAATTCCCACAATACATATCTAGAATATTTTTTTTTTGGAAATTTAAAAATACATCTCTATATATAAATTTTATTTTAAAATAAAAATTAAAAAAATTTACAAAGTGATATGTGTCACATGTCTCTTTTTTAATAGAAGTATAGGTTTCACGTTGAACTAGTAAGAAACGGGCCAGACTTTTATAGAGTTGTTAATATAGAGTTATTTGTAGAGTTTGATTTGGCACATTCTTATTGGTCCACATGTTTATAAATTAACTAGAGGAGTTTTTATTTTTTAGTAGGAGATTAACTAGAGGGGTTACTTTTACCAAGTCATTTCTCTCTCTTCTTCTTTTATTTTTACACGTTTTCTATTCTCTTTCCCTTTTTTTTCTCTCTCTTTCTACAACTTTATCACAATTATTTAACTTTTCATTCAAAAGAAATTTGCTTTATTTATTATACTTAGCAAATTATGTTTTTTTAGGGCAGAGAATCGGGACATCCCGAGGTCCCGGTCCCGAGTCCCGAATGTCCCGGTCCCGAAATGGACCAATTTGGTGGTCCCGGTCCCGATCGGGACTTCGAGAGTCCCGATTCCCGAATTGGGATAAATTTAAGTCCCGATCCCGGTCCCGATCCCGAGGATAATTTTTCGAAATGTCCCGAATGTCCCGAAATGTCCCGAAATATCCCGAAATGTCCCAAATATCCCGAAATGTCCCGAAATTAAAATTTGCAATCGGGACTTCGGATAGTCCCGATCGGGATTTCGGGACTCCCGAGTCCCGAAATTACCAAAGTTTAAGGTCCCGGTCCCGGTCTCGGTCCCGAAAAATTCGGGACTCGGGGTTCCGTTTCCTGTCGGGACTCGGGATTTCCCGGCCCTACCCTTGATTGCCTTGCACCTCTTGATCCGCGATCTTTGGATGCCTTTACAGTCTCGAACTTCAACCAGTGAAGTACCCCGAACTCAGGATTAAAGACACGAGTTTTTGTCTTCTCCAACTAAGAGCTTCTTCAAGTATGAACTTTTGAGAACTGCTCTTTTTACGATGCTATAGTTCGCTTTTAGATTGCTTTGAATGCTTTGATTGCTTGAGATTATGTTCGCACCGATGTTGTGTATTTTGCTCAGCTTCAAATCTTCGGATATATATAGGTCACGAACTCTGAGTTTTTCCTTCATAGCCGTTGCAAATCTTTTCAACAAATCCGTCCGTTGGAGAGGTAGACTTCATTGTTTTCTTTCTGAACGTTGCAAGGCTGGATTCCCATAATTTAATCCATCTTTCAACCGTTGTGAAGACTTTGCATGTGAGGCGCCGTATCTTTTGAATATAATAAGATTAAAGTCTTCAGTGGTAGGCCTGGATGAATTATTCAATTCATATCCTTAGCGGGAATCTCTGATTAATATTGTTGACCAGAACTTCTCTGACTTGACTCGACTGTACTTCTCTGATGAACTCAGCTGTACTTTTGTACTTAGCCGATTTGAGCCTAACTTAATTTGGCCTATAGAAGATACTCATTTAGTTCTTCTTTACATTTTGCCAAGTAATAAACTTAACATAATTTGGCCTATGGAAGATACTCATTTGGTTCTTCCTTACATTTTTGCCAAGTAATTAGTATTTGAATTACATTAATAACATCATCAAAATCTAACAAGTATTCCTAACAAGTTTCTGATTCTATTTCTTCACCACGGCCTTTCTTGGACGACGAGTTCATTGAAGATGTGAGTCTTCTGACTTTCCTGAACGAGTCGCAGCTCGCAATCGACATCCTTCCTCACAGCTGACGAGTCGACTTCTTCCTTAGATCCATCGATCGTCGTCGACGCCTGACATCACCCTTATTTCTGCTCTTCATTATCGACATTCTTGGTCTCAGCATCACTGGTAGCCCATTTTCAACCTTTCCTTTCGGGTTTAATAATTGTTGCATCTTGTTTCAATTCGTGTGAAGTATGCTTTTATTTTTCGTATTTCTTATTTCTTATTACAATACGAGTTTATTTTCTTATTTGATAAAAGTGAAGTAATTTTAGCAGATGAAGAATAAACCAGTTGTGGTCATAGTTGATGGCTTTGTGTCATAAAGTAAAAGACAGAGTTTCATTTACCATATCACAAGAAGCAGTAGTCCAGATTTATTCTATAACTTCACAGTACATGACAGGTGCCTCTAACATGGCAAATGACAGCTTTCACCTCTTAAGGAAGTTCATAAATATGTGAAAATCTTCTTGAGCATAATCAGTATCCACCAAGGCCACGAAGTTGTTCTTCTCATAGATGAAGCCTGCACTTTGTGTGGGTGTTTAATCTATTTGATGATAGATAAGTTGTAATTTAGGTTGTAATCTCTTTCAGCTACTTGTATTGTGTGAGTGTTTAATCTGTTTTTCAGCATGCATCTTTTAGATTTTGATAATTGTTGTAGCAATTTCGGGGCAAAAACGGGGAACGGGTCGGGTTTCGGGGCAAAAATGGGGAATAGGGTGGGGTTCGGGTTAAGCTGTAGCCCCAATGGGGCGCCCCGATAAGATCCCCGATGGGGAACGGGGCAGGGACGGGGCAGATTTTGGGTTCGGGGATGGGGATAGCTTGCCCCGCCCCGAACCTGCCCCATTGCCATTACTAGTCATGAATACCATTACGGCCGTAATGGTATCCGTGTTACGGCCATTACTAGTCATGAATACCCTTTGAATTCGATTTGGCTTTGTTAAGTTGTTAGATTACGATTGTGTAATCGTAATCCTTTGCTGTCATTATAGTTTAATGGAGTTAACTTCAAGGTTTTCACCACCAATAGATTAGAATCGATTATGACTTCGTAGTGACCGATGAATTGTCCCAACGGGTAGAACTAGAATGAATTCTTACATTTCTGCAATATTGAGGTTGATTTTGTACCGTTACCGTGATATAAGCGAATTTGTGAAGATTATTCGGACTGAAACCTTTCCCTTACGCCATTTCCTTCAAGTCATATTATTCAGGGCAAGTACATATATTACATTTTGTTATGTGTGTTACGGTTGTGATACGAATGATGAATTGTGATATCGTGTATGTGTGTTGTTGCTCTTCCACCTGGGGATGGTTCGACGGGACCTTTGGGGGATGATACTAAGGGGTACGGCCGCGGAAGTGGTTTCCCACCCGGAGCTAGACCTGGCAAACGGGCGGGCTCGGCCCAAACGGGTCGGGCAAAAAACGGGCGGGCCAAATCTGGGTCGGGCCAGAAAGGCCCGGGTTTTTTTGGGCCAAAAATATTAGGCCCGTCGCCCGCCCCGGGCGGGCCCGGCCTGGCCCGCGGGCCTCGACTCTTTTTTTTTTGAAATATAGTTTCTGAATAAATATAAAAATATTTTTCGATCCGTAATTATTATATTATTCACTATACTATCACAATCAATTAAATAAATACAATCAATTAAATAAATATACAATTATTTTTATTTGATAATTATATTATTTACTACACTACCACAATCAAAAGACAAATATATAAATATTTTTATTTGATCATCAATTCATTTATCACTACTACTTTCTTAAAAAAATCATAAAATAATATTATTATTGATATGAGATACTACAAAGTAATCACAAAGTCCCATAAAAAATAAAACTACATCAATAATTAACATATAGATGTAATCTAATCTAACAAATAAGGAAAAATTTTAAATATTATAATTACATATAACATAAATATAAAAAAAATATGGGCCGGGCGGGCCGCCCGCGGGCCGGGCCTCAACGGGCGGGCCAAATCTGGGCCGGGCCAAAAAGGCCCGATTTTTTTTTGGGCCAAAAATATGAAGCCCCAGCCCAAAAACGGGCGGGCTGGCCTGGCCCGCGGGCCTGGGCCTATTTTGCCAGCTCTACCCGGAGCATTCGACAGGGCATCTAGGTATCGATACTAAGGGGTACAACCACGGGTTACCAAGTGTGGATGGTTGTGATATTGATATGAGATGATTTACTGCTTTGATGTCAATAGAATATTCCGGAATATGATTTTCAAATGTTTTATAAATGAGATGACTGTGTTGAATTGTATCTGTATATAATGTAGTGTAATTGTGTATTTGCACTAGCTATTTGAATGATAACCCCTTAAATGGGGAAATGCGTCTTATGCATTTTAGGTATCGGTCGAGCTGAGGAGCCGGCACGGGACACGCATACAAAGGATGGCCCAGCATGATGATGAGACTCGAGTCTATGTTAGATGTTTTGTTATCATGTTTACTTGGGTGTCGGAGTTAGTCTGGTAGTTTTACGAATATTGTCGGAGTCCTATGCGTGGGCAATGAACTTGTGTTACCTTATGCTTTATGATGTATAACTAAAATATTTTGGCCGAGGCCATGGCCCTATTTTACCATTATTAATGTGTCCTATGGGATTTCTTTTGTGGATTACGTGTCATGCGTTAGCCTGGTAGACCTTGTGAAGGTTCTACGGCATGTAATGTCCCTTGTGAGACTTGGGGTGTTACAAGTCATGGCGTTCTTTTCAAGTAGTATAGCGAGTTGGTTCATTGTCATTTTGAGAGATATTTGTTAACTGCAGAGAATAATTTAAGATTCGTTAGTGATTGTTTAATTATGATCCGAGTAAAGAATTTAAGGACTTTCTTTATTCATAACTCGACTCCCACTATTTTATCGGTATTTGCACACTCCCATGTGAAATCCGGAAGTCACGATTGACTTCTTAGTGGTGATCGAGTTCTTTACAAAGTTTAATAGAGGGCAACCCATATGGTTTGTATTCTATCATTTTTTATAAAATGGTGTCTAACACCAACCCATCTAATTGATGATTTAATCTTCTTTTACCCCTAGTTCACTTGCCCCCAACCCATTTGATTTCTATGGCTCGCTGAACTATCTAAGTTTAAACCGTCAACTCCTATTAGTCTGACAATTGAATCTTACCCGGCAACCCATACAATTTCTAGGGGTTTGATTTGTCACAACCAAAGGCATCTAATGTACTCAAGGAATTTGTCAACCTTCCCCAAAAATATTACCCCGACATACTCAGAAGAATAATATTTCAGTTTAGATTTCAATTTTCCATGAGTTTGATGAAGGGTAGGAAACCTCGTAATCTTTATAACTTAGTGTTTGTAAGTGGGAGTTTAACGCAATTATATATTACACTTTGCACATTAATACATTTGTAACCGCCGCGTTTTGTCGGTTTGTTTGTCATACAATATGAAAACATGCACAACCTAAAACTAACAACATGCAGTTCATGGACCGTTCCTAAGTACCGAGTCTTCATCGACTCGATAAAAATACAAGTAATCTAATTACAAATCTTGAATCTTCGTCTTGATGGCGGTTCGTCCTCGGCTCTTCATCATAGCTAATTTATTACATTTATAAATTTGCATCCTATATAAATTTACCAAAAAAAAATAATTGGCTCAAAACGGCCATTACAACCCCATCGAATAAAGATTCGATAAACTAAGTCCATGAATTACATCACCATTAAAAAATAATGCAACCATTATATTAATAAATAACAATAATAATTAATCTAAATATGGATCTAATCAACAAAAGATTAATCCAATTAATTCTCTTAAGAATAAAATTACCATAATTATATTTTAGTCAAATTAAATCCAATTTAATTTGCTCGAAAGTAATTTTCCGAAGGAAATATAAAAATAGAGTCGGAAAACACAAGGCCCGGGCCAAGCCCGCTGCCCGGCAGGGCCGACCACTCGACCGAGCAGCCAATGAAGTGGCTCGGCCACGTCGCTTCCTCACGGCAGTGACTTTGTCACGGCGATCCTCGATAGCCCTAGCTGCCTGGTTCGGCCATTTTTCTGGCTCGTCTTTTCGTCCCGAATCCAAAAATAATATTTTTCTAATTTTTATATTACACAACAGTTTTTCAAAAGAAAAATAGATGTATATTGCAACATAAAATCATGAAAAATAATTTTTAGATGAACAACTTAACATTAACAATTACAACAATTATGATTCTAAATCATAAATAACCAAGCATTCCAAATGCAAATATCGAATATATGATCGCATAGATCTCGCTCCAATATCACTATTGGGATTAGGTGATTAAAATCGAGATACGCAGCGGAAAAATATACCGATCCAACCGGATAAAATCAAACCCCAAAAACGTATCGATCAAGCATCATATAAACGAATATAAAATGATGAAGATAAAATTAAGAGATCATACCCTCGTAGACCTTTGATAATATCTTCTTGAAGGCGAAAATAGGCATATTAATTTATATTTATATTAATTTATTTTCATGATTAATAATTCGCATATTAATACAATTTTATATATAAATTTTATGTTAAAAATAATTTGAAGATACATATTGAAATAAATAAATATATATTTTGTATCTTATTCCATCATATTTATTACTAGTCATCTCAAGATCAAAAGACAAAGTATTAACAAAAACATTATTTTATATTTCAAAAATGACTATATAAAGCAAAAGATCGCATTACTGCTCTCCAAAATAACAATCAAAAGGATAAGTAGCATAGAACTTGTCACATTATAGTTTGCAATGGGTAACTACATCAGAGAACCACTAAAAAGATCCTTTAGGTAAACTGGAAAAAAATAATTATAAGGACTATGATGGACTCAATGTGCTCTCAAATTTTTACAGAAGCAATCAGCAGCTTCCCACTCTTTGTCTTCCCTTCCGGTCACATCCTCAACTTGTATGATCATGTGCTCTCTCATTTGGCGCAAATTGAATATGATACTGAGTTTCTTGATCCATTGCCTTGCAAATAGAATTACATTACTACATAAGTAATCACTGAATTGATCGATGCAATAATTAATGAACTACTAACCTGTAATAGTTGAGAATGACTTGAAATATATTGATGACTTGAAATATATTGACTTCTAGGAATCATTCCCTGATATTAAAAAAAAAATAACCATTGTTCCTGAGAATAATTCATTCATAAGTTTTAAGCAAGACTCAAGGAAAAAAGGACTAATTGAATTTCTCATATTCTTTCATTGTATCAAAACATCCTTACTATTCTGATCAACGAAAATGATTTGGGCATAAGTATGACATATTTGGAACCAGATGCATTGACCTCACAAGAAAAAAGCATTCACACCCAAAACTTAAATTTCTACTCCCTGACAATAATTTCTAATGTACACAACAACTATAAACTCTTAGACAAATTTTAGTAGCAAAGAATAACTAACCAGAGATATATCTTCGTGAGGATGAGACAATAGTTGAGAATGACTTGAAAAATATTGATTCCCATGAGCAATTCCCTAACATAGAAGTACATGAAAAAAATTATTGTTAACTGTATAAAGAAGTTATAGTTTAATATGCTAATCTGTTTTAGCTACAAGTTGATATAAAGAGAACAAAAATTTAAAAAACTAACCAGTGAAATGTTATTTTGGATGGGAGATAATGGAATATAAACTTGGCTCGTAGGAGTTGTTGAAATAGATTCTGTTACTTCTACATTTTTCTTCTTTCTCTTTTTGTGATTTCCAAACAACTTTTTGGTCGAGGTTCACCTCGAACACCCCCTTATTTTACTTTAATCCCCTTTGCCCGAATAAGAACTCTTTCTTCTTGACATGATATTTGCTTGCCTGCCTCAATCTCAGGAGTGAGACTCAAGTCTTGAGCCGATCTTACCCTTTTCCTTAACTCCAAATTTGCTGCTTCAAAGTATCTATTTAGATATTCATAACCCTCTTCATCACGAGATGCTATCTCCACAAGCTTTGTTGCGTCCCTGCTCAAATCTTTGTACCGCCTTAATAGTGCTAGTTTAGGAGTCTCAAGTTCAGTGGGACTCTCATAAGCCCTTGCAACTTTTACACTGGCTTCTTTAGTCCAACGCTTCATTATGTATTTAGGAGGAATGATTTTCACATCTTGGCGCTCAAACACTTTAAGCACATGACGGCATAATATTCCAACAAACTCAAACTTTGAGCAACTACACATAATAGTTTCTTCCTGGGAGTTGAGTGTCACAACATGCTCCCGTATTTTACCAAACATGCTAATTTTATACACAATTATTGGTCCATTATTTGAATAACCTGTGACTACTAAATTTGTAGCTAGCTCAAACTCCTTTTGAAACCAGTCAAACACGTTAGCAGTATATACATCCCTGGCATGTCTCAATAAAATTGCATCAACTTTCAATCTTGGTATCTTTTGAGTCATTTCATAGTTGCTAACCAGCTCTCTATACCTCACATCATCCAAAACCCTTTCAAAATGCTCAAAAAAGCGCAACACATCTAACTTAGAACTCAAATACCTTTTTAGAGTAGCATTGAAACTCTCGCTTAATTGTGTGCTTTTCATGTCAGCGCAAAATGTGTGTCTCCCATACACCATTGCCCATTTTTCCTTCTCCTTGAAAGTGTCTTGCAACCATGAATTTTCTCTAAGATCATATTTCTTCAACATAGTTTCCCAAGCTTTTAAAAATTCATCTTCCTCTTCGAAATCATACATGCATCTCTGAAAATCTTGAGCAAATGGACTTGAACTCTTGTAAAGATGAGAAAGATGCTTTGCTGCATTTTGATGTAGATGCCACACACATAACCGATGTTTGGTTTCTGTTAAAACAGATGAAATGGCACCACGCATCGCATGATCTTGATCTGTGAGAATTGTTTTCGGCTTTTTTCCATGCATTGCTTGAACAAAAGATTCAAACAACTATTTGAATGACTCCTTAGTTTCGTCATATAATAAAGCAGCCCCGAACACCACAGTCCCTTTATGATTATTGACCCCAACAAAAGGTGCAAATGGTCTGTGATCTCGATTTATTCGGTAGGTAGTGTCAAATGAAACAACATCGCCGAATTGCTCATAATCCAGCCTCATCTTTGAATCGCACCAGAAGACATTAGTTATTTGGTCTTGGGAATCAAGCTGAACGGAGTATTGAAATGAAGGATCTTCATCTTGTTTTTTCTGGAAGTAGTATAACAAACTTCCTGCTTCCCCGAGCTTCATATCATACTGTCGCTTACTACTCAAATAATTTTGCAGGTCCTTGTGACTAAACCCGAGGTTTTCCCTGCCACCTGCTTCTCGGCTCATAAAATCAAAAGTTTCTTTGGGATTCAGTCCCGACTTTGCAGCCAAATCAACTTCAACACTTTGAACAAAATTTATCTTTCTTCGACACCTAAATAAGTGAGATTTCGATGGTGTTACTAGTCCATGATTGTGCTCATCACTAAATTTCGTTATCACATATCGCATATTTGATTGCAGACTAATTATCATGTGAGCCAAACAACCGGTCCGTGTTTCTTTTCGAGGATTTTTTGCATCTGAATCACATCGAAACCCTTCTTTTGAACAAGTGTATTTTCTCGATGTTATCATATCTGTAGCTGATGAGCAGTTTAACCAATATTTTCTAATGCCAAAACCTTTTAATCTCGAGTAGTTGTTATAAAACTCATATGCAATACCCTCTGAGTCGAATTCCATACCTATTTCTGGCGTGGTTGAGTTATTTGCTTTGGGTGTGGCACAACTCGATTCTTCATCAATATTTAACGTCGACGATTTCTCGCTTCCAGTTTCCATTTTCTTGGATAGCCTGTATTAAGCAAAAAAAAAAAAATTAATAACGTTTCATGTAAATGCAGCAAAAGTTTGAACATACAGTTTCATAAAAGAAAAAAAAAATATTAGCTTCTTCTCAACAAAATTGGAGCAACTCTTATTTCCCCATTCCAATTGCAGCCACACTATTTCTTACTTGAAGAAAAGATTGAACAATATCAACCTTAATTTATACAATCGGGCAATCGGGTTGGGGGATGATAATTGATACCTGAAATTTTCCTTCTTCTTCGTTTCAGAGGTAGTGGGAGAGACCCGCGGCCAAAGGACCAACACCACCGCCGCGGGAGGAGAGATCGCCGCGGGAAGGAGAGACCGACGCGTAAGGGACCAAATCCGGCGCCGAGGGGACTGGAGCTACCGAAACCGCCGGGGAAAAGGAGCTGCCGCCCGCCGTAGATTTTTTGCAGCGCGGAGAAGAGTCGCCCGCACTGATTTGGGAGATACCATCGTGAGGAGCTGGGATATTTTCACAGAGATAAAACTCTTTGCTAACAGTAGAAGAGACCGACCCTAGTGGGAGAGACGTTTTTTCTGTGGAGCAAATAAAATTAGGGATATAGTTAATAAATTAACTACTCTAGTTAATCTCCTATTAAAAGAAAACTCCCGTAGTTAATTTATAAACATGTGGACCAATAAGAGTGTGCTAAATCAAACTCTACAAATAACTCTATATTAACAACTCTATAAAAGACTGTCCCGTAAGAAACAAATCACAATAAATTGTAATTTTCAGGAATGCAACGAATTTAAACTACATCAACGGCAGGTATTACTAGTTCAACATGAAATCACAATAGTCCTTTTAGATACACAAGCAACCAAAAACAACACTCCCATAAATTATTTGAGAGATCATTTGCATTCCGTCAAAGGACTACCACACAAACACATATTGTGAAAATACACCGTATAATCGAACACCTGCAGACTGCCCCCGACGGGAATCCGGCCACACAGCCTGTTGTAACTCACATTCAGAGAAATCAGATGAATATCAGCTAATCCCGCCGGCAGGCTCCCGAAAATCTTGTTATGGTTCAAATCCAAGTTCTGCAAATTCTCGGAGAACTCGACCTTGGAAAAATCGAAGCGGAACAAGTTCCTCGAAAAGTCGGCGTTGTTCAAACTCTTGTTTTTTCCGAACATGAACGATATGTCCCCTTCCAGCCGGTTTCTAGAAACATCCAATAGGGTGAAGTTGGTGTGGCCCAATCTCGCCGGAATCGGGCCGGACAGTTGATTATGGGACATGTAGAGATAGAAATCCTTCACCTTAAAATCCGCGAACGATGCAGGAATGCCGCCGGTGAGCTTGTTCCGGTCCAACAGCAGGCCGCTGAGCTCCGGCAGCTGAGAGAGCCACGGCGGGATCGAACCGGTCAACCCGTTGCGCGACAGTCCGATGTACGAGAGTTTCTTGAGGTTTGCGAGGAAAGATGGGATCGGGCCGGTGAGAAGATTCTGTCTTAGATCGAGAAAGTTGAGGTTCGAGAGTTTGGAGATGGCCTGTGGTATTTGGCCGGTGACGTTGCAGACGTGGAAGGCTAGGTTTTGGAGGTAGGGGAGGTCGCCGATGGCGGCCGAAATGGGGAGGTGAAGGTCGGTCTGAGAGAGGGCAAATTTTGTAACTCGGTTGGTTTTGTCGTCGCATGCCAACACGGTACCGTACCAGTCGCAGCAGTCGGTTTTGGGATCCCAGGAGATGAGGACGTAAGGGTCATTGAGGTCTTTCTTGATTTGTAGGAGGGCTTTCTTGTCATTTGGGTGGCATCTCTCTGAGAGTGTGAGAGAGGAGAGAGAGAGGAACAGGAAGAGGTAGAAGAGAGCAAGAGTTTGAAAAAGGGTAAAAATCATTGTCATTTCTTGCTTAGTTATGATATTCGGTTGGGTGTTTTATACAAAGATGAGGGGCAAATTCGTCTTATTGTATTGTGAATGCGACTGGTCGATTTATGACACTAACAGTTGCTTAATTTCAATAATATACAGTTACACACGCATATTTACAGGTACAATGTGTATTACTGCTAACTTAGCTTTCTGTAGTCAAAATCTTAGCCAACAACACACAGTGAATAGTACTACAATTCAATTTATTATTCTCTGTGTTTAGAGCTGGCGAATAACTCGATTTGGGCACGGATCATATTAGGTCAACTCGCATGCAGCTCGTGGTTAGTCGGTTGGTTGATTAAGTCGTAGGGGTTGTTGAGGTCATTCTTGATTTTGAGGAAGGCTTTTTTGTCATTCGGGTGGCATCTCTCCGAGACTGAGAGAGAGGTGAGACATACGAAGATGAGAGCAAGAATAGGAAGATGGCTGGCTGGGGACGAATCATGGTTTCTTTTCTTTCTAATTAGTAATTACTATATTCGACAGAGTATTTGAATAGAGGTGTGAGATTATTTGATTGTGATCTTCTGGGGGTAATTAAATATGAGGGTCAAATTAGTCTTTTGATATATTTATATTATATAGCTAGATTAAGCTTTTGCATTTTTTTTTATTATCAAGATCAATTTATTAAAAAAAAAGTGCTGATTACGGACACCAACCAACCGACCGAAATGCAAAAACAAATCAAGAAATAAAAGCACGAGAAAGTAAAAATTTCAATTTTTTTAACTCAATTTGTAGGCTTACACCTAACTATTACACTTAACTATGTCTGAGGATAACAGTTCCGTTTTCTCATTACTGCCACCAAATTAAATCGCGGGATGTGCACGAACTGATCAGTGTCTTGTCGGATTCTGCTGACGTACAACCAGATCCTCCCAGATAAAGAGAACATGAAGCCCTCCCCCGAATCGAACTCACACTGATGATATTCAGTATGAGGTCCTGTCAAAGACTTAATTAGAGCGTATATGCCCCGGGAAATATTTTTGAAATGAAGACAAGAGGGACATAACCCCTATCCTCCACCCCACATGAATTTCAAGTTAATCCCACACATGGACCGTCAAGATAAATAAAATTTTGAAAGCTAACAAACTCCAACAAAACAAAAAATTACATCCAATACCCCATAATACACTCCCGAATCATATTCTCCCATGCGAATTCAACAATTACAAACAACCCCTCAGTGTTGACCAAAATCGGCTGGGGCTTTCTCTCTCCGCCAAAATGGATAACACATCAACATAACATTAAATAAAAGCAAAATTAAATTCAAATTTAAATTGATAATAAAGTAAAAGAAAAATTAAAATATAAATCCCAACCAAACCCTTATATCTCCCCTAAGAATCATCAACCATCTTTCAATTTTGAAAAAAAAAATAATTATATTAGTTAATGTGACATAATTAAATAACTATATTATTTATTATATTAAAAAATCATATTGACAAATAAATTACAATTATATACACTAAATATTGTAGTTATCATTTCAGATTTAAGTTCACCAATTATTGATTATGCTACTTTTCATATCAAAAAGCACAACCTTTTAGCAATTAATTATAGATTCAATAGAAATATCGCAGCTATTTTATATATTTCATGATATTAATAGATTTAATTAATTATTACTCCATTGGTTTTATATTAAGTACATAATTACATTTACCCCGTGAAATATACATGATCAAGTACATAAACACCCAACTGATTGTTACCACCTAAATTAAATAAGAAAAAAGAAAAAAAATAAAAGAAATTCAATTACCAGAATTAAAGAAAAACAAAAACAAAATAACTCAATGGCATTTTCGTGAATATGTTGAACTTTCCTTGACACATCAGCAAAGTGTGCTTCCATGTCAGCGGGAGGGTTGACTTTCGGGATAGATTGTGATCTCAACATGTATTATAGGGTGTAATCTATAATTTACGAATTAGTGGGGTAAAATCTGTAATTAGACCAAATTTAAGGGGTAATCAAAGTAATTCGCCCCCAACAAAATTATAAAAATAAGTCAGAAAAAAACAGATTCATGACGTCAAGTACATGCCTTAGATTTAGATGTGATCGCTATATTTTTTTGGGTGGCTTTCTATCCCGCCCTACACGACCAACACTCTCCACGCCAAGTACATATTTTTTGAAGGTGATAACTGATTTTTGTTTTTTCTTGTTTTGGATGGGGTCCAACCAACATCCACCGCAATTCGTTCGTCAATATTCTCGGGTTGATATATCCTTGCCGCCACCTCAACAGAATCAGAAGCATGTGGGCCCGATGCTTTCTCAAGTGATAATGGAACCTCAACTCTAAGTTTAGTGGCCTCATCCTAAGCGGAAAGATCCATATGAAAATGTGGCATAATAGTTTTTTTTTTTTTTTGAAGAAGCGACTTTCATTAAAAACACCCACGAGACAAGCTATCTCCAAGGCAGAGAAAGCAAGCCCGAAATAAAAGAAAATTACATTATGTCAAATTTACACCGCTTATCCCAAACCGCCGCCCCCCTTTTGAACCTATTTTTGAACCATAAAAAACCGAACGACTTAACATCCGAAACAACATCCATCACCTTAGGCGTCTTGCCTGAAAACGCCTTGTCGTTCCTAGCCATCCAAAGCCTCCAACACACTATACAAACGATACCTTTGACCAGCAGCTTCTTATCACCTGTAACTCCAATATGCTTGTGCAAATTGACCAAATCTTTAGTCGAAAAAGCAAAAATATTAGGGATACCGCACCATACAGAAATACCATTCCAGACTCCCGCTGCAAAGCCGCATCCTGTGAATATGTGATCCCCCGTTTCTTCCCCTTCTTCACATAAAACGCACAAGCAATCTTCGGTAAACACGTTTCTTTTAACCAGCTCAATCTTAGTCGGGAGACGATCTAGAAATGCCCGCCACATAAAAATGTTACACTTACCCGGAATCCACTTACACCACTGAAAGTCGAAGTGATCCGACACCAGCGAGGACCCAGTTAACCACTCTTTAGCCGCTGCCACTGTGAAAACCTTTTTATTTTTATCATTCCATTGCCATTTGTCTTCACCCCTACCAAAAACAAGGCCATTTAAGAGAAGTTCCAAAGCAGCCCTCTCCGAAAGCTCGTCATTAGATTCTGGAGCTTTAGTCCAGCACCAAACCAAAACAGTACCATCAACCGCCTGAATACAACGCTCTACAACCTTGCAACCTTTATATTTTTCCAGCCGAAACAAGCATGGAAATATATCTTTCAAGGTCTCATTGCAAATCCAAGGATCGATCCAAAAACGAATGTCCGAACCACTACCCATTACACCGCTTATCATATTATTGATGCCCAATCCACTCATTTTCAGCTTGTTAATGCAAACAACCAGATTTTTCCACACTCCCGTGACGCCCCATTAACCGGAACCGCTCCCCACCTACGATTAAACCCATAAATTGAGTCAATAACCGTCCTCCATAAGGCATGCTTTTCAGTGAAATATCTCCAGAACCACTTCATGAGTAAAGCTTTATTATTCGACTCCAGCTTAGCAATACCCAAACCCCCTTCTTTCTTAGAGCGAGTCATCTTATCCCAAGCTACCCAACTCATCTTCTTTAATTCATCCGAACCACCCCATAGAAACCTCCTCATTAACGCTTCTAGATTATTAACCACTTTACCCGGAGCTTTGAACAAAGAAAAGTAGTAAGTAGGCAAGCTATCTAGAACCGATTTTATTAAAGTGACCCGACCGCCTATAGAAAGAGTATTTACTTTCCACTTAGACAACCGCTTCCGAAAAGTCTCTACCACTGGATCCCAATTAGTGGTCCTATTCATGTTTGCCCCTACCTTGATGCCCAAATAAAGGAACGGAACCGTACCCGATTTACAACCCAAATCCGTCGCCTTAGACTCCACCTCGCCATTACTCACCCCGACCCCAAAAAGAACAGATTTAAATAAATTGATCTTCAGACCCGAACAAAGAAAGAAAACTCGGAGAATCCTTTTCATGTTCGCAAAAATCAAGCTAGACCAATCACCCATTAACATCGCGTCATCCACATAGAGTAAATGCGACATAACAGGACCATTCTTAGGCAACCGCACACCATCGAAGGCACCAATGAAACAAGCTTTCTTGATTAAACCCGAGAAAGCTTCCATCACAAGAATAAATAAAAAAGGAGAAATGGGATCGCCTTGACGAGTACCTTTTTGACAGTTGAACTCAAACGTGGGAGACCCATTTACTAAAATCGATGATCTCGCCGAGGACAAAATACCATGAATCCATTTACACCAACGAACCGGAAAACCCATCTGCTCAAGAATGGACAACAGAAACTCCCAATTCACGTTGTCGTAGGCCTTATCAAAGTTGATCTTGAACATAAACATCTCCTTACCAACCTTTCTCGCCCACGACAAAATTTCATTGATCATTAGAGGACCATCCAAAATATATCTACCATTTAAGAAAGCGGACTGAGAATCCGACACTAGCTTCCCAATAACCAGCTTTAACCTGTTCGCCAAGACTTTGGAAACGACTTTGCTTATAATCCCAATCATATTAATAGGCCGGTAGTCCCCCAGTTCCGTTGGATCACCCAGTTTAGGAACCAATGTTATAAAAGACGAACCAACCCCTCTACTAAACGTACCAACCTCATAAAAATTCTGGAAAATATCGACAAAGTCAGCCTCAAAAAACTCCCAAAATCGCTTTATGAACCGAAAGTTAAAACCGTCAGGCCCCGGGGCTTTATCATCCCCACATTCAAACACGGCACCTTTAATTTCTTTAGCCGAAAAACGACTCACCAGGCCTTCCGAATCTGACTCGTCCAACCTCCGGAGATCAAAACAAGCTAGTTTCGGCCTTAACCTCCATTTCTCAGTGAATTTATTCCGAAAAAAACCAAGGACCTCTCTTTTAATAACCGAAAAATGAATTAACAACACGCGGTCAATAGATAATATTGGACCCCATGCCATGTGAATATGTGATGTCTAGTCCAATTTAATTACCGGCAGGGATCCTCTGCAGTGCAGCACCCTGCTGTGCTGCACTGCACCGTCGGATTTGACACGCACACACACACACACCCATGCGGGTGTGTGTAATCCGACGGTTGGGATGCAGCACAGCAGGGTGCTGTGCTGCAGAGGATCCCACTTTGTGTTTTCTCTAGTATTTGACTGATCACAGATCACAATACAAATTTCGTTACACGTTGTATGCGGCGAATCCATGGCAAATTCTTGGGGACAGAGTGAGATTACTATAATGGACAAAACATATTAACTATGATAGACATGGCAAGAGCACTTAAAAAGTTGTTCAGTTTGTCATATATAAAGACGGAGTGAGATCACTCATAATACATACTCTCCTACCTTCTCCACGGCATACCTCAACCCCGATCCACCACATTTAGCTTCTATTGAGGATCGTTTCGAGAAAAGGAGGTCCTCCTTTCTGCAAGAGACAATTCTACCAGAAACAATGCGGGGAATCCATGGGCAAATGTCACCAAGCCTAACTATGCCATGGGTGATTTCTTTTTTGATGATGAAATAACGACTGGTGACAACAAAATTCACACATTTTCGTCAAGCCCAGACAGCCCTATTCCACGAGTGGTCATTGAACCGGACCTGCTGGCATCGATTTACCAGGAATGGAAGGAGACAATTATTTTTCAAGTCCCAGGACGCCCTTGGAATATTGAACTGCTACGATCTAGAATTGAAAAACTATGGGATATCAAAGGACCATATGATCTCATCGATGTGGGGAGGAATTTGTTCATTATCCGGGAAATTGATGCTCGCAAGCGGGAAGAAATACTAACCAAAGGCCCATGGCAAATTGCAGGGCACTTTATAGCAATGAGGAAATGGTTTCTGGATTTCGACCCGGTAACATATAAAATCGACACTGCAATAACATGGGTAAGAGTTCAAAATCTTCCACCATAATTTTATAGAGGGGATATCCTTCGAAATATTGTAAAATGCTTGAGAGATCCTATTAGGGCTTATGCGAATACCTTTTGGACGACACACGGCAAGTTTGCGAGGCTTTGTATACAAGTAGATCTCTCAAAATCCATTGAAAGAGGTGTGGAGATTAATGGCAAGACGTACAGAGTCGTTTACGAAAATTTACAAACTCTGTGCTATTTGTGTGGGAAGGCGGATCACATTGATAAACATTGCACCCGAGCTAGAATGAACTCTCAAAATATGGAAACGGATATACAATCAAAATTAGATGAACCTCCACCTGTTGAGAAGGGTGGATATGGCCCCTGGTTGCAGTTTGAACGAAGAAACTCGGGCTCTCAGATGAACGGAGCACGCAAGTCTAATGGCTTTCATAACAGCAAAGGGAAATATGTATCGCAAGAAATAATTAAGAAAAACAATGCCTTGTATACTAAAGAGTTAGGTAAATTGCCATTGGGGGAAAATAGAACGGGATCCGCGAAGATGGGCCTCTTGAAAAGAGTGACCCAAGCAATCATACCCGCAGAAATTACAATTGTAAATACATTTGGGGTCTTAGATGGTAATAAAGAGAATAAGATTTAGTCTGCCATAAACTCTTTTCCTAATTCAACTAGGACTCCAAAGTTACCTTATAACAGAACAACGGCCAAGGCTAGCAGATACACGAAGAAAAATTCGACTATGATGGCTAGCATGGTGGGATTCTACGAGGAAGAGATGACAAAACTAAAGGAGTACAAAATTTAAACATTTATCATAGAGACGAGGATGTAACCCAAACTTGAAAGTGACACCATTTTTCTGGCAAGTGGAAGCGGAGGTTTTTTACACGATGGATGCAATGGACATTTAGGATGAGAGAACGTCGGACTTGATTCCAGGATGAGTGTATGGGAGTACCGATGCATTCTAATCTCTCCTACTTAAATTATTAACATCCTCGTCAAATCTGAACAAAGCTCGGTCGATGTTGGATTCAAAAAGTAGCTCGTCGGGATCAGCGGTAGCGCACACCTCTAGCTGTGTAGAACTTTACCACGAAGAGCACTTTATCCCCACACTTCCAAATTGAGACATGGCTGTAATACCATTTGTAACGCCTCGAGCCCGATAGCACGAACTGCTATATGTATCTCACACACTGGCTCACTAGGCAACATCTTGGATCAACTGAACTACCACAAGCCCACCGAAAAGTCCACGGATGATATTGGTGACCATAGTAGTGGATGAGCATCTCATAAGTAAGATATAAATCCATATCTATATCGTACTCTTGCATTGGTTTTTGCAATACATCTACATCTGCATCATTCCGCTCATGTACTGCTTTCTGCAATACATCTGCATCATTCCGCTCATGCACTGCTTTATGCAATACATCTGCATATTTTTCTCTTGCAATGCTTTCTACAATACATCTGCATCGTCCTCCCCACTTCTATGTTCATATCTAAACATATTTATCGATGTATTGAACTTTAGACAGTCACCATGGGCATGGAACATGTAGAAGCGAGACTTTGACGACTCCATGCTTCTCTCAACGAAGTTTGTTTACTAAACAACATTGTTATAGTACTGGGCAATACGTCCCAAAAATAATTTGTTCGTTGTCAATGGCGTGGTCACAACCTACAGTTTAATAAATAGTGCAAAACAATACATCTTTGACATTTGACTATGATATGTCCATACTTTTGCCATATTGTGTTGCTTCAGGTTGTGATTCTTGGAAAGTTTGGAGGGAAATATTATCAAGCCCTCGTATCGCAACTCCTAAAATGGGGGTTAGAAATTCTTTAGAAGTATTAATTGGTGTGGGTCGATAAACACCCTGGCAAGGAGAAAAGGGGAAAGCATCGGGAATACCATATTGGGCAGCAATTAGCCACATGTACTCTCTAGAACTGATAGTTTGTTGAGAAATTTATGAGAATGGAAAAGGAAGAGTTTGTGCATAAACAGATTGTTGAAAGTTTTGGAATTGATGATTTAACTGCATAGCCAAAAATTTTTTGTATATTTTGCAAGTAACGAGAATATTAGACAATGGACTATCATTTGTATCAGATGAATCAAGCACATTGAAGTTTCCTGTGATATTGTTTATATTCATATCTAAACAAAAAATATTAAGCAAGCAAATTGTATTGATGGTGAAATGAGAATACAGATAACGAGTGGAAAAATATCGGATACCTGTGTAATACCCGATTGTGAATTTATTTATTATCATTCAGAAATTGTCGCTCAGTAATTTTCACTCTTTAATAATCATTCATCATTCATATTCATTCATTGTGTTCACCGTTCGGCATATTTTGAATCGTGTATCAGTTATCATTTGTCTTTCAACATTGTTTGAGAATCGAGACGAGAATATTATTATTATCATTGTATTTGGTAGCCTGTGTGTGGGGTGTAGCGCACGCTACGTACTCTTTATAGCGCATGCTATTTGGGTACTGGTAGCGCACGCTATTGTTCAACATTAGCGAACGCTAGTGTAATTGAGGCAGACAATCCAGTAGGTACTGGACTGAAATGGAGAATTCGTAGCGCACGCTATGAGTGGTAAATAGCGTATGCTAGTTGTATTAGTAGCGCACGCTAAGTCATAATAGTAGCGCGCGCTAAGGCTCGAGCAGGCGGAGGACAATAGGTTCTGGACTCCAATATTCTGGACACCAACTATCAGGTAGCGCGCGTTAAACTCGGTTAACATACGCTAAGAGTAAGGCGTTAGCGCACGCTACAACTTACGTAGCGCATGCTAACGATGCAGGCAGAGTTCACTGGACTACCCGGTGAACCCGATAGCGCGCGCTATTCTCAGAATCTAGCGCACGCTAAGCTGGGTTTAGTATAAATAGGACATTTCAGCCCCATTTCGGCATTTTTCCTTTTCTCCTCATTCCTTGGGCGATTTTGGGAGATTTGTGAAGATCTCTTCGAGATACTATCATCTATCAACATCTTCAAGCTCCTAGTACGAATTATTCAATGTTTAATCCTCTCCACGACTCCAAATCAAGGTAAACTTTGTATAACCCTATTTCGGGATTTGGGGGTTTTCCTTCCGATCTCTTCGAGTTAGCTTGCTAATGTGTTGGAATATGTTGAGTATGGATTATCTACCTTAGATACATGTGTTCCTACGGATTTATTGGTGTATTTTCCGAAATTGTTGAGTATTTGGGATGGTTGAGTGTGATTCACTATCTAGAGGTTTTCTTACCGGAATACATGTATCGTGGGTAGTGTTTTCGGGTGGATTCCAACTCATTTTACTACAGATGGGTTATTAATAGCTGATTACGAACTTGTCTAGGTTCGGAGTTGTCGTTTCCCTTCAACCTTGGTACCTCGGCGTTCGTACCCTTTCCTCTCATTCCAGTCAAGTTAATTCTTGCTCAGTTAAAAGGATAATCATTCCTTTCATTATTGTTCATTCATACAAATAATTCATTCATAGTATATCAATCGTGTTGATACTTGTAATTATTAAACTAATCATCTAATGCACGAGGAACAACGGTTCCAAGCATTTCATTTGAGCTATCACTCATTGCGTTATTGATTCACCATGGTGAGTCATTCTTGGCCTTGTCGGATTTCTATTTATTATTATTCATTATGGTCTCTTTTTGTTCTTGTGACCTTATGGGATCGTATTGCATTGCTGGATGGTAGATGTGTGGAATATTTAGTCAGGCACACAATGGTCATGTGTTATGCGGGTAATCCGACACATTGGATCGTGCACATGGTAACGTGCCTCCGTGAGAATAATTAGGTACAAGTGCGTGTGTTTATGCGGGTTTTCCGAACACTCAGAGACTTGTGTACTTGCACATCCCATCTCGGGCGTACTATGATGCCCCTCTTTCAGACTTGATTTCATAACTAAGACATGTGATTATTGTATTTGTTCAACTCTTGAGGATTGTTGTTTTGTGTAACTGACCCCATTAGGGATGTTATTTTTAGGTCATGGCAAGGCAAAGGCACGGGAAGAGCATGATGATGGCGAGGAGTCCCAGTGATACTAGTAGGGCCCCCCAGTCCTTTCAAATATTCATGTTTCCTTCATGTGTGTTTCCCGCTGCATTTCCGTTTGGACTTTCATGTTAATTTGGTATTGTATATCTCATCTTCATATGAATATATATGTATTCTGTATTCCTGGGTGTATTGTACTTGAAACTCCTCATCGGAGTAATTGGTAATATAATGTGGTTCGGTACTTCAGTTATATTATTTAAATCATTAATTTTCATTCGCCTGGTGGGTCCCAGTTGGGGGTCCACGATACTGTGGTAGCCGCCTAGTTTGGGGTGTTACAGAGTTGGTATCGGAGCGTGGTTTTGAATACTACTTATTCGAGTCATGTCTCATTGAGAATCATCATTCATTAGACTAGTATCATTGGACTTTCGTGTCACGTATGACCTGTGCAAGCGCCAAGCCCCTCAAACCAAAAGAACGGTATGATTTCTGACGCCATGGTATAATTTTTGGCAATAAGAATCAACTCATTCATCATTCATCAGACAACAATCCTCAATCATCATTTCCTTTGGATCTTGTCGATCATGTTAACTCATTAATCACCCAGTCAATCTCATTGCTCAGTTGTTGATCTTGTGGATCGTATTATCAATCTGGTTAACTTGTTCAGGATAATCATATTAGGAATTTCATCAGATAATCATGTCACCTCAGTTGATCTTTCATGCGATCTTATCATATTCTAGCGTAATGTCGACGATCATTTTACTGCATTATTAATGCGTTCATTGTGTTAGAGCATGTATGCTCATTATTATCATTCCATAACATAATCATAATGCGATATTCATGCGAGATCTATAATTATCATGTGACTTTCCTACTTCAGTATGGATAGAGCTGTCAGAGGACGCAAGGGAAGAGGCCGCGGTGCGGGCTGTAACCTGGGAGCTCGTGTGAATACCCGCGAGAACGCGAGGGACATCATTAGTTCAACAGGTAGCGATACCACCAACTCAGCTAAAGATGCTACTCATTCACCAGTCGATAATCATTCACTGTCAAGGAGTCGTACCCGAGATGCAGCCCAATCGGAAGGTGTTCGGGTTGACCCATTCATATTTATGCAGGGCATGATGGCCCAAATGACTCAGATGGCACGTCTGATGGAGACGATGCAGAATTCAACCACTCAGACTCAGCAGGCTCCTCCGCCATCACCTCAGAGACAAGAGAGGAGTGTGAGCAGTATAATCGGCGAGATCTCTCACCAGAGTCCACCTACTTTTGAAGGCTCATCTGAGCTGGCGGATATTATTCACTGGCTTGAACATTTCAAGAAGCTATTTGCTATGGTGAGTTTCCCGAAGGGCACAAAGTTTCATTCGCGGCTTACTATCTGGGTAAGAGCGCTCACTCATGGTGTCTATCTTTGAAGCCCACCGACGGGTCTTGCACTTGGGACCAGTTTAAGACCCTTATGTTGGAAAGATACTATCCGGCCCCACTCAGGGAGGCCAAGTTATTGGAATTACTCAGTCCCGACCCCTCAGCGGAAGAAGATGTTCTTGCCATCGCCGAGAAGTTTCAGGAGCTACTTCCCTTTTGCCTCATCCATTATCCACTCCGAGGTGGATAAAATCAAGTACTTAAGTAAGAGGTTGAAACCTCGAATGAGGATGCAATTGCTTAATCATCATTGCGCCACCCTGGCCGAATTCATCGAGAAATCTCTTACTTATGAGCTTACCGCTAAGGAAATTGCTAAGTTGTTGGGATTCGGTGCCTAAAACGAAGGCCCAAGGAAGGGTAAAACGAAAATTAATTCGATCTGAATCCCTACGAGGATCGATCGAGCTACGTATATACGAATATTAAAACGAAACACAAGAGATACGAGGAACATACCCTTGTAGTCCATTGATTTAGATGGTGTTTTTCTCTTGAGCTATTCCCCAAGCTTTAGTTGATTTCCCTATAATCCAAACGCTCCAAGCTCTTGGATGATCCAACGCCGAAAGCACCGCGTCTCTGCTTGCCACGCGCCGTAGAAACGAACGGAACGACAATCACCTTGCTATCCTCCATGGATACGGCTAGAGCTAGGATGATGAAGCTTTCGATTGTGATTATAGCACTCTAAGTGTATAACTCACTATCTGTCTTTGATTTCTTGATTTTTCTCCAAGAACCACCAAGAACACATGAAGAAGAAGAAGACTATGAGGAAAAGTTTTTCTCTCTCTCTCACTAATTCATGGATGAATTTGCCAAGAATCAAGTGAGTAACATGATTAGTCTTCCTTCCTTTCTATATACATTCCCAGCCACCAAAAAACCAACTCACCTCACATGAGAGGTCCCTACCAAGTCTTTGTATTCCATTTAAAAATGGAAACAAAAGACAAGAGGAATGATGGTGGAAATGAGGGGGGCGGCCATCTAGAAAGAATGAAAGAGTTCGGTTCATTTGGGACTCCCATGAGTCCAAATAGATAAACTTCGATTTCGTTCTGATTTATTTATATCATTTAATTAATCCAAATAATTAAACATATCAAATACAAAATAATATAATTAATTTTTCCAACAAATAATTATATCTATGAATTAAATTAATCACCCAGTAATTTATTTAATTCATTAGGCCGTAAATCAGTTTATCCAATTAATCGATTTAGACATCCAATGTCCCAAAATTAGATATCTAATATCTAATATTCATAATGATAGAATAAGCTCGATTCATTATGTCGTTAATCCTATTGCGCGACTCGGTAGGTCCGTCTCAATCAGCAATGGGAGGAACCAAAGAGTAGTAGCCACACCTAGCCAACCTGGCGACCTACACTGTACCCCAACTGAGAACGAATGATTGGGATCATTCAAGAACCATTCTGTCGTGAATACCAGTATACGTATAAACCCTTCTTTCAAATGTCCCGATCAAGTTATAGGGTCACGGTCAGTCAAACCCTATCTGTACTTGACGTTATACATGAGTTAATGCAAATCGAGATCATAGAGCTCTGGTGTATCTAATACAACTAGCTCCAATGCTTTGGCCAAAGACTTATGATCTCATATGCCAATAACTGCATAGTAAATATAACCCGTTCACTAACAGGAGAAAGAATTCTATCTTGGTATTCAGTAGGACCTGCCCATCAAGATACACGTCGAGGTTGACCCCCGCCTTCCGATTTACAGGGTCGAACTACTCTAATGAAAATCTTGACGTCACAAGCACAAATCTACTAAATCCTCAAGTCGAAGGTTCACGAATACCTATCACAACCTTTCGATTCCGTCATTGACTGTCCCAGAGTGAAATCCGTGTGACGAATCGAGGGTGAGTCGGTTCGAGTATACTAATACAATTAACATACCTACAACGTGTGCTCCCACTAACCATTAGTGTTCGATAGGCAGTCTCCATGTCAAAGAACACGTCATACAAGTCTTCACGTAAACTTAACACCCAGTCAAGTTTCATCGAATTGCGAACGATTAAGTATTTGACCTATAAACCTTTCCGGCGCCGACCCCCTTATCCAATAAGGAGTGGATCGTTTTCTCTCAAATACACGGACTAGTTTCTATATGTATATTTACGAGTTAGGAATGCCAGTAACTACCAGTAAATAAAGAAACATCCATTTACCTTATGATAATAATTTACATAATTAGAAGTACAATGCCCTCACTCAACATCCTCTGAGTGGCATTCGAGGGCATACTCCTAACAATCTCCCACTTGCACTCAATGCCACTCACTATGGTATCTAATACCCATGTTCTCCAGATGACGCTCCAAGCTAATCTGAGAAAGTGGCTTGGTCAGTGGATCAGCGACGATTGTCGACTGACTCTACTCTATGCAGCACAATGTATCCCTTTGCGAACAAATTCTCTTACGAGATGATATTCTCTCTCAATATGTTTGGTACTGTTATGAAACCTCGGTTCCTAGGCCTGTGCTACCGCTCTGGCAGTGCAGCACAAGGTGTCACGTGAAGTTGTAACTTCTAAATCCTTCCTTTGGAGGCCTCCTAGGCCACTTTATACTCGGCTCAACAAGTGGAATTAACAGTCGCGCTATACTTGGCACTATGTCAAGATACTGTTCCTCCATTAAGAGTAAATATGTAGCCAGAAGTAGACATCGAATCGTCTTTCTGTCCTTGGAAGTCTAATTCAGTGAATCCCACCATATTCAGTTCTCCACCACCATATATAAGAACCACATCTCTAGTCCTTCTCAAGTACTTCAGAACGTTCTTTACGTCAGTCCAATGTTCCCTACCTGGGTTTGCCTGAAACCTACTTACCACGTTCACAGCATGCGCAACGTCAGGTCTTGTACACAACATAACATACATAAGGCTAACCACAACCGATGCATATGGTATATTACTCATGTCCTTTTGTTGTTCCTCACTTTGAGGACACATCTTCGAGGAGAGTTTTATTCCATGTCGAATCTGAAGGAACCCTCTTTTAGAATCATCTATCTTAAATCGCTTTAAGACTTTTATCTACATAGAGGGCTTGGGAAAGGCCTACCATTCTCTTCGCTCTATCCCAGTAGAGTCGAATCCCAAGAATATAGGTTTCTTCTCCCAAGTCTTTCATGGAGAACTTACTCAAAAATCCAAGCTTTCACAGAACTGAGCATTCCCACATCGTTTCTTACACTACTACGAAAATAGGATTCAACATCGCCCAATTTACATCGGTTTTTAAGAAAAACGATGTTAAAAAAAGACGGTGGTGTAATTGTAATTTTTTTAAACATTAACATCAGTTCTTAGCAGAACTGATGTGAATTTCAGTTGTTTAACATCGGTTTTGTAAAAACCGATGTGAATATCAGTAGTTTAACATCAGTTTTTTAGAAACCGATGTGAATATCAGTAGTTTAACATCAGTTTTTTCGAAACCGATGTCAATATCAGTAGTTTAACATCGGTTTTAATATGTAACCGATGTGAAACGTTTATATTTTTCTTTCAACCCTACGCAGGCAGTCTCCCTCCTTTCATCTTTCAATTGTCTTAACACTCAACGAACGCAGTCTTCCCCTTTCGTCTTTCTTCTCGAAACTTGTCCAAGAAAACGATAATCAGTGTTCCTTCATCATCCCTGATCTCAATCGCTCTTCATCATCCATCATCCCCGTTTCATCAATCCCTCAAAGGTGAAAGCTCCCAGCAGCCAAATTTAGGGATAACGAAGCGGTGAAAGCTCCCAGCAGCCAAATTTAGGGCGCGGAGTGAAGGCGGAATGTTTTACACGATGAGAACATGATTAAGTATTATGCTATGCTAGCTAAGGTTGGGTTCACCACTACAATGGAAGTAAGTGACTCATTCCTTTTTTTGCTTGTTATCGTCATCGTTTCTATTTTCCGGTTGCAGTTAAGCCAATAAGCATGTTTTTCCTATCGAATTGCAGTTTCATTCCTGTCATTTAATGTTTTTTCCTCCTGTCACTAACGGTACTTTGAAACCATAGGTACAGCAGTGATGCCCATCTTTTGTTCTAGCAATCGAATTCATCGCTGAAGACGAGGACGTTCCTCAAGCAGGCCACGGCCCAGTGGTGGTGCTAGATTTCCGACCGAGTATTTAGGTAAAATTTTGTTCATCTTACTGCTCGACTCGTGGTATTTTGCTCGATTCTTAGTCGCATTTTTTGTAGTATTTTGCTTCTCTTTTTTTCTTAGTCGCATCTTACTGGGCAGCAGTTGTTTGTGTTGTCCAAGAATTGGTGGAAGGGATTAGGATAGTTTTGGAGTTGATTTTGAGGTAGTTTGATTATTTAGAAGTGTTGAAATCATGTTCTGGAAATATATATATAAATGAGCTGTCCTATTTTGGTTCCCACAAAAAAATGAGTTTTTATTTTATAAGATTTGATTAAAGAAATAGAAAATATATTTTATAACGAAAACGTGGTTGCTTGAACGAATAAAAACAGATTTAAAACGACTAAGTTACGAGGTTTTGAAGATTGACAACTAAATATATTTTTCTGAAAAAGTACTTGCTGTTAGAAATTATCCCGGAGTAAAACCAGACTTTAAAAGATAAACCAAGTAGCCGAGGCTTTAAAATATGATAGTCTACATAAATACCTTCACGTGGATAGGTAGAACTTTGAAAACGGAGTTAAAACGTGTAAGTTATGGCTCGTAGAAGTTTTAGACGAAATATATAATTTTTGACACCTTTTAGTTAATATACATGCTGTCAGGATTTTCCGACTGCTTTTTAACCCGTTTCTAGTCCGAGAAGGGGAAAACCTATAAAAGACTTTTTGTAAATCATGTTTTTACCTTTAAAAGTAGTGCTCGCGCACGTCGTAACTCTTAAAAACAAAGAAGTTATGGTCTATCAAAAGATATGCTGAAAATATATATATTTTTACACTATTGATAGCTTTTAGTTTATGCTGAAAATTAACTTCAAAGTCATTTTTGGACGCCTTAACATCGGAATTAGCTGAAACGGACGAAATAAAAGTTGTAATTTTATATATACATATTAGTCAAGTCGGAAACTTTTCAAAATGTTTTATACTTGTTTAGTCGCTAAAAGTGTATATTACGACTATTGATAGTCAACATCGACAAAACTATATTTTACCAACTAAATCTTTATACAAACATGTACGGGCGATATAACATTTTATAAAATGCATACATAACATATCATTGTTGTGCAACCCAGTGTCAAAACAAACATAATACCATAATAGTTACATTCTTGCGGAATCTTACTAGTTACATTCTTGTTAGATGTTACTTTCGTTTTGAATATCTTCTCGTCATTTGGTTTTGAAACTATTTTGTTTGTCCAAATTGATCTAACAGTCTTAAAATGGATCGAGTTTGGATGAACGCTAGTCGAATAAGTGATGAATATGAGAATGGAGTTGAACAATTTCTAGAATTTGCACAAAAAAATCGACCAGAACCCGATCAAAAGTATTATTGTCCTTGTATCAATTGTGTGAATGGAAGAAGACATGAAGTTGGCAAGATTCGAGAACATCTTCTTTGTGATGGAATTAACAAGAATTATAAAATATGGACATGACATGGTGAATTGATGGACTTTTCAAGTGAGCACTCGAAAGACACTCATGACATTGATGTGGATACATATGATCGAGTTGAAGACATGATTCGTGATGTTGGACAAGAATATTTTCAACGAGCACATGTGTATGATACGTTGAAAAGTGATTCAGAGATACCTTTGTGGCCGGGATGTAAACTCTTTACACGGTTGTCAGCAGTGTTAAAACTGGTTAATCTGAAGGCAAGAAATGGATGGAGTGATAAAAGCTTTACCGAATTGCTTGAACTGTTGACGGAGATGCTTTCAGAAAATAACACATTACCGAATCGTAATTATGAGGCAAAGAAGATATTGTGTCCGATGAGAATGGAGTACAAGAAAATACACGCATGCCCCAATGATTGCATATTATATAGAAAAGAGTTTGAAACATTGCATAAGTGTCCCACATGCGGGGTATCGAGGTACAAATCCAAGTCTGATGATTTTAGTGGTGATAGCACAAAACGAGGTTCCCCTGCGAAGGTGTTATGGTATCTTCCAATAATTCCAAGGTTTAAGCGATTGTTTGCTAATACAGATGATGCGAAGAACCTCATATGGCATGCGGATGGGAGAAAATGTGATGGACAGCTTCGCCATCCGGCTGATTCTTTACAGTGGAAGAAAATTGATAACTTGTTTCCAGATTTTGGGAATGAGGCAAGAAATCTTAGACTCGGACTTGCTACAGATGGGATGAATCCATTTGGTAACATGAGTTGTAAGCATAGTTCATGGCTGGTTATGCTTGTGATTTACAATCTACCTGATTGGTTGTGCATGAAACGGAAATATGTTATGTTATCTATGATGATTTCAGGCCCAAGACAACCAGGAAATGACATAGATGTTTATCTAAGTCCTTTGATTGAAGACTTGACAATGTTATGGGAGGAAGGGATAAACGTGTTTGATGGGTATCGTCAGCAAAGTTTCAAGTTGCGTGCATTGTTATTTTGCACCATTAACGACTTTCCAGCATATGGAAATGTGAGTGGGTATGGTGTTAAGGGGCATCACGCATGTCCTATATGTGAAGAAAACACAAGTTACATACAACTAAAGCATGGGCAAAAGACTGCTTACACTCGACATCGAAGGTTTCTTGAACGTTATCACCCTTATCGTAGATTAAAAAAAGCTTTTAACGGATCTCAAGAGGATGGAACTGCACCTACACCCTTGACGGGTAAACAGGTTTATGATCGGGTTAAAAACATCAATACTATATTTGGGAAGACCAAGAAGAAGGCTATTGAGAAAAATATCTGGAAGAAGAGGTCGATATTCTTTGATCTACCATACTGGTCCCATCTAGATGTTAGGCATTGTATTGATGTTATGTATGTGGAGAAGAATGTGTGTGATAGTGTAATTGGTACACTTTTGAACATTAAAGGCAAGACGAAAGATAATGTGAAGGCTCGACAAGATTTGCTTGAGATGGGTATATGACCAGAGCTACATCCATAATTAGTAGGTAAACGTACCTATTTGCCTCCAGCGTGTCACACTTTATCAAAAAAAAAAAGAGAACAAGTTTTTGCCAGTGTCTACGGGGCATGAAAGTGCCGCAGGGATATTCTTCCAATATCAAGAGTCTTGTGTCATTGCAAGATCTTAAGTTAGTTGGATTGAAATCTCATGATTGTCATGTATTAATGCAACAACTCCTGGTGGTGGCCAGTACATAATGACACACCTCCTCTACGTGTCAGCACAAAAGGGAGTTGTATTGTCGCTACAAACCCCTCAGGGGAGGAGAAAAACGTGGACAAGGTCGATCGAGTTGAGTTGTATATCGATGAGCATCCTCCTCGTCTAGTAGCCCTTGGGAGAGTTATTGAGGGGGGGGCAACCTTACACGGTGTGCCTCTATCTGGTGATTTAGCTAGAGTGATGGTTGAAGATATTCGAGACCCTGATGCTCCAGTCCCGGTTCCCACGTCAGAGGTAAGTTTAGTGGGGCAAGCCGTAGGTGGTTTTATTGCATGGCCAAGGCGTCTAATAAAATCTGTTTTAGCACAGGTATTTCTTCCTTTTGTCTTTATTAGAAAAAGTATACATTTTATTAAATAGAAATAGAATAACTAATAATAGTCGAATATAAGGGATATTTTAATTGTGAAACAAAAAATGACTGGATTTTTTTCGGGATTAGGCTATACCTTGGGGTTAGTTTTCGTAATTATCCATATTTTTTTTTGTATGCAGATTCTTGAGAAAATCACATATGCAAATCGGCCATTCCTGAATAACTCACCATATGCATTGTAATTGCCTACAAATAGCCACACACATACACACCAAAAAAAAAAGAAAAATAAGAGAGGAAAGAAGCAAAACATAAGCAACAATTAAGCTTAAATTGTACTCTTCAGTTCATGTTTCGAAAACACTTCTCATCCCATTTAAAGAGTTCTATTGTTTTATATCCGATGTCCTTACTTTTATATTATTTCAAATTTTTTACGGATATTGTGCAACCAAAAAAGAAGCGAGTTCGACCGGTTGATGATTCAGAATCCGTACAAGATCCAATTTTGGAATTGCTTAAAATTTCACCATCCCTTTATAATAATCCTTTGCGGGTGCCGTTGGGTGATTTCTTTGGCCTAGTTAATACTGATGTGCCATTATACATATGCCACACCGATGTTTTAGAAATCTTTCAGGGGAATGATTGGCTTAGCATCTCAGTTATGCAACTCTGGATCACGTAAGTAAATTTTATAACTAATTTTTAATAATATGAGTTTCATGTTAGTGTTATGTCTGAGATTTTGTTAAATCATTTTTGTGTGAGACGTAGCTTTATCATGATGATAGTGTTAATTGAGATTCAATGTTGTTGATGATTATTACATACATTAAACACTTTTGCTAAAGTTAGTGAACAAATTGTGATTTTATAGTGTCAATCGGTTATACAACTCTGATAATAATCTGCATTTAATTTATAGTTATCAAAAGTTAAACTTCTTTTTATTGGATATTAGGTACCTAAAATCATTAATCGTAGACACGATGAATGATAATTTGTATGGATTCCTTGAGCCTCGGTCCATACAAAGTATGGGTAATAAGAAGTCTGAAGCCACATCGTACATTCTACGACATATCCAGGATTCAAAAAAACAGATTTTTCTAGGAGCTTATCACCACGAGTAAGTACAACGACCTAACAGTTAGCGTCAGATTTTAAACAATGCAACACTTTTGGTTAAATAAGAAATTTTATAACTTGTTTATCAAAATTAGCTTGTTTCTTTTCAAAATGTAGGCGACATTGGCAACTCTTGGTAATTTTACCTAAGCAAGGGACTGCCGTGTGGTTTTGTTCATTACATCGTAAGCCCGATCAGGATATCAAATTCATAGTGCAGAGGTAAGGTTCTAAAGAAGTGAAATGAATAAAGATAGAATAATTTATACATTTCTATTCAGTTTTTTTGTTAAGATAAGTTTGGTTGAATTAAATACTAGTGTTTTAACAGAGTTTATACTTCCATCTTACTACTAGTATTACTAGGTTTGATTTGTTTGTTTGATGTGGATTTCTGGTTATAAAATTCAACCGACAACATTGAAGTGGCTGATTGGATTTCTGGTTCATGTGTTCACATTTGGTTGTGCTCTTGTCTGAAAGAATTTGATATTTGATTATTGGAAATTGGTATTGTTGTTGTTAAAATTCAGTTAGCTACATAGTAGTTTTTGTCAGTGGCCGGCCTTGTTGAATTGTGTCTCAAATTTACATCTTGTTTTTGGTGGTTTATGAAGGGAGCATATGAGCATTTGTAGTTTAAGAACAACTTTTGGTGAATAATGTTTCGATGAATGCATATATCTTATCAGTAACAAGAAACATACAGATCCTCAAAATGTTGATAATACTCAACTGAGTGAAAAACAAAAAATGTGCTGATCAAAATAGAGGTAACAACTAGATTTTTAGCAACTTTTGTGCTTCTTATTCATTTGAATCTATCCATTTCAGTGATTTAGCATACCTTGATTTAGTTGACTGTCTTGTAATCCTGTGACTTCTTGTACTATTCATAACACAATTATGTTTTCCTTACTTCTAGTATTGTGACCTCATTGAGAGTGTTGGATGGTGCGCACACGAGTAAATCCAAGCAGGTCATTCAATGGATTTATCCCAAAGTAAGTAAAATTTCAATCCCAAAACTTACGTATAATTTTGTGTGATTTTATCTTGCTTGACAAATATTCTTTTACCGATTGCAATTTTTAATATTTCTTTTTTTAGTGTAATAAACAAAATGGTGTTTGGGAGTGTGGATATTATGTCATGAACTGGATGCGGACCATAGTTCAGGCTGGTATTGCAGAAAATTGGATGGAGGTAATTTTATCAAGTCAAACTAATCATATATTTTTTTTTGTTTTTGTACTGAAAAGTATTTTCATAAATTATATGACAGATATTTAGTGATACTCAAGCGCTTCCTGAAGAGAGCATTAAAGAAATTCGAACGCAATGGGTGAAATATTTTCTTACCAAATTTGTTTAGATTTTTTCTATGACATACAAACGGTTGGTTCTTGTTATTCTCGAATCGGTAAGTTCATGAAGTTAAAAGTTTTCGGGACTTTTATAAGGATGTGTATTTTTATTTTGTAGTTAGTTGATAATGCTTGTTGTAAACAGTTGAGATAGTTACAAAATTCTTTGCTTCATAGTTGATAATACATTTGTTGCTTAAAAATTATGTTTCGTTGGTTTTCGTTTGAGATGTTGTTTGGTTGGTTTTCGTTTGAGATGTTTGGTTGTTTTCGTTTGTGATCAGAAAAAATTATTGTTGTAGGTTGGGCCAATTTTTTTATACAGGAATTGACTGGACTGGCTGCCTGAACCGATGTTAAATTCTGGGAACCATTCACATCGATTCAATTAGAAACCGATGTGAATAACCGCAACAACATCGGTTAGGCAAACGATGTGAATAAGAAATTTCACATCGGTTTTTAACCGATGTGGACCAACATCAGTTTTCTAGGAAACCAATGTGATTTTTCAGAAAACCGATGTGAATTAGAATTTTTCACATCGGTTAAAACCGATGTAAATTTACATCGGTTATAAACCGATGTGAAAAAATGACATCGGTAGATACAACATCGGTTTTATAACCGATGTGAAACAACTAAAAAAACCGATGTCGTATCCTGTTTTCATAGTAGTGCTAATAGTAGAATGTCATCTACATATAGTACTACGAATGCGATTTTGCTCCCACTAACCCTCTTGTATACACAAGGTTCCTCTTCATTTTGCACGAAGTCAAACTTTTTGACTGCCTCGTCAAAACGAAGATCCCAACTACATGAAAACTGATATAGTCCATTTCATGGAGTCTACATCCACCATCGCTTGTTCATAGGTCGTTAGGTCGGTCTCTTAGATATCACTTGGAACCTCATGGAGACCCAACTCCTCCAAGTGTACAAGGCCATACCTCTCAGGTAAATGAGACACCCTACTAGACCTATAGGGTGGTTGTACTTGTGTTTCATAAGGTTCCGTTCCATTTTCTTGCACAGGTGTCTCCTGAGAAGTTTTATTGTATTCTTCCAAAGAAATATTTCTACCTGCTCCGCCTTCTTGAATGAACTCATCTTCCAGGAAGTGTGCATGCAAAGCAACAACGATCTTTCGATCTTTGGGCATGTATAATAGAAAACCCATCGTCCCAGACGGGAATCCAATGAAACGTCCCTTTGCGGACCTTGCTTCCAACTTTTCCACATTAGTCTTCTTGACATATGCGGGACATCCCCAAATCCTAATGTGATTAAGACTTAGTTTCCTGCCCTCCCACATCTCATGTGGAGTCTTAGGAAGGGATTTGGAAGGACATCTGTTGAAGATGTAAGCGGCAGTCAGGAGTGCATACCCCCACAGGTAAATCGGTAAGTCAGTATAGCCCAGCATGGAACGGACCATGTTCAACAAGGTCCTGTTCTTTTTTTCTGACACGCCATTTAACTGGGGAGTACCTGGAGGTGTAAGTTGTGATACTATTCCATGTTCCTTTAGGAACTCGTCAAACTTCGTGCTCATATACTCGCCACCTCGGTCCGACCGAAGTGCTTTGATATGATTTCCAGTTTGTTTCTCGACTAGGGCCTTGAATTCCTGGAATTTCACAAAGGCCTCGGATTTATGTTTCATTAAGTATACATAACCATACCTAGTATGATCATCTGTAAACGTAATGAAGTACTGATATCCATCACGTGCTGCTTCCAAAGCACCACATACGTCGGTATGGATTAATCCCAGTTTTTCAGCGGCTCCTTCAAAAGTCCTTGTGAAGGGGGACTTAGTCATTTTGCCTTTAAGGCAAGATTCAAAAGTAGGAAAGAGATCCGATCCCAATGGACCCATAAGTCCATCTTTTTCCATTTTGTAAACCTTGGTATGACCAACATAACCAAGTCTAAGATGCCATTTCAAAACTTGATTGGTTTCATCCCTACCACGTTTCCTAGTCATAGTATTCACAACGACTTTGTTACTGAGGTTTAGATGATACAGTCCATTTAACAATGTAGCAGTACCCACTAGTTTATTTCTGAAATAAATTTTGCAGGAACCATCAACAATGAGAAATGAAAAGCCTTTTCGGTCCATGACCGGAATGGATCCAATGCTTTTATGCCCCTTGGGCAAAACAAGTACATCTTCTAAAGTCAGAACAAAACCAGATTCTAAACCCAAAAGAAGTGATCATATGTCGGTTGCCTCGACACTATGCCCGCTTCCGACAGTGATCATAACTTCTCCAGCTTCAAGCTTCCTACTTTGTTCCAGATCCTGATTCACTGTACAAATATGAGAACTAGCACCAGAATCCAGTATTCAGGAAGTAGAAATTACAGTAGCAGAACAATTTATTTCCAAAACTAAAAGTTCTGTACCTGAAGTGCCATGAAGAATCGGATAGTCTCTAGCCCAGTGGCCCAGCTCACCACACTTGAGACAAGCATCCTTCTTCTTCTTCTTGTTCTTAGGAACCATCGGGGCCTTGCCCTTACCCTTGAAGTCCTTGACTTGTTGTCCCGTCTGCTTCTTGGTCTTTTTCTTCTTGTTCTTAGACCTCCGAGGTCCAGAAGAAATCACAAGGGCAGACTCCTTCATCCGCGGAGTCTTCATCTGAGACTGAGCGGTCACTAGTTTGTTCATTAGCCCAGCTAAGTTACATGAATCTCATTGCAGTTGAAGTTCGTAACAAACTGTGAGAAGGAATCAGGGAGAGACTGTAGGATAAGGTCGATTTGAAGAGAAGTATCCATCTTAAAATCAAGAGCCTCCAATCTCTCGATCATAGATATCATTTTGAGGACGTGGTCCCCAACCTTCTCACCTTCCTTCATCTTTGCACCGAACAGTTGCTTGGATATCTCATATCTAGCAGTTCTGTTGTGCTCACCATAAAGTTCGGTTAAGTGGGATAGAATCTGCCTAGCAGAAGTCATTTTCTCATGAGCTCTTTGAAGCTCATTTGACATAGAAGCCATCATGTAAGCATGGAATTCATCCTTAACACACTTTTCATGGTTTTCGATCTCTTCCTGATTGGCTCAGGTCCGCACAGGAGGCGCCGAAATGTCTGTCTCCAAGACGTATCCCAGTGCCTCTATACTGAGGACAATCATCAGATTGCGGAGCCAGTCCACAAAGTTAGGTCCGATCAGGGTGTTCTTCTAGAGTAGAAATGTGAGTGGGTTCATTGTCATATTGAGAGTTATGTCTGCATTTAAGTACGACAGATTAATTAGTGACTCATTTAATTATGATCTGAGTATACAATTAAGGTCTTTTCTATTCTTGTTACCCAACTCCCATGTGAAATCTGAAAGTATCGTTCGCTCTACTACATAGTGACAATCAAGTTCTTTATAAATCTTAATAGAGGGCAACCGAAAAGGTTTCTGGTCTATTAATTTTCATAAAGTGGTGTCCAACACCAACCCATCTAATGGATGATTCGATCTTCTTTTTCCCCTTGTTCACTCCACTCAACCTATACGATTTCTATGGTTCGTGAACAAGTTAAGTTTATACCATCGACGCAAATCAGTTTCACAATTGAATCTTATCCGGCAACCTATCAGGTTTCTAAGGATAAAATTTGCTCCAACCGAAGGCATCCAATGCGCTCCCGGTAATTTATACATCCTCCCCAAACGATTACCCCGATAACTCGGAAGTATAGCACATCCGGTTTAGATTTCAATTTCCCGAAAGCTCGATGGAGGGAAGGAAAATCTTGAAACCTTATAAACTTAATAATTTGTTGTGGGAGAATTTTCGCGATTAATGTTACACTTTGCACATTAATTCATTTAAGCGCGTTTGTGCATTGATACAATATGAACAACCATTCACAACCTAGTTACTACCAATATGTAGTTCATGGACCGTTCCTAGAAACAAAACTCCGCAATCTAATTATAAGTCTTCGTCTTGAATCTTCATCTTCTCGAAACGGATCTTCCTCCGGTCTTCGTCATTATATATAAATTTTACATTGAAAATTGCATCCTAGATACAAATATTTCTAGTAAAATAAATAGGCTCAAAACGGCCTTTACAACCCAATAGAATAAAACCGAACGATTCAAAAACTAGGTCCAGAACCACATCACCATTCAAAAATAATGCATCATACACATTAAATAAATGGCATTCATAATGAATCTGAATATTGATCCAATCAATATAAATCAATCCCAAAATGAATTAATCCAATTAATTCAAACAACCGTTAATTTTAACTTGTTCCGGACGAGAAAATATTTCATTAAATTAATTCCCCTAAGAATAAAATTACCATAATTAAATCTTAGTCAAATTAGATCCAATTTAATTTGTGAAAAATTAATTATCGAACGAAATATAAAAAATAGAGTCGAAAAACACGGTCGGAGCACTACCCAGCAAGCTGCCGAGCAGAGCCGGCAGGGACCGAGACCATTTCTAGGCAGCGGCCAGCACAGACTGCCGAGCGTGGCTGATCATAGGGCCAGATCGTGATCCGCTGCCTGGGAACGCGAGGCAGCGCCCGGCCAGCTCCAAGCTTCCAGGTTCGATTACGTTTTTGGCTCGTTTTTCGCCCCAATTCTGAAAATAACATTTTTCTAATCTTTATATTGCACATTAAATCAGTTTTTCAAAAGAAAAATAGATTTACATTGTAACATAAAATCATGAAAAAATATTTTTTTGGATGAACAATAGAAAATCAACGATTAATACGATTATGATTCCAAATCATATACCATCTAATCAAGCATTCTAAATGTCAATATCGTATATACGATTGCAAGACCTACGCTCCGATACCACTGTTGGGATTCGGTGCCTAAAACTGTAATACCCGGTTGTAAATTCACTCATTATCAGTCAGTAAATTGTCACTCAGTAATTTTTCACTCATTAATAATCATTCATCATTCACGTTCATTCATTTGTATTCATCATTGGCGTACTTTGAGCCGTGTATCAATTACCGATTGTCATTCAACTCCGTTTGAGAATCGAGACAAGAATGTTATCATAATCATTGTGATTTGTAGTCTTGTGTTGGAAGTATTATCTATTGCATGTTATTGGACTTAATTACATTCATACAAGTATTATATGTCGGATCATTCATCATTTGTAACGAGAAGACGGATTTGTTCGGATTGTTGTCATTCCAGCAGTGAGTTACGGCAGTAACTTATCATGCATTACGGTCGTAACATGCATTCGTGAAAATTGTGTTTTTCTGGATGAAGACGTCGTACGGTCGCAATATACAGGATACGGTCGTAAGAAGGAATGTACGGCCGTATGATTTGAAGATTACGGCCGTAGCATGCATTCGTTGGTTCAAGAGGTGTTGTCAACGAAGACAACTTATGGCCGTAAGTTTGGAAGGATACGACCGTAAGTGTTGGTGTTGGTGTTGGTGTTCAGGAGATTTTTTCGACGAACTGTTGTTACAGCCGTAAGGTAGTTCTGGTATGGCCGACTCGGACAGTGCGGGCATTATTGTTTTTTCGACGAAGTTTTGTTACGGCCGTATGTAATGGAGATTACGGCCATAAGGCCGTTGACTTGGGAAGTTACGGCCGTAAGGTGTCAGAGTTACGGCTGTAACTCTGCGCAGTATTTAAGGACATGGACAGTATTTTTGTGCTCATTTCCTCACTTCTTCATTTTGGTTCCGAGAGAGAGATATTTTGGGAGAGATTTTTCATCATCAAACACTTGTGTGTTCGTGTTTAATCATCATTATTTCGTTGTGGAGCTTGGGAAGTCGATTAACACGAGTTTCGACGGATCAAAGAGTTTGGATCTTCAAAGGTAATTTCTTCAAAACCTTAGATTTCGATTTTAAGTTGGAATATGATGTTTTGGATGTTATAATCATGATATATTAAGATATATACATATGACTATGAGTTTGTACGAATATTCACTGGATTATTGAAGGATTATTCAAGAATACTTTGAATGTTGATTTTGGGTTTGGGGGTTTCGATTAGTTGTTGTTGAATCTAGAATTGTGTATTCATATTAGGTTATTGATTGTGTTGAAGATGTTTTGTTGGATTGAATCACTCCTTGGAGGTTTGGTATCGATATAATTGAGATTAGTTGTAAACAATTGGAGAATGGTTACAACGTATTTGTTATAATGCCACAATGAATTTGGTTATTGTTGTATCGACTTTTGAGTTGGTTGTGATCATGCTTGATTCGTATATTAAGCGGATTGATGGTAATTGTGTTATTCAAGGTTGTTCGAGCGACCGATTTTTCCACTTAGGACGTTTGTTCGAGGAAGGACTTTTCTTCACCGGTATTTGTGTAAGTTAATTCTTACTCAGTTAAAAGGATACTCATTCCTTTTGTTATTGTTAATTCATATTCATAATTCATTCATGGTATATTAATCATGTTGAGACTTGTAATTACCAAACTAATCATTCAATTCATGAGGAACGACGGTTCCAATCATTTCAGTGAGCCATCATTCATTTCATTATTATTTCATCTCGGTGAGTCATTCTTGACCCTTGTCGGATTGTTATTCATTAATATTCATCATGGTCACTTTTGTTCTTGTGACCTTCTGGGATCATATTACGTGGTCGGGTGGTTATGTGTGGAATTTTTAGTTGGGCACACGATAGTCATGTGATGCGGGTTCACCAACACACTGAACTGTGCACACGGTAACGTGCCTCCGTGAGACTAATTAGGTACAAGTGCCGGTATGTCCGGACACTCATCTTGTGCACTTGCACGTCCCATTACGGCGTACTATGATGCTCCTCTTCAGCTTGATTTCATCTAAGATATGTAATGATTGTGATTGTTCAACTCTTGAGGATTGTTGTTCTGTGTAACTGACCCCGTTGGGGATGTTGTTTTTAGGTCATGGCAAGGCAAAAACACGGGAAGAGAACGTTGAGGGCGAGGAGTCCCAGTGATACTAGTAGGGCCCCCCAGTCCTTTCAGTCATTCATGTTTTCTTCATTTGTATTTCCGCTGCAATTTCCGTTTGGATGTTCATTTTATTCAGGGTTGTATATTTCATATTCATATGAAATATATATGTATTCTGTATTCTTGGGTGTATTGTACTTGAAACTCCTCATCGGAGTAATTGATAATATAATGTGGTTTGGTACTACAGTTATATTTAATTCATTAATTTTCATTCGCCTGGTGGGTCCCAGTTGGGGGTCCACGACACTGCAATAGCCGCCTAGTTTGGGGTGTTACAGAGTTGGTATCAGAGCGTGGTTTTGAATACTACTCTTCCGAGTCATGCCTCAGTGAAATCATCGTTCACCAGACTAGTATCATTGGACTTTTGCGTCACGTGTGACCTATGCAAGCGCCAAGCCCCTCAGACCGAAAGAACTGTAAGATTTCTGACGCCATGATATAATTTCTGGCAATAAGAATCACTCATTCATCATTCATCAGTCAACAATCCTCAATCAACATTTTCATTTTGATCATGTCGATCATGTTAACTCATTAATCACTCAGTTCATTTCATTGCTCAGTTGTTGACCTTGTAGATCGTATTACCAATCTTGTTACCTTGTTCAAGATAATCATTTCAAGAATTTCATCAGATAATCATGTAACCTCAGTTGATCCTTCATGTAATCATTGTGTTAGAGTGCGTATGCTCATTATCATCATTTCATAACGTGATAATAATGTGGTACTCATGCGAGATCTATAATTATCATGTGACTTTCCTACTTCAGTATGGAGAGAGCCGTCAGAGGATGCAGGGGAAGAGGCCGCGGTGCGGGCCGAAACCCAGGAGCTCGTGTGAATACACACACGAACGCGAGGAATAATGCTAATTCAACAAGCAGCGACGCTGTCACTCATTCACCCGGAAATAATCACTCACTGTCAGGAAGTCGTACCCGGGACACAGCTCAATCGGAAGGTGTCCGGGTTAATCTACTCACTTTTATGCAGGGCATGATGGCCCAGATGACTCATATGGCACGTCTAATGGAGACGATGCAGAACTCAACCGCTGAGAATCAACAGGCTCCCCCGCCGCCACCTCAGAGGCAAGAGAGGGGTGTGAGCAGTATAATTGGCGACATCTCTCGCCAAAGGCCACCTACTTTCGAGGGCTCATCCGAGTCGGAGGATATTATTCACTGGTTTGAACATTTTGAGAAACTATTTGATATGGTGGATTGTCCCAAAGGGCACAAAGTTTCAGTTGCGGCTTACTATCTTGGTAAGAACGCTCATTCATGGTGGCTATCTTTGAAGCCCACCGACGGATCTTGCACTTGGGACCAGTTCAAGACTCTCATAATGGAAAGGTATTATCCGGCCCCACTCAGGGAGGCCAAGTTATCGGAATTACTCATTCCCGACCCCTCAGTGGAAGATGATGTTCTCGCCATGGCCGAGAAGTTTCAGGAGCTACTTCCCTTCGCCTCATCCATTATCCACTCCGAGGCGGATAAGATAAAGTATTTCAGTAAGAGGTTGAAACCTCATATGCGGATGCAATTGCTTAATCATCATTGCGCCACTCTGGCCGAATTCATCGAGAAAGCTCTTACTTATGAGCTTACTGCGAAGGAAATTGCTAAGCATCAAACTTCATCTTCTGGCAAGAAATCAAAGAATCGTAACCAGTCCGAAGGCAGCCAGGCAACCTTTAAGAAGCTTCGTGTTGGCCCTACTTTTTCTGAGTGACCTCCTATGCCGCCCAAACCTGCAGAGTCTCAGTCCCGAGCGTCCAGTACGGCCATCAACTATTTCAACTGTGGAGAGCAGGGTCATTTCAGCACTAAGTGTCCGAGGCAGACTATCACGTGTAATAACTGTGGAATTGTCGGGCATAAGGCCCGTTTCTGCCGAAGAGACTCCAAACCTACTCCGACGGCATCTCAGGCCCCAGGCCCCGAAGCAGTCAGTTGTTCATAATCAGGCCACTCAGTCTGCGTCGTTTAAAACGACGGGAGCAACAAAAGGCGGAGCTCATAATTATCAGATAGGAGCATCCGGTTCAGGGGCCGGCAAGGCCCGAATTTACGAGATGAAGAGGACCGACGATCTGGAGGCCTGAATGATCTCAAGTACACTCGAAATCTTATCTCAACCTGTGTGTATCCTTTTTGATACCGGCGCATCATATTCATTCATTTCCCAGTCATGCTTGAGTAGACTTCACCTGGATAGTGCTACTAGTTGTGAACCTTATATCATTGGTCTACCTGACGGTAGAAGAAATATCGGAGATCGTGAAGTTAAGAATTGCCCGATTCAGCTTAATGGTCGTGTATGGCTGGCAGAACTAATCGTGGTGGACTTACCTAGAGACGACGTAATCTTGGGTATTGATTGGATGGATCGTCATGATGCCATCCTTAGTATTCATAGGCATATGGTCACTATTATTTCAGACGATGGAGTCGAGTCTGTGTTTAAGGGGGGTAACCCCAGCCATTCCGGAAGAGTTATTAATATGATGAAAGCAGTGAAGTTACTTAATCAGGGGTGTGTCGGTTATTGGTGCTATATGACCAAGACCGAGAAATCATTAGTGACGTTGGCGGATATTCCTGTAGTGAGAGAATACGCTAATGTATTTCCAGACGAGTTACCTGGTTTACCTCCACGGAGAGATGTGGAATTCACGATAGAGTTGGAGCCTGGTACATCCCCATTATCGAAAGCACCATATCGTATGGCCCCGATCGAAATGCAGGAACTGAAGAGTCAATTCGAGTATTTGGCCGAGAAGGGTTATATCCGACCGAGTGCATCCCCATGGGGAGCACCAGTGTTATTCATTAAGAAGAAGGTCGTTCATTTCGCTTGTGTATTGATTATCGAGAGTTGAACAGGGTGACGTCAAGAATAAATACCCCCTACACCGTATTGATGATCTCTTAGATCAACTTCAGGGAGCTTCAGTATTTTCCAAGATCGATTTAAGATCTGAGTATCATCAGTTGTGAATTCGAGAGTCGGATATCGCAAGGATGGCGTTTTGAACACGCTATGGGCACTACTAGTTTGTAGTGATGCCGTTTGGATTAACTAATGCACCTGCGGTATTCATGGAGTTAATGAACCAGGTTTTCATCGACTATTTAGATCAGTTCGTGGTTGTTTCCATAGACGACATTTTGATTTATTCTCGTGACTGAGAGGAGCACGAAGTTCACCTTCATCAGGTTCTCGACGTGTTGAGACGAGAGCAACTCTATGGAAAATTTTCCAAATGTGAGTTCTGGATGTCCGAGGTGACGTTTCTCATACATGTGATTTCATCAGACGGAGTACGTGTCGACCCTCAGAAGTCGGAGGCTATCCGAGATTGGCAACCTCCGAAGAATGTTAAGGAAATCCAAAGCTTTCTCGGATTAGCAGGCTATTACCGGCGATTTGTGGAAGGATTTTCTAAAATCGCTCAACCTATGACGAAACTTTTGCGGAAGGATAATAAATACACGTGGTCTGATGCGTGTCAACAGATTTTTGAGGAACTCAAGAGCCGTTTAATTTCAGCACCTATCCTTTCCTTGCCACAAGGGACGGAAGGATTCGTGGTTTATAGTGACGCATCCGGACACGGTCTCGGATGTGTACTAATGCAAAACGGGAGAGTTATTGCCTATGCTTCGCGGCAAATGAGACCTTACGAGGTCAATTATCCGACCCACGACTTGGAGTTGGCAGTCGTGGTATTCGCGTTGAAGATTTGGCGTCATTATCTTTATGGCGTCACCTGTCAGATTTTCATCGATCATAAGAGTTTGAAGTATATATTTACTCAGAAGGAGTTAAATATGCGACAGAGACGGTGGTTGGAACTAATCAATGATTATGATATTGAGATACTATACCACCCAGGTAAGGCGAACGTTGTCGCCGACGCCTTGAGTCGTAAGTCCGTTTAGGAGCAAATGCTTGCTCGTTTGACAGTTCAGAAGGAGCCTCAACAGGAATTCCTAAGACCCAAGATCGAGGTCTGGTTACAGAGAGTTCAATGGCAACTTTGCATGCTAGAGATTTCATCGCCACTGGAGGAGGCGATCAGAACGAATCAGGATTCAGACCCATTTTTGTTGCGCATCCGAGAGGATGTGGCTCAAGGGAAAGCCCCTGGATTTGTGGTCCACGAGGATGGACTTTTGCGATTTAAGAACTGCTTATGCGTACCGGCGGATGACGAGTTGAAAAACTCGATTTTGAGAGAGACCCATGCTACCCCTTATTCCATTCATCCGGGGTCTAGCAAAATATACAAGAACTTGAAACAAAATTATTGGTGGAGCAATATGAAGCGAGCAGTCGCAGAATTTGTTTCGAGATGTTTAACCTGTCAGCAAGTCAAGATAGAACATATGCGACTGGCGGGTATGCTGAAATCGCTCCCTATTCCAGAGTGGAAGTGGGAGGATATTTCAATGGACTTCATCACGAGTTTGCTGACGAGTCGTCATGGCATAAATACAATTTGGGTAATTGTGGACCGTTTAACTAAGTCATCTCATTTCCTTGAGATTAAGGATACCTGGGGTCCTGAGAGACTTGCCCAGTTATTCATTAAAGAGATCGTGAGATTGCACGGTACTCCTAAGAGTATCATTTCTGATCGTGACGGGCGATTCGTGTCACATTTTTGGAAATCCGTTCATCGTGCCATGGGATCAGCTAAATTTCAGCACAGCTTTTCATCCTCAGTCCGACGGACAATCAGAGCGAACTATTCAGACGTTGGAGGACATGTTGAGAGCATGTGTCCTCGATTGGAAAGACGATTGGGAGGCCCAATTACCGTTGATCGAGTTCACGTATAATAACAGTTGGCATGCTTCAATTAAGATGGCACCTTACGAGGCCTTATACGGTCATCGTTGTCGATCTCTCTTGTGTTGGGATGACTTATCAGAATCAATCGTCACTAATCCCGATATGCTTATAGCCGCCCGCGAGAAGGTAACTTTGATCAGGAATCGTATGTTGACCGCTCAGAGTCGAAAAAAATCATATGCCGATAATCGTCGTTGACCATTAGAGTTCGAGGCAGGTGGCCACGTTTTGGTCAAGGTATCCCCGAGTCGAGGTATCTTCCGTTTCGGGAAGCGGGGAAAGTTGAGTCCAAGATTCATTGGACCGTTTGAGATTTTAGATCGGGTAGGCAATCTGGCTTATCGATTGGCCTTACCTCCGGCATTGAGCCAAATTCATAATGTGTTTCACGTCACTCAGTTGCGGAAGTATGTTGCCTACCCGAGTCACATACTTCAGTTCGATGAAATCGAGATCGCGGATGATCATTCGTATGAGGAGCGTCCTGTACGAGTCTTAGAGTGACGAATCAAACAGTTGAGGAACAAGACGATTCTTTTGGTTAAGATTCAGTGGTCTAGACACGGAGTCGAAGAGGCTACTTGGGAAACCGAGGATAGTATTTGGGAGAGTTATCCCGAATTGTTCGACCCTTAGTTTCGAGGACGAAACTCTTTTTAAGGGGGTAGTATGTAATACTCGGTTGTAAATTCATTCATTATCATTCAGTAAATTTTTACTCAGTAATTTTTCACTCATTAATAATCATTCATCATTCACGTTCATTCATTTGTGTTCATCGTTGGCGTATTTTTAGCCGTGTATCAATTACCGATCGTCATTCAACTCCGTTTGAGAATCGAGACGAGAATATTATCATAATCATTATGATTGGTAGTCTTGTGTTGGAAGTATCATCTATTGTATGTTATTGGACTTAATTACATTCACACAAGTATTGTATGTCGGATCATTCATCATTTGTAACGAGAAGACGGAGTTGTTCGGATTGTTGTCATTCCAGCAGTGAGTTATGGCCGTAACTTATCATGCATTACGGCCGTAACATGCATTGGTGGAAATTGTGTTTTTATGGATGAAGACGCCGTACGGCCGTAAGTTATACAGGATACGGCCGTAAGAAGGAAGGTACGGACGTATGATTTGAAGATTACGGCCATAGCATACATTCGTTGGTTCAAGAGGTGTTGTCAACGAAGACAACTTACGGCCGTAAGTTTGGAAGGATACGACCGTAAGTGTTGGTGTTGGTGTTCAGAATATTTTCTCGACGAACTGTTGTTACGGCCGTAAGGTAGTTATGGTATGGACGACTCGACAGTGCGGGCATTATTGTTTTTTCGGCAAAGTTTTGTTATGGCTGTATGTAATGGAGATTACGGTCGTAAGGCCGTTGACTTGGGAAGTTACGGCCGTAAGGTGGCAGAGTTACGGCCGTAACTCTGCGCAGTATTTAAGGACATGGACGGGATTTTTGTTCTCATTTCCTCACTTCTTCATTTTGGTTCCGAGAGAGAGATATTTTGGGAGAGATTTTTCATCATCAAACACTTGTGTGTTCGTGTTTAATCATCTTTATTTCGTTGTGGACACGAGTTTCGACGGATCAAAGAGTTTAGATCTTCAAAGGTAATTTCTTCAAAACCTTAGATTTTGATTTTAAGTTGGAATATGATGTTTTGGATGTTATAATCATGATATATGAAGAGATATACATATGATTATGAGTTTGTACGAATATTCACTGGATTATTGAAGGATTATTCAAGAATATTTTGAATGTTGATTTTGGATTTGGGGGTTTCGATTAGTTGTTGTTGAATCTCGAATTGTGTATTCATATTGGGTTATTGATTGTGTTGAAGATATTTTGTTGGATTGAATCACTCCTTGGAGGTTTGGTATCGATATAATTGAGATTAGTTGTAAACAATTGGAGATTGGTTACAACGTATTTGTTATAATGCCACAATGAGTTTGGTTATTGTTGTATCGACTTTTGAGTTGGTTGTGATCATACTTGATTCGTATATTAAGCAGATTGATGGTAATTGTGTTATTCAAGGTTGTTCGAGCGACCGATTTTTCCACTTAGGACGTTTGTTCGAGGAATGACTTTTCTTCACCGGTATTTATGTAAGTTAATTCTTACTCGGTTAAAAAGATACTCATTCCTTTCGTTGTTGTTCATTCATATTCATAATTCATTCATGGTATATTAATCATGTTGAGACTTGTAATTACCAAACTAATCATTCAATTCACGAGGAACGACGGTTCCAATCATTTCAGTGAGCCATCATTCATTTCATTATTATTTCATCTCGGTGAGTCATTCTTGACCCTTGTCGGATTGTTATTCATTAATATTCATCATGGTCACTTTTGTTCTTGTGACCTTCTGGGATCATATTGCGTGGCCGGGTGGTTATGTGTGGAATTTTTAGTCGGGCACACGATAGTCATGTGATGCGGGTTCACCGACACACTGAACTGTGCACACGGTAACGTACCTCCGTGAGACTAATTAGGTACAAGTGCGGGTGTGTCCGGACACTCATCTTGTGCACTTGCACGTCCCACTACGGGCGTACTATATTGCTCCTCTTCAGCTTGATTCCATTTAAGATATGTAATGATTGTGCTTGTTCAACTCTTGAGGATTATTGTTCTATGTAACTGACCCCGTTGGGGATGTTGTTTTTAGGTCATGGCAAGGCAAAAGTACGGGAAGAGAACGTTTACGGCGAGGAGTCCAGTGATACTAGTAGGGGGGCCCAGTCCTTTCAGTCATTCATATTTTCTTCATTTGTATTTCCGCTGCAGTTTCCGTTTGGATGTTTATTTTATTCAGGGTTGTATATTTCATCTTCATATGAAATATATATGTATTCTGTATTCTTGGGTGTATTGTACTTGAAACTCCTCATCGGAGTACTTGAAATATATATGTATTCTGTATTCTGTAATGTGGTTCGGTACTACAGTTATATTATTTAATTCATTAATTTTCATTCGCCTGGTGGGTCCCAGTTGGGGGTCCACGGCACTGTAATAACCGCCTAGTTTGGGGTGTTACAAAAGCTAAGGCCCAGCGGAAGCAGTAAAACGAAAATTAATTCGATCTGAATCCCTACGAGGATCGATCGCGCCACGTATATACGAATATTAAAATGAAACACAAGAGATACGAGAAACATACCCTAGTAGTCCGTTGATTTATATGGTGTCCCTCTCTTGAGCTATTCCCCAAGGTTTAGTTGATTTCTCTTCGATCCAAACGCTCCAAGCTCTTGGATGATCCAACGCCGAAAGCACTGCGTCTCTACTTGCCACGCATCGGAGAAACGAATGGAACGACGATCACCTTGCTATCCTCCAAGGATACAGCTAGAGCTAGGATGATGAAGCTTTCGATTGTGATTATAGCACTCTAAGGGTATAACTCACTATCTCTCTTTGATTTCTTGATTTTTCTCCAAGAACCACCAAGAACATAAGAAGAAGAAGACTATGAGAAAAAACTCTCTCTCTCTCTCTCTCTCTCTCTCTCTCTAATTCACGGATGAATTTGCCAAGAATAAAGTGAGTAACATGATTAGTCTTCCTTCCTTTCTATATAAACTCCCAACCACCAAAAAACCAACTCACCTCACATGAGAGGTCCCTACCAAGTCTTTGACTTCCATTTAAAAATGGAAACAAAAGACAAGAGGAATGGTGGTGGAAATGAGGGGGGGGCGGCCATCTAGAAAGAATGAAAAAGTTCGGTTCGTTTTGGACTCCCGTGAGTCCAAACAGATAAACTTCGATTATGTTCCTATGTATTTATATCATTTAATAAATCCAATTAATTAAACATATAAAATACAAAATAATATAATTAATTTCTCTAACAAATAATTATATCTATGAATTAAATTAATCAGCCAGTAATTTTTTTAATTCATTAGGCCGTAAATCAATTTATCCAATAAATCGATTTAGACATCCAATGTCCCAAAATTAGATATCTAATATCTAATATTCATAATGAGAGAATAAGCTCGATTCATTCCGTCGTTAATCCTATTGCACGACTCGGTAGGTCCGTCTCAATCAGCAATGGGAGGAAACCAAAGAGTAGTAGCCACACCTAGCCAGCCTGGCGGCCTACACTGTACCCCAACTGAGAACGAATGGTTGGGATCATTCAAGAACCATTCTATCGTGAATACCAGTATACGTATAAACCCTTCTTTCAAATGTCCTGATCAAGTTATAGGGTCACGGTCAGTCAAACCCTATCTGTACTTGACGCTATGCATGAGTTAATGCAAATCGAGATCATAGAGCCTCGCACGGGCTCTAATTTTTCTGAGCGACCTCCTATGGCGCCTAAACCTGCGGAATCTCAGTCCCGAGCAGCCAGTTCGGCCATCACCTGTTTCAACTGTGGAGAACAGGGTCATTACAGCACTAAGTGTTCGAGGCAGACTATCACGTGTAACTCTGTGGGATTGCCGGGCATAAGGCCCATTTCTACCGAAGAGATTCTGGACCTGCTCTGACGGCATCTTAGACCCCGAAGCAGTCGGCTGTTCAGAATCAGGCTACTCAGTCCGCATCGTATAAGACGACGGGAGGAATAAAGTCGGAGCCCATAGTTATCAGACAGGAGCATCCGGTGCAAGGACTGGCAAGCCCCGAATTTACGAGATGAAGAGGATCGATGATCCGGAGGCCCGAATGATCTCACGTACACTCGAAATTCTATCTCAACCTGTGTGTACCCTTTTTGATACTGGCGCATCACATTCATTCATTTCCGAGTCATGTTTGAGTAGACTACACCTAGATAGTGCTACTAGTTGCGAACCTTATGTCATTGGTCTACCAGACGGTAGAAGAATTATCGAAAATCGTGAAGTTAAGAACTGTCCGATTCAGCTTGAGGGCCGTGAATGGCTGGCAGACCTAATCGTGGTAGACTTACCTAAAGACGACGTAATCTTGGGTATTGATTGGATGGATCGTCATGATGCCATCCTTAGTGTCCGTAAGCGTATGGTCACTATCATTTCAAACGATGGAGTCGAGTGTGTGTTTCAGGGGGGTAACCCCAGCCGTTCCGGAAGAGTTATTAATATATTGAGAGCAGTGAAGTTACTCAATTAGGGGTGTGTCGGTTATTGGTGCTATATGACCAAGACTGAGAAATCATCAATGACGTTGGCAGATATCCCTGTAGTGAGAGACTATGCTGATGTGTTTCGAGATGAGTTACCTGGTTTACCTCCACAGAAAGATATGGAATTCACGATAGAGTTGGAGCCTGGTACGTCCCCAATATCGAAAGCACCATATCGTATGGCCCCGACCGAAATGCAGGAACTAAATAATCAACTGAAGGAATTAACCGAGAAAGGCTATATCCGACTGAGTGCATCGTCGTGGGGAGAACCAGTGTTATTTGTCAAGAAGAATGATGATTCATTTCGCTTGTGCATTGATTACCGGAAGGTGAACAGGGTGTCGATCAAGAATAAATATCCCCTACCCGCATCGATGATCTCTTAGATCAACTTCAGGTAGCTTCAGTATTTTCCAAGATCGATTTAAGATTTGGGTATCATCAGTTGCGAATTCGAGAGTCGGATATCGCAAGAACGGCGTTTCCAACACGCTATGGGCACTATGAGTTCGTAGTGATGCCGTTTGGGTTGACTAATGCACCTGCGGTATTCGTGGATCTGATGAACCGAGTTTTCATCGACTATTTAGATCAGTTCATGGTTGTTTTCATAGATGACATTTTGATTTATTCTCGTGACCAAGAGGAGCACGAACTTCACCTTCATCAGGTTCTCGACGTGTTGAGACGAGAGAAACTCTATGGAAAACTTTCCAAAAGCGAGTTCTGGATGTCCGAGGTGACGTTTCTCAGACATGTGATTTCATCAGATGGGGTATGTGTCGACCCTCAGAATACGGAGGCTATCCGAGATTGGCAATCTCCGAAGAATTTTAAGGAAATCCGAAGTTGTGCAGGCTATTACCGGCGATTTGTGGAAGGATTTTCTAAAATCGCTCAACCTATGACGAACCTTTTGTGGAAAGATAAGAAATACATGTGGTCTGACGCGTGTCAGCAGAGTTTTGAGGAACTCAAGAGCCGTCTAACTTCAGCACCTGTCCTTTCTTTACCACAAGGGACGGAAGGATCTGTGGTTTATAGTGACGCGTCCGGACACGGTCTTGGATGTGTATTAATGCAGAACGGGAATGTAATATGAGGTCAATTATCCGACCCATGAACTGGAGCTAGCGGCCGTAGTATTCGCGTTGAAGATTTGGCGTCATTATCTTTATGGCGTCACCTGTCAGATTTTCACCGATCACAAGAGTTTAAAGTATATATTTACTCAGAAGGAGTTAAACATGCGACAAAGATGGTGGTTGAAACTGATTAAAGATTATGATATTGAGATACAATACCACCCGGGTAAGGCAAACGACGTCGCCGACGCCTTGAGTCGTAAGTCCGTTCAGGAGCAAATGCTTGCTCGTTTGACTTCTCAGAAGGAACTTCAACAGGAATTGCTAATGCCTGACATCGAGGTCTGCTTACAGCGAGTGCAAGGACAACTTTGTATGTTAGAGATTTCATCGCCACTGGAGGAGGCGGTCAAAACGAAACAGGGTTCAGACCCGTTTTTGTTGCGCATTCGAGAGGATGTGGCTCAGGGGAAAGCCCCTGGATTTGTGGTCCATGAGGATGGACTTTTGCGATTTAAGAACCGGTTATGCATTCCGGTGGATGACGAGTTGAAAGGCTCTATTTTGAGAGAGGCTCATGCTACCCCTTATTCCATCCACCCGGGGTCTAGCAAAATGTACAAAGACTTGAAACAAAATTATTGGTGGAGTAATATGAAGCGAGAAGTCGCAGAGTTTTTTTCGAGATGTTTGACCTGTCAGCAAGTCAAGATTAGACACCAGCGACCGGCGGGTATGCTGAAACCGCTTCCTACCCTAGAATGGAAGTGGGAGGATATTTCAATAGATTTCATCATGAGTTTGCCAACGAGTTGTCGTGGCATGAATACGATTTGGGTAATTAAGTCAACACATTTCCTTGAGATCAATGATACGTGGGGTCCCGAGAGACTTGCCCAGTTGTTCATTAAAGATATCGTGAGATTGCACGGTACTCCTAAGGGTATCGTTTCTGATCGTGACGGGCGATTCGTGTCACATTTTTGGAAATCCGTTCATCGTACCATGGGATCAGCTAAATTTCAGCACAACTTTTCACCTTCAGTCCAACGGACAATCAGAGCGAACTATTCAGACGTTGGACACTACTACAAAATATTCTTTTTACGACATCTAATTTACATCGGTTTATAGAAAACCGATGTAAAAAATTAAAATTACATCGGTTGTATAAAAAAACGATGTTAAAATTAAAATTTCGGAACTTTTACATCGGTTATTGCATAAAACCGATGTAAAATAAGTACCTCGTTTACATCGGTTGGATATAACTGATGTGAAAGTTAAAAATTAGTTAATTTTACATCGGTTCCTTTATATCCGATGTAAAATGACTCCCGTTTTACATCGGTTCGTTTATAACTGATGTAAATGACTTCCCGGTTTAGTATTCTACAACGGTTGTTTTTTAACCGATGTAAAAAGATGTATTTTACGACAGCTGTTGATAACCGTAGTAATTTGTTCTAATTTTCTGCCTGATGCCCTTCTGTCTTTTGCATCTTTTTCCTATTTCCTGCCCTAAAAGCCGTATGAACGAAAAAGCAGGCAAAAAAAGAAAACCAACACTATCGGAAAAGCAACGAGAGCCCCGGCAACGGTGAATTGGAACGACCACTTTAAAAAATATAGCTGTTTCTCGCATTATCCTTTTTTTTTCGAGCCGGCACGTGCATTACACGCGTTGGTCTCGAGCCGATCTCGTAAGTTAGAGACGGTCACCAGCGGGGCTGCATCGCTGATAAACACTCATTTTAGGTGGTTATAAAGGGAAATGATACCCCAACACCTTGTGGCCAACACCCCCATCAACACCTAGTGGACTCCACATTAAAAAACACCCCAAAATTCCTCACGGTGTCCTCCTCTCTCCCATTTTAACTTGTCTTTCTCTCTCTCTCCCAGGCTCCCCCACCCCCACCCAATCCTCCCTTTCTTTTATTTTTTTCCTTTGTAGCAATGTTCAGTGGAAGAACATTTTTATATTTTTTGTTGGATTTTGTTTTTGTAATTATGGCCATAAGACTTTATGGCAAGAATTCGAAAAACCATCAATTATATTTGTGTAATTTGTCTAATGTAGTGTTATTTTTTTATTGTCCCTATTTTGTTACATTTAAACCGCGATATTTAACAATCATTCAAAGCTGCTATTTAAGAATTCTCAAAAAAAAAACTGCTATTTAAGAATCAAATGTTTGAACATGTCGTTCCATAACAAAAATAGCAAGAACCGTTGTTCATCATTTAAAATAAAAATTCCTGAAAACAAAGACCACTTAATAAAAGTCACATCAATACAAAAGTCACCTAACAAAACTCACTAAACAAAAAAATTAAGACAAATCGTTTGTGCTTTGTGCTCCTTGTGATGAATGTTCGGCTTCAAAAGTGGCATTTCGATAATTTGGGTTTTGTATGCTTTGTGCTCCTACTGCTCCGCCTACCGACCAAAATGGATTTTGATAACCCTGAAAAAATAAAAAAAAATCATAAATATTTGACATATTATTAAAAAGAGAAAATACAAAGTATATACCAGATACGGAAAGTTTCCTCCAATTCCCATATATGGTTGAAATGTGAAGCTTCCTGCGGCTATCATATTTGGAGCTCCTATGTATGGAGCATTTGAAGCATTTGTTTTCTTTCTTGAACCCAATTTTTTCTTTGCAACTTTCTCAACATTGCCAACCATCCTTTTAGTTGGAGGCCGCCCCTTGCTACGAGTAACAAATGGATCAATTATCTTCACACTCTCTTTTGTTACTACAATATCATTGGGATGTGAGTTTGTGTCATCATGAGCGTTTGAATAGGCAATACCATCTCCACAACTTTCAGCCTTCTCCTTTATGGTCGCTTTCATTGAAAACACTAGTGACATCACATCGTCGGTCCAATCTTGATTACCCGATGCAACCTCGGCAACCTCAGAGAATTCATTGCACATTTTCTCATAACGACACACTTCTGGCCTATCCGACCAATTGTCATAACTGATCCGAATTTTAGTGTGCCTCCTTTTAACATTTTTACTCCACCTTCTCAGGAAATACTTGATAGGTAATTCATCATAAATCTCTCTATGATTATAGACCACAAGTTGATGCGTACACATTATTCCTGTAGACTCGAATAATTGGCAATCACAATCAACATTCTTGGTGTCATCATTAAAAATCACCTTGTAACTTGCCGTCCGATATCCAAAATCTTTAATTTCAACACGTTCACGTACTTGATATTCAAAAACGGCGCCAATATCCTCCTTAACCACAGTCAAATGACAATTAGACTTTCGATTGAACTGTTCCTGGAACTCTTTAAATTTCGTACGCGTGTAAGCACTCTGAAATTGTTTCTCAATCAACCAAAGAGATACTAAGCCGTAGGTGGAGTTGTACGAATTGAAATCTTCTAACTTCTCACTTTCTACCCTTTTGCCCAATGCATTCTCATATTGTTCAACAAACTGTTTCAAAGTGGTCTTCGAGTGGATGTACCCATCAAAGAAAGAGTTCATGTTTTCACTCCGTTGCGTGGTTGACATTCCCGCCCAAAAACCATCATTTATAAAAGAAGGTATCCAACAATGTCTCTCATTATATAAATTAGATAACCATTCATTGTCCTGTAATTGAAATTTGTTAATGAACTCTCTCCAAGCATCTTCAAACTCAATTCTTGACAATGAATTGTGAACTGCTCTTTTCATAGCATATTTGATTGATTTATATTCATTGTATCCTTTTAATTTTTCAGGCAACTTTCTCATAATATGCCATAAGCACCATCGATGTCGTGCATTGGGAAAAACCACCTCTATTGCTTTTTTCATAGCTCTATCTTGATCTGTGATTATTGCACTGGGCGAACAACCAGACATACATTTAAGCCACGACTGAAATAACCAAATAAATGTATCAGCATTTTCACTTGAGACCAGTCCACACCCTAGTAAAACCGACTGCCCATGATGATTAACCCCTACGAAAGGCGCAAATGGCATGTCATATTTGTTCACTAAATATGTAGTATCAAATGTAACAACATCACCAAATTCTTTGAATGCTGCCCTACTCCTTGCATCTGCCCAGAAAACATTCTTTAATCGACCTTCATCATCCAAATCCATCAGGTAGTATAAGTCGGAATTGTCAGATTGCATTTTCTCAAAATAATTATACATCGCATTAGCATCACCTTCGACAAGTTGTAAATGCCTAACTTGTCTCGCATAATTTCTGGCATCCCTCTCTGTAAATGGAACATTTTCATGACCCCTCGACGCAACCACAATTGAATTAAAACTCTTGTTCATTGGAATCCCAGCTTTATCATTTAAAAGAAGTCTTTTTTTCACATTTGACCCAATGTGCCTATTGCACTTGTAAAATCGGGATTTACTTGGACTCATTTCATGATTATGATCAAGTTCAACTGTACTCACCAACCATATTCCAGCGGGGCTACAAAGTGTCGTAACCTTTGCTTTGCAATCAATTTTGGAGGTTGGCCGCATCTTAAGTAGGTTGCTTGATTTGCTCTTGTGCTTGGCGCCACGAGTACACTGAAGAATCACATATGACACCAGCCCGTTACTTTTTTTTGTGGATCTCTTAAATATGGCAAAACCTAATTCCCTCGCATAAGTGGCATAAAAACTCATGAGTTCTTCCAAAGATATAAACTCCATTCCTTTCATAGGTTTGATAATCTCAGTCGAACTATTCCCGCCCTCAATCATCAAACACTCATCTTCCTCGTCAACATCAAAATCAATCATGTTTTCAAGTTCAAGAATCGCACCTTCTTCCTCGTCAACACTTGGCTCCATAGGAACACTTGGTATTTCGTTTTCCATACAAATGAGGTTGAGAGAGCCCGAGAGTACGCTGCGACTGGAGGGAGGGAGAGAGAACGACCCGCGAGCGACCCGATAGCGAACCCTAGACCCAAAATCGGGATCCCCGACAGCAAGAGAGGTAGGCCGAGAGAGGGAGGAGGGAGAGACAGAGAGAGATATATGCAGGGGGAGGATTTGGTATGGGTGACTGGATTGTTTTTTGTGCCGGGAGGGAGGAAGAAAGAAAGGGAGGATTGGGTGGGGGTGGGGGAGCCTGGGAGAGAGAGAGAGAGAAGGACAAGTTGAAATGGGAGAGAGGAGGACACCCGTGAGGGATTTTGGGGTGTTTTTTAATGTGGAGCCCACTAGATGTTGATGGGGTGTTGGCCACTAGGTGTTGGGGTATCATTTCCCGGTTATAAATGATTGAATATGCACGTTTTGTTGGAATTTATGCCTAATTAGGACGTCGTTTGTCTTGATTTCATTATTTTGGAATGGTGTCACGTTTTGGTGTAGTTATGCATATTTGTAGGTAAAATGAAGTGATTTGGAGCAATAAGTAGGCATGGCAATTTGACCCGCCCCGCTCCCCCGACCCGACCGGGGCCGGGGATTCCCCGCCAAACCGGGTACTGGGGCCGGGGCTGGGGATTCTCCATTTAAAAAATCCGGGGACGGGGATGGGGGTCCCCGACCCGCCTCGGACCCGGTATATATATATATATATTAAAAAAACTATATATTTATTAAATATATATATATATTAAAAAAATTATATATTTTATATTAAACCGGGGGTTGACCGGGGTTTGACCGGGGGTTGACCGGGGCCGGGGGAGGGTATCACAAACCGGGATGGGGCCGGGCCGGGAATGGCGATCCCCGCCCCGTTGCCATGCCTAGTAATAAGCTTGAAGCGGCTTCAAAAATTGCGGTTTCAACAAATGCGGCCACCAACCAGGTCAACAATTTCGGCCACCAACCATTCTTTTTTTTTTTTATAACTCAGTTTCTAGGCTTACACCTAATTATGTCTGAGGGTAACAGCTTCGCTTTCTCATTACTGCCACCAAGTTAAATCGCGGGATGTGCACGAACTCTTGTCGGGTTCTGCTGACGTACAACCAGATCCTCCCAAGTAAAGAGAACATGAAGTCCTCCCCCTGAATCGAACCCACACGGATAATAGTCAGTATGAGGTCCTGTCAAAAGCTTAATTAGAGCGTATATGCCCCGAGAAAGACTTTTGAAGTGGAGGCAAGAGGGATAGAACCTCTAACCTCCACCACGCATGAGTTTTTACACTCATGTGGTGGCCAACTGGGCTAAGCCAGGGATAGAACCCCTGACCTCCACCAACCATCCTCAATCCTATAAATAGAAGGCTTCAGCAGAAATTAATGAGGGACAGACGATCAGACACACCAGAAAACACCAAAACATAGTACCTTCATATCTAGCATGAACTTTAGTTTGTATTAGGATTTTCATGTATTTTGGAGGAGATTCAAGACAAGCTTGAGGATTTCCCCACCGTTTTTATTAATTAGTATCTTTATTCATGTTTTTATTTATTTCTTGTGTTGATTTGCTTATTATGTCTAGCTAAATTTGTTGTTGATTCTATAGATTTGTGAGACTCATTTATGATGATGGTTTGATTTATTAAATCCTATTGTACCTTCCATTTCTTGCTTGGGTTCTTGGTACTTTTATTTGTGTTGAGAAAATTGGCCTCTTTTCTTGCACACCAAGTGTTTATAGAAATTCCTAGCCTTTTTTTATAAGCATGGATCTCAAGAATTACTAATATGCTTGCATTTGAGACTTAGCCGTGATATATGCTTGCATAGGAACCTTTAATCTTCATGTGCGTTTGGGAGTTAAATTCCGTCTTGAGTCTTAGTCGGAGATAGACGTGTTTTTAATCTACAGTTGCAATTCTAGTCGAGAGATAGGTTGTGATCATTTGAGTGATTGTTCTGCATGATTTGGATTAAAATGGCTAAGTAGATTAATAGAACATATCCATCATTGTTGTTGAGTTTAATCATTTCCCTAGAATCGACCCCTTTATTATCGTTAAATTCTCTTAATTTTCCTTATTGCTTTGTTAAATTGCCTTCATTTGCTAATTTCCTTTTTAGTAAATCAAAATCTCCAAATTATGAATCCCTTAGAGCTTGAATAGTAGGAAAATATCTAAGCTTTATTTTCATTATATTTTCGGATTATAGTCCTCGTGGATACGATACTCGACTTGCTATATTACTACAATAGCTCCGTTTTAGTTGCGGATTATTGCTAGTTAATTTAGCGATCAATTGCGCCGTCTCCAACTCTCGCCCGTCTCGTTTGCGGCTCGAGCCCCCGCGTTGCGGGCAGCCTTATAGTATATATCTATAAGATATTTACAACAGAAATGCTAATATTTTCACATCATTTTCACACTATGAATATATATATATATATATATATATATATTGGGTATTCGTTCAATCCAATAGCTCGAACCAGGATCAATAACAATACAAGCGGATAACGAATATAACTTTACAGAAATAAAAAATCCTACGGGAAAGGGATTAGGATTTACAGTCCGTCTAAAAAGAAGGAAAGAAAGTGAACCATAGAAGTATCGGACTGCCAGCGAGCACACAATAAATACCAGAATTAGGATGCCTTTATATTTGAAAAAATTGGAGTAACGTGAATGATCTCAAAACACAAGTAGTCCCAAAAATAGATATAGTATATATATTAATAATACTAATTATTATATATATATAATATAGATATATATTTATGTAAATTTGATTACTGCAGAAATTAAGCTAAGAAAATAATTCAAGTGCAAGAAAAACCCCCTTTGTATCGTAGGCTCAGATTTCCTGGACTCGAACCCCACAAGTGTAACACCCCTAGATCCATCCGGGAATATTACACGCCGTGGGCCCCGCGCCGGAACCCATCAGGCTAAAAACCATTTACAAAAATGCCAAAAAGGCCGATGACGGTAGTATTTTCCAAAACTCACAAAATCATTTGAAAACACCCAACTACCGTCAAGACGATCAAGGCCAAAAACTCGGTTAAGGGAATCGGTTTTTGAAATCAAACTCAGTTGGCATAAAGCCGAAAGCCATTTGAAAGAACTCACGCAGCGGATAAAAACACAGTCCAAGATACATATACATCAATAATGATATACACAACAAAATACACGATTCCCCAACAATATGCCATAGCCAGTCCGGAATCCTCGCCTCACGACCGCAACCATCAAAGTTCTCAATACCTGAAAAACAAGTCCCACAACGGGGTCAGCAATAATGCCCGACAAATAACCACAAGTACATAAACATAAATATTCACATGCCATGCATCATGAGAATAATAACCTCATCGATAACCTTACCACTTCCGGTAATCCAACGCTTCTCGTCAAAATCCCAATATCACGATAATACCATAAAAATCCCACTATCACAACAATACCGTATAATACCTCAATACCGAATACTTTCTCGTACATATCCTCTATGTACGATTACCATAAAACATACCTCTACCCGGACTTCCTTCCGGAATGCATACACAGACCAAAAATATCCAAAATGACATCAACAATATCCGAATACTACAATCTTCCCAAGATTGTCCAAGTATCTCAACAATCATCAACCGTGCATTCTAATCCTTTTAGAACATCACTGAACATTCGTCAATATGCAATACAACATAAAATACTTATGAAATGTAAATGGAATTACTCATCAAAACATTACAACCGAACAAGTAAACACTTGCCTGGATACCAACATGATAAAACCAACACCGAACTCATCGTCCTCGTCTACGAGCTCTTCAGCCCCGACTGGAACGAATCTACGGTCTTCCAACGAAGCACAACAGTTATACCTATTGATTAATCACCCTAGAACAATAATCATGTCAATAATCGGACCAACTCGGTAACAAGGATCATAACATGCACAATCTGGAATTCAACCTCGTATTATGATCCAGAAATCCATCTCAAAACGATTTAAACGAATCATCATCTTTAATAATATGAAGAAACATTCGAAGTTCTTATCAAAATGCATAAAATCCCATATAACATCGTTATATGATTATCCAACATGTTCCTCACATGTAATCATCCAAGAAAAACGAACCATTAACAAAGGAGTATGAAGATTACCTGGTTTAGACGAACCAAAAAGAAGAACACTAGAACTCCATCCAAAGAATCATGAACAACTTGAAGGACAAGGCTTGAATCCAAGCTCTCAATCTAATGTTGTTAAAGATTATCATTATACGGTGTTTGGGAATCCCAAATAACTCCCAACTCTCTCTCTCTCCCGACTGAAGGAAGAAGAATGGACGAAATGCTTCACAATACCCGTCTGTCCACCTTTTATAATAAACATTATTAGCGTGCGCTAACATCTCATGTTTAGCGTGCGCTACCGCCTTAGCGTGCGCTAACTGACTTTGTTAGCGTGCGCTATCGAAGCCCAGAGGCTACTGCCTCGCTTCGTAAACTAGCTTACGTACGTAATGCCCATGCATTAACGTACGTAAAACATCATGCCTAGCGTACGCAAGTCCTTGACCTTAGCGTGCGCTATCTGAAGTTGACTTGCTACAGTATCGTGCCCCCACATGCCGAAAGCATCCGCGACACGGGATTCCTTTGACCGATCTGGAATTAGCGTGCGCTAATCATACGGTTTTAGCGTGCGCTAGCTCTACACGACAAACACTCGTTGACCTTATCTGGACACGCATCGAACATGGCGGGTCCACCCGCCAAAGCTAAGATTCCATTATTGGCGATCTGATGTTAGCGTGCGCTAACCAACATGCGTTAGCGTGCGCTAATGAATATAAAAATCAACTGGGCCTACCTTCGGCCACCTTCCGAAACTAACCCGGCAAGTCGTTACGCACGTTAGGGGTCCTCCTTAGCGTCGTTATCGAACCTCTTAGCGTACGCTATCAATACTTAAAGCGTGCGCTACCTGTACTCAGTAGCGTGCGCTAATGAAACACTTATAGCGTGCGCTATCGTTGCTGTGCCTAGCCATATTCAACTATCCTCAACCAATATCTCGACATACCAATCGAACATACGGCACAATGAATACATATACGCATTCAATAACATTATCAAACGTTCACAACGTCCTCGAGCATAATTAACCATCCATGATATCCAATATATAAACGAAAAATATATCCGAAAAATCGGGGTATTACACTCTACCCCCCTTAAAAATAAGTTTCGTCCTCGAAACTTGCAACCTGTCGCCAACAACATATAAATCCAAGATCACCAAGATAACCAAGAATTATCGAATAATCCGAACAACATACTTACAGGTCAGTGAAGACGAAGATTTCCCGTGATACTAGCATATGACACCATTTCAAAAATCTCGACACAACAAGAATGCCAAAACAGGAATAATCACAATTTGAAAACGATTGGTCTCCGCCAAGACCACAATAAGTTTAGAGCCCTGTCGAGTTTTGTGGGATCTATGACGCTGTGTCTCCTCACCTAAAGCGCATGAGCCGCTCCTTGTCACATGCACGTATCACCGGCGTTCCACTCCACATCGAAAGCCGCACATTGCACGTGCCTCGCACCGGCGTTCACTTCCCGATTGGAGCCGCACCTTGCACATGACCACGGCACCGGCGTTCACTCCCTGCCTCGTCGGTCTCGGGAACACCAACAATCCCCAAACCCACACATCACCACGACAGTACTCAAAAATCACACAGTTCCAAAACATCACAAACATCACGCTACTACCACACCGGTAGAGCCACATAACACACATGCCCGGTTATCACAAAACCTTGGGCTCCGATACCATAAATGTAACACCCCCAGATCCATCCGGGAATATTACACGCCGTGGGCCCCGCGCCGGAACCCACCAGGATAAAAACCATTTACAAAAATGCCAAAAAGGCCGATGACGGTAGTATTTTCCAAAACTCACAAAATCATTTGAAAACACCCAACTACCGTCAAGACGATCAAGGCCAAAAACTCGGTTAAGGGAATCGGTTTTTGAAATCAAACTCAGTTGGCATAAAGCCGAAAGCCATTTGAAAGAACTCACGCAGCGGATAAAAACACAGTCCAAGATACATATACATCAATAATGATATACACAACAAAATACACGATTCCCCAACAATATGCCATAGCCAGTATCGTCCGGAATCCTCGCCTCACGACCGCAACCATCAAAGTTCTCAATACCTGAAAAACAAGTCCCACAACGGGGTCAGCAATAATGCCCGACAAATAACCACAAGTACATAAACATAAATATTCACATGCCATGCATCATGAGAATAATAACCTCATCGATAACCTTACCACTTCCGGTAATCCAACGATTCTCGTCAAAATCCCAATATCACGATAATACCATAAAAATCCCACTATCACAACAATACCGTATAATACCTCAATACCGAATACTTTCTCGTACATATCCTCTATGTACGATTACCATAAAACATACCTCTACCCGGACTTCCTTCCGGAATGCATACACAGACCAAGAATATCCAAAATGACATCAACAATATCCGAATACTACAATCTTCCCAAGATTGTCCAAGTATCTCAACAATCATCAACCGTGCATTCTAATCCTTTTAGAACATCACTGAACATTCGTCAATATGCAATACAACATAAAATACTTATGAAATGTAAATGGAATTACTCATCAAAACATTACAACCGAACAAGTAAACACTTGCACGGATACCAACATGATAAAACCAACACCGAACTCATCGTCCTCGTCTCACGAGCTCTTCAAATTGGAACGAATCTACGGTCTTCCAACGAAGCACAATGATTATACCTATTGATTAATCACCCTAGAACAATAATCATGTCAATAATCGGACCAACTCGGTAACAAGGATCATAACATGCACAATCTGGAATTCAACCTCGTATTATGATCCAGAAATCCATCTCAAAACGATTTAAACGAATCATCATCTTTAATAATATGAAGAAACATTCGAAGTTCTTATCAAAATGCATAAAATCCCATATAACATCGTTATATGATTATCCAACATGTTCCTCACATGTAATCATCCAAGAAAAACGAACCATTAACAAAGGAGTATGAAGATTACCTGGTTTAGACGAACCAAAAAGAAGAACACTAGAACTCCATCCAAAGAATCATGAACAACTTGAAGGACAAGGCTTGAATCCAAGCTCTCAATCTAATGTTGTTAAAGATTATCATTATACGGTGTTTGGGAATCCCAAATAACTCCCAACTCTCTCTCTCCCGACTGAAGGAAGAAGAATGGACGAAATGCTTCACAATACCCGTCTGTCCACCTTTTATAATAAACATTATTAGCGTGCGCTAACATCTCATGTTTAGCGTGCGCTACCGCCTTAGCGTGCGCTAACTGACTTTGTTAGCGTGCGCTATCGAAGCCCAGAGGCTACTGCCTCGCTTCGTAAACTAGCTTACGTACGTAATGCCCATGCATTAACGTACGTAAAACATCATGCCTAGCGTACGCAAGTCCTTGACCTTAGCGTGCGCTATCTGAAGTTGACTTGCTACAGTATCGTGCCCCCACATGCCGAAAGCATCCGCGATTACCGGGATTCCTTTGACCGATCTGGAATTAGCGTGCGCTAATCATACGGTTTTAGCGTGCGCTAGCTCTACACGACAAACACTCGTTGACCTTATCTGGACACGCATCGAACATGGCCGGGTCCACCCGCCGAAAGCTAAGATTCCATTATTGGCGATCTGATGTTAGCGTGCGCTAACCAACATGCGTTAGCGTGCGCTAACTGAATATAAAAATCAACCTGGGCCTACCTGTCGGCCACCTTCCGAAACTAACCCAGCAAGTCGTTACGTACGTTAGGGGTCCTCCTTAGCGTACGTTACCGAACCTCTTAGCGTACGCTATCAATACTTCGTAGCGTGCGCTACCTGTACTCAGTAGCGTGCGCTAATGAAACACTTATAGCGTGCGCTATCGTTGCTGTGCCTAGCCATATTCAACTATCCTCAACCAATATCTCGACATACCAATCGAACATACGGCACAATGAATACATATACGCATTCAATAACATTATCAAACGTTCACAACGTCCTCGAGCATAATTAACCATCCATGATATCCAATATATAAACGAAAAATATATCCGAAAAATCGGGGTATTACACTCTACCCCCCTTAAAAATAAGTTTCGTCCTCGAAACTTGCAACCTGTCGCCAACAACATATAAATCCAAGATCACCAAGATAACCAAGAATTATCGAATAATCCGAACAACATACTTACAGGTCAGTGAAGACGAAGATTTCCCGTGATACTAGCATATGACACCATTTCAAAAATCTCGACACAACAAGAATGCCAAAACAGGAATAATCACAATTTGAAAACGATTGGTCTCCGCCAAGACCACAATAAGTTTAGAGCCCTGTCGAGTTTTGTGGGATCTATGACGCTGTGTCTCCTCACCTAAAGCGCATGAGCCGCTCCTTGTCACATGCACGTATCACCGGCGTTCCACTCCACATCGAAAGCCGCACATTGCACGTGCCTCGCACCGGCGTTCACTTCCCGATTGGAGCCGCACCTTGCACATGACCACGGCACCGGCGTTCACTCCCTGCCTCGTCGGTCTCGGGAACACCAACAATCCCCAAACCCACACATCACCACGACAGTACTCAAAAATCACACAGTTCCAAAACATCACAAACATCACGCTACTACCACACCGGTAGAGCCACATAACACACATGCCCGGTTATCACAAAACCTTGGGCTCCGATACCATAAATGTAACACCCCCAGATCCATCCGGGAATATTACACGCCGTGGGCCCCGCGCCGGAACCCACCAGGATAAAAACCATTTACAAAAATGCCAAAAAGGCCGATGACGGTAGTATTTTCCAAAACTCACAAAATCATTTGAAAACACCCAACTACCGTCAAGACGATCAAGGCCAAAAACTCGGTTAAGGGAATCGGTTTTTGAAATCAAACTCAGTTGGCATAAAGCCGAAAGCCATTTGAAAGAACTCACGCAGCGGATAAAAACACAGTCCAAGATACATATACATCAATAATGATATACACAACAAAATACACGATTCCCCAACAATATGCCATAGCCAGTATCGTCCGGAATCCTCGCCTCACGACCGCAACCATCAAAGTTCTCAATACCTGAAAAACAAGTCCCACAACGGGGTCAGCAATAATGCCCGACAAATAACCACAAGTACATAAACATAAATATTCACATGCCATGCATCATGAGAATAATAACCTCATCGATAACCTTACCACTTCCGGTAATCCAACGATTCTCGTCAAAATCCCAATATCACGATAATACCATAAAAATCCCACTATCACAACAATACCGTATAATACCTCAATACCGAATACTTTCTCGTACATATCCTCTATGTACGATTACCATAAAACATACCTCTACCCGGACTTCCTTCCGGAATGCATACACAGACCAAGAATATCCAAAATGACATCAACAATATCCGAATACTACAATCTTCCCAAGATTGTCCAAGTATCTCAACAATCATCAACCGTGCATTCTAATCCTTTTAGAACATCACTGAACATTCGTCAATATGCAATACAACATAAAATACTTATGAAATGTAAATGGAATTACTCATCAAAACATTACAACCGAACAAGTAAACACTTGCAAGGATACCAACATGATAAAACCAACACCGAACTCATCGTCCTCGTCTACGAGCTCTTCACCCCGATCGAACGAATCTACGGTCTTCAAACGAAGCACAACAGTTATACCTAGTGATTTATCTACCTAGTACTATAATCATGTCTATAATCGGACCAACTCGGTAACAAGGATCATAACATGCACAATCTGGAATTCAACCTCGTATTATGATCCAGAAATCCATCTCAAAACGATTTAAACGAATCATCATCTTTAATAATATGAAGAAACATTCGAAGTTCTTATCAAAATCCATAAAATCCCATATAACATCGTTATATGATTATCCAACATGTTCCTCACATGTAATCATCCAAGAAAAACGAACCATTAACAAAGGAGTATGAAGATTACCTGGTTTAGACGAACCAAAAAGAAGAACACTAGAACTCCATCCAAAGAATCATGAACAACTTGAAGGACAAGGCTTGAATCCAAGCTCTCAATCTAATGTTGTCAAAGATTATCATTATACGGTGTTTGGGAATCCCAAATAACTCCCAACTCTCTCTCTCCCGACTGAAGGAAGAAGAATGGACGAAATGCTTCACAATACCCGTCTGTCCACCTTTTATAATAAACATTATTAGCGTGCGCTAACATCTCATGTTTAGCGTGCGCTACCGCCTTAGCGTGCGCTAATCGACTTTGTTAGCGTGCGCTATCAGCCCGCAGGCTCGCCTCGCCGTAGAACTAGCTTACGACGTAATGCCCATGCATTAACGCACGTAAAACATCATGCCTAGCGACGCAAGTCCTTGACCTTAGCGTGCGCTATCTGAAGATTGACTTGCTCTGATATCGTGCCCCCACATGCCGAAAGCATCCGCGACACGGATTCCTTTGGCCGATCTGGAATTAGCGTGCGCTAATCATACGGTTTTAGCGTGCGCTAGCTCTACACGACAAACACTCGTTGACCTTATCCGGACACGCATCGAACATGGCGGGTCCACCGCCAAAGCTAAGATTCCATTATTGGCGATCTGATGTTAGCGTGCGCTAACCAACATGCGTTAGCGTGCGCTAACTGAATATAAAAATCAACCTGGGCCTACCTGTCGGCCACCTTCCGAAACTAACCCAGCAAGTCGTTACGTACGTTAGGGGTCCTCCTTAGCGTACGTTACCGAACCTCTTAGCGTACGCTATCAATACTTCGTAGCGTGCGCTACCTGTACTCAGTAGCGTGCGCTAATGAAACACTTATAGCGTGCGCTATCGTTGCTGTGCCTAGCCATATTCAACTATCCTCAACCAATATCTCGACATACCAATCGAACATACGGCACAATGAATACATATACGCATTCAATAACATTATCAAACGTTCACAACGTCCTCGAGCATAATTAACCATCCATGATATCCAATATATAAACGAAAAATATATCCGAAAAATCGGGGTATTACACTCTACCCCCCTTAAAAATAAGTTTCGTCCTCGAAACTTGCAACCTGTCGCCAACAACATATAAATCCAAGATCACCAAGATAACCAAGAATTATCGAATAATCGGAACAACATACTTACAGGTCAGTGAAGACGAAGATTTCCCGTGATACTAGCATATGACACCATTTCAAAAATCTCGACACAACAAGAATGCCAAAACAGGAATAATCACAATTTGAAAACGATTGGTCTCCGCCAAGACCACAATAAGTTTAGAGCCCTGTCGAGTTTTGTGGGATCTATGACGCTGTGTCTCCTCACCTAAAGCGCATGAGCCGCTCCTTGTCACATGCACGTATCACCGGCGTTCCACTCCACATCGAAAGCCGCACATTGCACGTGCCTCGCACCGGCGTTCACTTCCCGATTGGAGCCGCACCTTGCACATGACCACGGCACCGGCGTTCACTCCCTGCCTCGTCGGTCTCGGGAACACCAACAATCCCCAAACCCACACATCACCACGACAGTACTCAAAAATCACACAGTTCCAAAACATCACAAACATCACGCTACTACCACACCGGTAGAGCCACATAACACACATGCCCGGTTATCACAAAACCTTGGGCTCCGATACCATAAATGTAACACCCCCAGATCCATCCGGGAATATTACACGCCGTGGGCCCCGCGCCGGAACCCACCAGGATAAAAACCATTTACAAAAATGCCAAAAAGGCCGATGACGGTAGTATTTTCCAAAACTCACAAAATCATTTGAAAACACCCAACTACCGTCAAGACGATCAAGGCCAAAAACTCGGTTAAGGGAATCGGTTTTTGAAATCAAACTCAGTTGGCATAAAGCCGAAAGCCATTTGAAAGAACTCACGCAGCGGATAAAAACACAGTCCAAGATACATATACATCAATAATGATATACACAACAAAATACACGATTCCCCAACAATATGCCATAGCCAGTATCGTCCGGAATCCTCGCCTCACGACCGCAACCATCAAAGTTCTCAATACCTGAAAAACAAGTCCCACAACGGGGTCAGCAATAATGCCCGACAAATAACCACAAGTACATAAACATAAATATTCACATGCCATGCATCATGAGAATAATAACCTCATCGATAACCTTACCACTTCCGGTAATCCAACGATTCTCGTCAAAATCCCAATATCACGATAATACCATAAAAATCCCACTATCACAACAATACCGTATAATACCTCAATACCGAATACTTTCTCGTACATATCCTCTATGTACGATTACCATAAAACATACCTCTACCCGGACTTCCTTCCGGAATGCATACACAGACCAAGAATATCCAAAATGACATCAACAATATCCGAATACTACAATCTTCCCAAGATTGTCCAAATATCTCAACAATCATCAACCGTGCATTCTAATCCTTTTAGAACATCACTGAACATTCGTCAATATGCAATACAACATAAAATACTTATGAAATGTAAATGGAATTACTCATCAAAACATTACAACCGAACAAGTAAACACTTGCCTGGATACCAACATGATAAAACCAACACCGAACTCATCGTCCTCGTCTACGAGCTCTTCAGCCCCGACTGGAACGAATCTACGGTCTTCCAACGAAGCACAACAGTTATACCTATTGATTAATCACCCTAGAACAATAATCATGTCAATAATCGGACCAACTCGGTAACAAGGATCATAACATGCACAATCTGGAATTCAACCTCGTATTATGATCCAGAAATCCATCTCAAAACGATTTAAACGAATCATCATCTTTAATAATATGAAGAAACATTCGAAGTTCTTATCAAAATCCATAAAATCCCATATAACATCGTTATATGATTATCCAACATGTTCCTCACATGTAATCATCCAAGAAAAACGAACCATTAACAAAGGAGTATGAAGATTACGGTTTAGGCAGACCAAAAAGAAGAACACTAGAACTCCATCCAAAGAATCATGAACAACTTGAAGGACAAGGCTTGAATCCAAGCTCTCAATCTAATGTTGTTAAAGATTATCATTATACGGTGTTTGGGAATCCCAAATAACTCCCAACTCTCTCTCTCCGATCAAGGAAGAAGAATGGACGAAATGCTTCACAATACCCGTCTGTCCACCTTTTATAATAAACATTATTAGCGTGCGCTAACATCTCATGTTTAGCGTGCGCTACCGCTTTAGCGTGCGCTAGCGACTTTGTTAGCGTGCGCTATCAGCCTGAGGCTACTGCCTCGCTTCGTAAACTAGCTTACGTACGTAATGCCCATGCATTAACGTACGTAAAACATCATGCCTAGCGTACGCAAGTCCTTGACCTTAGCGTGCGCTATCTGAAGTTGACTTGCTACAGTATCGTGCCCCCACATGCCGAAAGCATCCGCGATTACCGGGATTCCTTTGACCGATCTGGAATTAGCGTGCGCTAATCATACGGTTTTAGCGTGCGCTAGCTCTACACGACAAACACTCGTTGACCTTATCTGGACACGCATCGAACATGGCCGGGTCCACCCGCCGAAAGCTAAGATTCCATTATTGGCGATCTGATGTTAGCGTGCGCTAACCAACATGCTTTAGCGTGCGCTAACTGAATATAAAAATCAACCTGGGCCTACCTGTCGGCCACCTTCCGAAACTAACCCATCAAGTCATTACGTACGTTAGGGGTCCTCCTTAGCGTACGTTACCGAACCTCTTAGCGTACGCTATCAATACTTCGTAGCGTGCGCTACCTGTACTCAGTAGCGTGCGCTAATGAAACACTTATAGCGTGCGCTATCGTTGCTGTGCCTAGCCATATTCAACTATCCTCAACCAATATCTCGACATACCAATCGAACATACGGCACAATGAATACATATACGCATTCAATAACATTATCAAACGTTCACAACGTCCTCGAGCATAATTAACCATCCATGATATCCAATATATAAACGAAAAATATATCCGAAAAATCGGGGTATTACAACAAGTTCGATAATACCACAAAGGTATCGCACGACCGACAGTCCCAACACCGACTGGCACCGGCAGCTCCAAATTCCAGTCAGCCAAGTCCGAAAAACAGTCACAACGATCTCCACGAAAGTCTCGTTTTTCAGATCCCTCACAATAGAAGTTTATATATCACACAAGAGCGAATATTTGTTTGCAAGATCTCTTCGTTTTTCGGTGGTCCTCACAAAGAGGGCAGAAGCCCCTATTTATACAAGTCCCCATCGATCCGTTGAGAAGAAAACGGAGATAATAAGGGACAAGTTAGTATAGGGAAAATCATAAAAGGATCGCAACGGTGAGGGAAGAGAGAAAGAGAGACGCCAGAAGAGGTCAACAGAAGGAGGCAGACGAAAGGTATAAATGAGGTAGCAAAACCCTAGTTACCTCATTAAATAGAAAGGAGACCAACGATCAGGATGTACATAATGTAATATCCAGATTTATTATTGTGTATTTCATCTGTATTTGAGCCCTGTATTATTCGTAATTGTGATATCGATATTTGGAGTATGATATTTCCTATATTTGTATCCTTTGTATATGAGTATAACAACATGTAAAATTTTCTCATGCGAACACGTGATAACGTACGCTAAGAATGTAGCTTAACGTACGTTATCGGCTAAAACTAGCGTACGCTACGAATGAAGAATTGCGTGCGTTAGGCAGTCAATTATTGAGCTAGGCGGCTAGCACATGCGCCAGCTAGACATGGGTCCGGATAAGATTCCCGCGGGTGAACCTGGACAGTTTTGGATTCAATGCTAATTAGCGTGCGCTAAGGACAGTAAGATAGCGTGCACTAATCAGCTAACGTGCAAAAACGTTATATAAGGGACAACACCCTCATTTCATTTGGTTTACGTTTCCTTCACTTGTTATTCGTTCCTGGGAAGTCCAGAGAGCCTTCCATACTTCTTAAACACATATAAACCCTACTTACATGATCATTGAAGATTGGAGAGTACTTACACTTGATCATTGAAGAAGAAACTCACTTTGGAGTGACACACAAGCAACCGGGGTTGAAGTCTACCTATTGTTTCAGTGTTTTCTTCATCTTAAGGTATGTTAATACTATATCCTACCTTGGATTCGTGTTAATAAGGATATGAGGATTATGCTATCAAGATATTGAATTCCATTGATGAATTATCCAAACAACATCATGTTTATAAGTTGGAATGTTTATACTTAAGATATTATCGTTAGAAACATCATGATTAGCATCTTACCACCTCGAATGATGAGAGAAATATTCTGAGATTGATTATCCGTATTGTTGACGTTACCATATTGATCGTAGACGTAAAGTTGTTATCACTTTTGTTAAATGGACTTAAGAAAGAATCATAGAAGATTTGCATCCATTCTTATAAGTTGGAATTGTTAGTTCATCTTCATGGTTAAATCGGGATGTAATGATGATATTGGAATCTAGTGCATCGACCTTAAGAATACCAAACTTCACTTGAGAATTGTAATCAAGATGGAATATGGTGTTGTTATGATTATACGTATCGTTGTATCTCGAAGATGTTTGAATCCGTGAGATCATTTGTAATAAGATGAACGTAACATGCATGGAGGTAAAGTATATTAAACACTGAGATTTCATAAGTTTCAGCACAGTTAGAACAGTTGACTGCCCAGGGAAGAGCTATCATACATGTTTAGCGTGCGCTAAGCTTTATAGTTAGTGTGCGCTATCGGGCATAAGTTAACGTACGCTACGCTTGGAACGTAACGTGCATTATATCATCAGACGAGTCAATCGACTGATCAGTGAGGTACTGACAGTGCATGGTTAGCGTACGCTATACTTCGTATTATTGCGTGCGCTAACGAGTAGCCTTAACGTACGCTACATTGGATACGTAGCGTGTGTTAAGCAAACCAGGCAGATTATGTTTTATGAACTTCCGATTATAAATTAGATTGTTAACATTCGTGCGACGAGAGATGAATTCTATATTATTTCTTTTGTTAAGGTTTGAGCTTAGCAACGTGATTGATCGAAGGGAGCGACCTTCGAAAGTTTTGTTATTCGTGGGAGTATTATTCTTGTCTTCGAATCGAGGCAAGTACCTTAAGTGTTTTATGTACTGATGTTATACATATTGTTATACATGTATGTCGTTGTTGTATGTCCACCTCATGTTGGTCCGATGGGATCATCGGGGAATCTATGCTAGCGTGCGCTGGATCATCGGACGGGTTTTTCCACCTCAGGTTGGTTTGACGGAATCATCGGGGGGTCTAGGCAGTGAACGTTGGATCATCAGAATTACCATATGTATGTTGTGATATCATGTTGTGGTTATCATGTGTGTATGTTATTCATTTGAGTTTCTCACAGGAGAAGACTCTTTGGTTCTTTGTCATATATATTATTATTATTCTTCGTGAGATGTTGAATAATATGTTGTTGTACTTGTACTAGCAATATTGTGCTAACCCCTTCGGGGGTGAACATTTGTTTATGTTCAGGATCCAGGAGAGCGGGGAAACAACCACTGGAGTTGCATGACGACGAGGGTGCAGAGTGATGTTCCGGCTGGGTTTATTTGTCTGTTGTTTGTATCGTTTTAATAAGTACTCGAGTACGTCGTCGTTTGTGATGATTTGGATTTAGTGATGTATTAATACTTTTCCTTTGGACATTTGTATTTTCAGTACTGGTCAGAACTGTTGTATTTTATTTCAGTTACTTTCATACGTTAGTATCAGTTATTATCTTTTCACTTCTTCAGCCTTATAAATCCTATGTAAAGGATTTACGGCGCTGTAATATTGCTGAATATATCAGGGGTGTTACAGAATATGGTATCGGAGCTAAGATTATGGATATCTTGGCCATTGGGTTAAAATAGGGGTCGTATATGTCTTTTGAGGTAACCGGCCGTGAATAACATCACTGTACTGCCTACGTCTTCGTGCGAACGGTGGTTGTAAGTTCCTAAACTCTATCTCGTCCTTTACATGTTGTAGCTCTTTATACTTGAACATTGAACAATGTTGTTTCTTGTACATTGAGTATTTATGCTTACAGTATGTTGAGAGGTGGACGTGGACGTGGTCGTGGTCGCGGACGCGGACGAAGGAATGTCGAAAGAGAATCTTCGCCTTCTAATCAGGCCAGCCACAGCTCAGGCGAGCCACAGAGATCTATTAATAATGAACCAGAACTTGCTGTGCCCGAAATCCTTCGTCAGGTGGTGAACCAGATGACTCAATTCGCCCAGGTCGTGGACCGAATGCAGGTGGCAGTAGGGTTACAACAGGGAGAACGACAACAGGGTATCCCAGACATGGGAAATCGAGGCGACCGATGGCTGCAAGAGGTGGCGAAGATGTAACCACCTAAATTCGACGGTATTTCCGAGACTCCCACCTGGGATCATTGGTTGAAGGAACTAGAGAAAATTTTTGCCAGGATTAATTATCCCGACGACTGGAGAGCCTCTATTGCTCAGTACTTTCTGATAGGAGAAGCATCCGAATGGTGGGAAGCCATCCGACCTGTAGACCATGATGCTGATTGGACAGAATTTAAATTGATGATGGAAGCTCAGTATTGCCCTCGTCCTGTGAGGGAAGCCAAAGTTCGGGAGTTTTTCTCCGCTCAGCCTTCAGATATACCAGTATCTCAGGCGATTAAGACGTTTAACCAGCAGCTGGCATTTGTTCGACATCTGGTTAGAACAGATGCAGAAATGATGATCCATTTTGATATGAGAATGAAACCAGAAATCCAGAGGTACATGTCTGATTTTGAATGTACCACTCTCCGTCAATACCAGGATAAAGCATTGGCGTATGAAATCAAGGAAGCAGTAATGGAGAAGTTTGCAGAATACAAGAAGCAGAAAGTCTCCGGTAGTTTCATGGAACACAAGAGTAATGGGCCCCGCAAGGCCCATTCATCCTTCCATTCTTTCAAGAAACCTCCGCACCCATCCAAGAGCGGAAGGAACTTCGGAGCAGCATCAACCACGACGGATGTCACCAGGAAATGTTTTAACTGTGCCCAGACAGGGCACTATCGACGGAATTGCCCCCTACCTGCCGTGACTTGTTTTTGATTGTGGTCGGGAGGGACATCGTGCGGTGTTCTGTGAAGAGGCTGCAAAGTCTTTTAGAGCCCGTACACCACAGCCAGTTCATAAGGAAGCCAGTATCCAACAGACGCAGCAAAGTGTTCAGATGCCTCAGAATTTTGGCCGCGGACGAGGCAGAGGACAGTGGGACCGAAAGGGTACATCGAGTAAAATGTACGCTCCCTGAAAACCCGATTTAAAATATGGACCAATATAAGTCGGAGTACCGACCTCTTAGTAAAGAAAGGTTTTCTTAGAGTAATAAAGTCCGACCTAGGTTCTTAGACAAGAGAATGCCGACCTCAAAGTCCTCCGATCTATAAACCTCAGATAAAAGGGCGCCGACCTCGGAGGCCCCGCTGACCTGTGACATCTGTTAAAAGGTTGCCGACCTCAAAGGTCTCCCGACCTACGGATTTGAATAGGAATGTCCCGACCTAAGTGGTCTTTTATAATATGAGCCGACCTAAGGCCTCCGAGCTCATGAAGGTCGAACTCTCGGGAAAGGAGATCCTGACTCACCTGACAGAATCCCTGAGATCCAGGGATTGAGAGCCCATACCTTGCAATCCCGGAAATACAGGGATGGGAAATCGCAGCCTGAATCCCTGGATATCCAGGATCTTCTCTAAAAATCAGGGAAGATCTTAGAGAATAAGCACCTCTCCCTTCTATAAAAGGGAGAGGGGGGTTTTCATTTAGGAGAGAGATTCGGAGATTACAGCATATTTTAGAGAGAGAAAAAGACAATACTTCATACATTTTGGGTTTTCTTAGCTCAACTCCTAAGATTAACCCGTTTCTTGGTGACCGATCAGCTCGGTTACATCAATTACGTATAGGTGAATCTACTTAATCGGCTCTATTTGAAAGAGATTCAATGAGTGATGATAATGATGTTAAAGAGGTATTACCAAACTTTTAATTTATAAATGCTTGTTTTAAATGAATTTTTTTGGTGCAAATATTGATTTGTATTGTTATTATAACTTGATTAATTTATCTTCTTCTTTTTTTATAGGATGAAAGTTATGTAACGGGGACTAATTGATCATGAGATGTAAGCTTAAGTGTTTCAAAATTTTACATTTTATATTTGGACAAGTTTGTTTTTGTGATATCTTTAAGCTTGGATTTGTACTTTGAATTTATTAGGACGAGTTTGTTTTTCGTAAGATATACTTCCTCTCTTCTCTTATTATTGCAATATGTTGACTATTACACTATTCACATACTCTATTTTAACCATCATTTGTGATTTATTCATATAAAAAATAGTTATGTGAGATCTTGTTAGATTCGTCTTGAAATAGACTTTCAAAATATCAATTTTTATATTTTAAAAATAAAAAATTAAAGAGATTAATAGTCAAAATTGTTCATTGGCAACCGTGAAAGTACAAATTTTGCAATTATAAGATAACATAGGTAGTATATTTGCTTTTGTGTAAGGGAGACTATTTGATGGAGAGACAAGTTTGTTTATGTGATGTCATGTTTTATGTTTATCTTTTTAGATGTGTTGTAACTCATTTTTATTAGGTTGTTGTTTTGCTTATTTTTTAGTAATTCAGAAACAAAAAAATTTAAAAGTTGTAAATTCGCGGGTACCCACTGGGTACCCGAGAAGCAGCGGGCGAGTCTGGACAGAAAAAAATTGATGGGACTGAACTGGTCAGAGCTTTTTAAGCTGAGTCCAGTGCAGGTGGGCAATATCCGGCCTCGACCCACCTCATTGCCATCCCGAGTTTTAGTAAAGAAAAGAAAAGAAAAGGAAAGAAAGTTGGAAGAGAAAAGAAGAGAAAGTAAATTGTGTTTTGTGTTCTTGAGTTGAAAGGAAATGAAAGGAAAATTAACCATTTTATTCTTTTAGTTTTCCCTCCATTTCTTTCCGTTTATTTTCATTAAAAAACTCAAGAACACCAAATATTTTTACTTTTTTCTTATTTCCATCCATTTCTCTCATTAAGTTAAACTCAGTAACTATCCATTTCTCTCATTAAGTTAAACTCAGTAACTAAGCGTAAGACGGATGGAAAAACCTCTTTCAAGGTCTTCCAATTTTCGGCACTTTTCAGTTTCACCCCCCCCCCCCCCTCCCCCCCCTTTTTTTTTTGGGTCACTTAACACAAAAAAAAACAATCCTCCAAAACACCCCCCCCCCCCCCCCCCCGATTTCAAACCCCAAGGGCCAAACCTACCATTCACAGTTCACACTCACAATATTGAATGAAAAAAGCAAGAACCCGTCATCAAGAACGCCACGCAAACACCCGAAATGCAGTGGGACACCATAAATTTTTATATATTAAACTATTCGTAAATCATTTATGATGTATGGTATGGCAGCAAAATTCAGTCCCACCTAATTACATGAGCGTATTTACGACCACCAACCACATGGTCAGACTTACAGTCCTCCCATATTATAACCCATTGTCTTGTCTTCCAGATTCTTGTTCCTCGTACTCGGGCTTGAGATTCTTGAGCTCATATTTGCCTGTGTTTTCGCTTAAAGTCCCGAACTTTTGCTCCTCTCAGTATCGCTCTTGTTCTTCTGGTAACATTTTCTAGCTATTCTTTTGCTTATTTGACAGTCTCTTGAGGATATCTTTTGTTCCGAGGTTAGTGAGATGTCAAATTGGTTAATGTGTGTTTTAGATGAGTGGTGATTGAAATGAGTTATGTGTTGTTTTGCATCTGACATATGGAGATGAGTGGTCTGATTTTATAGTTTTGGAAATAATTTGCATGATTTATGGAGCTCTATTATATGTAATAACCTAAAGCTTCTTGATTGTGTGTCTTATGCTAGTTCATAGTATGTATAATCTTGAAGACTGAGTAATGATTTTGAGCTTGATTCTTGAGAATATTATATAGTGGAGAAGAGAAATTGTACTAGTAACGTATTATTATTCGAAATTGCCATGGAGTGACTCTACCTTATATCTATTTTTGTGTGATCAACTAGTGTATATATATATATATACACACGTTAGATATTTGTAATCGATTTTTTGTAATCGATAAATATTCCCATATTGTCTAGAACATATTAGGGGGTGATGTAGAACAAAGGGGAGAAATGAATGCACGAGAAGTGTTTGATGAATGTTTTGCTTGATAACAAAATCTCTCTCCGCAAGATCGGGTAATCAAATAATTAAACAAGTTGTTGCCGCGAATTCCTTCTAATTTATTTGGACTTCTCGTTTAAATCTTGGGCACACCACTGATTATATATATATATATACTTGTAATTGAATTCTTGTCGTCAACATATATTGACATAATATAATTTGGCTCAATATGATGGACAAAGAACTCCATGCTCTCTCTTGTGTCCCAATTGAGGTTCATTGAGTTCCTTGTCCATCTTATTGGGCCGAAGAACAACTCCGCCATCTCCGGCTCTGCTTCCTCAAATGGAGGTGAATGATACTATCTCAAAAATCTATCGGTTACAAAAAATCCGAATACAAGTATTTTAGTATATATATGATCAATGGTGTGCCCAAGATTTACTATGAGAAGTCCAAATAAATTCGACAGGATTCTGGCAGTAACTCGTTTTGTTACACGGTTCGACAGAGTTGGATTTTCTTATCAAGCATAATATTTCATCAAAAACTTTACGTGCATTACGTTCTCCGTTGTTCCAGATCACTCTATCTCTAATTTGAACCATAGACTTGCTGCATTATTAACCGAAGTGGTAAGTTGAGGAAGAAGGGGAGAGGAAGAGTAGTTTTTTTGAGATAGCTTGTTGGACTTTCTCCATATTAGCTTGCGTTCTTCTTCTGCGAAGTTAAGAGAGACTGAATGAGGGTTTATTTGTGAAAAATAGTAGACTACTGTACATAGGGTAAAAGAATCCGAAATCCAGGGGGTCTGTAGTCTCCCTAGTCTTCATTAGATACGCCTTGTATATGATGTAACATTTAGAGAAAATATAAGTTCGTATTTTTATTAATCCAGACCATTTCAGTTCAATATGTAATCGAGTACGTCAATGACCCTTGTTAAAGCCTTAAGCCTTGTGATGTCTTTCAACTGAGCATGGGATGAACATGGTTGTGAGCAAAATACAGCTACTCTTCTACATTCTCGTTTTTAATTCGAGATTCTTTATTTTGTGGGTATTTCATATGATCTATATCCTTTTTGAATTTCATGATTTTGTTTGATTAGATGGTAGGATTTCTTTACGTTTTAATTTCTCAGATTTGGATACTCTTCATGTTTGACTCTCTCGTCTGCTCTCAACTTACAGATACACATAACAACGTACTTATGGAACTAGCCAAGGCAGTTGCAAGCAGAGGATCCACATTTCCAGAGAGTATTGCGATAAGATCTGATCAAAAAAGTTACAGTTATCATCAGCTGATATTATCCGCTAAGAAGATTTCGGACTTGTTAACTGGTACTGATTTAAAAATTGTAAGTCACACATGACATCGAATAACTTCAGTGGACACTATAACATTTTTTTCTAAGTAGAGTTGAGCTTAAAAACGTAATGTGAATGAACGGTTATTTTGTAGGCCAATGGCATTGGAGGAAATAAGCATCCAGGTGGAGCTAGGGTAGGAATTGTTGCTAAACCTTCAGCCGAGTTTGTTGCTGGAGTACTTGGAACGTGGTTCAGTGGAGGTGTTGCGGTCCCTCTTGCGCTTAGCTACCCAGAAACAGAGTTACTGCATGTCATGAATGATTCAGTTTGTAACTCAGCCCGATTTATGGATAACCCTTTTTTATAATATATTTTATATACGTATTATACATTACTCCCCCAGATTCATAAGTTTGAACTTTGACCATAGATTCATAAAAATCATCATCGTAACTGCACCTTAATCCAACTATGTTGGGGTCGGTGATATGAAAATTATAGTGCCAAATTAGTTAACGCGATAATTCATGCAAAAACAAAGTGGCGAAGTTTTACAGTAGATGCTGTCGCAGCCTTCATACGAAGGAGAAATGATATGAAATTCTAAAACCATCAACATCATAGGTTTTTCCAGTTATATGGAGAATATGAGACAGTGATGGATAATTGCTATAGTCATGTCACATTATGTGATTGATACTATAGAGTCAACACGTTCATCATGGAACATGACTCTATAGATTCATAAAAAATAATCATAAAATTAGCGGAAACTATATTGCTAGATTCATGTTGAAAGTATTTTTAAAACTTAGGTTTGTAAATACTTTTATCATTATTTTTTGAGAGATAATTTATTGTCAAAGTTCAACCTGAAAACCAAAACATCAATTAATATGGAAGGAGGAGTATTTATTTTTATTATTTCTAATAGTTTTGTAGCTCTCACAACCCGGTGTATTTTTTAATGCCTTGATATTCAGGATCTGATTTTGATATAGGATATCTCAATGATATTGAGTACCGAAGATCATCTTGAACTAATGAAAGCCGTTGCAGCTAAGACTTATTCCGAACTATCTCTTCTTCCTCAAGTTCCAAACACAATCACAAAGTCCACCGAACTTCATCACGTGGAAAATGGAGAACCTGAAAATGAAATTTCTCACGAGATAAGCGGTATGTGGCCTTCATAAGAATTATATTTTTCATTTTTGTACATGTGATTTTTTACGCTCGGATGACATAGTCTTTATTGTTTATATGTTTGATGCTTTCGTGCAGGAGAGGAACCTGCATTGATCATATATACAAGTGGCACTACAGGAAAGCCTAAAGGAGTTGTTCACACACATAGTGGTGTCTTAGCACAGGTACTTGCTAGCACTCTTTATTTGCTTCTTAACAAATGTAGCTGGTATACTTTGGTATGATTCTACCACGACTTACTCGTCGAGTTTGATGAGATGGCAAGCAAGCTAATACTTGAAGCCCCATCTTTTTGTTTAGTTTGTGTTTTGAATGGAGGGATTTCAAATCCGTCCATTTGGCATTTCTTGCTTGGGATTGGTTTATGAAGATTTTAAATCCCTTGCAAAATTTTAATATTTTTCAATAGTTTTTTTGAATAAATAATAGGAAAACATAGTTATTATTATACAGAAATCTTAATGAAAAATGTGTTGTGCGCGTCCTTCCGGTCCGATGGACCGCACGATTCTAATGATCCGGTCCCGGTCCTGACTTGCTACTTGGTTCTTTAATTGACCGATCCGCTACCGGACTCGAGACTCTACCGAGCCACACCGGGTACAGTAATACCCAATTCGAGCCGACCTGTTAATAGCACTAGATGTGTGTGTGTGAAAAGTACGTGGAAAGACGGACTTCTAATAACTTGATAGATTGGATATGGATCCGTTGGTTTTGAGTTTTTTTTTTTACCCAAACACGTTGGATAGATTTGACGATGCATTTCAAACTCGTCCCCAAAATATTTTAATCCCAAATGGACCTTTAGCTTCCTGATTTCTACGTTCTTATCACGGATGCTAATATCGTCTCAATTTCAGGTTCAAATGCTGACAGAAGCTTGGGGATACACATCGGCTGATCAATTCTTGCACTGCCTTCCGCTGCATCATATCCATAATTTTTTTTTGCTTCTGTTACCTTGTAGGTCTAAACTAATTAGTTAATTACCTCAGTTTGTTTTCATTTCCCATTTATTCTTCAATACTTGTTGAAAGAAGTATATATGAGTATATGAATGTGTGTGTATATATATATATATATATACACGGAAGTTTCTTGTTGGGTCTTAACTTCCTCCATACACGTCCATGGACTTTTTAATGCTTTGCTTGCCCCTCTCTATGCGGGTTCGACGGTAATTTCCTCGAATTTTAGTGTACACCTGCAATACTTCCTTTTAAATTTTAATCATTTTATATCCCTTTCTTTTTCTCAAGTCACCCTGAAGTACAAGTTCTGTTTCTTGCATCACTTCTGACTTGATATTTACAAATAATTGTTTTATGAAAAAAAAAGGTTGAATTCATGCCGAAATTCAGTGTGAGAGGAATCTGGCAGAGATGGAGAGAATCTTATCCAGAGGACCGACCGAAAGCAGATGATGCTGTTACTGTGTTCACAGGAGTACGTTCTCTTATTAGCAATGGTTTCTAGAAAAAGGATCAAATAGAAGTACCATATCGTGTAATCACCGTCTTTTGTCTCTGTAGGTTCCAACCATGTACACACGTTTAATACAAGGATTTGAAGCTTTGGATCCCGAATTACAAGCTGTTTCTGCTTTAGCTGCTAGAAAACTGCGACTTATGGTAACTTTAACCAAATTGTAGTGAAAGCCTCCAACATAAGAAACATAGGACAACAATGCTAGTTTTGATCTATATTCAGTTTACGTGTGCCATATTTTTTAAAAATTCAAAAGAATAACAATGGTTCTTGGTCTTGACAGATGTGTGGCTCGTCTGCTCTCCCTCTTCCGGTTATGCAACAGTGGGAAACTATCACTGGACATGTGCTTCTAGAACGATATGGCATGACTGAGGTTGGTATTTTTCTTCTAGGTTTAATTACGAAAATGCCCTTGAGGTTAAAGTCTAATTGTACAAGAAAAAACCAACTATCTGCATATAACAGCTCTATCTGCCGACTTTGATGGATGATTCTAATGACTGATGCTCCTTGTTTATGTCCATTGCTCCATGTTTTTTTTTTCAGTTTGTGATGGCACTATCTAATCCTTTAAATGGCAAGCGAAAAGGTGGTACAGTTGGCAAGCCACTTCCTGGCGTGCAGGTTAGTATTTCGACACATGGCTCAATGTCTTTTGTAATTTCCGAGAATCATTTAAAAAACATATTTTCCGTTGGCGCTTATGTGAATCATAAAAAACTTATTCAAATTCCATTACCTCTGAAAGGCTAAGATTATTGCTGAAGACAGTGATGCTGATGTGGAGGTTGGTGAGCTTTGCATTAAAAGTCCTTCATTATTCAAGGAATACTGGAAGCTGCCTGAGGTGTTTTTTCGAGACAACTATTTTTGTAAAATGTATCTGAAAACAAAAATCTAGTTGGAATTTATCTTCTCACTTATCTTCTTGATTGACTAATTTTCAGGTGACTAAGGCGTCATTTATCGATGGTGGATTTTTCAAAACGGGAGATGCTGTTAGAGTGGATGAGGATGGATATTATGTCATTTTGGGACGTAAGCATCGAAATTAATCTAGCAAAGCTGTTCAATCTCAAGGCTATCCATTATTAATTACTCCCTGCATCTCCGTCCTAGTTGAAGAGTGCTATTCCAAGAAATAATTTTGTCCCAGTAGAGGAGTTCACTTTCAAAAAATAGAACATTAATATTTAAAATGTATATATTATTTTTAAACTATTATACAAGTCGCCATGTTCCACGATGTACGTGTTGCTTTTTCAGTAGAATTGTCACGGGACGTGCACATAGCAATTATCGTATGCACGATGTACGTTATCTTTGCACAATCAGGTGAGGATTAATGATATTTTAGTGGGAAGTTTAGCATTTAAGTATTATCGGGTGAGAGAAGGGATTATTTACCAATGGATTTCTTTTGATGGCGTTTGAGGCTAATAATCTTGCATGAGAGGACTAAATACACTATCTATGAAGCACGGACACTTCAAATTATGAATATTTGCTTTCATGTTTTATTTTACGTTAAAATAAATGTCCCTATGTCGTTTCTCGTGTTCGTGCTTACTAGATGACGATTATCCCTAAGAAGTTCCATTTACTTCTTGTTGCTGGGAAGTCATTTTGGGTGAACGATGTGATGTCATGATTCAGGTACTAATGCTGATATTATGAAGGTTGGTGGATATAAATTATCTGCACTGGAAATTGAAGCAGTTCTCCTAGAGGTTTGTTTCTCGTCTCTCCCTTCTCTTTAAAAAAAAAAGATTCTGTTAATTTCGACAAATTACAAAAACCGCCCTGATGTCTAACCTAGTTGCGAGGAACTCCAGTTGCCTTCGAAAATTCCGAATATCTCCCCCTTGCAGTGTGAGATTTGTATTTGTCTAACAAATACCCCCCGTCTTGAGGGTGCGACTTATAATTTTGAGAGTTCTCTTTGTAAATTAGGCTAAACCACAGGATTATTTTTTCTTGAATAACTGTTGATGTTTTGTTTTTTGGTCGCGAAGAACTAAGGGTGTAAATGATGCGAGTCGAGCTCGAGTATTGGTATACTCGACTCGAACTCGATAGTTATTTCCCAAGCTCGAACTCGACTCGAAAATACTCGAGTAGTTAAAATACATGCTCGACTCGACTCGTTAGTATGTCGAGTCGAGCTCGAGTTTGAGGGTCTACTTGAGTCGAGTGTTGATCGAGTCGATTTCGAGTAGCTCGTGAGTTGTCTCGTCTCATTTACACCACTACATAATATCCTTGGACGAGGGCTCATAGCCACGTATATTAATGAGAGCCTTCCAACCCCCTTTAATAGTCTCATTTGAGTCACAATCATAATTACATGGGCGATGTAGAATAAGGGATTTGACTTAAATTTACTATCCACTTGTGGAAGAAGCACCCAACCGATGTGGGAGAAGCTATTTTGCTTTTAACTTGTGTGAACACTTCAAAACCCCTTAGTCAATATAGAATAATATCTAATTTTTTATTATCTAGCTAGTGATTTTAATTTTTGACCAATAAATTTGTTATTTTTTTTATTTAAAATAGAAATCTAGTATGTATTAATATTTTTTACTTTTTGTCCAATTAATAATTTTTTTTATGTGATATTTTACAAATTATATTATAAGACTAATTATATATATGTAAAAAAATTCGAGTATATCACGAGCTTATCGAGTCGAGTATTGGGTAGCTCGACTCAACTCGTTAGTATGGCGATTCGAGCCCGAGTTCGAGTCGAGCCTACTCGAGTCGAGTGTTGACCGAGTTTTGACCGAGTCAATCTCGAATAGCTCGCGAGTTGTCTCGTCTCGCTTACACCCCTACGAAGAACCCCAAGGTTGGGATCGGGCCGAGCCGAGCCGAGCATTCTGAAGGTGTAAACCCAAAGTGAGCTCGGCTTGTTTGGGTTTGGTCCGAGCTTCGGGCTCTTTCGGGTTTATTCAGAATAAGATGTGTCGATGACATGTTCAAAACTTTTCTGGTTTTTTCTTGTTTGGGGTTTTCCGGGGTTTTTTTGGGTTTCTCCGGGCTTCTATGAAACTGAGATCCCAGTTCGGCTCGAAAAATCCTCCTCGGGTCGGGGTCGGTCCAACCCCTTTTCTTTTGTGAAACCCTCGCGGTCTGAGTTCAGCCCGGATCCAGGTTCTCAGCCCTAAAGAAAACGGTTGATTACAAAATTATTACTAGACACTTAACCAACTATAATATTTTGCAGCATCCAGCTATTTCAGAGTGTTGCGTGTTGGGTTTGCCCGATAAAGATCTCGGGGAAGCCGTTTGCGCAATAGTTATACCCGATTCAGAGATTAAGAGAAAACAAGAAGGGGATTTGAAGCCCGCTCTATCTTTGCGAGAACTTTCCGTTTGGGCCAAAGAGAAGCTCGCACCATACAAGGTATATCAACTTTAATGATTTCTTTTGTAAGTGGTCGTTTTAAAGGGCCCGATAACCCATCTGTATCATATGCTTGACTCAGAGGGCAATTTATTATTATGGACCTCAGTTCATGATGTATCAATTTAATTCATGTAAATTAGGGGATTAGTCCTCAATTTTTGGTTAATTAATATTTGGGATGATTACAAAAACGACCTTTAAGGTTTAGCCAAATTACAGAAAAACAACAAACTTAGGGATTTATAATGGCTACCCCTTAAGGTTGTACATTCATCTTACTGGCACTAACGGGAAGTGCTGCCGTCACCAAATATTTTTGAGTTACTTCCATCAACTTTTCTAATATCACAAACTACCCCAACTTTTCTGTCTTACAGTTTCACATTTACACCACCCAATCTTTATTAAAATATTAAAAATAGCCAGACAAAAAAGTTGGGTTATTTGTATTATTTCATATAGTCTAGGGTCCTACTAAAATATTTGATGTCGGACATTAGCAAATCCTATCGGTCATATTACGGGTGTATGCCAGAATCAAACCTCAAGAGTGTTTTTTTGTAATTTCCCTAGCTGGGTTCCTTTTAGGAATAATCATAAATTTGCAGGATGCTAGTTGAAAGATAAACAAAAGGGATAATTGTAGAAACTACCCTAAGGCTTGACCTCCATGGGGGTATAGTATATGTATTTTTGAAAGATGGCTAGGGTTTTCTGTAATTCGACTATAATCGAGGGTATTTTTTGTAATTAACCCTATATGTTTTACATATTGTTAATTTTCTATTGCCGGAGAGAGTTTCTTAGCAAATCTTTACTCGTACTTTGTCTTTCGTATACGAAACTCATTCTATCTATTCACATACAACTCACTTTTTTCAGATACCAACCCGTTTATTACTATGGGAGTCGCTGCCTCGTAATGCTATGGGAAAGGTATATGATTGATCTATACGTGATTTTCATTTGGTGCCATTTTTTTGCTTTCGCACTTACATATTAGTTTCGTCGCGAATTCGTCTCATTGTGATTTATGTTGGTAATAAATATATCAGGTGAATAAGAAGGAGCTGAAGAAAAGACTAGCTGATCAGGTGCTGTAGATCAAGAAATATGGGTATTGTGGCATTTCTGGGGCTGAAACAAGTTTATATAATATTTGAGATGCAAGTCAATAAAGATAAATTAATAAAATAGTGGAATTTTTGTTTATCATTAATAGGACTCCTTATTTTTGTGTTGGCAGATTTTTTTCTTTTTTTTCATTTATATGAAAATATTATACAGAATAAATTCCATTTTATTTAGTTGAGGATCTCAGCAAATTCTATCAAGTGCCTGAGGAACCTAGAAAGTATTACAGTAGTATACGGTTTTGGGCAATTTTGTGATATAATCTTTTGAAGTTGGCAAAATACAACTCTCATGAATTTCAGTTTTACAATTTGCCCCCTAAACTCTGATTTCGGTTGTAAATGGTTCCCCAAGGGCAACTCTACTTCTCTCCCAACTCAAATACCGATGAAATACGAATACGACCCCAAACGTAAAATTGATCGAAGGGTTCTAAAACACGTGAAGAGACAAAAAACAGGGCGTGGTACTTTAAATCACGATTGGTGGATTGCCGGAAATAGGTTGCCAACTTTGCCGAGTTGTCAGAAATTTGAATGCTAGACTTGGACTTCACGACACACTTATTTAGAAATCCCATTCCGTGCAGTTCTCGTTGCCACCTCCTAAGTCGGGATTGGATCCGCAGTTCGTCGGATAATTGTTGCCAAAGTTCATGGATTATAATATTGGAATTCAACTTATCATACCTCGTTTCGTCTCTTCATAGCTTCAAACCCCTTCAAATAAATTTACAATGCAAGTTGTATTTCGTCGATAAAACAAGTCAAAAAAAAAATAAGTTTAGTATTTTTCTAGGCGAACTCTTTATGGTGCGCGTCCGTCACATGCGCTCGATAACACGTGAAGGGCACGTGGGTCGTGCGTTCCTAGGAATGGCAATGGGGCGGGTTTGGGGCGGGGCAGGCTATCCCCATCCCCGAACCCGAAATCTGAAATCTGTCCCGTCCCTGCCCCGTTCCCCGTCGGGGATTTTATCGGGGCGTCCCATTGGGGCTACAACTTACCCCGAGCCCCGCCCCGTTCCCCATTCCCTGTTTTTGCCCCATTTTATATATTTATATAGAATTTTATATATATATATATAATATAATTTTATATATAAAAAATATAAAAAAAATATAATATAATATCGGGGCGGGGCGGGGTACGGTCGATCCCTATGCGTTCCACACGCTCGATAACACGTTAGGGGCACATGGGTCCGCTACTCTTTTTTGTTTTTGTTTTTGTTATTTTTTTTTATTTTTTTATTTTTGTGTTTTTTTTTTTAATTTTTTTTCTAATTTTTATTTTGCTGATTTTTAGTTTGTAATATTATTTATTACAGGGTATCTATTCGGAATACATAAAATTACACAACTTATTAAAAATTGAATTACAGCAATAGAACCTATGGTATCGGGGATTAGGGTTTACACAATAATCCTAATAAACGAATTACAAGGAATGAAAGTAAACCCCATTTAAACAGGACCACGCAGATAAACAAAATAGAGTTCAAAAATCAAACCGAGCAGACCTGAATAGATCTAAAAAACCGAGTAATGAAGGTGGTGAGAAAACAACGGGATTGTCGGCTCAGTCCTCCAAACTCAAGTACCCACGTCCAAGGCTTACCGGAAATTGGCCTCCAACAGCCCAAAAAACCCCAGAACACCAAGCAGATTCAGAACCCTTTTCAGAACCCAGAACAACACCCAAAAGAACTCAAGGGATTTCACTTAGAATGATTTTCAAGAACTCAAGGGATTTCACTTAGAATGATTTTCACACAGAAAATATATTGATTTCACTCGGATCTTAAGAACACACTTTGAATCTCAGAAATCAACACACAGTTTGTTCGTTTTTCTCTCGGATAACAAATAACTCAGCGAAAGGGGTATAAATACCCAGAAATTTCAACGACCTCCGCAGAATCCGTAAGAATCGCAACTAACCTTGTCATTAAATTGATAAGGGGCTGCGATTCAAAAGGAATCGGAGGCATACAGTTAGGTTTAGAGAGAGTCGGCGGAAGAATCGCGGTGGCGAAGAGTCAGGGAGAGAAGAGAGAAAAATTGAAAGAAATGAGTTAGGGTTTTGGGGAAATGAGCTTTTATTAAGGCTGTGGACGGGTGTGATTGCACCGTCCAAATAGACGGCTGTGATTAAAAGCCTCAGATGTTCCAGAAGCCGGGCTTGGGTCAGGGCTTAATATTTGGGCTGGGCTGCACAATAGAAATAATAATTTTAGGCCCAGTAATATCTAATTCGCTTGGGCCTAAATATAACATTTCACCCGGACCAAATGAGCTATCTGGGTACACACAGGAGTAAGGAGGTCATCATCGGCGAACGTCACACCACCTGCACTTCACACAAAGTTAGTATAATATAAAGACGTAAATCCATCACTAAAAAAAAAAAACTAGTTGACACTAAGAAAACTAGAAAAGCTATCACTGAGACAGCAAAAAGAAACTGAAAACTGGAAGGTCTTCAGTCAAGAGAGTCGATATTCAATGTCGACTTGAAGGATATGATTTTCTCAACTGGTAGGCACTTGGTGCCCATATCTGCAGGGTTAGATTGAGACGGAATTTTCTTCAAGTCAATTATACCTTTTTCCACAATGTCACGAATAAAATGACGCCTGACATCAATGTGTTTATTACGATCATGAAGAACTGGGTTTCTACAAAAATGAATGCTAGATTGACTGTCAGAAAATATCACAACATTATCACGAAGAACACTAATTTCAATAAGCAAACCTCAACCAAATAGCCTCTGTAAAGGCTTCTGTGGTGGCAATATATTCGACTTTAGTGGTAGACAAAATAACTATGTGCTGAAGCTGAGATTTCCAGGAAATACACGAACCACATAAGGTAAACACATATGAAGTGGTGGATTTACAATCGCCTCTGTCATTAGCATAGTTAGAGTCCACATAACCCTTAAGTTTAAACCCTTCATCAGATTTAGAGAAAACAAGACCTTCAGATAATGAATTTTTCAAATAACGAAGTAACCACTTTAGAGCCTCCCAATGAGCCTACCAGGATTAGCCATATATCTACTCAGGAAACTCACAGCATATGCAATGTCAGGCCTAGTACTAACCATGGGACATGACAGACCCAATAGCATTTGTCTAAGGGATGGATTTCATTTCACCTAATTTCAGGTTCAGTTTTAGGAGACTGATTATTAGATAACAAGAAATGAGACGCCAAGGGTACATTAACAGTTTTAGCATCTGCCATAGAAAACTTCTTAAGAATTTTACCGATGTAAGAAGACTGATTAAGAAGCACTGTGCCATTGGGCCTCTCCCTGACAATATTCATGCCAAAAATTCTTTTAGCATCTCCTAGATATTTCATGTCAAATTATTTATCTAGGCAATTTTGAACATGCTCAATAGATTTAATGTAAGAACTAATCAATAGCATATCATCAACATAAATGAGCAAGAAGGTGGGAACATCAGAATTATTTTTGAAATAAAGGCATGGATCATATGCACTACGACAAAATTTCAAAGTGAGCATGCAATCATTAAATTTCTTGTTCCATTATCTAGGAGATTGCTTCAAGCCATATAAGGATTTTTTAAGTAGACAAACATGATCAGGATGATTATTGTCCATAAAACCCACAGGTTGTTTCATGAATATGGTTTCCTTTAATTCACCATGCAAGAAAGTTGTTTTAACATCTAATTGTTTCATTTCCCAATTATGATGTGCAACCAATGCTTAGCATGATTCGAACAGTGGTGAATTTAACTATTGGGGCAAAAATTTCAGTACAATCAATACCTTCACGTTGAGTAAAACCTTTTACAACTAACCTAGCTTTAAACCTGACACAATGTTCTTCATTCTTAACTTTGAACAACCATTTGCGATCGATCAATGAACAGTTCTAAGGTTTAGGTACTAGGGTCCAAGTTTGGTTTGCATGCAAGGATGTCATTTCTTCATTCATCGCATTTAACCATTCATTAGAGTTATCAAATTTTAAAGCATCGTTGTAAGTTTTAGGTTGATTACCATCAAGCATATCCAATAGATTGAAAGCAAGGGAATCCATGTGAAAATCATCTAAATGTATAGTTTTTCTAATGTTCCTCCTAGGCCTATCCCTAGTTAAGTGATTCATCTGGAACAGATTCAGATTCAACTTCATTTTCAGAATAGTTAAGATTATCAGACTGAGCATTTTCAGATTCAGGATTTTCCACATTTTCAGATTCAACAGGTACTTCATTATCACCAAGATGCTCCACCCTGATCTGAACAGGGTGTGTAGAAGTTTCAGCAGTTGAAACGGGAGCATGCAATGGGTTATCAAGACAAGGAAGTTCTGTTTCATTGAATACCACATCCCTACTTGTCATTACCTTTAAACCAGGTTCAGATCTTACCCATAATCGATAACCTTTAACACCATGAGGGTAACCAAGAAAAACACATCTTATGACCCTAGGTTCAAGTTTATCAATATTTTCATGCACATAAGCAGCACAACCAAACACTCGAATGTTTGAAAAATCAATAGGATGACCCAACCACACAGACTCAGGGTAATTGCCATTTAAAGGGACAGAAGGCGATCTATTAATCAGATAGGCCGCAGTTAAAAGAGCCTCACCCCAAAACCTTTTGGACAATCCGGGAGTGGCGAGCATGGACCTTACCTTTTCAAGGAGGGCTCGGTTCATTCGCTCAGCAACCCCATTTTGTTGAGAGGTGTAGGGAACTGCCTTATGCCTTTGAATGCCATTTTCGGTACACATAGTATCAAACAGGGTATTACAGAATTCAAGGCCATTGTCAGTCCTAAGCTTTCTAATTCGTTTACCTATTTGATTTTCCATTAAAATTCTCCAATTTTTAAAATTTTCAAACAAATATGATTTCAGCTTAAGCAAGAACACGAAAACTTTCCTAGAGTAATCATCAATAATAGACAGAAAATAACAGTTCCTACAATGTGTTGGAACACTGGCAGGACCCCACACATCAGCATGAACATATTCAAGCACATTGGAACTCTTATTAGATTTCTGAGGAAGGGGATCAAGGAAATTGGGGAGTTTAGGAAATTGTAATTTATGTTGTTTGCCATACATGCAAGAGTCACATAAAGACATCTTAGAGATTTTATCTTTTCCAAAACATCCTTGTTTATGCAAGATATCTAATCCCTTCATACTCACGTGTCCTAACATATTATGCCATAATTCACTTTTATCAGCCCAAAATATGTTAGCACATGCAATAGACTCAGCTTGGCAAATATATAAGTTAAATTTCCTAATGCCTTTAAACAACATTAAAGAACCCCCACACATTTTCATGCAACCATCCCCCCAGCTACCTGTAAGACCATCATCATCCAAGGTAGCACATGATATCAAATTATGAGATAAGTCAGGAATATATCTAACATTTTTTTAGAGTAAACAGAGTACCTGAATCAAATTTCAGACATACATCATCGATCCGGCCACAAGATTTTACATATTATCTGTTCGCTATTTTTTTTTTAACCAATCCGCAAGTGTACGGAAAATATGTAGAAAGCGGCGAGCAAGGTCGTATTCCACAGAGACTAAATATTTTTGTTGCGTTGAGTATTAGATTGTAGTGTTCTCGACTTTATCTAGACGATCGAAAGGTAAAGTGGACGATTAATGAAATGACATACAATAATCACAATAAATTAAAATGATTGAAAATATCCGAATGGAAGCGAATTGCAAGAGTTTAGAAAGGTAGATTCCAAGGCTAGGTTTCCGTTGATTACTAAATTTAGTCGGGATTGGTTTCAAAAGGTTCTAAGTGCGTTTCTAAAACGACGATCACAACAATATTTTAAAGTCCCTCTCGAGATGCATTAAAACGTAGATTAAACAACTTATAACAACGTCTCCGTTTACTATAAATTATCTAACTCCAAAATGTTCATAAGATTTAGATATCATCATAGTTCATCACCGATTTCTCAATCTCGTAATTTACTACGTCAAATACTCAAACCTATTAATGCCCTCTTCTCTCGAATTATGAGCAATTAAGTTAAACATGTAAAAACATTGATCAAGTGTCTAAACATGAATCAAACCAAGTATTTGATAAAGAAATCACACTAGATAAATATAATTATCAATCCCTCAAAATCATAGTAAATCAACGTACTCCCATGCCCGGAATCTAAAGAGTTTAGCCGGACATGGAATTGAAAGGAAGATAGATAATCATCATGTTCATGCTAATAAAAACAACAAAATGAAGAAAAGATAGGAAGAAGATAAAACTCGTGGTGTGTCTTGATCGATCCCGGTTGAAACCTTCAAATGTTCTTGAAGTGTTCTTCAAGAATTTCTTCAAAACCTCCTCTTTTTGGTATCAAAGTCACTTGATCTCTTGTTATTTTCTCTCTCTAATCTCCCTTATCTTCAGCATATCCCTTATCTTACCCCATATATCCCTTTTATAAAGATAAAACATCCACTTTTTCCACAAAAATCTCTCAAAAATGTCAAAAGGAGATATTTCCACCGAAAAGTGACACGGCCCGTGTCAAATGACACGGCCCGTGTCATAGTATGCTCAAAAGCCCAAAAACCTGCTGGACAGGGGACTCGACCGTGTCAAATGACACGGCCGAGCAAATGACACGACCGTGTCAAATGACACGGCCCGTGTCATACTCTTCAAAATAAGCACGAAAGGGCTGGGAGATAGACCCGACCGTGTCGATATGGCACGGCCGGGATAATGACACGGCCCGTGTCGATTGACACGGCCGGGCTCGTGTTGGCTCGTTTTGACACCGTCTTGACTCCTTTTTAAGCCCGATCTCTTGTTTCCGCATTGCTTGATATGTATTGGGGTTGGAGACTTCGTTCTTGCTTGATTTATGTCTATAAAGTACCTATAAAATCAATAAAACGTACCCAAGCGTGATCGAGTCCAATAAACATAATACGAGTATAAACGACACAGTTCTACACATTTTAGGATCTTAAAACCCGGAAAATCGATGTAAATATATGTGTAAAAATGAGTGTTATCAAAATCCCCCAAACTTGAACGTTGATCGTCCCGAGCAATGCACTTTAAAATAACCACTCTTAAGTGAACTCGTCCCTCAACATACCTCAAAGGATCATTATGAAAATTTATCAATACGCCTCAAGAAATAAATAAGTCGAGTTCTATAAAGTATTCAAATCTCGGGGGTGCTTCCTTAACATCATAGCTAATACTTGAATAATACGAACCTCACCGGTCAAGTGTATTCCCTCACTCTCAAAGTGTATAAGGGGATAAGTAACGCTCAAAACTCATTCAATGAAATAAGAATCCCCATAGGCTTGCCAATCGTCTACATCTCTACCACTAGTTGTGCATGCAAATTTGGTGAATCAAAAAGGACTTTAATGGTTGTATTGTAGGCTTTTTGGTGGGGTAGGATACATATGGCTTAAAGTGACTTGACTTGAGCAAATTAGAACATTATCTCCTCAATCACTTCGCTCAATTAGAAGCTCAATAATCCCTTAGGATTTTGTTTCTTCCAACCCCTTGATTTGAATATCATGGCACTAAGCAGTTTTGAAAGTGAAAATCACAACCTTATTCCTCCTTATTGCTTCATACATCTCGTTTCTTTTGTGTCCACCATTTTATTTCCATTTTTTTTGTGGTGGACAACATCATCATTAAATCACACCAATCCTCCTTCAAATTATTTTGATAATTCATTGCATTTTGAACCAACAATCTTCCCAATTGCTACCACATCTTTTCATTCTTTTGCCAATTTGTTCTAAATAGCTCAAGTATAGGGACAAAAGTTTATAATGAAACGGAAAGCTCATAATGTGGTTAACAAGAAATAGGCTTTAAGCTCAATCGGGCTAACTAGGGAAACAAATTTTTCGGGTTGGCCAAAAGGTTTGAAAGGTTGTCAAATAAAAATTGCCTTAAATCATTTTCACTAATTTGCAAGCACACTTGTAGTTTCGAATAAGATACCAGGGCAAGTTCTAGAGTCTTAAAACATGAATGGAACACTCGACAATGAAACTTGCATATTTAATGATGCACGAAGGCTCAAAAGCTCACAAGTTAGATTTGTTCATATTTCCAAGAGATTAGGCTATTTATTCAATTTCACACCCTTTTGATTATTGTACAATTTTTCCTCTTCAAATTATCCTCGATTTGTATATCAAAATAACAAAATAAATCCCGAGGTATCCAAGACAAGAGTGCGCTTCCGTGGACATTTGTGCGCTTCCGTGGACATTTGTAAATTTCCTATGTCCCGAATACTAGAAATAGTTGTCAGAGTTGTATTCGGGAGTAGGAAGTGATCACCGTCATTCTGGAGAAAAATAACTCGGGAGTCGTAGTCCAGGATATTCATCAACTTCATGACTTGGATTGATAGAAGCATATTTCCCGGGAGGGGAGTTCGGTTTTGTAGAGGTACGTCAAGATGAAGTGCGATAGGGGTAATTAAACCCCCTATCCAAATTTCCCCTCTCGGTTTAATAGCAACGTCCTCGAAATGGTCCATAATAATAGCTCCGGTTGCGGGATTTGTTCCGTCGAGTATATGAGCTAGGACATAAAGTTCTCGCTGAGTTATCAGCCCCGTCTCTTTCCGCCCAAAGATAGTGCTTGCGATGACTTTGTGTAAATAGCGGAGAATAGGATTACGAAGAGATGATCCTTTCGCCGATTTGGGAATGTAGGGACGTGCACCGCTCCCCGGGTACTCAATCATTGTCCTCCAGTAAGTCTCACACTCAAACCGATTGATTCGGTATTCTCCGTGTCTTCGAGCGTCATATATAGTATCCAATTCGCCCGGACCCAATTTTTCGTTTTTGTTGTTGAGCCGAAATTCCAAGGCGGTCGGCTCATGCGTAATCGGGTCTCTCTTAACGGAGAGTGTGCTAAGAAATTCCAGTGTGAGACATCGGTAAGTGGGCCAATGTTGAGTCATTAGCAAATCCGGTGATACGTCCGAGTAGCCGCATAACATCTTCTTTTATCCCCATCGCAGTCATGCATTCATCGTCCGGCCATCGCGTGGGGAGCATTTTTTTCTTTCCCAATGTCTCCCATCGTGCTAAGCGACTCGGCGGAAGCTCAATCCCATACGTCTCGGGCGTCTCGTGACCCCTTGAGTAGGTATTCTCTCTGGTTGTTCGATTTACATTGCGGGCCTTCCTCTTCCTCGTTGAGTTGCGCCTCGTCCTTGGGCATTTCCTCGTCCTCGTTGAGCATTTCCTCGTCCTCTTGCCATTTCCTACAAGAGAATTATCAATTATCACTTATTCACACAAGCTCCGAATCACTATTTTTCGATAATACACGTACCCCCACAATATGTGTTTTCTTCAAAATATCCCAACCATAAATTTTGAACCCCAAATGTAAGTAAAATCCCAAACATGTAATGACATCAATCATATATATCCATCATGTATGATAATCACCAACAAAATTTCAACTCCTTTAATTCATGATAAATTTCCCAAAATCTCAAAAATATAATCCATTCAAGAACCCTAAGTTGCTCAATAAATCATGTTCCACATAATTTGAATGCAATGAATAATTAAACCTTCCAAAATCGTGAATCATACCTTGAAGTTGGAGTGAAAATTGAAAAAAAAAACTCAGAAAAATCGCGACCCAACCCGGATGTATTCGTCCGATTCTCACCCTTGAAGCTTTAGGATTGTGGGATAATGATGAGCACTTTGTTTTTTTGTGAGATTTGACACAATTTTTTTGCCTGATTTTGCCGGATTTGATGATAATCGGGACTAGGGTTTATGATTTGGGGAGGAGGAAAGTTTTGGGGAAGAAGATGAAACGTTTCGGCCGTACAACACCTTTTTATACCCCCCGATCGACACGGCCCGTGTCAAATGACACGGCCCGTGTCAAATGACACGGCCCGTGTCATACCTGCTTCGTTTGTAAGCTTTTGCCGCTGTCCAACTGACCCGGCCGTGTCAAATGACACGGCCGCGCATCTTATACCGAGTGAAAATTGACCTGTTTGCACGACCCGACCGTGTCATTTGACACGGCCCGTGCCATACCTTCTTGGATTCTTCAAATCGGCTGGCTAACGGACCCGACCGTGTCATTCGACACGGCCCGTGCCGTACTACGCCAGAAAGTAAAAATTTCGACTGGTTGCACGACCCGACCGTGTCATTTGACACGGCCCGTGCCATGCTGTCCTGGAAAACGCAGTTTTGTCCTCGGTGTGTTTTTCCTGCGATTTGAACACCAAAATTTGAACCGGTTAGTTATACAACAAAAAAAAAAATTACAACAAAATGCGAAAAAAATTTAAAACATGCAAATAAAATTTATTGGGTTGCCTCCCAACTAGCGCTAAGTTTAACGTCTTCAGCCGGACGTTTTCATCTGAAAGTCTTTTATGGCTCGATTAAAGTTATTGCGGATACGGCTTCCTTTTGATAGGGATGATAGTAATGTTTGACTCGTTGACCGTTAACTTTAAATAGCTCTCCGTCTCTGCTCATGAGCTCGACTATTCCAGGTGGAAGTACTTTCTTAATCACGAATGGACCCGACCATCTTGATTTCAATTTTCAGAACAATTTGATCTTGAATTATAGAGAAGTTCTTGTTGTAACTGAATAAATTCACGTTTAATGATCATCTTATCATGCCATCTTTTAGACCTTTCTTTGTAAATTCGAGAATTTTCGTAGCATTCATCCCGGAATTCTTCCAATTCATTTAACTCTAGCAATCTTTTCTTTCCGGCGGCCTCAAAATCTAAGTTTATTCTTTTCACCGCCCACATCGCTCTATGCTCCAATTCCAAAGGTAGGTGACATGATTTCCCAAAAATGAGTTGATAGGGCGATGTTCCCAAAGGAGTTTTATAGGCCGTACGATAAGCCCAAAGTGCATCATCGAGCTTGGATGACCAATCTTTCCGAGATGTATTCACCGTCTTTTCCAAGATTAGCTTGATCTCTTTGTTGGCCGCTTCGGCTTGTCCATTTGCTTGTGGATGATAGGCCAATGATTTTTTTGATCGGACCCCATATTTCTGAAGAAGTTTATCCATGATTTTGTTGACAAAATGCGATCCCCGGTCACTGATTAATGCTCTTGGAGTTCCGAATCGGCAAAAGATGTTCTTCTTTAAAAATTTCATTACTACTTGAGCATCATTTGTTGGAGAACAAATTGCCTCGAACCATCGAGATACGTACTCGACCGCTAGGAGAATGTACTTATTTCCGAATGATGATGAGAATGGACCCATGAAGTCGATACCCCAAACGTCAAATAGTTCAACCTCAATTACGCTGGTTAGGGGCATCTCATGACGTCTTGAAATATTTCCTACTCGTTGGCATCTATCGCATTGTTGAATAAAGAGATAGCAATCTTTGTATAGCGTAGGCCAATAAAATCCGCTTTGCAACACTTTTGCAGCTGTCCGTGTTGCTCCGAAATGTCCTCCGGTTCGGGATGAATGACATTGTTGAAGAATTTCATCCCATTCCTCTTGTGGTACACATCTCCTCACGATCATGTCTGCACATCTCTTAAAAAGTAATGGATCATCCCACATATAGAACTTAATATCATGTAGGAATTTCTTCTTTTGGTAATGAGATAAATCCGGGGGTAGCACACCTGCGACCAAAAAATTAACAATGTCAGCAAACCACGGAAATTTAGCTTCTACCATAAAGAGCTGCTCGTCCGGAAATTCTTCTTTAATCCCTTCGATCTCCGGTTCCTCCTCCTTTTTGTACTCGAGGCGAGATAGGTGGTCGGCTACCACGTTTTCACATCCTTTTCTGTCTCGGACTTCCACGTCAAATTCTTGTAAAAGAAGAATCCATCGAATTAGGCGAGGTTTAGAGTCTTTCTTCTCAAACAAGTATTTAATAGCTGCGTGATCCGTGTGTACTATCGTCTTTGTCCCAATTAAGTATGATCGGAACTTATCAAAAGCAAATACTACGGCAAGCATTTCCTTCTCCGTTGTTGTGTAATTTTGTTGGGCTCCGTCGATGTTTTGCTTGCATAATAAATAGCCGAAAGAGTTTTTCACGACGTTGTCCCAACACAAAGACCGACCGCATAATCACTTGCATCACACATGATCTCAAAAGGTTGAGACCAATCCGGTACCACGAGGATAGGAGCACTCACTAATGCCTTCTTTAGAGTCTCAAATGCCTGCAAACATTCGTTAGAAAGAATGAAAGAGGTGTCTTTTTCTAGCAATTTACTCAAAGGTTTAGTGGTTTTTGAAAAGTCTTTTATGAATCTCCTATAAAAACCCGCGTGTCCAAGGAAGCTCCTAATTGCTTTTTCATTCTTTGGTTGGGGAAGTTTCTCAATGGCGACAATTTTCGCCCTATCAACCTCCAAACCGGCGGCGGACACTCGATGGCCTAGGACAATTCCTTCTTGCACCATAAAGTGGCATTTCTCCCAATTCAACACGAGATTAGTGTCTTCACATCGCTGCAAAACTAAAGTAAGATTATGCAAGCAATGATCAAATGAATTTCCAAACACCGAAAAATCATCCATGAAAACTTCCATTATATTTTCGATCAAACCGTGAAATATAGCCATCATACAACGTTGAAATGTGGTGGAGCATTACATAAACCAAACGGCATTCGACGATAAGCATAAATTCCATAAGGACATGTAAAGGCCGTTTTCTTGATCTTAGGTGTTATATAGATTTGATTATATCCTGAATATCCATCAAGAAAACAGAAAAATTCATGCCCCGCCAATCTATCAAGCATTTGATCAATGAAGGGAAGAGGAAAATGGTCTTTGCGAGTAGCCGCATTTAAAGCCCTATAGTCTATACATACTCGCCATCCTGTAACTACTCTCATAGCAATTAATTCATCTTTTTCGTTTTTGGTTACGGTCATCCCTCCCTTTTTGACACCACTTGAGTAGGACTTACCCACTCACTATCGGAAATTGGATAAATCATCCCGGCATCTAAAAGTTTTAATACTTCCTTTTTCACCACTTCTTTCATTATGGGATTAAGTCTCCGTTGATTTTGCACTTTAGGTTTAAAATTTTCTTCTAGCAAAATCCTATGCATGCATATGGAGGGACTAATCCCCTTCAAATCTGAGATAGACCACCCTATAGCCGACTTATGTGCTCTCAATACACGAAGCAATTTATCTAGTTGAGTGGATGAAAGTGAAGAGGATACAATTACGGATTGGATTTATTATCATCCGAAATGCATACTTGAGGTGTTAGGAGGGTTTTAAGGTCCAAGCTTGGTTGAGATGAATCCGATTGAGATGAAACGGACCCCAAATTTTTGTCCATGTCGTTGGACACGTTTGATTCGTCCGTCAGCTTGATTTCTGCAACTACTTCATTCTCCCTTTCGTCTAAATCATCGAACGCATTGCTTTGCGTTTTTTCCTGTAGAGAATTCAATTCAGAAACGTAATCAAACAAGTCAGAATCGTCAAACTCCAAAGTTGAATCACTAGAAAAACATGAATTCGTAAGAGCGAACTCTAACGGATCCGACGATAATGAGTGTAGGATTTTTTTCTTTCCATACGAGCTTATATGGTCAATAACATTGCAGTATTCCGTATTATCATGAAATTTCATAGCTTTGAAAATAGAAAATAAAACATGCTCGTCGTTAACACGTAGTGTTAATTCTCCTCTTTCAACATCAATAAGAGCCTTTCCCGTTGCTAGAAATGGACGTCCAAGGATAAGTGGTAAATCTCCGTCTTCTTCCATATCAAGGACAACAAAATCCGCTGGAAAAATAAACTTGTCGACTTTTACAAGCACATCTTCAACAATCCCCTTGGGATGTGTTATGGATCGATCCGCCAATTGGAGCATAACCGTTGTGGTTTTCATTTCTCCGCCACCTAATTTCCTGAAAATAGATAACGGCATGAGGTTAATCGAAGCACCTAAATCACACAAAGCTTTATCGAATGAGACGTTTCCAATAGTGCATGGAACGGTAAAGCTTCCGGGATCCTTAAGCTTTTGAGGCAATTTGCGTTGGATAATAGCGCTACATTCTTCGGTTAGTTTAACCATCTCATGATCTTCCATCTTTCTTTTTCTTGACATCACATCTTTCAAGAACTTTGCGTAGTTAGGCATTTGTTCCAAAGCTTCTGCAAAAGGAATATTGATATTAATTTTCTTGAAGATGTCTAAAAATTTTGCGAATTGTGCATCTAACTTTTTCTTTTTGAAACGTTGAGGGAAAGGTAGAGAAACGTTAGGAGTAGAGTTAGGAGATATTTTAAGCTTCTCAGCCCCCTTAGTTGTATCATGCTTCCCTTCTTCCTTTTCAATTTCGAATTGATCCTCCTTGACTTCCTCACTTGGCATCTTTGGCCCTTCATAATTCGTTCCACTTCTTAAGGTGATCGCTGGCACGACTCTTTGGGATTCACTTCGGTATTGCTTGGAAATTGTCCCCGTTGATGTTGACTCCCGACCACTTTAGCTAATTGTCCAATTTGAGTTTCGAGATTTTTCATTTGAGCTCCCATGGTGGTAGCTAGTTGAGTGATATGGCCTTCGATTTTGTCTAATTTCTCCTCGTCTCGACTAAATCGACTTTTCGTCTCCATCATGAAGGTAGCTAGAATATTCTCGAGATTCGACGTCGGTTTTGATTCTTCAATTATCTCCCCATTTGATACCTTGAATCCGGCCGGTGGTTGCAAAGCATTCTTTGGATTGGCATAGCTAAAATTTTCATGATTTCGATTTGAGGGATGGTAGAAGCCCGGTGGTGGATTATTTCGGTAATTGTTGTAACTCCGATTATTAATGTAGTGTGCCTCTTCCAATGGATCAGATGGTAGTGAACTTGAACTTCCTTGAGAAACTCCCTTCGAATCACCTCCTTTTGTTAGAGCCCCCAATTGAGTAGTTAGCATCGTCATTTGTGCGGTTAATGCCTTTATGGGATCCGAATCGGATATCTCAGCCACCCTTCTAATATTTGATCTTTCCGTTGGCCATTGATAGCTATTCATAGCCATTTCTTCAATCAATCCATACGCTTCTTCAGCACTTCTTGCTAGCAATGCCCCTCCATGAAGCATCAATAAAATTCCTTGTTTCCCCCATAAGACCATTGTAGAAGAAACACATTTGTTGGTCTTCGGGGAAACCATGTCGAGGGCATCGCCTTAGTAGATCTTTGAAACGTTCCCAAGCTTCATATAATGGTTCGGAATCCAATTGATGAAATTGAGTAATCTCACCCTTTAGCTTCATCGTCTTGTTTGGTGGGAAAAATTTGAACAAAAATTTTTCGCTCAATTCTTCCCATGTCTTTATACTTCCGGGAGCTAAAGTTCCAAGCCAATTTCTTGCTTTCTCCCTCAAAGAGAATGGAAACAATCGTAAGCGTATAGCATCATCCGAGACTCCGTTCATTTTGATAGTATCACATATTTGCATGAAATGAGTGAGATGCGCATGTGGATCTTCGACAGCAAATCCTCCAAATTGATTTTGTTGAACCATTGAAATTAAGGCCGGCTTCAACTCAAAATTATTAGCGTTGATGGGGACATGAGTGATTCCTCCAAAGTTTCGGTCGAGTTTCGGTCGGAATCCATCCCGAATTGATTGCACCCTAGTTGGTGGAATTTCCATCCTTCTGCCCTCGTTGTCTTGGATTACCGCATTATCGTTTGCGTTGCCCCTTTCTACGTTGTCTCCTGCTCTCTCCATGTCTTCAAAAAGATCCCTTCTTAGTTTCCTTGAGGTAGCACTTGTTCTTCGGGCAAATGCTTCTACTTCGGGGATGAAAGTTTCTAACGGCACTCGAGATGAACGAATGTTCATGCACTCCCTGAGTAGAAATTGTATGAGTTAAGTAACAAATAAGAAAATGTCTAAAGTAAGACTAAAAACACTAATCGTAATATCAACACAAAAATTAATTTAGTCCCCGGCAACGGCGCCAAAAACTTGTTCGCTATTTTTTTTTTTAACCAATCCGCAAGTGTACGGAAAATATGTAGAAAGCGGCGAGCAAGGTCGTATTCCACAGAGACTAAATATTTTTGTTGCGTTGAGTATTAGATTGTAGTGTTCTCGACTTTATCTAGACGATCGAAAGGTAAAGTGGACGATTAATGAAATGACATACAATAATCACAATAAATTAAAATGATTGAAAATATCCGAATGGAAGCGAATTGCAAGAGTTTAGAAAGGTAGATTCCAAGGCTAGGTTTCCGTTGATTACTAAATTTAGTCGGGATTGGTTTCAAAAGGTTCTAAGTGCGTTTCTAAAACGATGATCACAACAATATTTTAAAGTCCCTCTCGAGATGCATTAAAACGTAGATTAAACAACTTATAACAACATCTCCGTTTACTATAAATTATCTAACTCCAAAATGTTCATAAGATTTAGATATCATCATAGTTCATCACCGATTTCTCAATCTCGTAATTTACTACGTCAAATACTCGAAACCTATTAATGCCCTCTTCTCTCGAATTATGAGCAATTAAGTTAAACATGTAAAAACATTGATTAAGTGTCTAAACATGAATCAAACCAAGTATTTGATAAAGAAATCACACTAGATAAATATAATTATCAATCCCTCAAAATCATAGTAAATCAACGTACTCCCATGCCCGGAATCTAAAGAGTTTAGCCGGACATGGAATTGAAAGGAAGATAGATAATCATCATGTTCATGCTAATAAAAACAACAAAATGAAGAAAAGATAGGAAGAAGATAAAACTCGTGGTGTGTCTTGATCGATCCCGGTTGAAACCTTCAAATGTTCTTGAAGTGTTCTTCAAGAATTTCTTCAAAACCTCCTCTTTTTGGTATCAAAGTCACTTGATCTCTTGTTATTTTCTCTCTCTAATCTCCCTTATCTTCAGCATATCCCTTATCTTACCCCATATATCCCTTTTATAAAGATAAAACATCCACTTTTTCCACAAAAATCTCTCAAAAATGTCAAAAGGAGATATTTCCACCGAAAAGTGACACGGCCCGTGTCAAATGACACGGCCCGTGTCATAGTATGCTCAAAAGCCCAAAAACCTGCTGGACAGGGGACTCGACCGTGTCAAATGACACGGCCGAGCAAATGACACGACCGTGTCAAATGACACGGCCCGTGTCATACTCTTCAAAATAAGCACGAAAGGGCTGGGAGATAGACCCGACCGTGTCGATATGGCACGGCCGGGATAATGACACGGCCCATGTCGATTGACACGGCCGGGCTCGTGTTGGCTCGTTTTGACACCGTCTTGACTCCTTTTTAAGCCCGATCTCTTGTTTCCGCATTGCTTGATATGTATTGGGGTTGGAGACTTCGTTCTTGCTTGATTTATGTCTATAAAGTACCTATAAAATCAATAAAACGTACCCAAGCGTGATCGAGTCCAATAAACATAATACGAGTATAAACGACACAGTTCTACACATTTTAGGATCTTAAAACCCGGAAAATCGATGTAAATATATGTGTAAAAATGAGTGTTATCATTATCAGCCATAGATACATAACTAGTGAAATGCTGTTTGTAAGGCGTCATATGATAAGTGCATCCAGAATCAAGCAGCCAATCATTTTCACTTAGACCAGATAGCACATAATTCATAGAGGCATGCACTTCATCAATAACCATAAAGATATCGCCCATACCTATATTAGCCTGGTCAGTTTGCTGGTTGTTTTTAGGTTTAGTACAGTCTTGTATGTAATGACCAGGTTCACCACAATTATGGCACTTGCGATTCTTAGGCCGAGACTTAGACATATCCCTTCATGGCCCCTTTTTCTTGTTTGATTTATTAGTGTCATTTTTGTTAGAGGGCTTCTTTTTAACATTTTGTCTGCCTCTTACAAAGTTGACATCACTAACAGGTTTAGAAACTTTATTGACTTTTAAGTCTAATTCATTGCTTTTCAAACCATTTATGACCGTATCTAAAGTGACAAAATCTTTTCCATACTTGATGGATGATTTCACATCACTATAGATATCAGGAATTGCATTTAAAAGTACAATAGGAGTGTAGTCATCGATATTTTTATCGCCAGATTGTTTTATATCTTGAACTAACTTTGTAAACATGTCAAGATTCCCATCGATGTCTTTAGGTAAATCAAGCTTATATCTGGAAAATTTTTCAAGAAGAAACAGTTTATTGGGCAAGGAGGTTTCAGTATAAATTTCTTCGGTTTATCCCAAAGTTGTTTAGCATTATCAGTTTTTCTTATTCGTCTAATCACAGAATCAGGCGAGCAAATCATTTTGAAAATCATTAGCAGCGGACAAAAACAATAGTCGAAAAGGCATAAACAGCGACAACACTCCCCATATAAACAAAATATGAGAGTCGAATAAACACATATCACGAAAGCAAAATCTACATAAGGATTCCATCTCTTAACAAATAATCATACACGTAACTCGTGTCACACAAGGCACAACACAAAGAAGTGAGGCTTACATCCACAGGTCGCACGAAGATGATGATCGCCGCACGATACTAATCACGACCAACTCAGACGACGTGTCGCGACATGACTCAGTCAGACAAAGTCCGACAAAACAAGACTCAACAGGCACAACTAACCCGACAGCCTAGGTTTCCACAACCTAAGCTCTGATACTATTTATGTAACACCCCCAATCCGCTCAGGGATATTACACGTCGTAGAACCTTTATTCAAGGATCTACCAGGATGGTAACAAAATCAAACATCTCAACAACGCCTTTAAGGCTAAAATGATCCAGTAGACCGATTTGGTCTTTTAATTAATACATACAACTCAATCTCAATATATGCCCACGCATGGGTCAAATACAACGCACTCTCGTACAATGGGGAAAATACTGCAACGGAAATAAAGTACAACTAAACCAATACAACATGGTACGGATCCTCATGTGATTAGTATCGGTCATATTTCATCATGCTTCATACCGACCCTGTGTTATGCTCCCCAAAACCTGAATGCAAAACAGACAACCACCCCCAGATTACTCGGGGGTTAGCAAAATTCCACTATTGTGCAAGTACACAGTGAAAAATACGAGTCATACAATTCATGTTCCAAGAATAATAATAACCAGGAATCCTCAAAGATACAAACACAATAAAAAATACTTCCCGAGGCAAGAGTTTAGGTAAAACTTTCCAAAATCGAGAGATCACAATTCAAGGGAAACAATTTATAAAATGGTTTAAAATGCCATTGGGAGTTTTAACAGAAAACAATTTAGGATTATCGAATCCTTCTCTTTCCAAAATCAACAGGGGTCACAACCCAAAGATTTGCTTTCTCAAATAAAAGCCAACGACAATTCACAGGGTTCAACACTCACGTCACGTGTCCTCGAGATTTTAACCAAAAACACAGTAACACCAACAATGAATACTGAGGAGACTGACACAGATCACACAGATAACACAAAGTAATAAATCACACAAGATTTTAAACTTGAGTGAGCTGGAATCGTAACCCCAAGCACCTACAAGATCCGAGGAACACTTACGGTCCAGACAGGACGGTTTGGTGTGCTCGGATGTCATGACTACCACAGTCTCAAAATAAATGCAACTATTCAAAATATTCACAGTCACCCAGACAAGAACCAGTAGATAAAAGCAGACGAAAGCAAGTAAAATACTAGTAAAAAGATTACTATGAAGGAGAAACACACCACCAATCACACAGTACAATAAGTAATTTAGAGGAGTTGGAAGAAGCAATACCTGAGCGGATTCCTGGACTGGAATCTATAGAAACAACTTTTAGTGGCTCTGATACCACTGTCGGGTATCTATTCGAAATACATAAACTTACAACTTATTAAAAATTTAATTACAACAATAGAACCCATGGTATCGGGGATTAGGATTTACACAATAATCCTAATAAACGAATTACAAGGAATGAAAGTAAACCCAATTTAAACACGACCACGCAGATAAATAAAATAGAGTTTGAAAATCAAACCGAGCAGATCTAAATAGATCTAAAAAAACCGAGTAATGAAGGTGGTGAGAAAACAATGGGATTGTCGGCTTAGTTCTCCAAACTCAAGTACCCACGTCCAAGGCTCACCGGAAATTGGCCTCCAACATCCCAAAAAATCCCAGAACACCAAGCGGATTCAGAACCCTTTTCAGAACCCAGAACAACACCCGAAAGAACTCAAGGGATTTCACTTAGAATGGCTTTCACACAGAAAATATATTGATTTCCCTCGGATCTTAAGAACACACTTAGAATCTCAGAAATCAACACACACTTTGTTCGTTTTTCTCTCGGATATCAAATAACTCAGCAAAAGGGGTATAAATACCAAGAAATTTCAACGACCTCCGCAGAATCCGTAGGAATCACAACCAACCTTATCATTGAATTAATACGGGACTGCGATTCAAAAGGAATCGGAGCCATGCAGTTAGGTTTTGAGAGAGGCGGCGGAATAATCGGGGAGGCGGAGAGTCAAAGAGATAAGGGAGAGAAAAAAACGAAAGAAATGAGTTAGGGTTTCGGGGGGACGAGCTTTAATTAAGGATGTGGACGGGTGCGATTGCACCGTTCAAATAGACGGTTGTGATTAAAAGCCTCAGATGTTCCAGAAGCCGGGCTTGGTCAGGTGTTAATATTTGGGTTGGGCTGCACAATAGAAGTAACAATTTTGGGCCCAGTAATATTTAATTCATTTGAGCCTAAATATTTCATAAATAATATAAACTAAAGTATTATTAAATGTACATAAATTTAAATTATATTTTATTTGTTTACTTAATTTATTTAATATCCATGTAAACATTAAAAGTTAAAATACCTCAAGTAAATCATAACCGATTTTATTAAATATATATAAATTAAAATAACCTTTTTAATTTTTTATAAAATAAATATAATAAAAATATCAAATATCCAAATGTCATTTTCAATCTACTACCTCTAATCTAACCTCTCATTTAATCTCACCTACCTCATCTAACCTCTCATCCATCCATTTATGAGTTCATCCCAGGTTGTAACACCCCAAACTAGGCGGCTATCACAGTGCCGTGGACCCCCAACTAGGACCCACCAGGCGAATGAAAATTAATGATTTAAATAATATAACTGTAGTACCGAACCACATTATATTACCAATTACTCCGATGAGGAGTTTCAAGTATAATACACCCAGGAATACAGTATACATATAAATTTCATATGAAGATGAAATATACAACACCAAATTAGTAAGAAAGTCCAAACGGAAATACAGCGGGAAACACACATGAAGGAAACATGAATAGCTGAAAGGACTGGGGGCCAGTACTAGTATCACTGGGACTCCTTGCCGTCATCATGCTCTTCCCGTGATTTTCCTTGCCATGGCCTAAAAACAACATCCCCAACGGGGTCAGTTACACAAAACAATAATCCTCAAGAGTTGAACAAATACCATAATCACATGTCTTAGTTATGAAATCAAGTTTGAAAGAGGGGCATCATAGTACGCCCGAGATGGGATATTCGGAAAACACGCATAAACACACGCACTTGTGCCTAATTAGTCTCACGGAGGCAAGTTACCATGTGCACGGTCCAATGTGTCGGATTACCAGCATAACACATGACCATCGTGTGCCTGACTAAAAATTCCACACATATACCATCCGACAATGCAATACGATACAGGTAGGTCACAAGAACAAAAAGCGACCATAATGAATAATAATGAATAGAAATCCGACAAAGGCCAAGAATGACTCACCGTGGTGAATCAATAACGCAATGAGTGATAGCTCAAATGAAATGCTTGGAACCGTCGTTCCTCGTGCATTAGATGATTAGTTTGATAATTACAAGTCTCAACATGATTGATATATTATGAATAAATTATATGTGTGAATGAACAATAATGAAAGGAATGATTATCCTTTTAACTGAGCAAGAATTAACTTGCCTGGAATGAGAGGAAAGGGTACGAACACCGAGGTACCAAGGTTGAAGGGAAACGACAAATCCGAATCTAGACAAGTTCGTAATCAACTATCAATAACCCACCGGTAGGAAAATGAGTTGGAATCCACCCGAAAACACTACCCACGATACATGTATTCCAGTAAGAAAACCTCTATATGGCGAATCACACTCAACCATCCCAAATACTCAAATTCCGGAAAATATACCAATAAATCCGTAGGAACACATGTATCCAAGGTAGATAATCCATACTCAACATATTCCAACACATTAGCAAGCTAACTCGAAGAGATAGGAAGGAAAATCCCCAAAATTCTAGGGTTATACAAAGTTTACCGTGATTTGGAGAAACACACCACCAATCAGACGGAAGCAAGTAAAATACTAGTAAAAAGATTACTATGAAGGAGAAACACACCACCAATCACACAGTACAATAAGTAATTTAGAGGAGGTGGAAGAAGCAATACCTGAGCGGATTCCTGGATTGGAATCTATAGGCCCTTCCGAATAGAAACAACTTTTAGTGGCTCTGATACCACTGTCGGGTATCTATTCGAAATACATAAACTTACAACTTATTAAATATTTAATTACAACAACAGAACCCATGGTATCGGGGATTAGGATTTACACAATAATCCTAATAAAAGAATTACAAGGAACGAAAGTAAACCCAATTTAAACACGACCACACAGATAAATAAAATAGAGTTTGAAAATCAAACCGAGAAGATCTGAATAGATCTAAAAAAACCGAGTAATGAAGGTGGTGAGAAAACAATGGGATTGTCCGCTTAGTCCTCCAAACTCAAGTACCCACGTCCAAGGCTCACCGGAAATTGGCCTCCAACAGCCGAAAAAATCCCAGAACACCAAGCGGATTCAGAACCCTTTTCAGAACCCAGAACAACACCCGAAAGAACTCAAGGGATTTCACTTAGAATGGTTTTCACACAGAAAATATATTGATTTCACTCGGATCTTAAGAACACACTTAGAATCTCAGAAATCAACACACAGTTTGTTCGTTTTTCTCTGGGATATCAAATAACTCAGCAAAAGGGGTATAAATACCAAGAAATTTCAACGACCTCCGCAGAATCCGTAGGAATCGCAACCAACCTTATCATTAAATTAATACAAGACTGCGATTCAAAAGGAATCGGAGCCATGTAGTTAGGTTTTGAGAGAGGCGGCGGAATAATCGTGGAGGCGGAGAGTCAAAGAGATAAGGGAGAGAAAAAAACGAAAGAAATGAGTTAGGGTTTCGGGGGGACGGGCTTTAATTAAGGATGTGGACGGGTGCGATTGCACCGTCCAAATAGACGGTTGTAATTAAAAGCCTCAGATGTTCCAGAAGCCGGGCTTGGTCAGGTGTTAATATTTGGGTTGGGCTGCACAATAGAAATAACAATTTTGGGCCCAGTAATATTTAATTCATTTGGGCCTAAATATTTCATAAATAATATAAACTAAAGTATTATTAAATGTACATAAATTTAAATTATATTTTATTTGTTTACTTAATTTATTTAATATCCATGTAAACATTAAAAGTTAAAATACCTCAAGTAAATTATAACTGATTTTATTAAATATATATAAATTAAAATAACCTTTTTTTATTTTTTATAAAATAAATATAATAAAAATATCAAATATCCAAATGTCATTTCCAATCTACTACCTCTAATATAACCTCTCATTTAATCTCACCTACCTCATCTAACCTCTCATCCATCCATTTATGAGTTCGTCCCAGGTTGTAACACCCCAAACTAGGCGGCTATCACAGTGCCGTGGACCCCCAACTAGGACCTATCAGGCGAATAAAAATTAATGATTTAAATAATATAACTGTAGTACCGAACCACATTATATTACCAATTACTCCGATGAAGCGTTTCAAGTACAATACACCCAGGAATACAGTATACATATAAATTTCATATGAAGATGAAATATACAACACCAAATTAGTAAGAAAGTCCAAACGGAAATACAGCGGGAAACACACATGAAGGAAACATGAATAGCTGAAAGGACTGGGGGCCCGTACTAGTATCACTGGGACTCCTCGCCGTCATCATGCTCTTCCCGTGATTTGCCTTGCCATGGCCTAAAAAAAACATCCCCAACGGGGTCAGTTACACAAAACAACAATCCTCAAGAGTTGAACAAATACAATAATCACATGTCTTAGTTATGAAATCAAGTCTGAAAGAGGGGCATCATAGTACGCCCGAGATGGGATATTCGGAAAACACGCATAAACACACGCACTTGTGCCTAATTAGTCTCACGGAGGCAAGTTACCATGTGCACGGTCCAATGTGTCGGATTACCCGCATAACACATGACCATCGTGTGCCTGACTAAAAATTCCACACATATACCATCCGACAATGCAATACGATACAGGTAGGTCACAAGAACAAAAAGCGACCATAATGAATAATAATGAATAGAAATCCGACAAAGGCCAAGAATGACTCACCGTGGTGAATCAATAACGCAATGAGTGATAGCTCAAATGAAATGCTTGAAACCGTCGTTCCTCGTCCATTAGATGATTAGTTTGATAATTACAAGTCTCAACATGATTGATATATTATGAATGAATTATATGTATGAATGAAAAACAATGAAAGGAATGATTATCCTTATAACTGAGCAAGAATTAACTTGCCTGGAATGAGAGGAAAGGGTACGAACGCCGAGGTACCAAGGTTGAAGGGGAACGACAACTCCGAACCTAGACAAGTTCGTAATCAACTATCAATAACCCATCGGTAGGAAAATGAGTTGGAATCCACTCGAAAACACTACCCACGATACATGTATTCCAGTAAGAAAACCTCTATATGGCGAATCACACTCAACCATCCCAAATACTCAACAATTCCGGAAAGTACACCAATAAATCCGTAGGAACACATGTATCCAAGGTAGATAATCCATACTCAACATATTCCAACATATTAGCAAGCTAACTCGAAGAGATTGGAAGGAAAATCCCCAAAATTCTAGGGTTATACAAAGTTTACCGTGATTTAGAGTGGTGGAAAGGATTAAACGTTGAATAATCCGCACTAGGAGCTTGAAGATGTTGATAGATGATAGTAGCTCGAAGAGATCTTCACAAATCTCCCAAAATCGCCCAAGAAAGGAGGAGAAAAGGAAAAATGACGAAATTGGGCTGCAATGTCCTATTTATACTAAACCCAGCTTAGCGTGCGCTAGATTCTGAGAATAGCGTGAGCTATCGGGTATACCGGGTAGTCCAGTGAACTCTGCCTGCATCGTTAGCGTGCGCTATGTAAGTTGTAGCGTGCGCCAATGCCTTACTAGGGCTGTCTAAATAGTTCTCAGTTCCCGGTTAGAACCGGAACCGAACCGGAACCACACGGTTCCATTTAACCGAGAACCGTTAGTACGGTTCCCGGGTCGGTTTTCGGTTAGGGGTTTCGTGGGTAAAACAGTTTCGGTTTAACCGAGAACAGATCGGTTCGGAACCGAGAACCGTACAAAATTAATAAGTATTATTTATTTATTATTTATTAAATAATAATTTTACTAATTTTTTTTATCACCCTACCCTACCACTTCTAGTCCAGACTCTCCACTCCACTGGACTAGGCCTGTCGAAACGTCAGTCGTCCGCAGCCCAGGCTACTATGGAATTATAGGTGCTGCCTGTTACTGTTACAGGCAACTAACAGGAAGAAGAAGAAAAAAAAAGGTTTTTACGAGTTACCCGAACCGGAACCAAATTAATTCAGTGCGGTTCCGGTTAACCGAAAGTGTAAAATGGTCCGGTTTACGGTTCCACTTTTTTGGCTAAAATGGTTCCGGTTAACCGATTTTTTCAGTCCGGTTAACCGGAACCGAACCGTTCGACAGGCCTACGCCTTACTCTTAGCGTACATTAACCGAGTTTAACGCGCGCTACTTGATAGTTGGTGTCCAGAATATTGGAGTCCAGAACCTACTGTCCTCCGCCTGCTCGATCCTTAGCGCGCGCTAATACGATGACTTAGCATGCGCGACTAATACAACTAGCGTACGCTATTTCACACTCATAGCGTGCGCTACGAATTCTCCATTTCAGTCCAGTACTTACTGGACTGTCTGCCTCAATTACACTAGCGTGCGCTAATGTTGAACGATAGTGTGTGCTACCAGTACCCAAATAACGTGCGCTATAAAGAGTATGTAGCGTGCGCTACACCCCACACACAGGCTACCAAATACGATGATAATGATAATATTCTCGTCTAGATTCTCAAACAGGGTTGAAAGACGAATGATAACTGATACACGATTCAAAATACGCTGAACGGTGAACACAATGAATGAATATGAATGATGAATGATTATTAAAGAGTGAAAATTACTGAGTGACAATTTCTGAATGATAATAAATGAATTCACAACTTGTTATTACATACTCCCCCCCTTAAAAAGAGTTTCGTCTTCGAAACTAAGGGTCAAACAATTCGGGATAACTCTCCCGCATACTATCCTCGATTTCCCAAGTATCCTCTTCGACTCGGTGTCTAGACCACTGAATTTTTACCAAGGGAATCGCCTTGTTCCTAAACTATTTTATTCGTCGCTCTAAGACTCGTACAGGATGCTCTTTGGATCATCTGCGATCTCGATTTCATCAAACTGAAGTATGTGACTCGGGTCGGCAACATACTTCCGCAATTGAGAGACGTGAAACACATTATGAACTCGGCTCAAAGCCGGAGGTAAAGCCAATCGATAAGCCATACTGTCTACTCGATCCAAAATTTCAAATGGTCTAATGAATCTCGGACTCAACTTTCCCCTCTTTCCGAAACGGAAAATACCTCGACTCGGGGATACCTTGACCAAAACGTGGTCACCTGCCTCGAACTCTAATGCTCGACGACGATTATCTGCATATGATTTTTGTCGACTCTGAGCGGTCAACAAATGACTCCTGATCAACGCTACCTTCTCGCGGGCGGCTATTAGCATACCGGGTTCAGTGCCGATTGATTCTGATAAGTCATCCCAACATAAGGGAGATCGGCACCGACGACCGTATAAGGCCTCGTAAGGTGCCATATTAATCGAAGCATGCCAACTGTTGTTATATGTGAACTCGATCAACGGTAGTTGGGCTTCCCAATCATCTTTCCAATCGAGAACATGTTTGGTATATTTTGAGTAATATTTTTATTAGTATTTTATGTATATAATTGTGTGTTTTGTGTAATAATTTATTCGTTTTATCATATATTTATATTATTTCATTTTGTTAGAACTTTCTATAATTTTGTATCATTTTTGGATAATTAATTGGAATTAAATTATATCTGCAGGTTAACCAACCGGTACAAGACAGATCAATTGGTTCAAGGGCGATATTTTTCCAAAATTCAAATATAGTCACGACTGGTTTCATTTTATTTATCTCGTCGAGATGACCGTTTTAAAGAAAAATTCATCCAAATCCGAGTTCGTATGAAGAAGTTATGATCGTTTGAAGGACAATTAAATAGACGGGCCATATTGTGCCACACGTTAACACCCGATTGGACCAGAAATTCAAGTCTGTGATGTCATCCATGATATCAGCACCCCTTAGCAGCCGTGAAATAATTGAGGGTGGGATTTTAAAATTTTAAAAATTATTATTTTATTAATTTTGTAGTAATATAAATAGGGGATGAATGTGTAGTGTTTTGGAAAAGAAAAAAAGGAGAAAAAATAGAGAGATATTATTGTAAGGGAGAGAAATAAAAATATTGTGTAATAAAATTATATTTGAGTAATAATATTATGGAATATTTATTTATTTGTGTTGTTATTATGAGTGAGTAATTTTCTTTTACTGTGGTTATGATGAAACCATGTCTATATTATTATTAATATTTATATAATAATTCCAAATAAATGTTTTTAACGATTATGATTTTCGCTTCAATGTGGGAATATTATTTCATCAATTATATCACGTATTTTTGATAGTTATAAATTCCCCATTGCTTTGTGATTATTTTATATTAGTTAATTTCTTTGATTATTTATTTTCCATTAAATTGGATACATATAATGCTTAGAAATTACATTTTTCAAGCGAAGGAAAATCTATATTTGAATTATAATTTTGTACTTATTGTCAAATCTATAGGGAAATAGTGAGATTGATTTCAGAATCTATTCCCTGAATTTCTTGGAATTAAAATATAAAATAAATAATAAATAGACATTGGTGGATTCTAAACCCTAGTAAATTATTTAAAATCAATTTATCTAAAATCTACTTAAAAATTAATGTTATTTGTTGCAATTATTATAACCAATCAAAAATCAAATTATTTGGGACTAGGTTAGAATTTAATATAATTTGGTTCAAAACGATAGGAATATATTTACTTCACTATCATAGTCCTCCCCGTGGAATCGACCTTGCACCGCATATCTACATCGAACGAATCGTGCGCTTGCGAGTATTAGACTAAAGAATCAACAAACCACAGAACACATGCCCTCAACATGTCCTCCAACGTCTGAATAGTTCCCAAAAAATACATTTTACTACGGTTATTTCATACATTTTACATCGGTTATAGAACTGATGTAAAATGTACCGTCGTAAAATAGGTGTTCAATCTACATCGGTTTAAAAACCGATGTAAAATGTCACATTTTTACATCGGTTGTATATTAACCGATGTAAAAAGTGCAGATTTCGTACATTTTACATCGGTTCTGATAGCAACCGATGTAAAAAACGATGTAAAATATTACATTTTTACATCGATTTTATTATTAACCGATGTAAAATGTCGGTAAAACTACATCGGTTAAAATATAACCGATGTAAAATTTATACATTTTATTTTTTACATCGGTTTTAAATAACCGATGTAAATTGTATATATTATATCGGTTTCAAACAACCGATGTAATTGTTTTTTTTTATTATTTCACCTGTTTTTTCCGATTCCAGCCTGTATTTTCAAATTCCTGTTTTTAGCAAAACAACTGAAATTCTAAAGACGTCCAAACGGAAAGTAATCAGCTGTTAAAACAACACATTCCTAAAAGACGTCCTAAAAAGAAGTAACAATGAGTATAAGATAAGACAAGGAACCCATTAACATGTTCAACCATACATTCAGAGTTTTTTATCAAATCACAACATTAATTAACAATCTTACTACCAAAACATGTTCAACCAATAGGTTTGCTAATATCAACGTGGCCAGATTATTCATTTTTTTTAACATCAAAAAGCAAAGCTAGGCAACGAGCTTCGGCATGGCCATCGAACTCTTGGCTTGCTCATCTTTAATTCCAGTCGAGCAGAATCTGGAAGTATGACCGGTCTGAACGAGAGAGAATGTGGACAGATTGGTGTGAAGAGCATACATGGAACATTCGGATGTACCTGCACATGGAGATGGGCCTACTCTAGCAGGATCAACTACAACTGACAGCTATATAAGCTCCAGTAAGGTTGCATCATTAAATCACAGTCTACAACAAAGCCCAGACATCATTTCAAAAAAAAAAAAAAGCCAAGACACCTAAAACTCATTCTATACTTTATCATCCCTGCCATTTCCCGCACTTTAAACAAGTATGCCTAAATGTGTGATTGCATGTATATACCGCGCTTAGTCTCTCACTAGTTTTCTTATCCCGTTAGGATCAAATTTCTTTCAACAGACAACTTTTTATCCAAAGAATCACAAAGACCCACACACACCACAAGGGGAAGTAGATTTATCATTTTTGAAACAATAATAGAACTTTGGCAAAAATTCATATGAGACCGTCTCACAAAATGCCTAATTTTCAGTTTTTAGTTGTTGTTTTCCAGTTTTTAGGGGTGGTTTTCAATTTTAGTGCTTTTAATTTTGCCTAGGGATTTTCAGTTTTCTAAAGTTTCTTTTGGTTTTTTTACTTCTCAAATTTTTTTTTTCAGTTTTAGGGTTCGATTTTTAATGTTTCAGTAATTTTAGTTTTTCCAGAGTTTGGTTGGGGGGGGGGGGGATTTGCTCAGCTCCATAGAGTATTAACGGCTCCACTCGACAAAGAAAGGAGCATAAAATATGGTTTAGAGTCGTTGCAAAAAAGAACTGAGAAGTTTCAAAATTACCGGGAAAAAAAACCTTGAGGTTTGATCCTGTCTTAAATAGAAAGGGCCAACTGTAGTGAACTAATAATATTACGAATGCAAGTTCTTTTTCTATTTTTATTTTTATAAAGTGTGAAAATAAAAAACTGAATCAAACCTCAAAGTTCTTTTTATATTTTTGACACTTCTCTGTTTCACTTTTTGTATATACCCCAAACTTCGGGTGGTGTTTGTAATTATTACCCCCATTACGGTAAGAAAAATAATCCTTTTTATGGTTTGTATTTTCTTAACAAAACGAACCCCTCAGTATGCACGATTTTTCTACAACTGAAATAAATATCAAACAGGTGGTATTTTTAATTTCCAAATATAAACTGTACCTTTTGCAATCAAACCAAGAAAATAATTGCATATTAGTAGTGGGTGGAACATAAAAGGTAAAAGAACCAAAAATGTAGCAACAGATCTAAGCCCAGATTCAAGGGTAAAGATACTACTAAGTCAAAATAAAAGCTCACTGTACGAAAATTTAGAGTTGTACCTCGCCATATCCACATGCAAAATGCAACGCAGTTCTTGCCTCAGAATCTTCTTCATCTTTATCGCCACCAGCAGCCAAAGCACTCTTTAAACCCTAATTAATCCCATAAATTTTTTTATTTAAAAAAAGCAAGTCAAATTAATATAAACAAGGTGACTCATATTCACTGCAATGTAACATGAAATATGTTAGGTTAAATAGAATTCTAATAACAATCAAGCAGAGAGCAACACTTTATTGATATTCAAGAATGAAGATTGGACTAAGACTAGCACAAGCAAATCATAGCCTTTCACGAAGGTTACTCGAGAGGCCTTTCAAGCAACCACTGATTCTAATCATGATATTAAAGAGCAGTACTACTGGGAGACGTATGTACCTCCACATCACCAATACTAGCAGTGTGGTGAACAATGGATTCCTCCTCGTTTACTTCCTCTGTATCATCTTCACCGTATCACCAGCAGATGTGCCACTTTCTCCTCCAATGACAGATCCCATTGCTTCACCCAACTTCCTGAGAACCTCATTATCGTTCCAATACATTCGTTAACACATTCCGAACAATCAAACAGAAAGACCCGATAGGAACTTTTAGAAATCGGTCCTATCCATTCTTACTCCTAATGATTCCCTAACTTCCTATTGAGATATCAATCTCAGCTCTTCGTACTTCTTGAGGTGTAAAGCCGGATAAGGTGGATTGACTAGGAGGAATTGGATGAGCAATTTGTCTTATAGAAGATGAACATTGAATATCTGAATGAAAATATAATAGTGTTTTGCGGCATCGCTTGATGCTTAAGTGGGGCTTTACTTGGAGTCAAAGAATAAGGTTTCTGAAGATTTCTTAACGAAGTCACTTCCCAAGTACGTGTTCTGGGTTTGGTCCATAAACAGGATTTTATTCTCAGATTCCAGGATAAATGATAGTACTTCACAATGTTTATGCATAAACTGCTAGGATACTAAATCAAAGCTGAATGCATTATTACAAAAGATACATGACGGCATGAACAGAATACAAAAGAAGAAACTGAAACACCCAAGTGTATGAACCAAAAGTTTTGAAACAAGAAACGAAAACATCAAATTCATGATGTATAATTTAGGAGATCAGTTGAGATAAAAATCTAAGAAATCTGAGAACGCAGATGAAAGATAGTACTAATGTTTGCATGGCTGACCAAGTAGAGTTAGAACTGTAATTAGAAACTGCAAGTACTGGAATCTCCAAACATGTTGGTCAAGCAAGATAATAAATACAGCCACAACACCCCCTCCCACACACCCAACACCAAGTTCTGCTTGTAAGAGTCATATTCTCACAAACACAATAACATCCCAAACCGTGGTTATAAATCCATAAGAAAAACAAATTAAGAGAACCCATAAAGAGGTAAAACCTCATCATTGCAGCAGGACCACCATTCTCGATCTCATCTAAAATAGGTTTCAAGGACGGATCGTCCTTCACACGCGCCATATGTTCTTCAAGTTGGTTTTTTTTGGCTGGATTTGTCAAACTCTCAAGCATGCCGACATGGTCGGATCCTGTGAAAACATAGGATGATTCACTTGCTAATGATATCTACATCTAGGATAATATTCTACCAGAGAGTCATGAATGTGAAACCAAGCAATACCGCATCAATGCGTACCCAAATTTCTCACCATGTTCATAAATTGTGGGTTTTGCAATACTTGTTCCATGGTCGAATAATATTGTTGCATATCAAATTTGGGGATACCATTTTCAATCTGAAACACCTTGAAAGGTATTCAAGTCGTTTCGCCACATGACTAAATGAAGGATCTTTTGCTATGTGTTCGGCTAATTCCTTGATGCTCGGGTCCTGCATACAGACAAAATACAATTTTAGCAAACATTAACAAAAGCATAGTATGCCGGAAAGAATCAATGTGAATTATATCCTGAAATGTTACTAAGAAAAAAAAAAAGGCTCCACTCTTTATATTTTTTATGCCACAGTAAAGCATATTCTCTGCAGTGTCACCTCTTTTCAATGGATTCGCCATCTATGTAAATACTCTCCAAGAAAGACCAGAATAAAAGAGGAAATACATACATATATATATATATATATATATATACATACACACACACACACATATATATATATATATATATGTATGTATATATATATATAGACAGAGAGAAACACATACATTAAGCAATCCTGTCATAGATGAGAAATCAAACGGATTAGGCATCCCGGCAACAGGAGGAGGGGTTCCTGTTCTCTGGCCAGACAAAACATAAAATATGGAGCATAAAAGGAGACTTAAGGAGGAATATGGTTAGTCTTTTTTTACAATATAGCAACTTTATGTAACTGGTGTAAAATGTTCATTTGTGTTATGTTAAATGCTTATATAGGAGCTGAACCATAGACATTAGTTCATAAAAAAGTTATCTTGAACTGTTCGCCTTGTCAAGAAAGAAGTAAAAATAAATAGGAGAAAGGAGCCTTCCTAGTACAAATTCTATGAATTTCCCATTAATGTAATTTCTTTTTATCATACATATGTTGTGTGCTGGATAGAAGTCAGCGAAGAGTGAGAAAACGTATAAATATAATAATCCACTTAAGCTTACAAGTGTCGTATATGCAAAGAATCCAAGTTGAAGACAAAACAGTAAAACAATACTAATTTTTTTTTTGTGCAGCCTGGTTTTTTGTCTGATGATAATGGAAAAAACAGCAATAACATCCAATCTTTTTACTATGGGCTAATTGTAGACAAGACATATAGTTCCAAAAATAACAACCCTTACAATTCAACAAGATAAATTAAGGAAATGTACTTAAAATTATATATGAACATTCTCCCATATGCCTTCGTCATGATCACTACGAGTGGCATGCATACCATCCGTTTCATTTTCATCAATGGAAGGTATGCGTGTTGAGATTCATTCTCATGAGATACGTCTACGCTTCTGCCCTGAAGAACCACCGACCATCTTTCATTACATGGGTCATTTATGTAAATCACTTGTCTTGCTTGGTATGCCATGATGAAAGGCTCGTCTTTATAAGCAACCTTGTGAAGGTATACCAATGTAAATCCCAATTCATCAACTTGTACACCAGTGTTATTATCAGCCCAATTACACTTAAAAACAGGGATTCTAAATTTAACATAATCAACCTCCCAAATCTCTTCAATAACTCCAAAGTAACTTGTGCAAGCCATAATAGGATTTTTTTCTTTTGAACTAGAAAAGTGCATGGACTCAGCTTGAAGAGTAACTCCACTGTTCTGCACAAGACTCTGTCATCCTGTGACTTAGTGTAGAATGAGAACTTATTGATGTCGTACCCACTCCAAGTTATGACATCAAACTTAGGCCCATGTGCTAGCCATTTCAATGTATCAGAAGCACTATCATCAAGACTAACTTTTTCTTTAAACCACTTCAAGAAAGTCTTGTTATGCTCGATCAACACCCATTTTTCACTCATCCGAGAATTTTTGGACTTCACAAGAGCCTTATGAGTAGACATGTAAGGAAGAACCTCATCAGTATTATTCAATATATACAAATGAGCTTGAAGCACTTCCTCGCGACTCTTTGTGTTAATCTTCAAACCCCGTGTACCCTTACCTCCACATCTTCCATCATGACGAGACTTCGGCAACCCTACACCTTCTGCTTGTGACATGTAGTCTGTACAAAACTCGATGGCTTCTTCTGCAATGTACCTTTCAACAATGGATGCTTCAGGATGATTTTGGTTTTGGGAAAAACAAGGCTAATAAAATGATATAAACTTGAGTTAAAGAGGTGCATATCAGAAAACAACAGGGCCTAATGGTTTGATTCAACCGGACTTGTTATGAAACTAGGACTGTGAACTACCCAACAAACTACGTAGTAGCTTAGTTTTACAATTTAATAGGACCTTAACACCCCAACCAAATAGACACCTGACATAGTATTATTAGTTGTGTTTGAAGCTAGACCTCAGATCATATCACACGTTTGTCTATCGCCAAGGCAGAAGCTCAGTTTTGTGCCGCACCCAGGAAACCATATGCAAGAGGGTGAATTTAAATTTGTTCTCCCATGTTAACTTGCCCACACTTTGTTCCTTATTTTCAATTTTTGTATATCATGAGTACTTGTACTTGAATTCCAGATGACCTTCAATTCCAGATGACCACCCACAACTTGTCCTTTGGTTCGTGATCTTGAAATGATACTCCTATTATTTTGACTAGTTATCTAATGATACCATTTTCTGACCTTGTAAAACAATGATGACGACTAGCCATGCACCCGCTTCTAAATCGTTCAATGCGATTCCCGAGATGTAACATTCTATAGAGTGCAATGAAGCTCATCAACAGGAAGTTGGAAATAAATTATGGCGTGCATTTTGTGGAAACAATTGTATGTGGAATTATTAATTTTGAAAGATCACTGGTAGTTTTGGTTCGTATAAGGTTTCACTAATCCATTTTTGTGCCGCTTTATCACTCCAAGTCTCGATTACCATATTACAGAAACACATCACCAAAAATCAGAAATCCACTAATACCATATAAACTAAAAAAACTGAAAGACAACCAACGGGAAATAAAACACAACTTGTAGAACGAAGTTATCCCTACACATATAGGAAAAAGATTATCTGGTCTGGATTAGGGCAGGAAATAATAAAATTTTTACTTACGAAGCAATTGGAATGAGCAGATTTAAATTGAAGCAGAGGCACACTCCGGTGAGAAAAGGGAGTCGGTTGAATCAGAGGCACACTCCGGTGAGAAAAGGGAGTCGGAAATTCTCGCGGGGCTTTGCTATGAGATCTATGAGAAAAGGACGAGCAGCGCCGGTGAGAAAAGGACGAGCAGCGCCGGTGAGAAAAGGACGAGCAGCGCCGGTGAGAAAAGGACGAGCAGCCGGTAAAGGACGAGCAGCGCCGGTGAGAAAAGGACGAGCAGCGCCAAGTTCTCGCGGGGCTCTGTGTGAGAAAAGCAGGATATATTTAATATACACACAATTAATATTCTCTACTATATTCTCAAGTCTCCATCTCTTCTCCCTCTAGTTTACAACATGTTGTCAACACGAACTTCTAGTCTTGAGTCTCTAATCAATTGAATTAGATTGGAGGTATGCCATAGAAAAGAACGAATTAAATCTAAAAAGTTATGTGAATTGTCGCGCAATGTTTTTCATCCATGTAAAGGAATTTGGTTTCTCTATTGTGCCCACCGATTCCTATTTATGCGAATTGAAATTTATGTACGTATATGTTAATTTCTTAAATGTTTATTCGCACATTATCTATCAGTCGTGCAAAGGTTCAATTTCTCATGACGTAGACCAATTGGTTGAATTATGGATACATATTAATCAAGTAAGAGAATAAGATTATAACGTGTATATATACATCCATCATCGTTAAGTTTGATATTGTTTTGATATCAAATTAATTGTCAAATTAAGTTTGATTTTATGTATATTTCTCTTGTTTATTATGGTTTTGAGATTGAAGTGATATGTTATTATGCATCAATATATTGTGATATATTATATTTGCGATATGGCTCAAAATATATCTGCCCGGTTTACTGCGGTTCATCTCGAAATAGCAGAACAAATTCCGATTACTAAAAACCCAGCTTATTGTGTGAAGTTCCAATAGGTCCCACCGACGTAGTATACGATTTGGAGAGTGGAGCTCAGAGCCTAGCTCTACTAGGTGCAGCTCGGTCCCTACAAGTCTTCCCCCAACAGGTGTAGACCTGCCAAGTCTAGACCAGCAAACTTGGAGAGTGGAGCTCAGAGCCTAGCTCTACTAGGTGCAGCTCGGTCCCTACAAGTCTACCCCCAACAGGTGTAGACCTGTCAAGTCTAGACCAGCAAAATTGGAGAGTTGAGCTCAGAGCCTAGCTCTAATAGGTGCAACTCGGTCCCTACAAGTCCACCCCCAACAGGTGTAGACCTGCCAAGTCTAGACCAGCAAACTTCGAGAGTGGAGCTCAGAGCCTAGCTCTACTAGGTGCAGCTCGGTCCCTACAAGTCTACCCCCAACAGGTGTAGACCTGCCAGGTCTAGACCAACAGGTCAGCTCTACTAGATGACATAATATTCAGGTCTGTTAAAAAACTTGGTCCACTAAACCCAGCTCTTAAGCAAACCAAACTGAACTACTGACCTGGAGTAGGTCGGAGGGCGGATGAGCTCGGCATTCCCAGAGAAGAACTTTCCCGAAAAGGGCATCCGACCCCCAAGTCTATTTTCTGAGCCCATAACTAGATAGACCTTGGCATCGTCAATTAGGCAAGCTAGAAAGAGTCCAGCTCAAACAGGACAAGGTCCCTGGAAAGCTGGGATTTCATCATAAAAGTAGAATCCCTGATTTTCAGGGACATACTCCTGAAAATCAGGGATCTCCCCCAATCAAAGGCAGGATTTCAGGGACAAGTTTCCCTCTCTTCTATAAATATTGGGAGGCCTGTTCTCCTTCAAGGCCAAGAGAAGAAAACACACATACACACATTACATTTGCATTTCTCTAGAAACCTGTTCCAGCTTAAGCATCGGAGAGTTTGTGCCAGGACCATTCCAGCGTCTTCTGCAGAAATTCCGGTGGTTTTCTAGCTCGGAACAGAGGGAGTAATCTGATTCTTGGTGACCGATCAGCTCGGATACATCATTTGCAATGTAAAAATAATAGTTGTTTCCCCGAAGAAACGCGAATTTACATATAATCTGAAAAGATTATATACTGATGCTATTGAAGTAGCACAAGTAATATTCCTGAAGAATATTGCATGCACAAGAGCAACTTAAATATTTGGATAATATATATGATTATCCTGATTTGTGTGCATTATTGCACAAATGACAAATAGATGTGGACGAGCTTGTATCAAATTATGATACTAAATTAATTGTACAAAATATTAGTAAGTGAAAGAAACTTACTAAGAACGATATCCGATGTAATGGATACAACATTGAGACAATACCAAAAATAGTAATGAATATCTTTGCATAAATTACAAGCGACAACGTCAGTTCGTATTTGGCCATAAACCTATGCAAAATATTATTGATTGACAACATGATGGTTCTTATCTACAAACATTTGTTGTACGGTTCAAGTCTCAATTGTCCTCAACAAAAGGTTGGGATATAATATGTTGGATTATATATTACAGAAATAAGGGAAAAAAATATTTTAATGATAGTGTGGGCAATTCAATGATCCAGTTACGTATTTTACTAAGGAAGAAGATGAAAAAGGGACTTAATACATTCTAATCAGGGCTATTAATTCAAATTTTAGATTAATAAATTATAATGCAGATTATTAACCCAAATTATTCCTTAATTGCCCTCTAATCAGGGCTATATATTATAATTTATACTATTTAAAGCTTGAGTAGCTTAATTGAAAGTGGAAGCGGATTTGTGCACAAAACATACTCTCAATTGTTTATAAACTACATTCGTGGGTTGAAATCATTCAATTCGTACAATTGAATGTTGTGAAGGATGGTGTTACGGAAGGTCAATAGGCGGCAGGAGTTAAACCACATGGCATACAAACCATATGGTGATTACAACAGCCATAAATCGTCTTAATGAAGACTTTAGGCCTTCCGCCTTCCATCAGAATCCTATAAATGACAACCACACAAATCTCGGTTTACACATCATCGGTCGAAACCAATGCCCATCACTCCTCAACTCTCATCGAGAGTAGCTAGGTATACACATACCTTCAACAAAAGTTCATGTTGTAGACACATCCAGGGCCATGATGTTACACTCGACGAACTCGATGCTCTTTATGCCGGTGGAGAGCTTCGGAAGAACCTGGTGGGATTCGGTGATCAAAGCCTTGAACAATCTGCTTTCAGGCACCTTCAGTTTCACATCATGAACGAAACTGTGCACACTCATTTTTCTTCCCCAATAAGGAATCTTGGAATATATATATATATATATATATAATACTATCATGTAAGCAAGCAGAGAAAGGAAAACAGTTATGGAGAATACATGAGCAGCTAACAATATTTATAGGCATAGGAATTATTATTAATTGAATATTCATCATAATATATATCAATTCATTTCGACCAAAAGTTTTTTTTTGTTTTTGTTTATTCTAAATCAGTCAAAGATGGATAGTGTTGTTACCCAAAATATTATCCGGAGATGATATTGCTGGAATGGTCGAGTAACAAACAAATACGAGAACACTTTCGTGGGAAAGTAAATAACACAAGATTTACCAGGGTTGTATTACAACGAATGTAAAGATTCTAGTTATCTTCGCTATAGAGCGTGAAGATTGCCGGAAGAACCAGATATGAAGCTCTGTGAGTTCTTGCTTTTTTGATGTTCACTTTGTTTGTGAATGAGTTTGTCTAGTAAATCCACTGTTTTCAGAATGTATCTCTCTCTCTCCAGGCCATTGTTGGAACCCTTCTATTTATAGGAGAAGAAGTTGTTAGGTCCTCCCTGGCGATCGCGGCCGACCGTCGTATTCTATATTAGAATAATGTGGGCGATCGTCCCATCATGTGGGACTGTTTCCTTATGTAACACCCCCAAGACATTCAGGGCATATTACAGTGCCGTGGACCCCACACTGTGGAATCCACCAGGCTAACGTACCAAACATGACATACGACAACGACAAACTATCATAAACGCAACGACAAGTTAAAATAAAAGACTATAACCGACAAATAAAATTCTATCATCAAATCCATTTCCCAAACGGGGACACACCAGTAACAAGTTTAAATAGGAAGTACTCGAGTACTTAAACCAATTTTATAATACATAATCCCAAAATCAGACATCAATAATCACCGACGGACATAACTCGGGAAATCAAATACTGGACAATATCATGCTTGCCCATCATCCTCATACAGCTCGGGTGCTCGCTTATCCCCATGATCAGTACCTGAAATACAAAAAGTATTTCCCCCATTTAAGGGGTTAGCGACAACTGCTAGTGCAAGTACAATCCATTTTAACTACATTCTAATCAGATGAATATATGCGCCAAAAGTCATTTTAGAAAACGTTTTTATATTCCGGAATATTTAAGATGTACAAAACACAGAACACATTATCTCCAACAAATCATAATTCAAAGTTAACCGTTGGCACGAGACTCACGGCCACCGTACCCCGCAGAGCCCCGTCGGACATCCCTGGGTGGCTAACCACAGTTCACAATACGCACACTCACGGCAATACGTATCCCTAGAGGCCCCGTCGGACCATCCCTAGGTGAACATACACATAACCATCCACAACAACCAAGATACAGCCATGATTCAAATACTAGAACATGTAAGCAAATGTAAAGTACTTGCCTTTGAGACATTCTTGAAGAAACGGAAGTGAAACGCGACTACGAATGGTCCGGGTGGAAAGCGATGGTTCCTAAACGAAGGATCAACACAGTTCAGTCCCAACGGACAACAATACTCTATTGGAATACACCCATAACCCCGGTTACAATATACGACAATAGACAATCAATTGATATGGGCGAGGGTTTACGCAAAATCTCCCCGTATTGATAATTCGCGGATTAAAATCAAGGAATTTGGATTGGAATCATTCAATAATCACAATCGGTGAAGAATATCGTAACATAATTGAATAATCCGGAACTAATCACTAAAATCCCGAAAAACCCCCAAATTCGTCAAAGTTAGGGTTCCTGAGGAGTTACCTTGAACTCGGACGATGGAGATGGGTTTAGATGGTGGTGTGATATGCTCGAGACACAAGAATCGGACTGGAAGGGAACTCCACCGATTACTCTTCACAATCTGTTCTGAATCGCCAAAATCGCCCGTAGGAAGGGAAGGAAAGGAAAAGAATGAAAAATAACGCTGAATCTAAGCGCATTGATCTTAATAATTGTGAAGTTAGCGCACGCTAACTATCATGTATAGCGCACGCTAACGTGGCCGGTGTCCGGTGGCCACTGCGCCGCCGCCATCGCTAGCGCACGCTAACAATAATAAGTTAGCACACGCTAACTGCACATTGGTAGCGCACGCAAGGCAACAGGTGTAGCGTGTGCTACCTACGCAGCACTTCAGTACTGCTGCTCATGTCAGCAGTACGCTGCTGTCGAAGGTACAAAACACGAAACGCACGACGAGGTCAGAATCCGGAAACATAAACACGAAGCATGCCAGACGACGTAGCTAAGCGCTAAAAGAAAATATAATTCCGACCACCGGAGGGTCCGTAATGCGACAACGAAAATGAGATTCCCTAAACTATTAGGAAATTACAAAAATGGCCCAAGTGCCCGAAAATCACGAAACGACGTCGGATTTACAAATCGAAAGTCTCCACATGACCAGCTCAACCATACGAACTCGTACAAACCAAGAAACAACGAAAACGAATGAGTTTTACAAGAATCGAACGTTCATACGGCAAAACATGCCATTAAACGAAATTACGTGAAAACATCATCAAAACTCATCCAAATGGAAAAACTCCAAGAACAAAATAGATTCAAAATGTCGAAACGGTTACAAGCGAGTCGATAAAAATAGACATACACCAAAAATAGAAACTGCTAAAAATGGAAAAATTACGGATATTACATTCTCCCCCTCTAAAATAAAGTTTCGTCCTGAAACTTAAGAATCAAAAAGCTCGGGGTATCTCGAACGCATATCCTCCTCTAGCTCCCACGTCGCTTCTTCTACTCCGTGCCTCGACCATTGCACCTTAACCAAAGGAATGGTTTTGTGCCTTAACTGCTTGTCACGACGCTCCAAAATTCTGACGGGCCTCTCTTCAAACGTAATATCCTTCTCGATCTCCACGTCCCCAAAGTCAATAATGTGGGACGGGTCCGGAACGTACTTCCTCAACTGGAAAACGTGAAATACGCTATGAACATGACTCAGCGACGGAGGTAACGCCAAACGGTACGCTAACTCACCGACTCTCTCTAATATCTCGAAGGGCCCAATATATCTCGGACTAAGCTTCCCCTTTTTCCCAAAACGGAAAACTCCCTTCGTCGGGGATACCATCAACAGAACATGATCTCCCACCTCGAACTCCAAAGGTCGACGCTTAACATCTGCATAAGACTTTTGTCGACTCTGAGCAGCCAACATCCTCTTTCTAATCAATTCAACTTTCTCCCTCGTCTCCAACACAAGGTCCGGCTCGGTGCCAACCAAATCGGACGGCTCATCCCAACATATCGGTGATCGGCAACGTCGGCCATAAAGTGCCTCATACGGTGCCATCTTAATCGACACGTGCCAGCTATTATTATAAGTAAACTTAATTAAAGCCAAATGATCCTCCCAGTCACTACTCCAATCTAACGCACACGCACGCAACAAATCTTCGAACGTCTGAATGGTACGTTCGGACCTTATCGATGCAGGGATGGAACGAAGTGCTCAAACGTAGCTGAGTCCCCAATGCCTTATGTACCGCTGCCAAAAATGCGATACAAATCGGCCATCTCTGTCTGAAATAATGGTCCTCGGCGTACCTTGAAGCCTCACTATCTGAGTGATAAAAATACGAGCCAACTTTTCTGGACCCCAAGTATCCTTGATGCCCAGAAAATGTGTCGACTTAGTCAGTCGGTCTACAATCACCCATACCATATTCATACTAGTCTTCGTCCTCGGTAAACTCGTGACAAAATCCATAGAGATGTCCTCCCACTTCCATTCCGAACGGGAAGTGGTTTCAATAATCCTACGGCCGTGATGCTCAATCTTGACTTGCCGACAAGTCAAACACTTAGCTACAAACTGATCTACCTCCTTCTTCTTGTCGTTCCACCAGAAATTCTTCCTCAGATCTTTATACATTTTACTCGAGCCTGGATGGACTGAGTAAGGTGACGCATGAGCCTCTCGCATAATGCTCTGTCTCAATTCCGAGTCGTTCGGAACACACAACCGACCTCGGAATCTCAACACACCGTCCTCATGAATAACGAATCCCGGGGCTCTCCCCTTCCCTACACTCTCTCGAAGCTGAATAAACATCGGGTCCTCTAACCTCCCGACTTAATGTCCTCGACTGAGAGATGAAGAAATCTCAAGAGTACGCAATCGCCCGAACTCTCTGGCGATAATCTCAATGCTCAACCTCATAAACTCTCGCTGAAGTCCCGACTGGGCCGTGAGTAACTCAAGCGCACGAAGCGATACCGATTTCCGGCTCAAGGCATCTGCTACCACATTAGCCTTGCCCGGATGATAAAGGATCTCGAGATCGTAATCCTTAATCAATTCCAACCATCTCCTCTGTCTCATATTAAGCTCCTTCTGCGTGAAAATGTACTTCAGGCTCTTGTGATCGGTGAAAATCTGACACGACGAGCCATACAAGTAATGACGCCAGATTTTCAACGCAAATACAACTGCGGCCAACTCAAGATCGTGCGTAGGGTAATTCAATTCATACGGTTTCAACTGACGGGAAGCATAGGCAATCGTCCTCCCGTGCTGCATAAGTACGCATCCGAGCCCTTGGCCCGAAGCATCATTACCACTCGGTAAAGCCAAAACGGGAGCGGTCGTCAACCGCTTCTTCAACTCCTCAAAACTATTCTGCCTCTCATCGGTCTATACAAACTTCTCTGACTTCTGTAACAACTGAGTCAGCGGCCGAGCGAGCTTAGAGAACCCCTCGACGAATCTGCGGTAATACCCGGCTAATCCCAGAAAGCTGCGGACCTCTTTCACGTTCTTGGGCGGCGCCCAATCCAACGCTGCCTCTACCTTATGTGGGTCCACACGAACACCCTCGGCCGAGATCACCTGACCGAGAAACATAACCTCCCGTAACCAAAACTCGCACTTTGAGAACTTCGCAAAAAGATGCTGAGTTCTCAAAATATCTAACACAATATGTAAATGACGGGCATGCTCCTCCTCGCTCCTCGAGTAAATTAGGATGTCGTCGATAAAAACGACTACACACTTATCGAGGTACTCGATAAAGACTTTGTTCATAAGTTGCATGAACACGGCTGGTGCGTTGGTTAGCCCAAAAGGCATAACCACAAACTCGTAGTGACCGTATCTCGTCCGAAAGGCCGTCTTCGGAATGTCGGTATCCTTCACTCGGAGCTGATAATACCCCGATCTCAAATCAATCTTCGAAAATACAGTTGCCCCTTGCAACTGATCAAACAAATCATCAATCCTCGGGAGCGGATACTTGTTTTTGATGGTCACTTTGTTCAACTCTCGGTAGTCGATACACAAATGAAGTGACCCATCCTTCTTCTTCACAAACAGGACCGGTGCGCCCCAAGGTGAAGCACTCGGTCGAATATACCCCATGTCTAGCAACTCTCCCAACTGTTTCTTCAAATCAAGCATCTCGGGAGGCGCCATACGGTATGGCGTCTTAGAAATCGAGGCTGCCCCCGGCTCTAAATCGACGGTAAACTCAACTTCTCGATCCGGCGGCAAACCCGGCAACTCGTCTGGAAAAACATCAGGATACTCACACACTACCGGAATAGACGAGAGCTCGACTCCCTCTTCTTCCGATCTCAAAGCGTAACACCAATAGCCCGTGCAACCTCCTCGAAGAAGTCTCACCGCCCTCAAGGCGCTGATCAGTAATCTCTGGCTACTCCACTTACGCCCCACAAAAGAATGCTCGGTACCGTCAGAGGCTAACATCGACACAGTCCTCGATCTATAATTCATGATCGCCCCATGACGGTCCAGCCAATCCTCACCTAGAATCAAATCCTCATCTCTAATATCTACCGCAATCAGATTAGAAGGCCAATCCCTCCCCGCGATACTCACAGAAAAATTTCTAATCTCACGATCCCCCACGATGCTATCCCCGCTAGGAAGTTTAACAACAAAAGGCTCACAAGCAACAAGGCAATCAACATGCAGACGACGCACACAATCCATAGATATAAAGGAATGCGTAGCACCAGAATCGAACAATACGGAAACAGGATGATCAAGGATGTGGACGGTACCTGTAGCCACCGTCGCGTCAGGATCCCCTGCTCGTCTCATCTCGTACACTCGGGGCGGAACAGACCCCGCACTAGAAGCTCCCCCTCTAGAAGGCTGACCACGTCCTCGACCTCTACCAAAACTCTGCTGCGGCTGAGGAACTGTCGGTGCCTGATTCACACTCGGCTCTCCATGGCCGGGTGATGACATCTCGAGTAATCGAGCCCGAGATGCATCCGTACAAAACTTAGCACGATGACCCATACGACCACAAGCAAGACACCGAATCGGAGGCCTATCACACTCACTCATCATGTGGCCGGGCAGCTGCGGTTGAAGCACTTAGGACCACGAACGGAACCAGCGAGAGCAGACCTAGAATCTGTTTCCTCGACCAACCGATGGCGATCGACTCCAAGACTCGCGAACAGTGAGCCTTCGGATACCCTCCCGACTTGCTTCCCGAAAATCGACCGGAGGTCTTCGCTTCTTTCCTTCACTGCCGTCTCTGTCGCAGTAAAACGACATCTCGTAAGCCATCGCTTTATTCGATATTCCTTCAAAGTCGTGCACCCTGCACTGGACATGTAGTGGCGCACCCTCGGTTTCATCCGCATATCAAAGTGGCGGATCTTATCAAGATCATCGCGGACTTGGTTTCTCACATAATGCAACTGTTGATTGTAGTCTTTGATAGCTTGAGACATAGGAATATCTTGGGGTTTAGCCTCAAAGAAGGCTCGGATTCTCCCCTCTTTCACTGGCCAAGGACAGAATTCATCTTCCATCAGATCCCGAAACTCTGCCCACGTAGCTGCTCGGTCACGCGGTTTTACCGCTTGCCACCACGTTGCTGCCTCCTTGGCGAGGAAGTACTGAGCAATGGGTACTTTCCTCTCCTCGGAACAATTAGCAGCCTCAAACACTTTCTCCATCTCGAATAGCCAATTCTCCCAACCAGAAGTGTCGGAAGCACCATCAAACTGCGGAGGACGCATACGAATCACGTCCTGAAGTAGCTTATCATTACCGGGTCCAGTAGGCGGAACCGGGTTGGCATTAGCTTGGCCGACTAGAACGGCCTGAGTCAGTAGCGTCATCTGGTTCGCTACCTGCTGCAAAATGTTGGCCACTCCAACATTCTCATGTGTATTACCGGAGCTAGCAGACTGGTCCTGCTGACCTCCGGAACTAGGGGGACCACTGTTCGACAAGGAAGGCATCGCCGAATCGGTTCCCGAGTGATCGGACACGGCCGCCCCACCGGCTGCGCCACGTCCCCTACCGCGTCCGCGACCGCATCCGCGTCCTCTACCAGCAGGAATTCTGAAGAAGCAATGGGTAAGTACAATTCAAACGCAAAACGCAACAAGATACTAAGGCAGGAATAGAACAGAACAGCGAAACGAATTAAGTTAGGAAAAACTTACGAGCACCGGCGTACTGAGATGATGGCATAGCAGTGATACTGTCCCAAAAACAACACTTAACTAGACCCAAATAACCGACAGCCTAGGTATCCATAAACCTAGGCTCTGATACCATGTGTCACGGGACGGGAGTTCCTGTGTCATGGGACGGGAGTTCTGAAGCCCGTGCGGCGTCCCAAGGGCCCTCACACCCCGGGACCAGCCTATCCCTCATAGCATGCCAACTGGTTTCGCCCTGCCATGGGCTCATCAAGGAGACGGCATTAGTCCCCGACCAGTTGTGCCCTACCAGCAACGATCCCCTTCATAGTCAAGTCCTCGACTAGCGACAAGCTCTCCGGACTAAACCGGGTCGGCATGCCTGACTCGGCCAGACCGATGCATCCGGGCAAACAACGCCTTAACGCTAATGTCGCCCCCTTTACCCCACTTGTGGCAAGCTAACCAGAAGGCACGCCTCATTTGGACGGTCAACACGGACACGACATATCGGGTCGTGACATCCTCCCCCACCCAAATCGCAGCACGTCCTCGTGCTGGGGAAGAATGTTTCTTTCCGCACACTGTATTGCCTCACGCACACAAAACGATCGTGGCCAAACACATACGGCACCATCCCCAGATTGACAGGCTCTTCACTCGCGCACCTCGCGCTAGCCCGCAGTGCGCCACGCACATACCGCATCACCAATCGACATCAACCTTCACCCTACGCGCTTCCTGGCGTTAGTACCTCGGTCGAACGGCATTCCCTCGCCGCTGCATTTTTCCCGCATGTCGAGGTTCCACAATGGCCCACGATGATCCACGCTCATACACCCCGGTCACCGAAAGGTGGAGCTACCAAAAGTGCACAATACAAGTGTGTCCACATTCCGGACCATCTGATCTCACAAGCCTAGGACCACCTCTCATTCCGGCATATAATCGGTTCATGTTCTCCGCCTAGAAGCCTTGTCAGGAGCCGCACTTTGTCCGTGCCCTCTTTGCACCGGCGTTCACTCCCCGCCCTCATCGGTTTTGGCAGAACTTGACCACACCCGAACCATGCCGTACTGAGAGAGGTTTTGGCTCTGATACCATGTTCTGTAACACCCCCAAGACATTGAGGGAATATTATAGTGCCGTAGACCCCACACTGTGGAATCCACCAGGCTAACGTACCAAACATGACATACGACAACGACAAACTATCATAAACGCAACGACAAGTTAAAATAAAAGACTATAACCGACAAATAAAATTCTATCATCAAATCCATTTCCCAAACGGGGACACAACAGTAACAAGTTTAAATAGGAAGTACTCGAGTACTTAAACCAATTTTATAATACATAATCCCAAAATCAGACATCAATAATCACCGACGGACATAACTCCGGAAATCAAATACTGGACAATATCATGCTTGCCCATCATCCTCATACAGCTCGGGTGCTCGCTTATCCCCACGATCAGTACCTGAAATACAAAAAGTATTTCCCCCATTTAAGGGGTTAGCGACAACTGCTAGTGCAAGTACAATCCATTTGAACTACATTCTAATCAGATGAATATATACGCCAAAAGTCATTTTAGAAAACGTTTTTATATTCCGGAATATTTAAGATGTACAAAACACAGAACACATTATCTCCAACAAATCATAATTCAAAGTTAACCGTTGGCACGAGACTCACGGCCACCGTACCCCACAGAGCCCCGTCGGACATCCTTGGGTGGCTAACCACAGTTCACGATACGCACACTCACGGCAATACGTATCCCTAGAGGCCCCGTCGGACCATCCCTAGGTGAACATACACATAACCATCCACAACAACCACGATACAGCCATGATTCAAATACTAGAACATGTAAACAAATGTAAAGTACTTGCCTTTGAGACATTCTTGAAGAAACGGAAGTGAAACGCGACTACGAATGGTCCGGGTGGAAAGCGACGGTTCCTAAACGAAGGATCAACACAGTTCAGTCCCAACGGACAACAATACTCTATTGGAATACAACCATAACCCTGGTTACAATATACGACAATAGACAATCAATTGATACGGGCGAGGGTTTACGCAAAATCTCCCCGTATTGATAATTCGCGGATTAAAATCAAGGAAGTTGGATTGGAATCATTCAATAATCACAATCGGTGAAGAATATCGTAACATAATTGAATAATCCGGAACTAATCACTAAAATCCCGAAAAACCCCCAAATTCGTCAAAGTTAGGGTTCCTGAGGAGTTACCTTGAATTCGGACGATGGAGATGGGTTTAGATGGTGGTGTGATATGCTCGAGACACAAGAATCGGACTGGAAGGGAACTCCACCGATTACTCTTCACAATCTGTTCTGAATCGCCAAAATCGCCCGTAGGAAGGGAAGGAAAGGAAAAGAATGAAAAATAACGCTGAATCTAAACTGTCGCTGATCTTAATAATTGTGAAGTTAGCGCACGCTAACTATCATGTATAGCCCACGCTAACGGGGCTGAAACCGTGTCCAGTGGCCACTGCTGCCACTCGCTAGCGCACACTAACAATAATAAGTTAGCGCATGCTAACTGCACATTGGTAGCGCACGCAAGGCAACAGGTGTAGCGTGCGCTACCTACGCAGCAGTTCAGTACTGCTGCTCATGTCAGCAGTACGCTGCTGTCGAAGGTACAAAACACGAAACACTCGACGAGGTCAGAATCCGGAAACATAAACACGAATGCCAGACGACGTAGCTAAGCGCTAAAAGAAAATATAATTCCGACCACCGGAGGGTCCGTAATGCGACAACGAAAATGAGATTCCCTAAACTATTAGGAAATTACAAAAATGGCCCAAGTGCCCGAAAATCACGAAACGACGTCGGATTTACAAACCGAAAGTCTCCACATGACCAGCTCAACCATACGAACTCGTACAAACCAAGAAACAACGAAAACGAATGAGTTTTACAAGAATCGAACGTTCATACAGCAAAACATGCCATAAAACGAAATTACGTGAAAACATCATCAAAACTCATCCAAATGGAAAAACTCCAAGAACAAAATAGATTCAAAATGTCGAAACGGTTACAAGCGAGTCGATAAAAATAGACATACACCAAAAATGGAAACTGCTAAAAATGGAAAAATTACGGATATTACACCTTAAAGTCCGAGGCTGCTGCTGGCAGCCAGATGTGCGAGCCAATGAAAAATCCACACGCGTCCTGTGTCGCTGTCAGGGGAGGACCCACTTTGTCTCTTTCGGTGGGCCTGTCGGTAGGTGTGAAGGTGGTGACAGGCTGGGGTCAAAAAAGCCTTATCTTGTGGTGCCTTTTGCAGATCTTGCACGTGGGTCTTCGTCCGAGATTCGGTCTTCGAAGACTTTGACGGGTGTCAGATTCATGCGTGGCACGGGACGATCGTCTATGGTCGAACATCATAGGCGATCGCCAGATACCAATAGATGATCGCCTTGGATGCCAACTGTTGGGCGTTTGCCCAGCATCTGCCTTCTATGGTTGGCTCTTGACTATTACGCCGATCGCCATCGAGGCGTATATTTCGCCGCACAACAATTGCCCCCCAGCTCGCTCCGATGTTGAAAACATGGGGTGAGGTGGCACTGTTGGCGATTGCTTGTTTTAGACGGTTGACTCGTCTACTTACGACAAGGACGATCGTCGCCTGGACGATCTGATTTCGAATCCGGACGATCTCCTTATGCGCTGGAAATAGCGGGAAATGGAGGCGGGTTCTCGAAACGTTGCAGGGACACGCGCCGCGCTACCGTTGGGGGATTCCGACGGTTTTGTCAGACTTGTCGTTTGGCGTGCCCTCAAAACGACTCGTACGCGGGTTTCGAGGGTTGCATTTAATGTGTCCCCCTCCCGACGGTTGCACTTCAGCCCTCGGGATTCTACCTATTTGCACAGAGGTCCCTGCACTCGCCTATAAAAGGGCTAGGGCAACTTCAGTTCAACTCTTAATGCGCCCTAGCTTTTCAGACGAGACTTTGCCGAATTTCTTTGAAGATTCTTGTGCCGACCGAATTTCTTTCTAGGTAAGAACAAAAATTTTCTCTCCCCATTTACTCTTAAAAACATGTCTGGATGAGGATCTAAAACATACGAGTCTGGTAGCTCTTCTGCCGCCGCGGCTTCGCCGGACCGGGAAGAAACCCCCGTGGATCTTCATATGGAAACAACCGTCGAGGCCATTCGTGCGGGGATTGGACCCGCGGAGATTGAAGAGCTTTTCAACGAAGCTAATGTGGCGAGGTCGGCGGCGGCGACGAGGCAGAGGGGCTCGCCGGTTGATGGGGATGAAGCGGTGAGTCTGTACTGGGAGCAGAACAACGTGTTCGGCCCTGCCTTTTTGGATTTTGCTAAGCTCATGGAGGGGATTGCCGGACCATGTCCCCAGTTTGATTTCGGAGCCTATTCTGCCGCCCACTCCTATGAGCCCGTGAAACGGACGGCGTTTCGGGCCGCGGACCCCTCACCGTTGACCCTAGGTCAGATTCGGAGTTCGGAGACCAGGAAGGACTTGAGTCGCTGGAGGGCGAAATACCATATTCCTTCTGACGTTTCGTTGTATGTGCCCTCGGAGAACGAATGTGCCGACCAACCTCCTGAGTGTTTGGTCGCCGTCAATAAAATGATTCTGGAGGCCGGCCTGCGGTTCCCTTTGCCGTTCGCCGTGTCGTATCTGCTCTCCGCCTGGAACGTGGCGCCGCTCCATGTGACGCCGAACGCCTGGCTGCAGAATATCAGCACCTTGACGCTTTTTGGCGGTCACCGGTTGTTCCACCTACCTTCTGCGTTGGAAATGAACTATCTCTTCAAGCTGACTGTGCAGAAGGGATCGCTCGGGGGCTACCATATTCAGGGCCGCATGGGTAGGGTGGTCCTTGGGGTGCCGAACAAAGTTCGGGGCGACCTGGCAAAATGGTGCTGGGTTGGCGAAGCGTGGAGGTCGGCATCGAGCGATAAGCCATAGGAAGAGTTGGAAATCCCCACCAGTTTTCGGGAGAGGAATCCGAGTAAGGGTTTTAACTCTCCCTTTGATCGGATACACCTTGGACTGATCTAATTTGGTTTCCTTTTTGCAGGCTTCCTTGTTCCAGCGATCGGCGATCTGCCTTTCGACTTCTTGATTATCTGGGAGCGAATTCACGGCCTGCTGGACTCCTATATCGACGTTTGCACAGTCAACTACGAAACTCATTGGTTGGGCGCCCGACTGTTTCGCTTCCATCGCCATCTGAAGTTTCCAGGTAAAGATTTTCATTTCCTCTTTTCTGCTTGACGATCGTCTGTTTGAAAGAGATGTCTAACTTGTCCGAATTTCTTCTTTGATAGAGATCCATTTTCCCCGTTATTCCGAGCCTCCGAAAGAGATCTCAATGTCGAACCCCGGTCTTTTGGGTCGTCTTTACCAGGGAAAGAAGACGGGTCGTGCCCCTGCAACGACATCCCGTCCTGTCCCTGCGGTGAGACCTACTACGGTACCAGTCGTCGAGCCGGAAGCTCGGGAGGAAGAACAGCTCCAGCGCAACCGCAAGAGGCGGAGGCCGGAGGAGTCCCTGCCGACTGCTGATGCGGAGGTATCCATTTTGGAGCCGCCGGTTGCCGCGCCACCTATCTCTGCTGTTCCGATGGCAGAGGGGTCCAGCTCCAGGCCCTCAGCTGCCTTCCTGAAGGCCGCGGCGATCGCCGAAGCCGAAACTCTTCGGGGCAAGCCCTATTTCGGCCGCGACCCCGAGTTGGTCGCCAGGTAAGAGCGGTTTGATCTTTATGAGTTTAGGCTATTTATGTAGGGCGTACACTAACTCCTTTCTTTCTTTTTGTTTGTGTTGCAGGGTCCGTCTTGCCGATCCGGACGTCTCGCCGATGGTAGTGGATTTCTTGGTGAGCAAGTCCCCGCGCGAGGCTGTCGACGTCCCTTCTTACGTCTCCCGGGCCATCACTGCTCTTCCTAAGGCCTGGACGACCGACCTGGACGCAATTGCGCGTCGGCGGTCTGGTGATGCTATGCAGGCGACACTCGCCTTGACTCTCCAGGCGGCGACGATGGCCATCCAAGCTGCTAAAGATTATGAGGGGCGACCCTCTACTGCTCGCCTCCATCAAGATCTTGAGGCCGCTCGGAACCAGAATGCTGATTTCGCCAATCAGATAGTGGCCATGGAGAAGGATCACCTGGAGACGGCCAAACGAGCCAAGCAGGACCTTGACCGGATGAAGCAGGAGCTTGACCGGTCCCGGGGGGTGGCGGATCGGTTCCGTGACCAGGTGACGGAGGCTCGCCGGTTGCACGTGGCCTCGCAGGAGGAGGTGACTGGGCTGAAGGTGACAGTGGATCGGCTCAACGGCGAGCTGGAGAAGGCGAAGGGAGAACTGGCCGCCAAGGTAGCCGAGCTTACGGATGCTGACAAGACGACTGCGTGGTTGAACGAGCAGTTAAAGGCGATCGAGACCTATCTCTACCTTAACGTGGGGTACATCGGTGAGTTCACCTACTATGTGGCTTACGCCGTCGCTATCCGTGCCGCCAAGAAGGTAGGGCTCGAGGTCGACCCTATGATGGAAACCTTCAAAGCCTATGTATTTGAGCATCCCTTGCAGCCGGACTTCTACCTGCTGATCCTCGATCTCACCGACTTAGGGATTGATCTGAGCTGGTATCTGTTTCCGGATAAACTTATTTACCCTGAAGCCGATGAGGAGGTGTGCGCCGATCCATCTGCTGGAGGCGAAGGCCAGTCGGGGGTGGCCTGAGCGACGTTGGAGTTTGTTTTGTTTTCCTGAACACTTTGTAATTTCCATTTTTTTCCTTGTATTGCCTTCGGGCTTGTCTGTACGAACTTTTCGAATGGAATAAAATTCTTCTTCTTCGCATCTGATTTTTTATATGTACGACCGCCTCTTCTGAATGTTTGCATATGAATTTATACAAGTGTTCACACAATCGCACCTGATTTCTTGTTTGCATGATCGACTGTTTGAATGTTGAATGGATCCGAATGTATTGGTACACTTGAAAATTCTTACTTGTAAATTTCTTGAACAAAACCGATCGTCATGTGTGTGTTTTAACGAAGCCGATCGTGTATGGTCCCTTACTCCTGATCGCATTTAGGAATAGCTCCACTTTGCCCCTTGTTTTTGTTTACTTAGTGTAAGTAAGGGAACAAAAATAGTATGTTTGGTGAGCTGTCTTTCGTTTTGCCGATTCTTCGATAGAGGTCGACTGTTTCGACTCTGGGGAACCGTGTACAGCCGCAGAGTTCAATGGACCGACCTCCATAACCGTGTCTTTGTGTGCGAGGGACATTCCATCTGTAGGTCTGTCTCGCGACTCACTTTATTGTTAAGGTCCTCCGTTAGGCTGCGCCCGCCTTGTATTTAAACGAAAGGCGAGCGGTCTTGGTCTGGAGGAGTCCTTGCACGGGGCATCGTCGGTTTATTCGACTCCACGTCCGCGGCTTGTTAGCACTTTTCTACCTCGGGTCGCCATGTTAGATGGTGACCCTCGACGGTATACATTGTGACGGGGTAGGGACGCGTCGCCTTGTTCGGGTATATCATGTTAGATGATGTACTTTTGAGGGCGCGCGAGCGTGTCCACAGATTTATTTAGAGGGTCCTTCGGCTACGATCGCCTCGTATTTAAACGAAGGGCGAGCGATCGCAGCCCAAAGGAACCTTGCATGGATGAAGTTGCACTTTTCTACCTCGGATCGCCATGTTGAATGACGATCCTCGACGGTATACGTTGTGCTTGGGGGGGGGGGGGGAGATCCCTTGCATAGGTCTGTCCTTGGTTAGACGACGACCTTTTGTAGGGCGAGCGAGTCGTCCTCTCTTTAGTTGTTTGTTTTCGTCGAGGCGAATCACATCGATGGGATATGAAAATCTCATTATACTCTTTGTACATTGGGTAACTGAATATAGAGTTTTCACTGGTAGTATTTCTTCAAATGTACGGCGTTCCAGGGATATTGGTCCGGAGTGCCGTCAGGGCGTTCAAATTCATAGGCTCCCCTAGTTAGCCATTTAGATATTCTGAAGGGGCCTTCCCAATTCGGGCCAAAGACTCCTGTGTGGGTCTGGACGTTTTTGAGGACTAGGTCGCCCACTTGGAACCGTCTTTCCTTGACCTTCGAATTGAACTTCTCGGATCTCCTTTTGTGGATTGTGTTCTTCATTTCCGAGATCAGTCGCCGTTCTTCCAGCATGTCCAAGTCGATTCGTCAGGCCACATCATTGTCCGTCGTCATATCCTGTTCAGTTCAGTGGCTGGGGACGGTGATCTCCGAAGGGATCACTGCTTCTGTTCTGAAGGCGAGGGCGAACGGGGTTTCGCCGGTTGATTTTCGGGTCATCGTTCGATAAGACCACAAAACATCTGGGAGCTCGCTCGCCCATCGTCCTTGTCTGGATTCGAGTCGTGCTTTGATCGTGTGTTTGAGGATTTTGTTTACGGCCTCTACCTGTCCGTTCGTCTGAGGGTGATAGGGTGCCGAGAACAACTTTTTGATTCCCCACTTCTCGCAGAATTGCATGACTTCTAAGCCGTTAAACTGCTTTCCGTTGTCAGAGATTATAGCCTGGGGTAGACCGAACCGGCATATGATGTTCTTCCAAATGAACTTGATTACTTGTTCTTGGCCGATCTTGTTGAGTGGCTCGGCCTCATCCCATTTCATGAAATAATCGACCCCCACGATGGCAAACTTACAGCCCACTGGCGCCGTCGGCAAGGGACCTATAAGGTCGATGCCCCGTTGGGCGAATGGCCATGGGCTGTACATTGAAGTGAGCTGCTCGGGGGAGAGCTTGATGTTTGGGCCCATCACTTGACACCTATGACACGATCTGGCATAGGCGATCGCATCTTTTTGTAGTGTAGGCCAGAAAAAACCTTACCTGGTTGTTTTGTGTATGAGAGCTCGCCTGCCAGCATGGTTCCCACAGATCCCATCATGGATCTCGGCTAAAACAAGCCGGCCTTCCTCCGGCGTAATGCACTTGAGGAGGGAAGGATGAAAGCTCGCTTGTAAAGCCAGTCGTCCATTAGGGTGTATCTGGTTGCACGGAACTGAAGCTGGCGAGCTTTGATACAGTCGTCGGGGACCGTCCCGTCCTTCAAGTATTTGATGAATGGAGTCATCCAGTTCTCTTCGGCGAAGGTAACTGTGGTAATCAGGCTTCTATCGATCGCCGGCTTTGCTGATTTTGTGATTTGGATGTTAGAGAAATCAGCCGCCTCATCTGACGATGCTAGTTTGGATAGGGCATCGGCCTGGGAGTTGTGCTCTCTCGGGACTTGTTCGATTAGCACTTTCTCAAATTTCGTGCACATTTCGGCGACCAATTATTAATATTTGACCATATGTTCGCCGCGCGCCTCATATTCTCCCTTGACTTGGTTCACGACTAAGAGGGAGTCCATGAAGATGTGGAGGCGGCGAACGTCCAGGGCGAGGGCTAGATCGAGCCCGCCTACCAAGGCTCCGTACTCGGCTTCATTGTTGGTCGCACGAAACCCGAAACGCACAACATTTGTGAATCTTTGGCTGTCGGGGCTGATGAGGACAATCCCTGCCCCTGCTCGCGAGTTGGTTGCCGAGCCGTCCACGTACAACTTCAAAGTAGGACTGCCGACCTGGGTCGGACTGGGAGGGAATGTTAATTCCACCACGAAGTCCGCCAGAACTTGGCCTTTGATCGCCGTGCGAGGATCGTACGTGATACCGTATTGGGCGATCTCCAGTGACCACTTGAGGAGTCTCCCGTTGGTGTCTGGTCGGTGCAGAACTTGCCTTAAGGGGAGAGTCGTCAGAACTTCCACTTGATGTTCGAAGAAGTAGGCCCTTAGCTTGCGAACACTCATGACTAGAGCGTAGGCGATCTTCTCTAGAGGTGTGTAACGCGTTTCCGCGTCATGGAGCGCTTGGCTAACGAAGTAGATTGGCAAGTGGACTTGACCCTCTGCTCGCACCAAAACAGCACTCAACGCGACCACTCAGGCCGCCAGGTAAAGGAATAGCTTTTCGCCGGGGATCGGCTTTGCGAGGATCTGGGGATTAGATGTAATACCCGGTATTTTTCTTTCCCTTGTATTTTCATTTTTGGTATATTTCTCGGTCATAGTGACCCTCGTGTACCTTTCAGTATGTCCTTCCTGTCAACTGTTGAACTGTATTCTCGTTATTGTTGTGCGGAACCGCCGTTTCGGGGTTGCCGTGGACCCATTTCGTGTTATTGGTTCCCAAATGTTGATTCCTATCGTTTTTATTCTCTTTCCGATCATTTTTATCATTTTGGGACCCAAAAGGGGGTGTGGGCCGCGGCACAAGATGTGTGTGCCGCGGCACACAAATTTCTTCAGTTGTTGGCCAAACGAACTGTACTGTGTGCCGCGGCACACCCATCCGGTGCCGCGGCACAATGCCAAGCCAGTGCCGCGGCACACCTATCCGGTGCCGCGGCACACTCGTGTGTCATCTGCGACCAAAACCCGCCTGTACCGGGTGCCGCGGCACACGCAGGCTGTGCCGCGGCACACTGCCGAACCCTGGGAGTAAATTTTTGGCCTGTGCCGCGGCACACCTCAGCTGTGCCGCGGCACACAATGCGGTCAACCCCTTATAATTATGTCGTTTTGAGCGTCAGCTGCTCATTTCTTCTTCTTCTTCCTGCGACGCGAGAGAGAGTGAGAGAGAGGGGGAGAGTTCTTCATCATTATCCATTGGGGGGTCGATTTTCATCATTTTTCTTCGGTAGTGAAGCCCGGACGAGCAATCCAACGCGTGTTCTACGGATCTTAGTACTTGAATCTCCAAAGGTAATATTTCTTGAAACCCTCCCTTTTGGATAATTGGGGATTTTGGGGTTTTTGTCCGACTCTTTCCGTTTTGTTGATGGATTCTTGATGAATATGATTAATCTTGTTGATATCATTAATTTTCCTACGGATTCATGGTATATTTTCATAGTTTTGCGGAATCGAGAGGGTTTGGTTGTGGTCCGCCCTCGTTGTTATTTTGTGCGAATATACATGAATCGTAGGCGGGTTTTCGGGTGTATTCCATTTCCGTATTCGGCTAGAGTTGGTTATAATTATGTTCTTCGAATCGTTAGGTTCGGTTCCGTTGATTCCTAGTGTCGTCGGTGATTATCCTTTCCGTTCGTTGCGTCATCAAAATATTCAAGGCAAGTAATTCTTGGAAACCTTTATGCTTAACGTGAAATGGTAATGTATATTGTGTGTGCTTTACTCACCTCGGGAGGGTCCGACGGGGCCTCGAGGGAATCTATGGCTTCGTCCTGGATTCATGAGTTTGATTCGCTAGCCAGCTCGGGAGGGTCCTTAGAGGCCTCGAGTGGGATTCGTGGCTTCGTCCCGGTCCTAGGTGACGTGTGGTGCTTGGTTTGTTTTATGAATGTGGCCAGCTCGGGAGGGTCCTTAGAGGCCTCGAGTGGGATTCGTGGCTTCGTCCCGGTCCTAGGAAAATTAATTGTGACTGTTTGTTTCCGGAAAAGACATGTCTGGTTTTGGTTTTTGAAATGATATTGGTGCATGTACTATGAAATGTGTAAGCGATTGGTTTGCCTTGATTACTTGTACTAGCGTAATTGCTAACCCCTCTGGGGACCCGTTTTGGGGAAATTCTTGTTATGGATTTCAGGTTATGATTATCCGGACGAGCGGGCACCTGGACAGTACGAGGATGTTGGCCAGGGTCGTTGACATGTGCATTTGGGTCTTTCTATTTCTTTCGTCCATTTCGATTTGGTTGTTCAAATAATTATAAACTTATAGAGTGTACTCGCGAGTACTTAGGCTTTTCATTTCAAACTCCGTATTGTGCTACTTTTAAATTGTTACATTGTTGGTTGATGATCATTTCGCGGTTGCTCCGGGCGTAACTTTTTATGTCTTATAATTAAATGTGTGTCCTTACTAACCGGGATGGTTAGTCGAGTGGAGTTTTCTTGTTTGTAGCCTGGTGGGTCCCATGTGGGGGGTCCACGGCGCTGTAATATACTCTGAATATCTCGGGGTGTTACAGAAAATGGTATCGGAGCCAGGTTTATGGATACCTAGGCTTGTTGGTTATTTGGGTCTAGTCGTGTTTTGTCTTGCACATTGTCACACCGTTGCCAGCATCCCAGTACTTCCAGTGCTCGTAAGTTTTCTTATTCGGCTCTTTTGTTTCTTGTATTGTATTTCCACTTTTGAATCGTAGTTGCTTTTCCTCCCTTACTCATCATCGATATACTTCTGTTATCTCTCAACATCAGTATGGATGCCGGAGGAAACCGTGGTCGTGGTCGTGGTCGTGGACGCGGCCGAGGACGTGGGGCAGCCGGTGGGGCGGCCACGTCGCATTCTTCGGGAGCCGGCAGTACCGATGACCGTCACAGTCATGCTTCTTCTCAGGAGCGCGCCGATCTTGGTATTGCGGCTGTTATGCAGAAAATGGTTAACCAGATGGCGGCTATAGCTCAGGTGGTCCATAACCCCGATCAGGCCCATGCTAATCGAGGCGGAACGGATCGTTGGCTTCAGGATGTCATCAAGATGCATCCTCCCCAGTTTTCGGGAGCTTCGGACCCGATCGGCTGGGAAGGGTGGATCAAGGAGATATCCAAAGTATTCACTGCTACCAACTGCCCCGAGGACCGTAAGGTCCCTATTGCTCAATATTTTCTCACGGGAGATGCTACAGATTGGTGGGAGGCCGTTGGTCCCAAAGATCATGTTGCTTCATGGGCCGAATTTCAAGAATTGATGGAGACCGAATATTGTCCGTGGCCGGTCGATGTGCTCGAGTGCATGCTTTCTATGATGCTCAACCACGGGATATCCCGTATCTCAGGCCATTGCCGACTTTAACAAGGAGTTGGGTTATGTGAAGACCCAAGTTGTCGAAGAGAGCGACAAGATTTTCCATTTTTCCAGGAGGATGAAACTGTCCATTCGGGACTATATGTCTGGGCTCGTCTGTACTACCCTGAAGGATTATCAGAGTCGAGCCCTTGCTTATGATATGTCGGTGACCGCTAGCGATTTGGCTCGTGAGAGCAAGAAGCAGAAGTCGGTCGGAAATTTTTCTGGTCCCAAGAGTGGAGGCCAGCAGAAATCTCAGGCTGCAAATATTTCTACGGGCGGTTCGCTCGTTTCTCTGGGAGCTTTGGAGTGCCGCGAACCGTCGTCCGGACCCTGGATGCTTTAAGCGGCAAGCCGTGCCACGTGAACCGGATTGTCTTCGTCCCACCTTTAACTTGTCATACTTGTGGTCACGGCCACAAGGCTTCTTTGCGAGAAACTCGACAAGTTTCGCGGCGCCTGCTTCTTCTCACCCAAAGACCTATGGAGCCGAGTGTGAACTGTGGCTCATTTGCTCCGCCGCCTCCACCGAGTGTCGGCCGAGGTAGGGGTCGGGGTCAACCCGCTAGAGGAGGAGCTTCCAGTGTCGGCTCCGCCCAGCCGCGTATATACGAGATGAGGAGGGCCGATGACCCAGCAGCTACTGTGGCGACAGGTACCGTTTGTATCCATTCTCATCCTGTCGGTGTACTTTTTGATTCGGGTGCTACGCATTCATTCATTTCTCTATAGTGTGTACGCCGTTTGAGTCTCGACTGCTTGTCACCTTGCGAGCCTTTCATCGTTAAACTTCCTAGCGGTGATAGAATTGTCGGTGATCGAGAAGTCTGGGACTATTCTGTGATTATTTGTGAGAGGGCTTGGCCCTCTAATCTTATTGTTGTGAGTATCGAGGGCGAGGATTTAATTCTCGGGAATGATTGGCTCGAGCGGCATGGTGCAATCATGAACTACCGCACGAGGATCATTACCATGTTAGCCGAGGACGGCACTGAACACTCTTTCGCGGGGCGAAAGAGAAACCAGAAGTTTGTTATTAACGCCTTGAAGGCGGTGAAACTCCTGCGAAAGGGGTGTACTGGTTATTGGTGCTACGCCTTGAAGGCGGAGAATGGTGGAGTCGAGTTTTCGTCGATTCTAGTCGTTAGTGAGTTTCCTGATGTATTTCCTGACGAGTTGCCGGGATTGCCACCGGATCGTGAGGTTGAGTTTGTTATAGAATTAGAGCCGGGCGCGGCTCCGATTTCGAAGGCGCCGTATCGCATGGCACCTTCAGAGATGGCCGAGTTGAAGAAACAGTTGAGTGAACTTCTGGAGTCGGGGTATGTTCGACCGAGCGCCTCGCCTTGGGGCGCACCGGTCTTGTTTGTACGTAAGAAGGATGGTTCACTACGTTTGTGTATCGACTATCGCGAACTAAACAAAGTGACCATCAAGAACAAGTATCCTTTGCCAAGGATTGACGACTTGTTCGATCAGTTGCAGGGAGCTGCGGTGTTCTCGAAGATTGATTTAAAATCGGGGTACTATCAGCTCCGGGTGAGGGAGTCCGACGTGCCGAAGACAGCTTTTCGGATGAGATACGGACATTATGAGTTTGTAGTTATGCCTTTCGGGTTAACTAATGCTCCGGCAGTGTTCATGCAGTTGATGAACAAAGTCTTTATCGAGTATTTGGATAAGTGTGTCGTCGTCTTCATTGACGATATTCTTATTTATTCGAGGAATGAGGAAGAGCATGCCCATCATTTGCGGATAGTGTTAGACATTTTGAGGGCCGAGCAACTCTATGCGAAGTTCTCGAAATGTGAGTTCTGGCTGAAGGAAGTGATGTTTCTGGGTCACGTGATTTCGGTAGGGAGTTCGAGTGGATCCGCAGAAGATTGAGGCAGTGTTGGATTGGGCACCGCCCACAAGTGTGAAGGAGGTCCGTAGTTTCTTGGGTTTGGCTGGCTACTACCGTAGGTTCGTCGAGGGTTTCTCAAAACTAGCTCGGCCACTTACACAGTTGCTCCAGAAATCCGAGAAGTTTGTCTGAACCGATGAGAGGCAGTCGAGTTTCGAGGAGCTGAAGAAGCGTTTAACTTCAGCCCCGGTTTTGGCGTTGCCGTGTGGCAACGAGGGATTCGCCGTTTATAGCGATGCTTCGGGCCAGGGTCTTGGGTGCGTACTGATGCAGCACGGCAAGACCATTGCCTATGCGTCGAGACAGTTGAGACCGTATGAGCTTAACTACCCTACTCATGATTTGGAGTTAGCGGCAGTCGTTTTTGCGCTCAAGATTTGGCGTCACTATCTTTTCGGCTCTGCATGTCAGATTTTTACCGATCATAAAAGTCTGAAATATATATTTACTCAGCGGGAGTTGAATAAGAGGCAGAGGAGGTGGTTAGAGCTGATTAAGGATTATGACCTCGAAATCCTTTATCATCCGGGCAAGGCGAACGTCGTAGCCGACGCCTTGAGTCGGAAACCGATTGCGTTGCGAACGCTTGAGGTCCTCACGTCTCAGTCTGAGCTTCGGCGGGCTTTGATTGAGTTTGGTGTTGAGGTTTTGTTGCCTGGAGCTGTCGGGCGACTTTGTGCTTTAGAGATTTCGTCGTCTTTGATCGATGAAATTAAGCTGAAACAATTAGAGGATCCGATGATTACTCAAATCCGAGAGAACGTTCTTAAAGGAAAGTCTCCTGGGTTTGTGATTCACGAGGATGGTGTTTTGAGATTCCAGAGTCGGCTTTGTGTGCCGAACGATCCAGAGTTGCGATAGAGTATTTTGCGTGAGGCCCATTCCACACCCTATTCCGTTCATCCCGGTTCGAGTAAGATGTACAAGGACACGAGGAGGAACTTCCGGTGGAATGATATGAAGGAGGAGGTCGCACGGTTTGTGGCGAGATGTTTGACTTGCCAGCAGGTCAAAATCGAGCATCGTGACCTACTGAGTTATTGCAGTCACTTCCGTTCCGGAATGGAAATGGGAAGATATATCGATGGATTTCATTACGAGTTTGCCGAGATCGAGATCGGGCATGAATATGGTTTGGGTGATTGTTGATCGTCTGACCAAGTCGGCACATTTTCTGGGCATCAAGGACACTTGGGGCCCGGAAAAATTGGCTCGTGTGTTTATCGCGCAGATTGTGAGACTTCACGGTACTCCGAAGTCTATTGTTTCGGATCGTGATGGCCGTTTTGTATCGCACTTTTGGCAGGCGGTGCATAAGGCGTTGGGTACCCGTTTGCATTTGAGTACCTCTTTTCATCCCCAGTCAGATGGACAGTCGGAACGCACTATCCAGACATTCGAGGACATGTTGCGTGCTTGTGCCCTCGATTGGAGTAGCGACTGGGAGGAGCATTTGCCATTGATCGAATTCACGTACAACAATAGTTGGCACGCGTCGATTCGGATGGCACCGTATGAGGCACTTTATGGGCGACGATGTCGATCGCCGATTTGTTGGAATGAGGCGTCCGATTTGGTTGGGACCGAGCCGGATGTCGTTTTAGAGACGAGGCGGAAGATAGAATTAATTCGGGAACGGATGTTGACGGCCCAGAGTCGACAGAAGTCATATGCCGATGTCCGTCGTCGACCTTTAGAATTCGAGGTGGGAGACCACGTTTTGCTGAAGGTGTCGCCGACGAGAGGAGTTTTCCGTTTCGGGAAGAAGGGGAAGTTGAGTCCGAGATTTATTGGACCCTTCGAGATTCTCGAGCGGGTCGGTGGGTTAGCATACCGTTTGGCGTTACCCCCGGCCTTGAGTCACATTCATAGCGTTTTTCATGTTTCCCAGCTGAGGAAATATGTTCCGGATCCTAGTCACGTCATCGATTATGGCGAGATTGATATTGCTGAAGATATTACTTTTGAGGAGCGTCCTTGAAGATTTTGGAGCATCGTGAGAAACGACTGAGGCATAAGACCATCCCTTTGGTCAAAGTGCAGTGGTCGAGACACGGTGTCGAGGAGGCAACTTGGGAAACCGAGGATAGCATTCGTGCTAGGTACCCTGAGTTGTTTGTTTCTTAAGTTTCAGGACGAAACTTATTTTTAGAGGGGTAGAATGTAATACCCGGTATTTTTCTTTCCCTTGTATTTTCATTTTTGTTATATTTCTCGGTCATAGTGACCCTCGTGTACCTTTCAGTATGTCCTTCCTGTCAACTGTTGAACTGTATTCTCGTTATTGTTGTGCGGAACCGCCGTTTCGGGGTTGCCGTGGACCCATTTCGTGTTATTGGTTCCCAAATGTTGATTCCTATCGTTTTTATTCTCTTTCCGACCATTTTTATCATTTTGGGACCCAAAAGGGGGTGTGGGCCGCGGCACACAAATTTCTTCAGTTGTTGGCCAAACGAACTGTACTGTGTGCCGCGGCACACCCATCCGGTGCCGCAGCACAATGCCAAGCCAGTGCTGCGGCACACCTATCCGGTGTCGTGGCACACTCGTGTGTCATCTGCGACCAAAACCCGCCTGTACCGGGTGCCGCGGCACACTGCCGAACACTGGGAGTAAATTTTTGGCCTGTGCCGCGGCACATAATGCGGTCAACCCCTTATAATTATGTCGTTTTGAGCGTCAGCTGCTCATTTCTTCTTCTTCTTCCTGCGACGCGAGAGAGAGTGAGAGAGAGGGGGAGAGTTCTTCATCATTATCCATTGGGGGGTCGATTTTCATCATTTTTCTTCGGTAGTGAAGCCCGGACGAGCAATCCAACGCGTGTTCTACGGATCTTAGTACTTGAATCTCCAAAGGTAATATTTCTTGAAACCCTCCCTTTTGGATAATTGGGGATTTTGGGGTTTTTGTCCGACTCTTTCCGTTTTGTTGATGGATTCTTGATGAATATGATTAATCTTGTTGATATCATTAATTTTCCTACGGATTCATGGTATATTTTTATAGTTTTGCGGAATCGAGAGGGTTTGGTTGTGGTGCGCCCTCGTTGTTATTTTGTGCGAATATACATGAATCGTAGGCGGGTTTTCGGGTGTATTCCATTTCCGTATTCGGCTAGAGTTGGTTATAATTATGTTCTTCGAATCGTTAGGTTCGGTTCCGTTGATTCCTATTGTCGTCGGTGATTATCCTTTCCGTTCGTTGCATCATCAAAATATTCAAGGCAAGTAATTCTTGGAAACCTTTATGCTTAACGTGAAATGGTAATGTATATTGTGTGTGCTTTACTCACCTCGGGAGGGTCCGACGGGGCCTCGAGGGAATCTATGGCTTCGTCCTGGATTCATGAGTTTGATTCGCTAGCCAGCTCGGGAGGGTCCTTAGAGGCCTCGAGTGGGATTCGTGGCTTCGTCCCGGTCCTAGGTGACGTGTGGTGCTTGGTTTGTTTTATGAATGTGGCCAGCTCGGGAGGGTCCTTAGAGGCCTCGAGTGGGATTTGTGGCTTCGTCCCGGTCCTAGGCAAATTAATTGTGACTGTTTGTTTCCGGAAAAGACATGTCTGGTTTTGGTTTTTGAAATGATATTGGTGCATGTACTATGAAATGTGTAAGCGATTGGTTTGCCTTGATTACTTGTACTAGCGTAATTGCTAACCCCTCTGGGGACCCGTTTTGGGGAAATTCTTGTTATGGATTTCAGGTTATGATTATCCGGACGAGCGGGCACCTGGACAGTACGAGGATGTTGGCCAGGGTCGTTGACATGTGCATTTGGGTCTTTCTATTTCTTTCGTCCATTTCGATTTGGTTGTTCAAATAATTATAAACTTATAGAGTGTACTCGCGAGTACTTAGGCTTTTCATTTCAAACTCCGTATTGTGCTACTTTTAAATTGTTACATTGTTGGTTGATGATCATTTCGCCGGTTGCTCCGGGCGTAACTTTTTATGTCTTATAATTAAATGTGTGTCCTCACTAACCGGTATGGTTAGTCGAGTGGAGTTTTCTTGTTTGTAGCCTGGTGGGTCCCATGTGGGGGGTCCACGGCGCTGTAATATACTCTGAATATCTCGGGGTGTTACATTAGATAGATACTCCTTGATTTTGGCGAACGCTATTTGACTCTCCATTGTACATGCGAACTTCTTGTTCTTTATGGTCACGAAGAACGGCTTGCTTTTGTCCCCGAGCCGAGATATGAAACGGTTGAGGGCAGCTAGGCAACCTGTGAGGCGTTGCACCTGCTTGACATTCCGGGGCTCCTGCATGTCGAGGATCGCCTGGATCTTGGTGGGGTTCGCCTCGATCCCCCTTTGGCTCACGATGTGCCCCAGGAATTTCCCTGAGCTTACCCCGAAGTTGCATTTCTTGGGGTTCAGCTTCATGTTGAACTTCTCGAGGATGGCGAACGTCTCGGAAAGGTTATTGAGGTGATCTTCCTTTTTGAGGCTTTTGAATACGATGTAGTCAATATAGACCTCCATGGTCTTGCCGATCTGGTTGGCGAACATCCCGTTGACTAATCGCTGGTAGGTCGCCCTTGCATTCTTAAGGCCGAACGGCATTTGGACCCAAAAGTACACGTCTTTTTCCGTGTGGAACGATATGTGTTTTATGTCTTTCTGCGCCATGGGGATATGATGGTACCCGGCGAAGGCATCCATGAACGACATCATTTCGCAACCTGCTGTGCTATCGACCAAGTGCTCAAAATGAGGCATCGGAAAGTGATCTTTTGGACATTCCGCATTGAGGTCGGTGAAGTCGATGCATAACCTCCAGGAGTTTCTCGGCTTTTTGACGAGCACCGCGTTGGCTACCCACTGTGGCTCGTCTGTAGCTACTCCGATTAGTTTGTTATCGAGCAGCTTTTTGACTTCTATGTCGAGCGCCGCGTATTTCTCCGGACCGAACTTTCTACGTTTCTGGTGAACAATCTTCCTTGCCGGATCGATCTTTAGATAGTGGCAGGCGTGTTCAGGACTTATGTCGACCATATCTTGATGCGACCAGGCAAAGACTCCGATGTTCTTACGTAGTAAACTGATCAAATCTTCCTTTAACTCAAGACCGACGCTTGCGCCGATCTGTACTTCCCGCTCCGGGCGAGCCGGATCTATTGTTACACTTTCCAACTCTTCAATGGGGATGGTCGCTTCTAGTTTGGAACGATTTCCGGACTCGATTCTTGGATCGATATAGAGGCTTGGATCGAAACCGATACTTGGCTCGATGTCGTCCGTCAATCGATGTGAGAAGGCGTCCTCTGAGTCGGGTTGGTGCGAGGTGCTTGGCTCATCGATCTCTATCTGATTGTCGATCGCCTCAATGTTACAAATAGCATGGGAAGTATTGAAAGAGGTTACGACACAGGAGTAATTCAAACATTTCTTAGCCATTAGTTGGTCTCCTTTTACAGTACCGACCGTCCCATCGGCAGTGGGGAATTTGATACAGTAAAAGAAAGAAGAGGCGACCGCCTCGAAGGTTTCTAGAAATGGACGACCTCGGAACCCATTATAGATGCTGGGCCTATCTATGATTACAAAATTTAGGTTCCTAGTAATCCTAATCTTGGGATCGTAGTAACATATTAGATCGACAGAGAGCTTGATCCTTCCATAGGCTTGGATTGTGCTGTCGCCGAACCCTTGGAGCACGGTGTCAAATGGCTTGATAAACTTGGTCAGGCTGCTGCGCTGGTCAAAAGAGGATTTGAATATGATATTGCAAAAGCTCCCATTGTCAGCCAGCATGCGATCGACCATTTTTTCAAGGATACATGCAGAGATCACCAATGCATCCTCTTTGGGGCACCACACTCCCTCCCTATCCTTGTTGGAGAAAGTGATGAGCGCGTCTTTGGAGATGGTCGGCTCTGGGGGTACCACGACATGGACCCCGGCGAACGCCCTCAGTTCGGCTTTCCGCTTTCTGTTCGACATGGTGGAAATCGGGGAAAGTCCTCCGAGGTTTCCACCTCCCGCCTGAAGCATATTGATCTGGCCGCCAGGGTTGATCAGAGGGATTGATTCGTCAGAATACTCCGACTCATTCTGCTCGATCCTGGCGACCGGATTGGGAGGGATTCCATCGTTCTGTCGGCGCTCGCGCCCTCTGGTCCTCTCTACTCGAGGCTCTGGCTTGGTAACCAAGTTATCCAATTTACCTTCCTCAAATAGTCTCCAGAGTTGTTTGGGGAGGTCGCGGCACTGGCTGGTGTTGTGGCCGGGACTCTTGTGGTAGGCACAGAATTTGCTACGGTCTAGATGACCGTGGTCCCTTATCGGCTTCGGTTTACTAAGCCACTCGCGCCCCTTAATAGCGTTGAAAATGTGGGCCAGAGATAGGTTGAGGTTGTGGAGGAGGTGAACCTCTACATCCTCGAAAGCTTTGAATTCGCCGGGCGGATTCGCGATCGCCTTTCTGGGCTTGGCAACCGTCTTTCTCGGGATGGAAGATGGCGCCTTCCATTCCCCGGTAGATCCCTCACCTAAGCGGAGGGTGATCATCCTCTGCCTATCCAGAAAATCAGCGGCCCTGACGAGGAAGATCGCATAGGTCGGGGGGATGTCTTTCGTTAGGTGCCTAAACATGGGCGAATGGCCATAGAATCCCCCTAGGACCGAATAGAGAGCGAGCTCGTCGCTAATAGGCTCGCCGGTGAGGACTATTTCATCCACCCGGTCGATGTAGTCTTCATCGGGCTCGTTCTTCCCCTGCCTGATTTTCATCATGCGGTGGGGGAATTCGGGCCGAGCAACTTTGGCGGCGAAATACGATGTGAAGTCATTCGCCAGCTTCTCGAAACAGTTGATCGAGTGAGGTGGCAGTCAGATGTACCACCTATGGGCGAGATCGCCCAACGTCAATGGGAACATTCGGAACTTTGTCGCGTCCGATGCCCCGCATCCGGTCATGTAAATCTGGAACTTGGTCAAATGGGTCTCAGGATCTGATCTCCCCTCATATAGAGGTGTTTGAGGAGGAGCGATCTTCGGTTGAACTGGGGCGAGCTCGATCTGGGCCGCGAGTGGCTCACTCGGTCCAGCGATCGATCTCTTGGCGTCTGCCCCAGTTTCGAGGAGCGCCTTCATTTCGTCGAGCTAGCGCTGCATGGCGGCCATCACTGTAGCATGATTGCTCGCTGATTGGCTCTCGGATCGGGAGCCGAGGCGATCATGTACTGATCTCCTGGCCCCATGGTAGGTGATGAGTTCTCCGCCACCAGGATCATTTCTTGGGCGAGTGATTAGTGCATAATTGATCTAAAATTTATATACAAAATATTCCTTTTTCCGGACATAATCGTACTGATTTGTGATTAAAAATACATATTTTATAGATATGTCCAAACATGAGCTAAAAATGGTTATTTTACAGATTACTGACATGAAGCATCAAAAAGGACGGAAAACAAGATCAAATCCAACGACGGGAATTTTCCAAGGCAAAACGACCATACAACACGGCGCAAAAAGGACCGTGTTATGTAGGCCGTTTCACATACGGCGCAACAAGGGCCGTGTCTTGGGCCGTTTCACACACGGCCGGCATTTAGCGCCGTGTCCTCGCGCGTATTCGGAAGAGACCGAGTCACCACAAAACGGCGCAGAACACGGGACAAACTGGGCCGTTTTTTATCGCCGTTTTTCAGCAGATGCCATGCAAAAATAGTCCACTTTTGACCAACTTGTGAACTCAACCACAAGATATTTTTTTGGTCAAAAATCTGAAAATTCAAAGACATGGGTGAAGTGTGAACAAAGAATTAATCAAAGATATTACAATAGATATTTTGAATTAAATAATCAATTGTATTCTTGAAAATCACCTATAAAAGGACATCTTCATCCATTGCAAAATCACCAATTACCAATTCTAATACCCATCTTCTTGCTAAGAAATACTCCTTTCTTTTAGCAATATATTTTCCTTAGAACTCTCAATTTTAGTTTGTATTTCATTTTTGGTTTGAAGTTTTTCTTTCATTTAGTTTGTAATTGAAAAGTGCTTGATCAATAAGCACTTAGTATTTTACTTAGTATTTTACTTTCAATTTTTGTAAGCTTGTAACCTTTAAACAAGTTTGAAGTTATATTTTGAAGTTTGTTTCTTGCACTTTGATTCATCATATTCAAGTAAGTTTTATCTATTGTCATTAAGTTCTAGTAATTAAAAGTTTCTATATATATTATATATATATATATATATCAATTATTTCTATTATAATTTTAGTATGTATAAACCAATGAGTAGCTAATCTTTCTTCCTAGGGGAAGGGGGATTTCTATTAGGTTATATATTGAGTATTTGATTGATTTAAACTATTTTTAGGACTAATTGGTTTAAATAGAGATTGATCTATCCTATTTTTACTAATGAAACCTTCTTGATTGATTGTTAAGTGAATTGGAAACATATCTTTTCAATCTATCAAATTTTAATCTTGTTATCAACATCTTAAGATTGCGAAAGTGGTTAAGACACCTTTGAATACGAAAGTTATGAGGTGAAAAGTTGATTACTCGATGAACGATCGTTTATCCTAAAAATAGTCAAGTTAGAGAAATGAAAGGACTAATTGGTTTAAATAGAGATTGATCATATCCTATTTCTACTAGTGAAACCTCCTTGATTGATTGTTAAGTGTATTGGAAACACATCTTTTCAATCTATCAAGTGTTAATCTTGTTATCAACATCTTAAAAAAGCAAAAGTGATTAAGACATCTTTGATTACGAAAGTACAGAGGTGAAAAGTTGATTACTCGATAAATATTCGTTTTTTCTTTTATATCCTTATAAATCAATTCCGATACTTAATTAAAAACCTAATTTAATGAACCCGTAATCCCCTAGATTTTATAAATTCCCAACTCATTTTAATTCTATTCATTTTCACTAGTTAAAAATAGTCTAGTATAAATAGTCTTAATATAAATAGTCTAGTATAAATAGTTTTAATATAAATAGTCTAGTATAAAAAATAGTCTTATTAAAAATAGTCTTAATAAAAATAGTCTTATTAAAAATAGTTTGGTTTAAAATATAGTGCATTTTAATTTAGTTAATTTAAAAACCAAAAAAATATATTTAGTATATTTTAGTATTTACTTCTTGCAATCTATACAAAATATTATACGAAGCCCTGTTGGACAATCCTCGAGAGAAAAGACCTTGGTAGAACTTACCACAAACTACTTCTACCTCGTATATATTTGCGAGCGACTCAAGAACTCCTATTTTTAGGATAAGTTTTTGACCGATCAAATTTTGGCGCCGTTGCCGGGGATTGTTTTAGGCCAAATATAATTTTTTGTATACTTTTGTTTATATCTTGTTATTTTATCTTTTTTATTTACGCATATTTTATTCTTAATAGGTCAAGTGGCGGATAACGGTACTCCGTGACTATCAAAGTCGGATTTTTCAGTTTCCCACAAACAACTGATATTTGTAGATATTTTATCGTTTTTCATTTTAATTTTTTTGTCATGGATGAAATATTGTATAAAATTGAAAAAAGATTTCCCTTTCTAAGCAAAAACGCAATTTTAAAGATTTACAAGACAAGGCTTGAAAGGATGAGGTTGCTTATGAATAAAAGCATACCTTTTGACATAAGATTCATTATCGAAGCCAAAGTAAGAATAGAAGGTGAATTCACAGAAACACCGACTAGATTTTTACCAGGGCTTGGAAAAAGTTCATATGCCAAGAAACGACGAGCAAAGATGCTAGCCGTTTGCTATAAATGTGCTAGATGGAACTGTAATTTAAAATGTCGATCTTTAGGAATTCCATCTACAAACAGAGAAGATAAAATTCAGTTCATTAATGATGGTCTGAATAAAGAGAATTTAGATAATATCGAAATTTCTCTTGACACGCATCCTAGTGGACTTATATATTACGGAATTCAATGTTTGTGGAATAAATTCAAACCAGAATATGAACAACGTCTTGGGAATCTGACGTTAAAAGACCCTGTTTGCCAATTTGTAAGAAAATTGGATGGGAAGCTTCTCCCCGACTCATAGAAGGCGTTTAAGCCGTTTCTGAACGTAAAATCAGAGGAAGATGTGAGCCACAATCACAACTACTGTACATACACGTGAGTATCTTTTATTTTGTCGTATGGTGAGATTTTCTGAATAAAAAAATGTGATACGCGATAAATGCATTGATTATTCTATTGAGTAGTTGAAGCGCAATCAACGCAATCACAAACTTGTTAAACAATTTTTCCTCATTTTTCTTCTATAAATAAACATTGTGCTTATTTCTTTTATTATCCCTCAAACTTGTACTTTTTTTTTCCTTTTTCTCTCAAATAAATTTCTTTTCAAAAATGGAGTCATCATCTTCCACAAAAAGGTTTCTTTGATAGTTTACTATCTTTCATCGACTACTCTGCTGAAAAAGGTTTTATTTCCGAGCGTGCTAAACGAATCATAGTCGTTGCAACAACACCAGAAGAGCTAATCAAAAAACTCACTGAATTTGTTCCTCAACCAGATCCAGCTCTAGCTAATATTGTCTGGATGGAAGATCTCACCGTGAGAAAACGAAAAGTGGATTCATTCCTCTCCCTTTGATACCCCATATCGGACCTCTTGTATTTTTACTTTCTGTCGTGTGTAATAATCGTGCTAAATGGTGGCAGCTTAAGGAGTTTCTTCTTGATCTCTTGACGCGCATCTATTCGCGATTTATGTATTGTTATTTTTATTGCCGTAATTTTTTTTTTGTTTTTAATAAAAGCATTGATGGCAGCGTAAGGCGACTCTTCGGACTTTCTTGATGCGCATCTTAAAAATTGTGTTATACTTCCGGGTATATTTTTGTTGTTGTTGTTGTTTGCCTTGTATATTTTTTCATGCAGATCCAAAAAGGCATAGCTCAAGCATCAATTTTCATAACAGGGAGTATTTTTTTTTCCTCTTACTTTTTATTATTTTTTTTTTTTTTAGAAAAACCGAGGACGGTTTCTTTTTCAAGTTTGGGGGTAGTATGTTTTGGTGTGTTAGTATTTTGGTGTGTTTTTATTTGCCTTAAAATTTTTTTAGTATATATATATATATATATATATAGTATTTTGATTTGTGAGATTTCTAGATCTGGCCATAAACACCAATAAATTAACTATATACAAGCTTCTAAAATTGTTTTAACCGGTAAAAAAATTGTATATTCCAAAAAATTTTGAGCCTTAATCTCTCTTTCCAAACCTTGTAGTTATCATATAAAATCAAGTCATTCATTACCTTGAGAAAAGAAGAATCAGTCGGTTGATGAAAAATAGAACTGAAATTTACTTAATTTGAGGAGTTTTTGATTTTTCATGCTTAACTAATAAATGATTTGCTGCAAAAATTCTATTCCCTAAAAAAAAAAAGGAGTCATTGGTGAAAAGAGCTACACGTTAGCAAATAACGGTGTGAAAGCTATCACCTAAAAAAAATGACAAAAAGGAGAAGTGTTGAGCGACAGTAAACCCTAATTTTGGGGGTCTTAAAATTTTGCGAAAAATAAAGGACTAACCATTGTTGGTGCGTAGCTGCCGTCTCACAGAAAAATTGGTGAAAAGAGCTACACGTTAGCAAATAACGGTGTGAAAGCTATCACCTTTTTTAAAAAAAAAAAAGAGATAGAAATTATGTTGGTGAAAAGAGCTACACGTTAGCAAATAACGGTGTGAAAGCTATCACTAAAAGGGATGTAGTTTATGAGCAAGATCTGAATTAATTAGCGGCTGAATTTCAATACACTCAATTTCGTGAAAAATCACAATATTTGATGACGCCGATGAAATTCTTCTTCATATTGAGTCGAAAAATAAACGAGTGATCGAGAGCAACCATTAAACGGAGTCGTGTGAAGTCACGAGTGGGAAAGAAATAATCAACCTTTTGGGGGGAAAACCTTGCATTTTGGAATTACAAAAATAAAAACCGTGTTTTAACTTCAAAATCGTTAGTAGATTTATTTTGAATCTTGATTCATTTCTATCTACTGTATAAAGTTGGTTATTGTGTATTAATGGAATTTTGATCTCTTTTTATCTTTATATGTAATTATTTTTTTTAAATTTGTGTGTATTATTTTTTATTTTTTATTTTATGTCTTATTTTAATTTTTATTTTGTGTGTGATTAATAAAGAGTCTTGCTCGGGACTAGCAAGAATTTAAGTGTGGGGTATTTGATTAGTGCATAATTGATCTAAAATTCATATACAAAATATTCCTTTTTCCGGACATAATCGTACTGATTTGTGATTAAAAATACATATTTTACAGATATGTCCAAACATGAGCTAAAAATGGTTATTTTACAGATTACTGACATGAAGCATCAAAAAGGACGGAAAACAAGATCAAATCCAACGACGGGAATTTTCCAAGGCAAAACGACCATACAACACGGCGCAAAAAGGACCGTGTTATGTAGGCCGTTTCACATACGGCGCAACAAGGGTCGTGTCTTGGGCCGTTTCACACACGGCCGGTATTTAGCGTCGTGTCCTCGCGTGTATTCCGGAAGAGACCGAGTCACCACAAAACGGCGCAGAACACGGGACAAATTGGGCCGTTTTTCATCGCCGTTTTTCAGCAGATGCCATGCAAAAATAGTCCACTTTTGACCAACTTGTGAACTCAACCACAAGATATTTTTTTGGTCAAAAATCTGAAAATTCAAAGACATGGGTGAAGTGTGAACAAAGAATTAATCAAAGATATTACACTAGATATTTTGAATTAAATAATCAATTGTATTCTTGAAAATCACCTATAAAAGGACATCTTCATCCATTGCAAAATCACCAATTACCAATTCTAATACCCATCTTTTTGCTAAGAAATACTCCTTTCTTTTAGCAATATATTTTCCTTAGAACTCTCAATTTTAGTTTGTATTTCATTTTTGGTTTGAAGTTTTTCTTTCATTTATTTTGTAATTGAAAAGTGCTTGATCAATAAGCACTTAGTATTTTACTTTCAATTTTTGTAAGCTTGTAACCTTTAAACAAGTTTGAAGTTATATTTTGAAGTTTGTTTCTTGCACTTTGATTCATCATATTCAAGTAAGTTTTATCTATTGTCATTAAGTTCTAGTAATTAAAAGTTTCTATATATATATTATATATATATATATCAATTATTTCTATTATAATTTTAGTATGTATAAACCAATGAGTAGCTAATCTTTCTTCCTAGGGGAAGGGGGGTTTCTATTAGGTTATATATTGAGTATTTGATTGATTTAAACTATTTTTAGGACTAATTAGTTTAAATAGAGATTGATCATATCCTATTTTTACTAATGAAACCTTCTTGATTGATTGTTAAGTGAATTGGAAACATATCTCTTCAATCTATCAAATGTTAATCTTGTTACCAACATCTTAAGATTGCAAAAGTGGTTAAGACACCTTTGAATACGAAAGTTATGAGGTGAAAAGTTAATTACTCGATGAACGATCATTTATCCTAAAAATAGTCAAGTTAGAGAAATGAAAAGACTAATTGGTTTAAATAGAGATTGATCATATCCTATTTCTACTAGTGAAACCTCCTTGATTGATTGTTAAGTGTATTGGAAACACATCTTTTCAATCTATCAAGTATTAATCTTGTTATCAACATCTTAAAAAAGCAAAAGTGATTAAGACATCTTTGATTACGAAAGTACAGAGGTGAAAAGTTGATTACTCGATAAATATTCGTTTTTTCTTTTATATCCGTATAAATCAATTCCGATACTTAATTAAAAACCTAATTTAATGAACCCGTAATCCCCTAGATTTTATAAATTCCCAACTCATTTTAATTCTATTCATTTTCACTAGTTAAAAATAGTCTAGTATAAATAGTCGAGTATAAATAGTCTTAATATAAAATAGTCTAGTATAAATAGTCTTAATATAAATAGTCTAGTATAAAAAATAGTCTTATTAAAAATAGTCTTAATAAAAATAGTCTTATTAAAAATAGTTTGGTTTAAAATATAGTGCATTTTAATTTAGTTAATTTAAAAACCAAAAAAATATATTTTAGTATATTTTAGTATTTACTTCTTGCAATCTATACAAAATATTATACGAAGCCCTGTTGGACAATCCTCGAGAGAAAAGACCTTGGTAGAACTTACCACAAACTACTTCTACCGTGTATATATTTGCGAGCGACTCAAGAACTCCTATTTTTAGGATAAGTTTTTGACCAATCAGCGAGTGGGGGCCCGTTGGCCGGCTTGTCTTTTGGGAGTCGAATATGCCGAACTCCTGGTGACGGATTCGGACTCCGATGTCTCCCGGCTGGGGCCTGAATGCCCGGGTCGCCATGAGGGGTCGCTCCCTAGGCGGATGAAGACGGAATTATCCCGCCTTATGAGAGCCTTTTCCTGCGGCTCGGGGCTTTCCGACGATTTCTCGACGTATAGCCCCTTAAGATTCCGCTTGCCTGCCCGGCGGATGGCTGATGGAGTAATTGTGGGCGAGTCGCATGCCCTCTATCGCTCCCTGAGGATGGCCATAGCCTCCTCGATCATTCATGATGCAGGCCCGATCGAGTGAGAGGCTGGGTCCGTCCCTCAGGGGCGGGAGTGAGAGTCTAGCGTCGCCGCGGTCGCCTTCCGCCATTGATTGGGATTCGGTCTGGGCCGGAATGAGAGGTCTGGCAGATCGCAGGGTGGCTCTTTTTGAGGTCATGGCGGACGTCATGTCTCTGAAGGTTTTTTCTTTGAAGAACAGTGAGTGTTTCTTCAAGTATATGCCCCGGAGAACAGTGAGTGTTCTCTGAGACGGCCGGAATAAAAATGAAGGTTAGATGCCCCTTCTTCTAGCGCCAATTGTTGTTACCCAAAATATTATCCGCAGATGATATTGCTGGAATGGTCGAGTAACAAACAAATGCGAGAACACTTCCGTGGGGAAGTAAATAACACAAGATTTGCCGGGATTGGATGTTATTAATATGAATACTTTGGAGTACAAATATCAATGTTAGAATACTATTACAATGAGTGTAAAGATTCTAGTTATCTTAGCTATAGAGCGTGAAGATTGCCGGAAGAACCAGATATGAAGCTCTGTGAGTTCTTGCTTTTTTGGTGTTCACTTTGTTTGTGAATGAGTTTGTCTAGTAAATCCACTGTTTTCAGAATGTATCTCTCTCTCTCCAGGCCATTGTTGGAAGCCTTCTATTTATAGGAGAAGAAGTTGTTAGGTCCTCCCTGGCGATCTCGGGCGACCGCCGTATTCTATATTAGAATAATGTGGGCGATCGTCCCATCACGTGGGACTCTTTTCTTAAAGTCCGAGGCTGCTGCTGGCAGCCAGATGTGCGAGCCAATGAGAAATCCACACGCGTCCTGTGTTGCTGTCAGGGGAGGACCCACTTTGTCTCTTTCGGCGGGCCTGTCGGTAGGTGTGAAGGTGGTGACAGGATGGGGTCAAAAAAGCCTTATCTTGTGGCACCTTTTGCGGATCTTGCACGTGGGTCTTCGTCCGAGATTCGGTCTTAGAAGACTTTGACAGGTGTCAGATTCACGCGTGGCACGGGACGATCGTCTATGGTCGGACATCATAGGCGATCGCCAGATACCAATAGACGATCGCCTTGGATGCCAACTGCTAGGCGCTTGCCCAGCATCTGCCTTCTATGGTTGGCTCTTGACTATTACGCTGATCACCATCGAGGCGTATATTTCGCCGCACAACAGATAGCTCGGAGGATTATTCACGTGGTTGGAAATTTTATATGATTACGATGGTGTCGGGATGTATCAAAATTTCATATTTAAAATTTATTTTCGATTTGCTTATACTAATTAATAATATTGATAAATAAGTGTCGAATACGCATGGATGAATCAATGATAATAATAGAGTTGAAAATTTTTTGAAAGCAAAAATACAAAAATCCGCAAAAACCAATACTATAAATAAGAAATGTATTTACAACAAACCACAATCCCATCTCCTCACACTCACACAAAAGTGTCGAGAATAGATATCTCTTTATACAATTGAGACTATAACAGGTTCCATATTTACAAGTTGATTACTTCAATCACGATTGAAACTGTTGTTGAAATAAAATCATAGATATCACATCAATTGCAATGTTATCGAAATATGTTATTTACTCGAAGTAAATTACATTTGAATTTATAAGTTATACATTGTTGTTTTAGCCTCACAATCACGTTAACAACTCAAAAATTTACTCAAATATTACGCAATCAACAGTAAGATTCAATTCGTGCAACTCACGGGTGCGTCATGCCTCGTGCAGATTAATTATTCTCTAATTCTCCTTAATTACTTTCTAATTACAATCTTTCATGCATTTCTGTAGTCGTAGATTTCTCACATGTTCGTTGATCTTATGGGTCAATTTATAATGTATTTAAATAAATAGTTCCCACAAAAATAGTATCCCTCTCTCTCTATACACACACATAATGTTGTGATCAATAATACTACACGCACACACAAAAGCACACAGAAAAGCACATCGGGGGTATTTGAGCAAAAAAAAAATGGGGGTTTATTAAGACCCCCCTACATTACAAAGTAAACCCTCCCTAGGGAGGGTGTCTTTTTTTTTTTTGTTTTTGTCCTTTTGTTGTTTTTTTGGTGTGTGTGTGTGTTATGTTTTTTTTAGTGTTTATTTGTTATGTATTTTTTGTGTAATGTTTTTTTAGTATTTATTTGTTATGTTTTTTGTGTTATGTTTTTTGTATTCGTCTAATGTATTTCTATTTAATTAAACAACAACAACAATAACACGTTAAACATTAACACATTAAACAACTACAACAACTGTTATTATTCAATTAAACAACAACAACATTAACACATTATTTAAAAACACCACCACCAAATGTAGTGCATTTACTATGTTTGTGCTCTTATATTTACAACATAAATCAGTAATCATTTACTATGTTTGTGCTCTTATATTCTCAATAATTTCAGTATACATGCGTTGTTGATTGGAATATAAAGTTTCCCATGCGGATGCATTGGGAAGTCTGTACGCACCCCATTGTGGGTGAGTATTGGGGAGTGGTGAATTTTCATCCAGCGTCACATAAATGTAGTGAGCATAGTCGTCGTCCCCCACACGGGTAATCACAAGGGGGCCACTTTCTTTTGATAAGTCTGGACCGGACAAAAGCAGAAAACACGTAAAACTTTGTTGTGAGGATATAGATACAACTGGCCGGTTAATCAGTGAAGCAATAACCAACTCCGTGTTTGGCATACTCATCCAGTAGGCCCTAGGTGCAAATCCAGGACGGAACCATTCTACCGAGCTCCGAATTTGGTTAAAGCCATCATACCACCACATTCCTGTGTAATAGTCCCTGTGAGTGTCTAACTCTTGGATTAAAAGAGCTCGAATTTCGGACCACCTATCTTCCTGGTAACCAATACCTACGGCAACACACCGAAATCCACAATTTCCATCACCTAGCACATTATAAATACTTATGATGTATCGATGGAAAAGCTCTGGAATTTGCTCCATCAAATATTCGCTAACTCCATCTCGAACGTATAACTTATGTCTTCTACTTTGTTCAACTCTGGGACCCATGTATGAACTATGTTTTGCAGGTTCTTTGTTCAAGTTTGGGACTTTTGTAGATCTTGAATTTGTGCTTCTTCGGTGATTTACGGTTGGTTCTTTATTCAAGTCTGGGAATTTTGTAGCCTGGGACTTTTTGTACTTTGTGCTGGGACGTCCACGAGTACTTTTTTGAACAGCAGGTTCACGTATATCAACAGATTCAGGATCGTATATCCCTCTCACCTTCTTTAACATATTTTTCTTGACAAACGACGATATTTTGCCAAAATCATTTTTGAATTGTCGTATGTCAGTTTCACAAGAAGGACCATCTTCAGGCGTAGGAGTACTGATACTAGGCCACGGAATAGCTAGGGTTCTCCAAAAAATATCAATTCTCTCCAGTGGAATGGCCATTTCTGAATTCATTAAAAGTGACTCATATAAATTACTGATATTAATGGGGAAAATGACTTGATAGTCATAAATTTAATATACTTACTATGAATTCGATAGTAAAGCAGTTCGTGAAAGCATGGTAGCCCATAAATTGACCGGCTGATGACCACATTCTTCTGGGGTGATCGACCGTTGGAGTTCTTCGAAAATAAATTCCAAAGCATAATTGGAAACTTTATACCACAATTGTGCAAATAGTGGTATATTACATTTATGCATTTTCTCATTTTTGCTTCTATTCAAAGTTTCTTTTATCGCAGTTTCTTGCACATGTAATATCCGCAATTTCGGATTTCGGCAATTTTCTTTTTTTTGTGGAGGCCCGTTTCGACGACTCGCTTGGGACCGTTTCGTCATTCTGAGAATGATTAATTCTTCACTTTTTATCATCCGAGTTCGTTTCGGTATTGTTAAGTTGAGTTCCGTGTTTCTTAACGACTTTTCCGCACTCGAGTTCGATTCTTGTGAATCTCGTTCGAAATTACTGTTTCGAGTTTCCCGTAAGTCCGTTTAACTTTGTTAGACGTGTTTTGAACTTCGGTTTGGTTATTCGATCACGTATCGTGATTTTCGGACGTTTTGGGCCATTTTCGTAATTTCCAAAAGTTTGGGGTAATTACCTTCCGTTGTCGAATTCCGAGCCTTCGGGTGGTCGGAATCGTGTGTTCTCTTAGTGCTCGAATTATTCTTTGCGAGTACTTTGTAACCGATCTCCGATTCGTATTCAGGTTCGGGTTTCGGGGTCGTTCGGATCGTCGTTGTGGTTCTGTCGTAATTTTCGGTTTGTGTCGGAATCATTTTGCATCTGGAGGTTGCTGGCCGGACCATTGCGAAACGTCGCTGAAAACGGCGCTGCCGAGCGCCGTGTCTTGCGCCGGGTCGGCCAGGACCAGCAAGTCTGCCGAGACACGGTCGAGAACCCGCGCAAGATTTGCGCCGGGTGATGCGCCGTGTCGGATACGGCCGAGACACATGTGCGGGCACCTTGCGCCGGGTTTTGCGCCGTGTCGGTCAGGTCGCGCACTGACCCGCAACCCGGCGGTAGACACGGCGCTGGTGTGGGCCGTTTGCTGCGCCGTGTTCGGCAGGAGTATATATATGGCAGGACAGTCGGGTTTACACCCATTTTTCCCATTTCTTCACTTCCTTCCCGCGGCTGGGATTTTAGGGGCACGAGGAGATGTTGTTCCACTGTAAATCCATGAAGTTCCTGAGTCCATAACATCGATTAATCATTCCATAACTTGCTTCGATCGGCCGAATCAGGGTAAGTTTTCTTAAAATCTAGTTTTGGGGATTTTGTTCGATTTGTCCGTTTAATTCGTTTTAACTCAGAATAGTGATGGATTGAGGATTGTTAAGCTATATTATATCGAATTCCTTGTTATTCCACGGTTGGATTGCCATGGTTTGGTCATTTTATTGAGTATCTTATCGACGCCTTGAAGGTGTTCGATAAAATGTCACAAAGAGAATCCGAGCGTTCTACGATTATTCTTCCTCGTTCGTTCGTTAATTTATTTATGGTATGATGTTAGGGTCATATTCCTTGTGAAGAACTCGAGTCGGGACCCTTCCGTTCGTTGTCTTCTTCGTGGTACAAGCTTCCCGGTCGAACCGTGTTCTTCGGGGTATTCAGTAACGGTTATTAAGGCAAGTATCTTATTATCCGACTTGTATCTTGCGACTAGTAATCACGTATGAGATTTATGATGATTTTTCTTGCCTTCGTAAATATGTTCCGTTTGAATTGGTTGTGTATTCCGCAATTTGAAGGCTTTGTGATAATAGTGTTATATTGGTATACGTGTTAGGTGTTGTGCCATTTGTTCATGGGTTGCGAAGTACATATGGGATGGTTGTACACTTGGTTGTGCAATGTATTGTGTACCGATTGTGTGTTATGTTGATTGATGATAGTTGTTGCGAGTGTTGAGATTGAGTTATGTGCGTGTGATGTACGGTTTTGTGGTGATCAACGTGATTGATTAACTGTGCTCATTGTCGTATGTAATGTGAATGTGAATGCGAATGTGAATATGTGTGTGACCGCTAAGTTCACTCGTGTTGGTTCGACGTGGCCTACGAGGATTTGTGGCAGTGGACTACTGTAACACCCCCAGATCAAACCGGGAATATTACACGCCGCAGACCCTCTCCGTGAGGATCCACCAGGCTAGACATCAAAACAACACATTACATTCCATACCGACGAATCAAAATAACGGACCAATAGACCGATTTGGTCTTTTGTCACTGACTTACAAATCAAAATACATAAACTCATCCAGACTCATACCCACACAAGGGTAAAATACTTGCAACAACGAAAAATAAGACAGCGGAAAAGACAATACAATGGACTCACTAATCGAACCCAAAATCGCCTTCGTTTGATTAGTATCATTAGTCTTTCATCATCACTCGTGCCGATCCCGTGTCTTGCTCCCAAAACCTCGCATGTACCGGACACAATACAGATATCCACCCCGACACTCGGGGTTAGCAAACTCCACCGTTTTGCTAGTGCAAGTATAAAGTGCAAATACGAGCCATACACAACATATTCCGAGAATACAACGAAAGACTTCCCGAGATATATTTAGTTAAAAATAGTTCAAGTCTTGAAAGGTAAACGAAGCAAGTAAGCATTTTGAAAACATTTCCAAATCTCGGAGTTTTGAAAACATCAAAATTAAAAATGTTCTTAATTCCTCGAAGCCATTTAGGGTCACACCCCAAAGTTCATTTTTCAAAATACAAATCCGTTTAACAAAACACGGGTCCACGACCCAACCATTCAGTCACAAAACACGGGGTCCACGACCCGATCATCCACTTCAATTCACTTACAAGGACACATTACACATAACACATTAATCCTATGCCATTCTAGCCAAGCACCAAGACTCGAAATATAATGTCTCTCGACCCCGAGCACAAAGCATTGTGATACTCGGACAATATCACAATTAACGAAAACATCAACATCATCCTCAAGATGAAAACCACAACTGGTAACCCGCGGCCGTACCCCTTAGTATCGACCCCGGACATCCCGTCGGACACTCCGGTGGGAAACCACTTCGCGGCCGTACTTAAGTATCGACCCCAGACATCCCGTCGGACACTCCGGTGGAAGTTCATCCACACACGCACCCAAGTCCACTTCCGTGGCCGTACCCTTAGTATCGACCCCGGACATCCCGCGGACACTCCGGTGGAAGGAACAACACACACACACGTTCCAAAATCACGCTTGCAAACCACAAGCCTCGAAGGTCAATCACGGTATATATAGTCGAGGTACCTTACTAGAATGGCCAGTTCATCCAACATATACTCACATATTCGTAACTAATACTATCAACAAGAAAGCACACTATTCCAACAAAGACCGAACGGCACAACCAATATCACATAAATTCACATAATTCATCGATAACCACATGTCTCCACGTACAGCTTAAACAAAGGATTAAACTTCAAAACTTACCGACGACGTAATCACACACAATGGCATCACAAGAAAGTATTACGATCTTATACTCAACATTAATACATGTATTCAATTAAGCATATTAATTCTAACACACGAGTCGTCTTTAAGAAAACCATGATGGTAAATATACCGATACTTTTGAAAAAGATGGTTATGAATATTTATTTAGCACATATCGACGATTAACAACCATTATATCCACAAAACACGCAATGTATGGGCAAGATACTTGCCTCGATAATCGATACCGGACACTCCTACAATCACGGCTCGGTCGACACCTCGAACACCTACAATTCTCGTGAAGACAAAGAATACGCCCACGATCGAAAAGCTTGAAGAAAACGACGAACGGAAGGGTTCCGACTCGAGTTCTTCGCAAGAATTAGACCCTAACAACATATAATCAATAAATCATCGATCATACGAGGAAGAATAATCGTAGAATGCCCGAAAACCCTCTATGACATTTTATCGGACACCTTCAAGGCGTCGATCAAGAACTCGACGAAAACAACGAATCGATACGATCCAACCATGGAATAACAAGGAAAAGATGTAATACATCTTAATAATCATCAATCTATCATAATACCAAGTTAAATCGGATTAATCGGACGAAAACAACCAAAATACCCAAAATCCCCAAAATTAGATTTCTAGAAAATCGACTGATTCGGTAGATCGGAGGATGTTATAGAGGGATGATTGATGATATGAGCCTCAAATCTTCATGGATTAAATGTATAACAACATTGCTCCAAGATTCCCACGCCTCCATCCGCGGAAGAGAAGAGAAAGAGTGAGAGAATGGGTGAAAAACGTCCCGCAGCCTTAAATAAAGCCGATCACGTTACGACGTAATCGCCAAGGGTTACGACGTAACCGAGTCATCGCCCCAAATCGCGGCCACTACGACGTTATCGCCGGGGCCTTACGACGTAATCGCCCTTACGCACGTAACGGCCGAGCACTAACGCACGTTACTCGCCAGATCGCCTCGCCCGAGCATGCCCGGCCATGACTCGCCGACCAATTCCGACGGCCCAACGACCGAAACCCGAACTCGAGTACGAATCGAAGATACGGTTACGAAGTACTCGCAAAGACAAATCCGAGCACTAAGAGAACACACGATTCCGACCAACCGAAGGCTCGGAATTCGACAACGGAAGTAATTACCCAAAACTTTGGGAAATTACGAAAATGGCCCAAAACGTCCGAAAATCACGATACGCGATCGAAACACCAAACCAAAGCTCACAACATGAATAATAACATTAAATGAAATTACGAGAAACTCGAAACAACAGCTGGACGAGATTCGCAGAATCGAACTCAAGTGCGGAAAAGTCGCTAAAAAGCTCTAACTCAACAAAACGATACAAACGAACTTGATGACAAAAGTGCAGAATTAATCATTCTCGAAATGACGAAACGGTCATGAGCGAGTCGTCAAACGGACTCACGAAAAAGAAATTTACCGGAAATCGAAAATTGCGGATATTACATTCTACCCTCCTTAAAAGAAGTTTCGTCCCGAAACTTAAAACAAGTAGGGAGAAGCAATATCCCGCCAGGAAAACTCAACGAGATACGTAAGGAAACGCGTAACTTACGCCCATCGGCGAAACGTTACAAGCAACACAAAGGAATATACGACGTGAAAACACGCTCCACGACGACCAACACAACGTCGCTAGGATATAACAAAACCAACAAGTGACAAGCGTCATCAAATGGATAATACAATCAAGTCAATTATCCGAACAATCACAAAACACAACGGACGAAAATCAATACGATTGACCAACCCAACGGTACATCAATCAAAACGCGAGCCAATCGCTGAACAAATACAGAATTCCACCGCCCAAGGGTTGGAAGATCGAAAACGAGACAAATTTTCCGAACTTGGAAAGGTCACAACGATATATAGGTCAATTTGAGACAATATCAGAACTCGCTCGAATGACAAAGGTGAGAAACAACACCAGGTCAGAAGCATCAACGAACACAGTCGAGTCGATACGGTTGGACGAAACAGAAGAGAAAGAAGGAAAAAAAATGCGGGTATTACATCATATCACCTTTAAAAGAGGTTTCGTCCCGAAACCTAAACAACGAGAACGAAGTGCTGGAATAGCAACCTTCCCGACCATATCCTCTGTCCCTAGACATACTAAGCGGATTCTCACTCGATACGATGGCGCAACTTCGCAAAAATAATATACTAAAGTACCAACCCAGCACGACATAACACATAAGGTAATCAATAACAACTCGAAAAGAAAATCCACGAGGTATCCTTTTAAAGGAAATCTTTTTGAAAATCCTTGGATTTGTATGGTATTTAAAATAAACTTTAAAAGTACTTTTGGTGCCTCGGGTTGTTTCGTCAAAACTTGTAAACAACATACTTAAACCGTCTCATTTGAAATCATTTGAAGTCATCATGCCCCTACGTATCATCATCACCGTTAACAACTAACAAGTTAACCATGCAAGATCATCAAATCATTCTTACATACTCTAACATTTCCAAATCCGAGTTTGAATTTTACATCGAGTGAGATTTTTCATCTTTCACTATATATTTTTGAAAATAAAAATCGCATTGATTTTTGAAATAAAATATTTTTATGGTGTGAAAGATTTTTGAAATTCATTTACTCGAATTATTTGAAAATACAACAATACGTTAAAAATCATTTTCGAAAATTCTCCCAACACTTCACAAACATCAACGACGGTAATATTTTACAAAATGTCTACATGTACTTTAAAACAACTCTTTCAAATACCGTCGAGGTTTTATTTGAGAATCCAAGGCCGGCTTGCCAATTCCAAATAATTTTCGAAGTATACACGGAGCCGCCGATTAATCGAACCGTCAAAACTTTGTGAAGTTTCCAGGAAAGTGTTTTTGAACACACACAGCAGACATAATTTATCAATTCATCAAACACAATCAAATATCACCTAGCAATACGAAAAGTCTTAACACACATTCACGCACTACAGTTGTTATCACTAGACTCCACGTAGAGAATTCTACTTCAGTTGATTGGCCGCATATGTTAGACTTAACGGCTATAATGCGGTTCCTTAGACTCTGCCCGTGTTGATTAGCGCGTTACAACAAAGGTTAACGTGCGCTAAACACGCCACGTTAGCGCGCGTTAGGCTCGTATTTAAGCCTGTGCTAACTGCTCTAATCACCAACACGATTGCAAACATATATGAGGTAATACTAGACTCGAAGGTTACAAATAAGCAACAACATACGAGTCTAAATGTCATCGATTCACATAATTATAACATCTCACAAGCAACCATCAAAAGAAAATCATCCTACCAAAAACAAAAATTTTTACTTCTCAATAAAGAGGACTATCTCAACACATACATACCGATGGACTCAACTTTCACGTTACTATTTTAATCATAAAACTGGCACCACTGCTCAACAACGAGAGCATCATCAATACGCATCTTCTGACCAACATTCATGAAACCGAAAAGTTACAAACGAGAGTCACGTCTTGAGTATATTTTGAAGACCTTATTTGAGTTAAAACTCGAGTTTTGAAAACTTATAGTACACAGTGGAAAAGAATTATCAATAATTCGAGTTTTCAGAACTTACAGCCTTGTGGTCAACATACGAAAATCAACTTTTTCCTCCCTTGGAGGGCATTTTAAAAATTTTACGTGACTCCCCGAAAGGATTCGAAAACTTAAGATTCCAAGGTTTATACTCTTGCAAGAAAAATGATTTATACAAAGATACATTCAGCAATATCATTCTACATTTTAGCGCAAGACGGGAATCAACAAATATATGTCACTTACTCACGATGCACCTTCAAATATTAACTACATAACACAAAATCACACAGGCTCGTATAGCTCGTGGTACAACCTGTAGTAGGGAAACTTACATCCACAGATCGCACGAAGATGATGGCTGCACCCTGATACTAATCACGGCCGACATTCCAAACGACGCGTCGCGACACGACATCAGTCAGACTCAATCTGACAAGACAAGACCCAACAATACACGAGTGGACCCGACAGCCTAGGTTTCCGCAACCTAAGCGCTCCGATACCATAAATGTAACACCCCCAGATCAAACCGGGAATATTACACGCCGCAGACCCTCTCCGTGAGGATCCACCAGGCTAGACATCAAAACAACACATTACATTCCATACCGACGAATCAAAATAACGGACCAATAGACCGATTTGGTCTTTTGTCACTGACTTACAAATCAAAATACATAAACTCATCCAGACTCATACCCACACAAGGGTAAAATACTTGCAACAACGAAAAATAAGACAGCGGAAAAGACAATACAATGGACTCCGACTAACTGAACCCAAAACTGGCCTTCGTGTGATTAGTATCATTCGTCTTTCATCATCCCTCGTGCCGATCCTGTGTCTTGCTCCCGAAAACCCGCATGTACTGGACACAATACAGATATCCACCCCCGACATTTCTGGGGTTAGCAAACTCCACTGTTTTGCTAGTGCAAGTATAAAGTGCAAATACGAGCCATACACAACATATTCCGAGAATACAACGAAAGACTTCGAGATATATATTTAGTTAAAAATAGTTCAAGTCTTGAAAGCGAAACGAAGCAAGTAAGCATTTTGAAAACATTTCCAAATCTCGGGAGTTTTGAAAACATCAAAATTAAAAATGTTCTTAATTCCTCGAAGCCATTTAGGTCACACCAAAGTTCATTTTTCAAAATACAAATCCGTTTAACAAAACACGGGTCCACGACCCAACCATTCCTGGCCACAAAACACAGGGTCCACGACCCGATCATCCACTTCAATTCACTTACAAGGACACATTACACATAACACATTAATCCTATGCCATTCTAGCCAAGCACCAAGACTCGAAATATAATGTCTCTCGACCCCGAGCACAAAGCATTGTGATACTCCGGACAATATCACAATTAACGAAAACATCAACATCATCCTCAAGATGAAAACCACAACTGGTAACCCGCGGCCGTACCCCTTAGTATCGACCCCGGACATCCCGTCGGACACTCCGGGTGGGAAACCACTTCCGCGGCCGTACCCTTAGTATCGACCCCGGACATCCCGTCCGGACACTCCGGTGGAAGTTCATCCACACACGCACCCAAGTCCACTTCCGTGGCCGCACTTTAGTATCGACCCCGGACATCCCGGACACTCCGGTGGAAGGAACAACACACACACACGTTCCAAAATCACGCTTGCAAACCACAAGCCTCGAAGGTCAATCACGATATATAGTCGAGGTACCTTACTAGAATGGCCAGTTCATCCAACATATACTCACATATTCGTAACTAATACTATCAACAAGAAAGCACACTATTCCAACAAAGACCGAACGGCACAACCAATATCACATAAATTCACATAATTCATCGATAACCACATGTCTCCACGCATGCCTTAAACAAAGGATTAAACTTCAAAACTTACCGACGACGTAATCACACACAATGGCATCACAAGAAAGTATTACGATCTTATACTCAACATTAATACATGTATTCAATTAAGCATATTAATTCTCGGAACACACGAGTCGTCTTTAAGAAAACCATGATGGTAAATATACCGATACTTTTGAAAAAAGATGGTTATGAATATTTATTTAGCACATATCGACGATTAACAACCATTATATCCACAAAACACGCAATGTATGGGCAAGATACTTGCCTCGATAATCGATACCGGACACTCCTACAATCACGGCTCAGTCGGGACACCTCGAACACCTACAATTCTCGTGAAGACAAAGAATACGCCCACGATCGAAAAGCTTGAAGAAAACGACGAACGGAAGGGTTCCACTCGAGTTCTTCGCAAGAATTAGACCCTAACAACATATAATCAATAAATCATCGATCATACGAGGAAGAATAATCGTAGAACGCCCGAAAACCCTCTATGACATTTTATCGGACACCTTCAAGGCGTCGATCAAGAACTCGATTTAAAACAACGAATCGATACGATCCAACCATGGAATAACAAGGGAAAAGATGTAATACATCTTAATAATCATCAATCTATCATAATACCAAGTTAAATCGGATTAATCGGACGAAAACAACCAAAATACCCAAAATCCCCAAAATTAGATTTCTAGAAAATCGGCGATTCGGTAGATCTGAGGATGTTATAGAGGGATGATTGATGATATGAGCCTCAAATCTTCATGGATTAAATGTATAACAACATTGCTCCAAGATTCCCACGCCTCCATCCGGAAGAGAAGAGAAAGAGTGAGAGAATGGGTGAAAAAACGTCGCCAGACCTTAAATAAAGCCGATCACGCCGTTACGACGTAATCGCCAAGGGTTACGACGAACCGAAGTCATCGCTCTAAAATCGCGGCCAGCTACGACGTTACGCCGTGGGCCTTACGACGAATCGCCCTTACGCACGTAACGCCGAGCACTAACGCGTTACTCGCCAGATCGCCTGCCCGAGCATGCCCGGCCATGACTCTACGGGACCAATTCCGACGGCCCGAACGACCACGAAACCCGAACCCGAGTACGAATCAAGATACGGTTACGAAGTACTCGCAAAGACGAATCCGAGCACTAAGAGAACACACGATTCCGACCACCCGAAGGCTCGGAATTCGACAACGGAAGTAATTACCCAAAACTTTGGGAAATTACGAAAATGGCCCAAAACGTCCGAAAATCACGATACGCGATCGAAACACCAAACCAAAGCTCACAACATGAATAATAACATTAAATGAAATTACGAGAAACTCGAAACAACAGTTTCGGAAGAGATTCGCAGGAATCGAACTCAAGTGCGGAAAAGTCGCTAAAAAGCTCGGAACTCAACAAAACGATACCGAAACGAACTTGGATGACAAAAGTGCAGAATTAATCATTCTCGAAATGACGAAACGGTCATGAGCGAGTCGTCAAAACGGACTCCGGCCGAAAAAGAAATTTACCGGAAATCGAAAATTGCGGATATTACAACTACGGGGTCAGAACTTAGTGAGGTACTGAGGTCCAATCATGCTGGTCTGACGAGGCCTACGATAACGCATGGCAGTGGACCATGAGTTTCGGACACAGTACGTCCACCCGGGTGAGCTCGATGGGGCTTACGGTGACACGTGGCAGTGGATCACAGTGTCGGAATTGGTTATGTTTGGTTAATAGTTCGTGTGGGTTGTTGAACCTATGGAGACATGTGACAGTGGATCACGGTGTCGGAATTGATTATGTTTGTTTAATTGTGCGTGGTGTAGTCCGTGTGTGTTGTTGAACCTACAGAGACACGTGACAGTGGATCACGGTGTCATGAACATGATTATTTTCAAATCAAAGTTTTGCAAGGAAAAGTCTTATGAAAATGAATGTTGGACCGAGTCCTAAGCTTTGAGTTTATGTTTTTCCATATATGTTGTGTAGAGATTGATATTTGTTGCGTGAACTTTTTGGTTTTGTTTGTATTCTACCATGATGTTTTATTTTAAGTTTCGGGATGAAACTTATTTTTAATAGGATAGAATGTAATATCCGGTATTCTCGTTTTCTGTTATCTTGAACGTTCTGTGTCTAGACGTCGGATTTCTTGTTGACGAGAATCGGAGTGAATTCTATCGTAATACTATATTTGTTTCTACCGCATAGTCGTTGTGGTTGGGTGCGACTTGTTGTCGCGTGCGTTTCTTTGATTAAATGTGTGCCTGTAATGTGTTGTTAATTACTCGTTGTTGTTTTGAATCATAGTCGGTGGCGTTGCGTTAGTCGTCGTGGGGCGTGTTTTCACGCCGTTTATTCCTTTGCGTTGCTTGTAATGTTTCGCCGTTGGGCGTGATTTTTTTTCGGTTCTTGTGTATCTCGTTGAGTTTTTATGGCGGGATATTACTTCTCCCTACTTGATTTAAGTTTCGGGACGAAGCTTCTTTTAAGGAGGGTAGAATGTAATATCCGCAATTTCGGATTTCGGAAATTTTCTCTTTTCCGGCAGAGGTCCGTTTCGACGACTCGCTTGGGACCGTTTTCATCATTCTGAGAATGATTAATTATGCACTTTTTGTCAGCCGAGTTCGTTTCGGTATTGTTTTGTTGAGTTCCATGTTTTTAACGACTTTTCCGCACTCGAGTTCGATTCTTGTGAATCTCGTCTGAAATTACTGTTTCGAGTTTCCCGTAAGTCCGTTTAACTTTGTTAGACGTGTTATGAACTTCGGTTTGGTTATTCGATCACGTATCGTGATTTTCGGACGTTTTGGGCTATTTTCGTAATTTCCTAAAGTTTGGGGTAATTACCTTCCGTTGTCGAATTTCGAGCCTTCGGGTGGTCGGAATCGTGTGTTCTCTTAGTGCTCGAATTCGTCTTTGCAAGTACTTCGTAACCGAATCTCTGATTCGTATTCAGGTTCGGGTTTCGGGGTCGTTCGGTTCGTCGTTGTGGTTCTGTTGAAATTTTCGGTTTGTGTCGGAATCATTTTGCATCTGGAGGTTGCTGGCCGGACCTGTGCGAAACGGCGCTGCCGAGCGCCGTGTCTTGCGCCGGGTCGGCCAGGACCAGCAAGTCTGTCGAGACACGGCCGAGAACCCGCGCAAGATTTGCGCCGGGTGATGCGCCGTGTCGGATACGGCCAAGACACATGCGCGGGCACCTTGCGCCGGGTGTTGCGCCGTGTCGGTCACGTCGCGCACTGACCCGCAACCCGGCGGTAGACACAGCGCTGGTGTGGGCCGTTTGTTGCGCCGTGTTCGGCAGGAGTATATATATGGCAGGACAGTCGGGTTTACACCCATTTTTCCCATTTCTTCACTTCCTTTCCGCGGTTGGGATTTGGGGGGCACGAGGAGATCTTGTTCCACTGTAAATCCATGAAGTTCCTGAGTCCATAACATCGATTAATCATTCCATAACTTGCTCCGATCGGCCGAATCAGGGTAAGTTTTCTTAAAATCTAGTTTTGGGGATTTTGTTCGATTTGTCCGTTTAATTCGTTTTAACTCAGAATAGTGATGGATTGAGGATTATTAAGCTATATTATATCGAATTCCTTGTTATTCCATGGTTGGATTGCCATGGATTTGTCGTTTTATTGAGTCTCTTATCGACGCCTTGAAGGTGTTCGATAAAATGTCACAAAGAGAATCCGAGCATTCTACGATTATTCTTCCTCGTTTGTTCGTTAATTTATTGATGGTATGATGTTAGGGTCATATTCCTTGTGAAGAACTCGAGTCGGAACCCTTCCGTTCGTTGTCTTCTTCGTGGTACAAGCTTCCCGGTCGAACCGTGTTCTTCAGGGTATTCAGTAACGGTTATTAAGGCAAGTATCTTATTATACGACTTGTATCTTGCGACTAGTAATCACGTATGATATTTATGATGATTTTTCTTGCCTTCGTAAATATGTTCCGTTTGAATTGGTTGTGTATTCCGCAATTTGAAGTCTTTGTGATAATAGTGTTATATTGGTATACGTGTTAGGTGTTGTGCCATTTGTGCAGGGGTTGCGACGTACATATGGGATGATTGTACCCTTGGTTGTGCAATGTATTGTGTACCGATCGTGTGTTATGTTGATTGATGATATTTGTTGCGAGTGTTGAGATTGAGTTATGTGCGTGTGATGTACGATTTTGTGGTGATCAACGTGATTGATTAACTCTGCTCATTGTCGTATGTAATATGAATGTGAATGTGAATATGTGTGTGACCACTAAGTTCACTCGTGTTGGTTCGACGGGGCCTACGAGGATTCGTGGCAGTGGAGTATGGGGTCAGAACTTAGTGAGGTACTGAGGTCCAATCGTGCTGGTCTGACGAGGCCTACGATAACACATGGCAGTGAACCATGAGTTTCGGGCACAGTACATCCACCCAGGTGAGCTCGACGGGGCTTACGGTGACACGTGGCAGTGGACTACGGTGTCAGGACTGTGTATGTGATTGTTGTGATTGATATAGTCCGTGTGAGTTGTTGAGCCTACGGAGACACGTGACAATGGATCACAGTGTCGGAATTGGTTATGTTTGGTTAATAGTCCGTGTGGGTTGTTGAACCTACGGAGACACGTGACAGTGGATCACGGTGTCGGAATTGATTATGTTTATTTAATTGTGCGTGGTGTAGTCCGTGCATGTTGTTGAACCTACGGAGACACGTGACAGTGGATCACGGTGTCATGAACATGATTATTTTCAAATCAAAGTTTTGCAAGGAAAAGTTTTATGAAAATGAATGTTGGACCGAGTCCTAAGCTTTGAGTAAATGTTTTTCCATATTGTGAACTGTTGATTTATGAAACGAGATTTGGGTTAAAGCCCCCAACTCTCTTTTGAAAGGTTTGGTGAACCAGGACTCAGAGTTTTAAAGATTTCAAAATTTCAAAATTTCCCGAGGTGATGAACTTATTTTCGAAATGCTTCATAGCTTAAATACCTTTATTAAAAACCCCGGGAATAATTTGATACTTGAATATTGTGTTTGATTCTTGATTAATGTTTGCTCGTTACTTTTCGTATGATTTGATACTTGCACTAGTAAAACAGTGTAGTTTTACTAACCCCCGAGTAATCGGGGGGTGGATGTCTGTTTTGTGTCCAGGTACATACAGGTTCAGGGTAGCAGTCACAGGATTAGCACAAGAGGATAACGAGCTGCGATACTAATCAAGAGTCGAGAGTTGTTTAGATTTTTGTTGTGTTGTCAGAGTTGATTTCAGTCTTCCGCTGTATTGTATTTCGACCCCTGTGTGGGTGATGTTGTTTGAGTCAGTTTGTTGATTGAGTTGTGTGACCTCATCGGTCTGTGTAAGTGACCATAACGGTCTGTGTAAGTGACCATAACAGTCTGTATTAATTTATTATTTGACCCTGGCCGGGCAAGCATTTGGTTGTTTTGTAAGGTATAGCCTGGTAGATCCTCGTGAAAAGGGGTCTACGGCGTGTAATATTCCCATATGGTTTTTGGGGTGTTATATTTATGGTATCAGAGCTTAGGTTGCGGAAACCTAGGCTGTCGGGTCGAGTCAAGTCGCGATTTGTCGAGTAATGTGTTGTCTTGTCGTTTGAGTCATCAGGTGACAAGTTGAGTTGTGCGTAGTCACAACATGTCGGTTATGTTGTCGGACGAGATTAGTATCGTGGGCGACCGTCACCTCCGTGCGGCCTGTGGATGTAAGTCTCCTCCCTTATGCGTAATACCTGTGTATCTCGATTTTATCTTAGTGAGTTAATTGCGGTGCATAATTTTATTTACACGGTGTTGTGTAATATAGTTGTATATATACTTGTGACAGATAGTATATGTATAAAAACTGGGCGTATTGTTGTTTTACCTTTGAACCACCGTATGGGGTGGTATGGTGTGAAAAATTGAGAACCTTGATTGGTTTCGAATAAGGTATCGACGATTGAGTTCGTGAGAAGCTCTGAGGAATGGTTTTGTTGTATGTCTAAACTTAATGCTGTGTGATGTATTCAATTGGATTGGCGATCCTATTTGCCGTTTGGGCATGTGATTTTTAGTTTGATTGTTTTTAGATTGTTATGTTTATGCCGTTACGGGTAGGTTTTAGAATGTTCTTCCTGGAGGACTTTACGAGTTTGAACATTTTGTGGAAATCGTTTGCTACTATTTAAAATATTTTGATGGTGCGGTTAAAACCACGGTTTATATGGATTTTAAAATCGGTTAAATTTTTGACAAATTGGTCGTGTATTTTCAAATGACACCATCAGACGGTATTTGGAAAATGTGTTTTGAAGTACTTCGAATATTGTGAAATATTACTATCGTTTTGGTTATGAACCAAAGGATTTTAGAAAATTTCTGTTTTGCAAAACAACTTTGGCTTTCGTAAATTAGAACGTTATGTGTTAATGTATTGAGGTTAAGTCGTGCAGTGAGTTGCTATGTTATTATTCTCGTCAGAAAATCTGGGTTGTATGCCCAAGTGGCGGGATACGTTGTTAGGTATCGTTCCCCTCTTCAATGACCGAGGTATTAAATAAAGTGTTTTCAAAATTTCATCCCAGTAAAATCTTTCGAAACTCGCGAATCTTAAAATATTAATATTTGAATAAATACCTCGGAAAAATTTTATTTTTAAAAGAATGTTACAAGTGTCTAGTCTCAATGACATGTGTGTGGTATCGACCGTGTTTATTTTGCTAAAAGTCGTGCACCTCTATTGGTGTAACCGTGCGAATTACTTATGAATTTAAGTCTATTATTGCATTGTTAGTTCGTGTACTCGTGTGATGACTTGGAGTGAATACTTTATTGTGCTACTGGTTGTTGCCTTTGTTGACTATGTGGTATTTATTTTGTTGTTCTGAATGGTTGCCCGTTCAGTATGATGAGGGGTCGAGGCCGAGGCCGTGGTGGTGCTCGTAATCAGGAGCGTGAGAGGGCGACGCACTCCTTGCCGAGTACCAATCAGCTCGGTACAGATCAGGGACATTATCATTCAGCCAGCGTTAATGTTGACGTTGGCGCCGCCACCATCCTTCGTCCGGTGGTTGACCAGTTAGTGCAGATGAATCAGGCCGTACGTCGGAATGAGAACCCAAATGGGGATAACGGAGCTAGTAAGTGGTTACGAGGTGTGATGAGGATGCAGCCGCCCCGTTTTGTGGGTTCGTCTGACTTGTTAGGTTGGGAAAACTGGCTCTTCCAGTTGGACAGAATATTTGATGTTGTAGCTTGTCCGGATGAAAGGAGGGTACCCATTGCTCAGTACCTGCTCGACAAAGAAGCTGCAGACTGGTGGCAGGCTGTAGTGCCTGCAGATCGTGCACCTACATGGGTTGAGTTTAAGACTGCCATGGAGGCAGAGTATTTCCCGTTGCCTGTTCGTGAACGCAGGATCGTTGAGTTTTTCTCCGCTATGCCCCAGGATGTGTCAATATCTCAGGCGATAGTCGATTATAATCGACACTTGGCTTATGTTCGTGATCAAGTGAGAAGTGAAGTGGACAAGGTCCGATACTTCAATATGCGCATGAAACCCCATATCCGTGAGAGTATGGCTCCGCTTATGTGTACCACCCTGAAGGAATATCAGGACCGAGCTTTAGCCATTGAGATGGCCGTCTCTGTGATGGAATCTGGTTCAGAGAGTAAGAGACAGAAGACCTCGAGTAATTTTTCAAGAGGCCAGAGAAGTGAGATCCGTGAGCCTGTTGCTTCGCAGTTTCCTTCTGGGAGCACTCCTCGTTCGGTTGACCAGTCTAAGAACCTTACTCCAGAGGCGAGTAAGACGATCGGTGTGAAGACCTGCTTTAACTGCAGCCGTGTGGGCCATGCGAGACAGAATTGTCGTTCGCCACCGGTTAATTGTTTTAAGTGCGGCCAACTAGGGCACCAAGTGCATTGTGAGACCGTTGCCAAGATGTTCGGGAATCGGGTTTTCGTTCCTACTCGGGGAGTGCCCGGTGGTGTCCAGTGATGTAGTTGTGTATCGTACTTTGTGCTGTAATTCGTGTAGAGATTGATATTTGTTGCGTGAACTTTTTGGTTTTGTTTGTATTCTACCATGATGTTTTATTTTATGTTTCGGGACGAAACTTATTTTTAATAGGATAGAATGTAATATCTGGTATTCTCGTTTTCTGTTATCTTGAATTGTTTGTGTCTTGACGTCGGACATTTTCTTGTTGACGAGAATCGGAGTGAATTCTATCGTAATACTATATTTGTTTCTACCGCATAGTCGTTGTGGTCGGGTTCGACTTGTTGTCGCGTGCGTTTCTTTGATTAAATGTGTGCCTGTGATGTGTTGTTAATTACTCGTTGTTGTTTTGAATCATAGTCTGTGGCGTTGCGTTAGTCGTCGTGGGGCGTGTTTTCACGCCGTATATTCCTTTGCGTTGCTTGTAATGTTTCGCCGTTGGGCGTGATTTTTTTTCGGTTCTTGTGTATCTCGTTGAGTTTTTATGGCGGGATATTGCTTCTCCCTACTTGATTTAAGTTTCGGGACGAACCTTCTTTTAAGGAGGGTAGAATGTAATATCCGCAATTTCGTATTTCGATAATGTTCTTTTTTCCGACGGAGGACCATTTCGACGACTCGTTGGTAGACAAGGCGCTGGTGTGGGCCGTTTGCTGCGCCGTGTTCGGCAGGAGTATATATATGGCAGGACAGTCGGGTTTACACCCATTTTTCCCATTTCTTCACTTCCTTTCCGCGGCTGGGATTTGGGGGGCACGAGGAGATGTTGTTCCACTGTAAATCCATGAAGTTCTTGAGTCCATAACATCGATTAATCATTCCATAACTTGCTCCGATCGGCCGAATCAGGGTAAGTTTTCTTAAAATCTAGTTTTGGGGATTTTGTTCGATTTGTCCGTTTAATTCGTTTTAACTCAGAATAGTGATGGATTGAGGATTGTTAAGCTATATTATATCTAATTCCTTGTTATTCCACGGTTGGATTGCCATGGATTTGTCATTTATTTGAGTATCTTATCGACGCCTTGAAGGTGTTCGATAAAATATCACAAAGAGAATCCGAGCGTTCTACGATTATTCTTCCTCGTTCGTTCGTTAATTTATTGATGGTATGATGTTAGGGTCAGATTCCTTGTGAAGAACTCGAGTCGAAACCCTTCCGTTCGTTGTCTTCTTCGTGGTACAAGCTTCCCAGTCGAACCGTGTTCTTCGGGGTATTCAGTAACGGTTATTAAGGCAAGTATCTTATTATACGACTTGTATCTTGCGACTAGTAATCACGTATGAGATTTATGATGATTTTTCTTGCCTTCGTAAATATGTTCCGTTTGAATTGGTTGTGTATTCCGCAATTTGAAGGCTTTGTGATAATAGTATTATATTGGTATACGTGTTAGGTGTTGTGCCATTTGTGCAGGGGTTGCGACGTACATATGGGATGGTTGTACACTTGGTTGTGCAATGTATTGTGTACCGATCGTGTGTTATGTTGATTGATGATAGTTGTTGCGAGTGTTGAGATTGAGTTATGTGCGTGTGATGTACGATTTTGTGGTGATCGACGTGATTGATTAACTGTGCTCATTGTCGTATGTAATGTGAATGTGAATATGTGTGTGATCGCTAAGTTCACTCGTGTTGGTTCGACGGGACCTACGAGGATTCGTGGCAGTGGACTACGGGGTCAGAACTTAGTGAGGTACTGAGGTCCAATCGTACTGGTCTGACGAGGCCTACGATAACGCATGGCAGTGGACCATGCGTTTCGGACACAGTACGTCCACCCGGGTGAGCTCGACGGGGCTTACGGTGACACGTGGCAGTGGACTACGGTGTCAGGACTTGTGTGTGATTGTTGTGATTGATATAGTCCGTGTGGGTTGTTGAGCCTACGAAGACACGTGACAGTAGATAACAATGTCGGAATTGGTTATGTTTGGTTAATAGTCCGTGTGGGTTGTTGAACCTACGGAGACACGTGACAGTGGATCACGGTGTCGGAATTGATTATGTTTGTTTAATTGTGCGTGGTGTAGTCCGTGCGGGTTGTTGAACCTACGGAGACATGTGACAGTGGATCACGGTGTCATGAACATGATTATTTTCAAATCAAAGTTTTGCAAGCAAAAGTCTTATGAAAATGAATGTTGGACCGAGTCCTAAGCTTTGAGTAAATGTTTTTCCATATTGTGAACTGTTGATTTATGAAACGAGATTTGGGTTAAAGCCCTCAACTCTCTTTTGAAAGGTTTGGTAAACCAGGACTCAGAGTTTTAAAGATTTTGAAATTTCAAAATTTCCCGAGGTGATGCACTTATTTTCGAAATGCTTCATAGCTTAAATACCTTTATTAAAACCCCCGGGAATAATTTGATACTTGAATATTGTGTTTGATTCTTGATTAATGTTTGCTCGTTACTTTTTGTATGATTTGATACTTGCACTAGTAAAACAGTGGAGTTTTACTAACCCCCGAGTAATCGGGGGGTGGATGTCTGTTTTGCGTCCAGGTACATACAGGTTCAGGGGAGCAGTCACAGGATTAGCACAAAATGATGACGAGCTGCGATACTAATCAAGAGTCGAGAGTTGTTTAGATTTTTGTTGTGTTGTCAGAGTTGATTTCAGTCTTCCGTTGTATTGTATTTCGACCCCTGTGTGGGTGATGTTGTTTGAGTCAGTTTGTTGATTGAGTTGTGTGACGTCTTCGGTCTGTGTAAGTGACCATAACGGTCTGTATTAATTTATTATTTGACCCTGGCCGGGCAAGCATTTAGTTGTTTTGTAAGGTATAGCCTGGTAGATCCTCGTGAAAATGGGTCTACGGCGTGTAATATTCTCATATGGTTTTGGGGGTGTTACAGCGCAATGATAATCTTATCGATCGAACTCAACAACGTGTCTAAGTTGGACTATGTGGTGCCCAAGTATAATTTCAACAACGCGTGTTGACTCTGAACTCTGCATGTTGTTGACTCGCCGTAGTTGCGATATTGATCGGTAATAAACGAGAGAAACATGTCTGAATAACCTTGCAGCCAGTTATTCAGATACGAAAAAATATCTGGAAAAAACAATGAATTAATAAAAAGTCATTCGGGTACTTATTTATTAAATAATAAAAACAATGAATTAATAAGTAAGTACTTGCATGTTCGACCAATAACTATTGTAGGTGTTCATAATAATGTGTGAATATGGCGCGTGTCGGATCTTTAACCATCCAATCCCATGTTCCTTTAATGGACTCATACTCCTTTAGCGTACTGCATCTATTTCTGCAATACTGAAGCACATTTTGTGAAATATGCCATCGACAAAGTAATTTGTTAGCATTCGGGAATTCTTCTCTGCATGCCCCAACTGCATGCCCCAACCAATGCTAAATCTCTGTCAGTGATGATAACACGCGGGTAATATTCTTCGTCTATCACCTCCTACACGCATTGCAATACCCATTGAAAATTAGGTCCTTTTTCTTTGTCAAAAAAGCAAAACGCCATTGAAAATGTTTTATTTGATGAAGTAACTCCAACAATTTCAAAAAAACGGCAATTTAAAAAATGTGGTGTTGTATGTGGAGTCCATTAGCATGATTTCTGGGAATGTACACCATAACGCATATGACGTGGGGTGAACAAAAAATAGTTCCTCAAGCTCATCAGTGACCTCATTTACCCTCGGGTAATATGTATAACCTAAACGCATCAAATGTGACGAATGAACTTGGATTGGAGTTCTATCACCTATTATGGTTCCACGTATCTTATTTTGTGCATTATATATAGTTCTAACGCTAGACACGTTATTCGAATTACGCTTCTTTATTGACGAAAGTATATGACGTGGTGGTACGTGATACTCTGTCAATTGTTGCACCAAACCGAACTCATCATCCTTTAATCGCATTGCATATGGGAAACCATGCAACGACTCTGCAAATTCATGATTATGCCTATCACACTTCACCCTCAACCTCCAAAAAATTTGTGTTTTAGAATATTTTGCCACTAATTTGAATGGACAATCGGTTTTAGAGGTACTGGTTTGCCGTTGAATTTCATCTTCTAAACCTTCACGTTCATACTTCCTACCTTTTGAACACCCATAATTGATTTCGTACAAATACCCCTTCTCTGATTTGGTTCTTCTTTTAATAATAACAAAACCGATCCCTCGAGCTATATTTTGCACCCAATCAGTTAGTTGCTCGGGAGAACTGAACACCTGAAAATACATTACAACTTTTACAAAAAATTAAGCGAACCAAACCGTGACCACCCGTACTTAATATAACAAAAAAATTAATCGAACCAAACAAAAAAATATTTTTATTTGTTACAACTTTTTAAATTAACTTTTTCTTAAAACTTTTTTTAAAAAAAATACTTTTTTGTTACAACTTGTTTTTTCAACTTTTTTTTTTGTCTTTGAAATTAAATATATATATATTGTAAATATTTTTGCACGTAATATTGAAAGTAATATGTGTAATAGTGTAAAATTTAGTACCTCTTCCGTGTAAAATGGTGATGCATCCGCCATATTTCGAAACCAAAAATCTCCGCTTGTAGTGTTTGCGAAATATGTTTGTCGAAATATGTAGTACTTCAACACCGAAATCCCCTTCCTCTGCTTCACCTTCTTTCTCTCCGTGTTTTTTTTCTCTGATTCTGCACCACTTCTCCATCTTTTCCCATATATATATAATACATATACCTATATATATATATATATATATATATAGTACACGCATGCAAGAAAGAAAACAAATAAAAAAGAGATCACTACACAAAACCCCCTCTACCAACCTCACTTTCGGCGCCACTACACAAATAAAAAACAGGGGGAGGGTCTCATGCAATTATTATAGAGAGAGAGGGTTTGGGGTGTGGGGGGGTTCCATAGGGAGGGGTTCGTAGGGGGTAATTATTATAGAGAGAGGCGGTTTGGGGGGGGGGGGGGGGGGGTTCGGAGGGGGGTTCAAAGCGGGGTCTGGTTAACATAACCCAATACATATACCTATACATATATATAGTACACGCATGCAAGAAAGAAAACAAATAAAAAAGAGGCCACTACACAAAAACCCCTCCACCAACTTCACTTTCGGCGCCACTACACAAATAAAAAACAGAGGAGGGTCCCATACAATTATTATAGAGAGAGAGGGTTTTGCGGGGGGTCCGTAGGGAGGGGTTCATAGGGGGTAATTATTATAGAGAGGGAAAGTTTTATTTTGGGGGTGAGGGAGGGTTCGTCGGGGGGTCTGGTTAACATAACCCAAAAAAAATATAATGGGTGTAGTACTGCTGCTAAATACCTCCCCTCACTCCACCCCTGCTGCCCCCCGCTGGCAGCCCTTTTTCTTTTTTTTTTAGTTTTGTAGTTTTTTAGTTTTAATTTAATTTACTTAATTATAAATATACTAAATTTATGTAAAAAAATAGAAATGCAATATTTAAATAGACATATTATATTTGATGACCCAACTCAAAAAATATTTAATAAATTTATCTAAGACACAAACATATATTATATAAAAAAATAGAAAAATACAATTATGCTGATACCAAAAAAATGTGTAAAAAATGCATTATTTAAATAGATAAATAGTATACGTCATGTTTATTAAATACATTACGTAAGATAATACAAAAAACTAGAAAATTATAATTATGATAATACAAGAAAATATACAATCACGACGGAACCTAATGGCTCATAATTAGTTTTTTTCTTGTATTATCAAAATTAGGTTCCGGTGTTAATTTAGCTTATTGCAATGAACATGTATGCATACGCTTTTTATTCTTGCATTTTTTTTTAAATTGTGGTTTGTAAAAACTCTCTAAAGCTTTTAAAAAAAGCATTAGAAATTAACAATATTTCAATTGATGTGAATGACTCTAGCTTATGACATAATGCTCATATTAATACATGGAACTCAATTTATATATATATATATATATATATATATATATATAGAGAGAGAGAGAGAGAGAGAGAGAGATGCATTTTTTACACATTTTTTTGGTATCAGCATAATTGTATTTCTCTATTTTCTTATATAATATATGTTTTGTGTTATCTTAGATAAATTTGCATTTTTTTATTTTACATAAATTTAGTATATTTATAATTAAGTAAATTAAATTAAAAACTAAAAAAGAAAAAAAAGAAAAAAAAGAAAAAGGGCTGTCGGCGAAATGCTGGCAGCAGGGGGGAGGCAGCGGGGAGGTATTTAGCAGCAGTACTACACCCATGATATATTTTTTTTTTGTTCAGATACCTTCGGTGTGCTTTTCTGTGTGCTTTTATGTGCGTGTAGTATTATTGATGTTGTGATATAAATTTGAGGAAACACACCTACATGGCATTAGAGCATCCACTACTGTGAGTGTGGCTATAAGCACACCCCTGACATTTTTTTCTAATTGCAGCAATCAAATCCTAGCACACTACCGACAGTTTTCTTTTTCTTTTTCTTTTTTAATTCCAGCAAAAAAAGCAAAAAGCGTATAGCAACGCCCTCACGGTATAGAGACACGTTGTATTTTGTACCTTTGGCGCTCTTTTGTATTTATCTGGGTAAAAACACATTTTTCATTGGGGGATTTAAAAAAAAACTTTTACAAAAAAATAGCGGCTCCATCAGGCTGATTAAAAAAAAACTTTACTTTTCAACACGCGTTTTCACATTCTTTACAATAATAATTCAACAAACCTCATATTTATATAAGGGCCGGAATTCAAAATACTTTTATTTTAAATGAGTATGAAGAAAATACCCATTCTGAAGTTGTATGTTAAAACCCATTTCTTAAAATAGTCAACATGGGCCCACTTTTTTACACAGAATTCTGTTTAAAAACCTACTTTATCGATAATTTTTTTTTTGTCTTTTTGCTGTGTTATTTGACAGCTGAAAATAAAAAATAAATAAATCTTTTTGCTGTTTTATTTGACAGTTGAAAAAAAAATGGAATTTTGCTGTTTCATTTGACAGTTGAAAAAAATTAAATCTTTTTCTTTTTGACTGCAATTGGTGCAAATAAACAGGACGTCATCCCAACATTGGCATGACGCCATCACAACATTGGTATGCCGCACCGTAGGGAACCTTGGAAGCAATTTTCCTAATTTGTCAATGTTAAACACCTAATTTTCCTAAATGCGAAACATATTCCAAATGTGTAAATTAAAATTTAGTGCCAAAAAGTGGTTACTTATAACCAAAATCCCAAAAAGATTACAAGCAGACTATGAACCGAAACGTGTACGTATATTTGAGGCTGAAAAATAAAAACGGCAGCAGAAATGATAATAATATATCAATTGTTTCATATTGAATTTTAATTTTTCATTTTTTACCATTTCCGTCGTATTTTATGTTTTTCCATTTTTTTATCATTTTCGTCGTGGTTCATCTTCATTATTGTGCATGTGAAATTTTTTTACCATTAAAAGATTACCATAAAAAATGGACTGGAGAGAAATAAAATTACTATAGCAAGTAAATAAAAATAATTGGGCTGGACTAAAACATTAAATAAAATATATAGCGTCTGACAGACACGCTCGACAGCGGCTATAATATCACAAAAATAACTAATACTTTTAAAAATAATTAATACTATTAAAAAATAGTTTTTAAATAAAAAAATTTAAAAAGAGGGGTCAACGCCCCATCAAATCAAAGGTCAAAAGTGTGTTTTTGGCAATTGTGCACTACGGTCTATCCTTGATTATGGTGATTTTGGTGGGTTCCCAATGATTGGATAGACTTAGGTAGAAAATTTGATAATGGGGTTGATATAGACCTAGGTCTATCCAATGATTGGCAATGATTGAATAATTTATTTTAATTTTTCAAATTTATTTTATTAATTTTAATTTAGTTATAAATGAAAATAATTATAGATTAATACTTAATTACAACATTTTATTAATAATTTATAGATTAATTATTTAAAAATTAAAAGCACACTGCCCTTAAAGCCCACTACCCTATTAAACTCAAAACAAAATGCCCACCCACTACTCTACCAACGCGCCTTTCTTCTTTCCCACTCCTCATCCTCCATTTCTGCAACAGAAAAAAAAGGAAATCAACCTCCAGCCGCTGCATGTCCCCTTCTTTGGCAAAGAGAAAGTCGAAGAAACGACGCACCTCTCGACCCCTCTCGCTCGACTCCATCCTCTCGACCTTCCACTATGGGGATCGACCCGCCGAGGTCGAAGCGGAGAGTCGATCTCCTCGCTCGACTCCGGGATCGACCCTCGTAGTGGATGCTCTTAGTGCCTTTTAAATAACAAAATTTGTCAAAAGTTTAAAATTTTCTCATGATTTTCAGAAGTAGGTATTTTGGACTCTTTTACCCTTACCTTTTACCCTTATGTTTGGTATGCTTTGTACGAATTCGTACCAAACATACCACCGCCGCGTGATACGCTTTGTACGAATTCGTACCAAGCGTACCAAACGTACCACCGTCACCTTTAATTCCACCGCCGTCGTGGTACGCTTTGTACGAATTCGTACCAAACGTACCAAACATACCGCCGCCTACTTTCCATTCTGCCATCGCCACCGCCGTCGTGGTACGCTTTGTACGAATTTGTACCAAGCGTACCACCGTCACCTTTAATTCCTCCACCGCCACCGCTACCGCCCTGGTACGCTTTTTAGGAATTCGTACCAAACGTACCATCGTCACCTTTAATTCCGCCGCCGCTGTGGTACGCTTTGTATGAATTCGTACCAAACATACCGCCGCCTACTTTCCAATCTGCCATCGCCGCCGCCGTGGTACGCTTTTTTACGAATTCGTACCAAACGTATCACCATCACCTTTCATTCTGCCGCCGTCGTCGCCACCACCGCCTGCTTTCCATTCTGCCACCGCCGTCGTGGTACGCTTTGTACAAATTCTTACAAAGCGTACCAATGTACCACCGCTCACTTTTACTTATATCTTTTGGAATGTCCTCTTTCCATAAATAAACATATTTAACCTTAAAAAATAATGAAGCCTACTATATTATAATTATTTTATCATAGTGGCGGACGAAATATCATTTATATTGTATTTTTACTTTTATATGTTTTATATATTGTACTCTCTCGGTATGCGAAAAAGAGTCTTATTTGAGACTTGGCATGAGGATTAAGAAAACTGATAAAATTGTTGTGGGTGGGATAAAAGTAGGATATTTTTATTTCTAAGTAAAACAAAAATACAAAGTGTTCCCGCGCAATACTAGTCAGTGGTCTTCGGTCAAGGTGACTTCTCATAGGGGTAAACTTGGGTTCTACTCACAAAAGCACTTCAGATTATTTTCCTTTAATCTATTGTTCCACTTAGACGGTCGACGAGAGACCATCATTATTCCACTCGTTATTCGGTCGATGAGTACGTTTTACTCACTGACGAGGGAGAGCTCGAATATTTTGAGGAGGCTATGGAGGATGAGAACAAGAAGGAGTGAATGGATGCCATGCAAGACGAGATGAGTTCGTTGCATGAGAACAATACATACGAGTTGATGAAGTTGCCGAAGGGCAAGAGAGTTTTGAGAAATAAATGGGTGTATAAGGTGAAGTCGGATGAGCATAATTCACTGCCCCGATACAAAGCTAGACTCGTAGTAAATGGCTTTAGCCAAAATAAAGGCATTTATTTTGACGAGATTTTTTCTCCAGTTGTGAAAATAGGATTGATTCGATTGGTCCTTGGTATAGCGGCTAGTCTTGACCTTGAGCAAATGGATGTCAAGACAGCATTTTTTTCATGGAGACCTCGATAAAGAGATATATATGAAGCAACATGAAGGGCTTCAGGTTTAGAGAAAAGAGAATTATGTTTGTAGACTCCAAAAGAGTCTATACGGTTTGAACCAAGCACCACGACAATGGTATAAAAAGTTCAAATCGGTTATGGGGAGCAAGGCTATCGGAAGACGACCCTGGACCATTGCGTGTTTTTAAAGAAATTTAGAGGTGATAATTTCATCATCCTATTACTTTATGTGGATGACATGTTGATCGTTGGCAATAATGCCTAAAGGATTGCCAATTTGAGGAGAGAGAGTGGAACAAGTCTTTTGCCATGAAAGACTTGATGCCTGCTAAGCAGATTCTAGGGATAAGAATCACTCGGGAAAGGGCGGTCAGGAAATTGCACATGTCACAGGAGCAATACATTGAGAAGGTGCTTAGACGGTTTAACATGGATAAAGCTTATGCCTATGCGGTCGGGAGTTTGATGTATGTCATGGTATATACGAGGCCCGACATTGCTCATGTCGTGGGAGTGGTGAGCCATTTTCTATCAAATTCAGGAAAGAAGCATTGGGAAGCCGTAAAGTGGATATTTAGATATTTACGGGGTACTTCCAAATTGGGGATCACATTTGGAAATGGGAAAGTTATGCTAGTTGTGTATACCGATTTGATATGGCAGGAAACGAGGATAATAGAAAATCCACTTCTGGATATTTGATGACCTTCGCAGGGGAGCCGTGTCATGGCAATCGATATTGTAAAAGTGTGTTGCCTTGTCAACAATGGAGGCCGGGTATATTGCGGCGGTGAAAGCATGTAAAGAGCTCTTATGGTTGAAAATGTTTTTACAAGAACTGGGCTTCCGACAACGACGTTACGTGGTTCTTTGTGATAGTCAAAATGCGATTCATTTGGTGAAGAATGCGACCTTTCACAAACGAACAAAACATATTGATGTTAGATATCATTGGATTCGAGATGCATTGGAGGATGGTTTGTTTGAACTTCATAAAGTTCACACCGATGATAATGGTTCTGATATGTTAACTAAGGCGTTGGGTAAAGATAAGGTTAAGGTATGTTGCTCGATCGCCGGGATGGCGAACTCTTCCTATATTCCAGAAAGGGGGAGATTTGTAGGAGTTATTTACGAAATGTAGGCCCGGAACAGGCTGCGCCACGGCACAGGAGGGAGTGTGTCGCGGCACAGTACTTTTGTTACAAAAGGTCGGATGTTACTTGACTCTGCGCCGCGGCACACGTCCTCTATGCCGCGGCACGAACTGAAAGTTCTTCAACAATTTTTCTGAGTGTGCCGCGGCACACATTATCTGTGCCGCGGCACACAAAGTCAACAGGCCTGGGGGTGTTCTTTTTAGCAGCGGGTTTGCTGCATTTTTTAGATTTGGGAAAACAACTTCACACCTTTGAGAGCACATATACGAGAGAGAGCAAGAGAGGGAAGAGAAAGAGAGATTACACTTCTTCGATTTCCCGGAGTTGTATCGATCGGATCGTCGTGATATTTTGACAATAGTTTGGTAGCAATTGGGCAGATCTTTTCACCAGAGTAGATCGAGTTTTGGTGTCCGGATGTTCGGGTATTTTGTAAGCTTCTTGTGTAAGCTATTTTTAGTATTTTTTTTCTTTCTCGGTCTTGTTGTTGTGTATTCCAAATACTTAAAGATTGTTTATTACCAAGGATTTGAAGATTGTTGTATACCTCTAGTTGTAGTAGGGAAGAATCGTGTATTGTGAATTGGTGATAGTTGAAGTTTAAGTGGCCGGAGGTCCCGTGGTTTTTACTCTTGATTTGAGAGGTTTTCCACACTAAATATTGTGTCTCGTTGTTTATTGTTGTTGATATCATTTGTATTGTTTGTCGAGTTGTATTTGATTTACTCTACTTGTTGGCAACCTCAAAGTTATAATTGAGATTGGGAAAATTGTCAAACGAGGGTATTCCGTGTTGGGAAAAAATACCGACAAACGTCACGTCACAACGAATAAAGCGGAACCTCATTTGACAAATTCCCACTCTTCAATCGTAACTTTGTGGTTACCGACGAGTAGAGCAATAATTACAACTCAATAAAATAATACAAATGATATCCGAAAAAACAATAAACACGAGACACAATATTTAGCGTGGAAAACCCCTCAAGACGAGAGTAAAAACCACGGGACCGAAGCCGCTTAAATACACTATCACTAATACACACAAATACACAATCGTCCCTAATACAAACTAAGGGTATACACCAATCGTCAAATACTTGGTAATAAATGTTCTTCAAGTATTTGGAATCAACAACAACAACAAGATCGAGAAAAGAAACAACCGTTAATAGCTTACACAAAGAGCTAACGAAATACCCGTACTTCCGGACTCAAAAACTCGATTTACACCGGTGAAAAGATTTGTCCAATAGCTACCAAGCTCTTGTCAAAAGATCACGACGATCCGACCGATAAATCTCCGGGAAAATGAAGAAATGTATTTCTCTCTCTTGTTTCTCTCTCTATATCTCTCTCTCTCTTGTTCTTAAAGTGTATGTGATATTATTTTGAAATCTCGCAGCAAACCTGATAAAAGGAACAACCTGTGCAAGGTTGACCCGTGTGCCGTGGCCCGGCCCAAGTGTGCCGCGGCACACAGCGCGAAAACGCGCCCAGGTATTCGGCAGGGTCTGCGGCCCAGCAGGAGGGTGCCGTTGCCCGTAGTACAGGCCACTTAAGCCATCTGAAGCAAACGACGGGGGCCGCGGCTCGGCAGGGACGTGCCGCGGCCCAGGGTGATCGGCAAGTCTCGGCAGGGGTCGCTCGGCAGGGCCCGACAGGGGTGTGCTTGGCAGGTGTTAGGCGTATTTTTATATGCTTATTTATCATTATTTTGTATTATTTTGGTGAGTAAATCTGCATAATTGAGCTTTTAATGCCCTATTCTTTTATGTTTTGCAGGAAATCGGAGTCCAGAAGCTAAAACGATGAAAAACGGGCGAAAACGACGAATTTTGGCCTGGGGCCGCGGCACAAGGCAAGTAGGCCGCGGCACACGAAGAGGACCAGCAGGCACCAGAGTAAACTGTACTCTGAGCCGCGGCACAGTTATGGTGAGCCGCGGCCCAGAAGACATACATAGTGCCCAGGTTTTAATCTGCGCCCCGTGAGCCGCGGCACAGATTAAGTGAGCCGCGGCACACGGGGCGGTTTTGGTGTACTCCGCGCGGGTTTGGGCCGTTTTGAAGCCAGTTCTCGACCTAATCACACGGACGCAATTTGGAGGCTGCTGGGATCTTTAAATAAGGGTTTAAGGCCATAATTAATGATCTTTGATCTTTTGATCTTGGATTAGCTTGTAGGAGGAATATCGCAAAAGAGAGGGATAAGCAGAAGACATCAAGGGCAAAGGGCGGAATCCAGAAGAATGGAGGAATCCGAGCTCTTCATCTGCGTTTGATTTTCATGCTTTCATTTATTAATTCTGTATTTTTATCTTTTAGCATGTCAGGCTAAAACCCTGATCTAGGATTTTGATGAAACCTAAGTTTTGACGGATTTGCTTTAGATTATCTATATAATTCCTTTTTCTATTGAGTTTTCCCAATCGATTTTAATGCTTTCAATTGTCTGGCCAATAATTGGATTGTTTTAATTACGCAACTCGAATCGGGAGAGGAGAGTTGGTGAGGAACTATTGGTGAGAACCGTTTTATCCTGTGAGATAGGAATATACTCATAGGAACTACGTGGCCTTTTGGAGATTTTATGCTTTTTGTCTATTGACGAATTAATTCACCTAGGGATAGAGTGCGTTATTCGCCTTTAGAAAAATCTATTGACCTCGGGAGAGGCGGTAGAGTATATTTGCAATCTTCGCCTTCAATAAATTGGGGAAATCATTAACTTCAGATAATCGAGAGAAAATTCGGATAAACCGAGGTGGATTCAGAATCCTAGACTTATTCATCAATTGATTTTCTTTCTTCAAGCGATCGTTTTTACTGTTAGTTCTTTTATTGGTTTTATTTAGTTATTAATTGCAACCCAAAATTTCGACTGTTCAAATAAAATTGGAATACATAAAAATCGGTACTTAGTAATTCAGTCCTCGTGGGAACGATACTCACTCATCACTTTATTACTTGTCAACGATAACGTGCACTTGCGTTAACGAAATATCGCAACAAGTTTTTGGCGCCGTTGCCGGGGACTGAAATTTTTACTAATATCGATTTCAGTATTTCTAGTCTTAGTTTGAACATTTTGTTTTATTTATTTTCGTGTATTTTATTTTATTTTGTTTGTTTTTCCTTTCAGGATCTTTCGGGTAGTGCATGAGAAAATTCGGTAACAAAGGCCTACTACCTATGAATACCGAACTCGAGCGCACTCTTCGGAGAAGTAAGAAGAATAAGGAGAAACGAGAGCTACAGACAACAGTGACCATGGCCGAAAATATCGAAATTCACAGAGGAGATAACCATGTGCAGCAAGCTCAACCGGCATTAGCACTTCGAGATTATGCTATGCCGCAGATTAATGCAAACTTTTCGGGGATTCGGCGTCCCACTATCTAGGCGAACAATTTTGAAATCAAGCCTGCAATTATTCAGATGGTGCAAGCGAGCCAGTTCTGTGGATTGCCGAATGATGACCCCAACGCACACATTGCGTCGTTTCTCGAGATTTGTGACACGTTCAAGAACAATGGTGTCACCGATGATGCCATCCGTCTAAAGCTTTTCCCTTTCTCTTTGAGGGACAAAGCGAAATTTTGGTTGAACTCTTTACCGCCGGGCTCGATCACGACATGGGAAGAATTAGCGCAAGCCTTCCTTGCTAAATTCTTCCCACCTTCGAAGACGGCGAGGTTACGAAACGAAATTATCACTTTTGGTCAATACGATATGGAGTCGCTTCACGAGGCGTGGGAGCGATACAAAGATTTGTTACGGAGATGCCCACATCACGGCCTTCCGGACTGGCTACAGATTCAGACGTTCTATAATGGATTGAGTGCCTCTACACGCACTCTCGTGGATGCAGCCGCCGGGGGAGCTTTAATGGGAAAGACGATGGCTGAAGCACACTCTTTGTTGGAAGCTATGGCCGCAAATGCATATCAATGGCCATCCGAAAGAGTAAATCCGAAGCGAGTTATGGAAATTTTAAATAATGATCCGATCTCTACATTGTCAGCTCAAGTCGCCGCACTAACACAACAGCTTCAAGCATTTTCGCATGCTCCTTCCCCCGTTACCATTGAATCTTGCAATTGGTGTAATGGATCTAACCCCAGCGCGGAGTGCCAAGTCGGAAACCCTTTCGAGCAGCCCCCAATTGAACAAGCTCAGTTCGTAGGAAACAGAAACCGGCAAAATAATCCGTACTCCAACACGTATAATCCGGGATGGCGTAATCATCCTAATTTCTCATGGAGAAACGGACAGAACTCGAACCAGCCTCCGTTCGCTCAAAACCAACAGCAGCCTGCTCCCGCTCCAAAGGTTTCTCTAGAGGAAGCTATTGCAAAAATTGGCAGCGAATACGAGTCAGTTCATGACCCGTACGGAAGCAACATTGTAAAATCATTCCGCTTCCATTCGCAACTTGGAAGTCCAACTGGGCCAGATAGCAAGTGTGTTGACAGCCCGCCCGGAGGGTGAATTGCCAAGTACGACCGAGACTAATCCTAGAGAAAGTATAAATGCCATCAGTTTGAGAAACGGGAAAGAGGTGTGTGACCAACCCGAGAGGAGCGAAAATATAAGTGAGAAGGAGGAGAAGAAAAATTCAGCTAATGAAGAATCACAAGATTGGAGACCCTCGATACTGTTTCCGGATAATCCCAAAGCATATGTGCCACCCGTCCTGTTTCCGCAGCGACTACAACAGAAAAAGGTGGACAAACAGTTCTCCAAGTTTCTCGACGTTTTCAAGAAGCTTGATATAAATATTCCATTTGCTGATGCGTTGGAACAAATACCGAGTTATGTCAAATTCATGAAGGAGATCTTGTCAAAGAAAAGAAAGCTCGAGGAGTTTGAGACAGTCGCATTGACGGAGGAGTGCAGCGCGATCCTTCAGAAAAAGCTTCCACCAAAATTAAAGGATCCAGGAAGCTTCAACATACCGTGCACCATAGGGAACCTCTCTTTCGATAAGGCGTTGTGCGATCTCGATGCTAGTATTAACCTCATGCCTCTGTCTATTTTCAAAAAGCTAGGAATTGGAGAAGCGAAGCTGACGACGGTCTCCTTGCAATTAGCGGATCGATCTATTAAGTATCCTAGGGGAGTAATCGAGGACGTGTTAGTAAAGGTTGATAAGTTCATATTTCCAGCTGATTTTATTGTGCTCGACATGGAGGAGGATCAAGATATCCCAATTATCTTGGGAAGACCATTTTTGGCAACCGGCCGAACTTTAATCGACGCGGAAAAAGGGGAACTAACTTTAAGGGTTCAAGACGAGCATGTCACGTTCCAAGTGTTTAAATCTTTTCCATGTCCAAGTGGTGTTGAGGAGAACTCTCCAATTGAAAGCGTAGATGCCGTTGCGAAAGAAAGACACCGGAAAAATCGTCGGTCGAAAAACTCAGAATCAGTTTCAGATGGTCCAATTGCTAAGAATAATAAAGAGCAAGTCGCGTGTATTATGCAGTCAAATATGTCGCCATCCGTTCAGCCACAATCGGAACAGTCTCATTCTATCCTAAGTTCTTTCGTGAAGGAGAAAAATAAGCCAGAATTCAAACGGAGGCCAAATCATGAGAAAAATGGGTGTTTCGGAAAGTGTTTTTTTTTGTCAAAACCTTTTCGCAAACAACATTGGGAGTCCGAACCAAAAATCGGATCGTTAATGACCAATGATCAAAATTTTAAAACACACATTAACGGTTCGATGGACGGGGCGGAGTTCAAATGGAGTTTGCGAAAAGCGAACTGATTTTTTTCAGTAGGTCCGGCTGAAGACTATAAACTTAGCGCTTCTCGGGAGGCAACCCGAGTTTTTAGTAGTAGATTTTAGTGTTTCAGTTTTTTCTTGCATTTTTGAACATTTATTTTTCATCATTTTTGCTTTGATTTGCTTATCCCTCTCGTTCTTGACGTGTTCTTCTGAAAATTCTGTGCAGAAAAAGTCTGAGGGGAAAAATTTAAGGCTGAGCCGCGGCACAAGGCTTGTGAGCCGCGGCACACACAAATCGAACCAGAAGGCTAAACTTGTTGTACTCTGTGCCACGGCACAACCTTACTGAGCTGCGGCACACTTGAAGGCTGAGCCGCGGCACGTTACTTCTGAGCCGCGGCACACAAGATGCACCAGATATGCCCAGGACGCTGTACTCTGTGCCGCGGCACAGACCAAGTGAGCCGCGGCACAGCAACACTCTGAGCCGCGGTACCCGAATTCTGAGCCGCGGCACACGTCCACATAACATCCACACCCAGGCTCGCTATACTCTGAGCCGCGGCACACTTAAGCTGTGCCGCGGCATACCGTGTGGAATTTGAACAGCCAGGTAGCTTTATAACCCGCATTTGGCCGGCCACCCCAGGTACAATCTTTCCCCTTTCCCTTGCGCACGATCGGCCGACCTCACCTCCCATTTTCTTCTTCTTGCATTTTTCTTGCACTCTTCACAATCCAAGCAAGGTATGTCTAAATTTCTAATCTCAAATTGTTCTATGAATTGAAAGGTGAAGTTGTGTTATGCATTTGATGATTGATTGTGTTTATTTTTTCTTTCTTTCAAAAGTTCTATCAAGTGAGTTGAGAACATGATGATTTTGATTTAATTTTGATGATTCTTTTTCGATTACGAATGAATTGATTACGTTTGGCATGATGATCGATGTGTGATTTTTGTTTGTGGGGTTTGAATCGAGCTATTATCTTGTTTGTTCTTCAATTAAACTCATGCCTTTAAAGTGCTTGATGAAATGCCTGAATGAAAAATTTTCTTTGTCAAGACAATGTTTTGAAACTAGGTGCAACATATTCGTTTATGGACTTACAGCAATCCCAACCACAACATCATTGTACACATTTAAAGCTCAATTTTATTTTTCTCTCACAGTTGTGCTAGCTCGTTAAATTCGTGATTTACGGATGGATATCCTTAGCCGAGTGATGATTATTCTCGTTATTGTTTGAGTAAGTAAACTCCGGTGTTTAATATTTTTTCAGGACTCGCTATGGCTAGGACTAAAAAGCTCAGCAAAAGGGCCAGGACTCAGTCATCCCCCACACGAGGGGAAACTTCTCACAGTCGAGCCGAGTCGTAGGCGCACCAGTTCTCTGACCCGGAGATCCACAAAATCCTCAACGAGAAGATTCGCTCTCGACCTCTGATCCCGGAGAGGGGATTCACTCCAGCCCCCTAGGACGGGGAGCTTCTGACCATGATAGATGAGATGGGGTGGGCCCGTTTCGCTGCACCCCCCGAGCCAGCGGTGATCTCGATAGTGCAGGAGTTCTATGCTAGCACGTTGTTGAAACACATTCGGGGCAGCTAGATACTCGGACTCAGGTCGTAGTCCGAGGTATTACGGTGGATTTTTCAGTAGCTGCTATTCGGAGGTTATTTGAGCTTCCGACGGTTGACGAGACGTCTTATACGCGAGTTATGGATAGCCTCACGAAGGAGGCTCTGCTCGAGACTCTTGCACAACCCGACTCCGACTGGGAGAGGCGCGCACCGGCTTCTTCCACTTACTACTTTAAGATCTCGCGCCTCAGTCGGTTCGGGCGAGCCTGGCTGTACTTCATATGCGCACGTATTGACCCTACCTCGCAGATCCGCACTGTTTTTCTCTCCTGAGCCCGTACATTATATGCTATCACCTCCGGGCTGCGATTTAATGTGGCTCCTCTCCTGGTCCGATCTATCTTCCAGTGTATTCAGGGAGGGGATAAGATGGGGTTGAAACACCCCTCTCTTATCTGTGCTCTGTGCCGGCAGTCGGGGATGACATGGTCGGACGACGAGCCGATGTTATCCCCCCAGGGCCCGATCGACCATCGCATCATCTCTCACTTCGATCAGTGGGGAGGAGCGCCAGCACATGCTCGGGGGCGAGGATTTTTACTTGACGAGGCACACGAGCAGTCCCCCGAGCCTCTTCTTTTGACGCACGAGGTAGATGCCAGCCCGCCGCCCGACAGAGAGAGAGTGCAGGCGATGTTCGACGAGTTGAGAGAGGAGATGGGGAGAGGCAGAGAGGAGATGAGGAGAGAGAGGGAGAGTATGCTGGCTGCCATGAGAGAGGAGAGGCGAACGGAGAGAGAGAGCATCATTGCTGCCGTCAGGGATGAGATGCGAGAGCAGGCCCGCTGGGCCAACCGGCGTGAGGTGAGACGTTTGGCAGCGAGGGACGCCTACCACCAGGAGCACCTCGCCGCATGGACGGCCCACATTTTGCACCCGGACGGGCCATTTATTCCACCTGCTCGGCCAGCCACACCACCCTCCTCGCCGGACGACGCCGGCGTCAGCTCGTGAGCTGTTTGTAGGGGAGTACTTGACCTTCTTATTTTATTGCATAGTAATTTTGTCCATTGAGGTCAATGTACGTCCTAAGTTTGGGGGGGTTTACTTTCTGTTGACATACTTATTGCTGTACTTATTCGTTGCACTTTTCATTATTTTTTCGTTAATTTTGTTGCTAGCCTTGCTTGTCTTGATTTTACTCTTATTTGTGAATTTCCCAATCGTGATTCTTTGTGTGCAAAACTGATGTTACGATATCTGTTTTCTCTCTGAAGAAACGGTTGAGTTCTAGTCGAGTTGTAGTCAGTAATATCTGTTTCTGCTAAGTCTTCATTTAGGTCCGAAATTTTTTCGTTTTTGTAGAAATCTTAGCAGATAAGAAAGGAGACATACGTGTTTTCAAATCGCCGTCTATACGATTTGTTACATTTTTCGATTAGCTAGTCGTCCAGTAACATAAGTCGTGTTGGCACTTAAGTTGAGTTTAGAGTCGGACAGTTTTCCCAGAAAGTCGAGATATTTTTGTTCTATGATGGGAAGTCTAGTAACCGGGGGTATTCGCGTGACCCGTTGTTTACTCTCGCGTAAAACGACGACCCTGATTAGAATAGTGATTTAGAAATTTCGCATGCGCCGATGATATGGAGCCTAGTAACCGGGGGTATTCGCGTGACCCGTTGTTTACTCTCGCGTAAAACAGTGACCTTGATTCGGACATGCGGGAATAGCTATTCGAGTTGTTTCTCCGCTGTGGAGGGGGACTTAGTAACTAGAAGCATCCATGTGCCCCATGAGTGTCTTTTACGTCAAACGGTTCCCCAACACATGAGAATGGAATTTCCACCCTAGGATTATCCCGATGAAACATCCCGAGATCCGAACCTAGTGGTCATCTCGAATCATCTTCTTGAGCATATATAAGGGAATACTGTCCGAGGGATATTTTTGATGAAACTCGTGAAACTTTTTGCCAGTAGACTGTGGAACTGGGCGAGTTAGCTTATTTATTTTAACCTTTCATATTGACGGTCGATTAAATTCACGCTTGTTAATCTTTGAGCTGGATTTTCTTCATGAACGAGTGATTAGGACTGAAATTGGTTACTTTGTGGAATCCGTGTTCTGGATGTAGCTCGCTATTACGATACTTGTATTATTCAGAGAGAATTTCAGGGTAGTATTGATTAGGTTGAGCACTATGAGTTGCACGATTATTCATGATATTCTTTTGTTGAAATTAATTCTTTTTGCTTGAGGACAAGCAAAGGCTTAAGTTTGGGGGTATTTGTTAGGCGTATTTTTATACGCTTATTTATCATTATTTTGTATTATTTTGGTGAGTAAATCTGCATAATTGAGCTTTTAATGCCCTTTTCTTTTATGTTTTGCAGGAAATCGGAGTCCGGAAGCTAAAACGATGAAAAACGGGCGAAAACGGCGAATTTTGGCCTGGGGCCGCGGCACAAGGCAAGTGGGCCGCGGCACACAAAGAGGACCAGCAGGCACCAGAGTAAATTGTACTCTGAGCCGCGGCACAGTTATGGTGAGCCGCGGCCCAGAAGACATACATAGCGCCCAGGTTTTAATCTGCGCCCCATGAGCTGCGGCACATATTAAGTGAGCCGCGGCACACGGGGCGGTTTTGGTGTACTCCGCGCGGGTTTGGGCCGTTTTGAAGCCAGTTCTCGACCTAATCATACGGACGCGATTTGGAGGCTGCTGGGAGCTATAAATAAGGGTTTAAGGCCATAATTAATGATCTTTGATCTTTTGATCTTAGATTAGCTTGGAGGAGGAATATCACAGAAGAGAGGGATAAGCAGAAGACATCAAGGGCAGAGGGCGGAAGCCAGAAGAACGGAGGAATCCGAGATCTTCATTTGCGTTTGATTTTCATGCTTTCATTTATTAATTCTGTATTTTTATCTTTTAGCATGTCAGGCTAAAACCCTGATCTAGGATTTTGATGAAACCTAAGTTTTGACGGATTTGCTTTAGATTATCTATATAATTCCTTTTTCTATTGAGTTTTCCCAATCGATTTTAATGCTTTCAATTGTCTGGCCAATAATTGGATTGTTTTAATTACGCAACTCGAATCGGGAGAGGAGAGTTGGTGAGGAACTATTGGTGAGAACCGTTTTATCCTGTGAGATAGGAATATACTCATAGGAACTACGTGGCCTTTTGGAGATTTTATGCTTTTTGCCTATTGACGAATTAATTCACCTAGGGATAGAGTGCGTTATTCGCCTTTAGAAAAATCTATTGACCTCGGGAGAGGCGGTAGAGTATATTAGCAATCTTCGCCTTCAATAAATTGGGGAAATCATTAACTTCAGATAATCGAGAGAAAATTCGGATAAACCGAGGTGGATTTAGAATCCTAGACTTATTCATCAATTGATTTTCTTTCTTCAAGCGATCGTTTTTACTGTTAGTTCTTTTATTGGTTTTATTTAGTTATTAATTGCAACCCAAAATTTCGACTGTTCAAATAAAATTGGAATACATAAAAATCGGTACTTAGTAATTCAGTCCTCGTGGGAACGATACTCACTCATCACTTTATTACGTGTCAACGATAACGTGCACTTGCATTAACGAAATATCGCAACAGCAGGGGACGCGGCCCAGAGTACAGTGGCTCGGCATTCTGAAGAAAATTCAGGGGGCCGCGGCCCGGCTGCTGTGTGCCGCGGCCCGGCTATGCAAAGTGAGAAAAAAAATCCTATATTTTGGAAATTACTCCTACAAATCTCCCCCTTTCCGGAATATAGGAAGAGTTCGCCATCCCGGCGATCGAACAACACACTTTCACCTTATCTCTACTTAACGCCTTCGTTAACATATCGGAACCATTATCGTCAATATGAACTTTATCAAGTTTAAATAAACCGTCCTCCAATGCATCTCGGATCCAATGGCACCTCACATCGATATGTTTCGTTCTCTTGTGAAAGGTCGCATTCTTAGCCAAATGAATCGCACTTTGACTATCACAAAGAACTACGTAACGTCGTTGTCGGAAGCCTAGCTCTCGTAAAAACATTTTCAACCATAAGAGCTCTTTGCTCGCTTCCACCGCCGCAATATACTCGGCCTCCGTTGTAGACAAGGCAACGCACTTTTGCAATCTTGATTGCCATGACACAGCTCCCCCTGCGAACGTCATGAAATAACTGGAAGTGGATTTTCGGTTGTCTTCATTACCGGCCATATCCGAATCGAAATATCCAACAAGCATTGCTTTCCCGTTTCCAAACGTAATCCCCAATTTGGAAGTACCCCGCAAATATCTAAATATCCATTTTACGGCTTCCCAATGCTTCTTTCCCGAATTCGATAGAAACCGGCTCACCACTCCCACGGCATGAGCAATGTCGGGCCTAGTACATATCATAGCGTACATCAAACTCCCGACCGCCGAGGCATATCAAATTTTATCCATATCCTCAATCTCCTCCTTCGTCTTAGGGCAATCTTGGCTCGTCAATTTAAAATTGTTAGTAAGAGGCGAACTAACAACTTTAGCTTTGTCCATGTTGAAGCATTTAAGCACCTTCTCGATATATTGCTCTTGCGACATGTGCAATTTCCAGGCTGCTCTATCCCGAGTGATTCTTATTCCAATAATTTGTTTAGCCTCCCCCAAGTCCTTCATGGCAAAGGACTTACTCAATTCTTTCTTCAAGTCGGCAATCCTCTCGGCATTCTTGCCAACGATCAACAGGTCGTCCACATAGAGCAATAAGATGATAAAGTCATCATCTCCGAATTTCTTGAAAAATACGCAATGGTCGAGAGTCGTCTTCCGGTAGCCTTGCTCCCCCATAACCGACTCAAACTTCTTGTACCACTGCCTTGGTGCTTGTTTCAACCCGTATAAACTCTTTCGAAGTTTACACACATAATCCTCTTTTCCTTCGACCTCAAATCCTTCCAGTTGCTTCATATAAATTTCTTTGTCAGGGTCTCCGTGAAGAAAAGCAGTCTTGACATCCATTTGCTCAACCTCAAGATCAAGGCTAGCCGCAATACCAAGGACCAATCGAATCGATCCTATCTTCACAACCGGAGAAAAAATCTCGTCAAAATCAATGCCCTTCTTTTGACTAAATCATTTCACCACGAGTCTAGCTTTGTATCGGGGCAACGAGGTATGCTCCTCCGACTTCACCCGATACACCCATTTGTTTCTCAAAGCCCTCTTGCCTTTCGGCAACTTCACCAACTCGTAAGTGTTATTATCATGCAAGGAACTCATCTCGTCTTGCATGGCATCCATCCATTCCTTCTTCTTTTCATCCTCTATGGCCTTCGCAAAATATTCGGGCTCTCCCTCATCGGTGAGTAAGACATACTCATCGGCCGAATAACGGGTGGAGGGATGGAGGTCCCTTGTTGACCGCCTATGTAGAACAAAAGATGGCATATTCGTCACAGGTAGCTCGGGATGAGCTCCATCGGTGTCATCTTGCCTCAATTCATCGTTCTCACCGTCATCATGTTGTTCATTATTTTGGACGTCATCTCCAACGGGTGTCTCAATATTTTGTGGAGGAACGGGGTCCAAATCAATAAGATCATAGTCGTGTTGCGGAGCCGACTCTCCATTCTTAACATCTTTCAATGTTTGATCTTCTACGAAAACAACGTCTCTCGACCGAACAAGCCTCTTTGTCACCGGGTCATATAATCTATACCCGAACTCATCAAGACCGTATCCAATAAAAATACACGGCTTTGTCTTGGAATCAAGCTTTGATCTCTCATCATTTGGAATGTGAACAAAAGCTTTACATCCGAAGACCCTCAAGTGGCGGTACGAAATTTCTTTACCGCTCCACACCATATCCGGCACATCAAATTCCAAAGGAACACAAGGCGTCAAATTAATAACATGAACCGCCGTGTTCAAAGCTTCTCCCCAAAACGACTTTGGCAATCCGGCATGTGAGAGCAAACAACGAGCTCTCTCGACCAAAGTCCGGTTCATTCTCTCCGCTAAGCCATTGAGTTGCGGAGTCTTTGGGGGCGTCTTTTGATGTCGGATCCCTTGCTCTCGGCAATATTCATCAAAGGGTCTGGTGTATTCTCCACCATTATCCGTCCGGATACACTTTATCTTCTTCCCAGTCTCTCTTGTTTGAAAGTGTCTAACACTTGATCTTTGGTCTTCAAGGTGTAAGCCCACACCTTCCTAGAATGATCGTCGATGAATGTGACAAAATATCGGCAACCACCGAGCGTCCTCGTCTTCATAGGACCACAAACATCGGGATGAACAAGATCAAGAGCATTTTCCTTCCGTGAAGGAGTATGACTCTTAAAAGTAACTCTCCTTTGCTTCCCGGCTAGACAATGAGAGCATCTTTTAAGGTGTACCTTGTGAACCCCGGTCAACGCCTCCTTTTTCGACAATAGCGCCATTCCTTTTTCACTCATATGACCGAGCCTCTTATGCCATAGCTCGGCCATGTCATTATTGTCGATTGTGTTCATAAAATTAGTCGTGACCTTCCGAAGTGTCACATACAATTTTCCTTCATTTTGTCCTCTCCCGACAATCAAGGAACCTCTAGTGAGTTTCCACAACCCCTTGCCAAAACCGCTATGATAACTGTCATCATCGAGTAAACCAACAGACATAACATTAAGCCTCATGTCTGTAACATGTTTTACATTCCGTAAAACAAGTTCCATTCCGGTGTCGAATCTCAAATGCACATCTCCCACTCCAACAATCTTGGATAACCCATTGTTACTCATCTTGACTATACCAAAATTGCCCGGAGTATAAGAGGAATGAAAATCTCTACGTGATGTAACATGACACGTAGCTCCACTATCGACCACCCAAATCGAATCATCTCTAGCAAGATTGACCATATCATAATCACAACAAACAAAGAACTCTTCGGTAGTAGTATTAACTTCGGCTTTATCATTACTACCGCTTTCCTTCTTTTGTGAATTTTCTCGGCCTTGGCGATTCTCCTTCTTCAATTGTCGGCAAAATTTCTTAGTATGACCTTTCTTACCACAGTGGTAACATTCGATGTTGGCATACTTCCCCCGAGAACTACTCATTTGTGGCCCTCTATTACTCGGACCTCTACTTTGACCTCTCTCCCGTCTTTCGGTAACTAGAACATCCGACTGTGATGAAGATCCTTGTGCTTTTCTTCGGAACTCCTCATTCAACATGTTCCCTTTTGCTAATTCCATCGAAATGACTCCATCAGGGGTGGAGTTAGACAACGACGTTCGAAACGTCTCCCAAGAATCCGGCAATGTGCCTAACAACCACAAAGCTTGCACCTCCTCTTCGAATTAAATTCCCATTCTGGCAGGTTGATTAATTATGCCTTGGAATGTATTTAAATGATCCGATAGAGGAGTCCCGTCTCGAAACTTCAAATTCATCATTTGTTTAATGAGGAATAACTTATTATTCCCCATCTTCCGAGCATACAATTGCTCGAGCTTGTGTCATAACTCTCGAGCATCCTTTTCTCCACTAATATGGTTCAAAACGTTGTCATCCACCCATTGTCGAATATATCCGCAAACTTGGCGATGCAAAATAGTCCACTCCGCGTCGGACTTCCCTTCCGGTTTATCTTTGCTAAAAACAGGCATATAATAATCCTTCACGTCTAGAAGGTCTTCCATCTTCCCCTTCCATACGTGTTAGTTTGAACCGTTCAAGTTAACCATTCTACTCGTGTTGGCTTCCATCTTACGATTGAGATACTAAACACCATGAAACAACAAATCATGTGGCTCTGATACCACTTTGTTGGGAAAAATACCGACAAACGTCACATCACAATGAATAAAACGGAACCTCGTTTGACAAATTCCCACTCTTCAATCGTAACTTTGTGGTTACCGATGAGTAGAGCAATAATTACAACTCGATAAAATAATACAAATGATATCCGAAAAAAACAATAAACACGAGACACAAATTTTTGCGTGGAAAACCCCTCAAGACGAGAGTAAAAACCACGGGACCGAAGCCGCTTAAATACACTATCACCAATACACACAAATACACAATCGTCCCAAATACAAACTAGGGGTATACACCAATCGTCAAATACTTGGTAATAAATGTTCTTCAAGTATTTGGAATCAACAACAACAAGATCGAGAAAAGAAACAACCGTTAATAGCTTACACAAAGAGCTAACGAAATACCCGTACTTCCGGACTCAAAAACTCGATCTACACCGGTGAAGATTTGTCCAATAGCTACCAAGCTCTTGTCAAAAGATCACGACGATCCGACCGATAAATCTACGGGAAAATGAAGAAATGTATTTCTCTCTCTTGTTTCTCTCTCTATATCTCTCTCTCTTGTTCTTAAAGTGTATGTGATATTATGTTGAAATCTCGCAGCAAACCTGGTAAAAGGAACAACCTGTGCAAGGTTGACCCGTGTGCCGCGGCCCGGCCCAAGTGTGCCGCGGCACTGATGAGTCGATTTTTGATCGTCTTATTCTGTTCTATCGAGTCGCACTTTCATTTGTTTTCGAGTGTTTTTGCCCTTTTTACGCGTGGTATGTTGTGTTTTTGTTTTGTAGGTATCCGGACGAAGATTGTGGTGAAATATGCGCTTTCATAGCTAATATTGGAGTTTATGACGATCAAGAGCTAGAACGGGGCCTAAAACGATAAAAGATTGAAGCAGTATCGGTCGAATCTTCTAAATTCCAGAATCTCCACTCCGAATTGAGATGTATTCTCCTTTGATATAAATTCCTCGTGAAATTAGCTTCGAAACGGTATATCATATGCTAAAATCCGAGGTGAATTGATACAAGAACGAAGGATCAAGCCGGAGAAGACCAAAAACCGGACTTATTTGCACGGGCAACTCGACTTGGCCGCAACGGACGCTTCGGCTGCAACAGTAACTCGGCGTGCCATGGGACACGGCCGGGTCTCATTCCAGCAAAAATCTCATTTTCCGGAAGGGAACGACTCGACCGTGCCTTTTGGGACACGACCGAGTCACTATCGGCCATTTTGTGTTTCCCGCATAGTGCAACACGACCGTGTCATGGGACACGACCGAGCCCCTTGACAGACCACATTTTCGTTATTCAGCGTAGTGCGACACGGCCGTGTCCCAGGACACGGGCCGTGCCACTTTTCGGTTTATGTCACTTTCCTTGACATTTTTGCATACCTTTAAGCCTTTGTCTTGATTTTTTGGCTATAAAATAAAGTGTAGTGACCCCTTGAGAGGTGGACTTATCTTGAGGAAGATATTTTTGTGTGGAAAACACAAGATTAGGGAGGAAAAACACCAAAAGAGTGGAAAGAGAGAGATTTTCATCATTTTCCTTGTATGTTCTTGGAGTGAGAAAAATACTTTTGTGAGATATAATAATTCCTTGTATAATTTTGTTGTGAGTTCTTGTAAGAAGATCATCAAACCTTCATCGGGAATTCGATTTCGGCATTTACAAGGGAAGTTTTTACCATGTTTTGTTCTTCAATTTCCATTATTGTTGTTGAATTAATCATGTGTGGCTAAACACTTAATATGGGTTTTTAGATATAGCCACACACATGTTTTTGATTGTTAGTTCCTTTTGATTTTCCGGGTAAAAGTTTGGGATTGTTCCTCTTGTTCGTTCTTCATTTTAGAACTTTGAATTAGATCATCAAACCTTTTTCATTGTTGTTATTATTATTCAAATAGAGGGTTTTTATCGGTGTTCGCCATCAAACGACCCGATAGAAACGATTGTGAATGTTCTCGAGCTTTTTCGCGCGATCTTTTAACGATTTACCTCATCAAAAGTAGTCGGTTAATTGATTGTTAGCTAGGGTTTTGTCCCCATCAAAAGAGTAATCCTTAATTTTCGTTGAGAACAATCGTGATTTTTAGAATTACCGCCATCAAACGGATTTCTTTTAATCGTGAGCAATCGATAATTCCTAACCTTATTTATTTAAGTATCGGAACTAATAATTGATTACGTGTGTGTCGGTTACTCTAAATTCCCATATTAATCTCATTATTGTTATCTCTCATTTATCCGACTATCAAATTGGTGTTGTTATCACTTAGTTCAATTTAATTTTGTGCATTAGTAATTGTAATCATAATCAACCAATGATGTATTTTAATTTAATTTACTTTTGTTCATTCGACTATTTGCCGAATATTATCGAATTTTGAACCGTTTCCAATTCCTCGAGAGATCGACCTCGGAGTTACTTGCCGCTTACTACAAGAGCGATTCGTACACTTGCGAGTATTTAATTTGAATCCATCAGGCACACAGCGCGAAAACGCGCCAAGGTATTCGGCAGGGGCCGCGGCCCAGCAGGAGGGTGCCGCGGCCCAGGGTGATCGGCAGGTCTCGGCAGGGGTCGCTCGGCAGGGCCCGACAAGGGTGTGCTCGGCAGGGGCCGCGGCCCAGAGTACAGTGGCTCGGCATTCTGAAGAAAATTTCGGGGGCCACGGCCCGACTGTGCAAAGTGAGAAAAAAATCCTATATTTTGAAAATTATTCCTACATTCCGCATTTCCGTTGTGACGATATTGTGTGCTTTTCCCAACAAAGACATACCGCCACTCCTCAAGAGAGGTAATGCTTTTTGGTAGCTTATTAGTTCTTCAGTTACAAGTAGCTTTTGACTTTTCTCGAATGATGCTATCGTTCCCTTGCTTATGTGTTACGGATGGACATGACGATGTACCTCATCTGCCTTCTTATTACTCTAATCTTCCACAAAAGACATATAATCACTCCACAAGAGAGAATGTTTTTTGTTAGCTTAAAATGTAGTTAGCTATTACATCTCCTCGAGCAATCCGTATTTATTTTTTTATCTAATTTTTAAGTAGCTAACGACTTTTCATAAGTGTTCAAGCCCTATGTTCATTCGTAGTGGTCAAATAAGGTCTAATACGTGCTTCTTGTTTATTGAATTATAAGATTGTCACGTTGCAGGTCTGACTTTATAGTGACGATGGAAGTATGGTTGAGAAGGTTTGTGATGGTTCCGGTGAAGATCCAACCTGTAGCAGGCAAGCATCATATAAACTCCCATTATTTTCCGGATTTTGTATCAAATAGCATTTCCGAGTTGCCTCTGTCTAGATTATGGAAAAAGGAAAAGATGAGTCTGCAGCCGTACATTATATACAATCTTATATCTGTGAATTATACTCTCTTCTTGCATTTTTAGCTGCTAATACTTTAAGTAACCTCCTAAGTAGTTAGTTAGTTTATGTCACGATTTATTTGATAAACGCTGTTCTCATTGTTATCTGATTATTGTTGTCGACAAGAAAAAAGAAAAAGAAGGAGAAAGTAGAGAGATGAAGCAATGCAAATGATGGACATTCCTACGTAGTTACAAAACCAAACCAAACCAAATCAAACATACCCAGTATATCCCGCTCAGAGCAGGGTTTGGGGAGGATAAGATGTACGTAGACCATGCCCCTACTTATTACGGTAGGGAGGCATTTGTTTAGTGAAGACAGAACAGTGCGTGAGAATCTTGTGTGATGAATACAAAGGAAAACATATGATTCGAAAAGCTCGAGACCATACAGGCCATGGCTTGATCCACATGGGACTTACCTAAGCGGAATTTGGCTACTTCACTCAGATGAGCTGCTCTAACAAAAGAGAGGTTGGCTCTGCATACTCCTGTCAAAAATACACCACATGAAAACATAGGATAAAATATACAATAAAAGTAAAAATGCAATGCTCTAGGTCAAAGCTAACCGAGACAACCCAACCTGAGGCTCTCAACTACAGCAGCTCCCTACAAAAGAATCCACAACTCGATCAGGCGCTCCAAGCGCACTATCAATGATCGTAGTCTCGGAAAGGTTTAAGGCCTTCAAATCTAATCTCGATTGCTCCTCCCACGTCCTCCTCGATGCCTCTCCTCCTCTCCCGACAACCATTAAACTCTCGACCCTCCTCACCGGAGCAGATGCTGCCTCCTGCGGACGTGGCCAAACCATCTCAATCTCCCTTCCTAACTTTATTTGAAATGGCGCCACTTCAGTAGCGTTCGCGAAAACCCGTTCGCAATTCTATCTAACATTGTGCGACCACACGACCAACGTAACATTCTCATTTCAGCCACTTCCAACTTGCTCTCAAGCGACTTCTTCATCGCCCAACGTTCGGAGCCATACAATATTGCAGGTCGGATTACCGCTCTATAGAATTTACCCTTCAACTTTAGAGGGATTGCCGCTCTACGTAATTACAACTTAGTAGTAATACTATAATTTAAGACATTCCTACGTAGTTACTTCTTATATCGTTTTAGAAAGTATATTATTTTAAGATCATGATATACTAATTGAAAAACTAACTAGTTAAAAATTTAAAAAGGGGAACTCTATTTTTTTTTTTTGGAAAAACCAAAAAAAAAAAATAGAACTACATTATAAAGCAGTCCTTAAAATTGTGCAAAAAAACTAAAAATTAGAAATATGGTTCAACTTTTTAGATACTTGCTAATGGAAAAATCGAACAAGTGCCAAAGGTTGTGGAAAAAATGAAAGGGCATCAAAGGTTGTGTATTTTGGCGTCACTAACCCTAAGCTTAAAATGACGCAGTTTGAATTTTCGGCGGAGACACACTCCCGGCATCCACGTAGGACCGAATTTGGGGCTAAATCAAAATTATGAAAAATTCGAACAAGTGCCAAAAGTTGTAGATTTACAGAATTTTTGAAAAGATTGTGGAAAAAATGAAAGTCACATGAAAAGGTGTGAATTTTGGCGTCATTAACCCAAAAAAAAAAAGATTAATTTTCATTGATATAGAGTGGCTAAGCCTGAAAAATATTAGTAACTAACATACACGAGACCGGCGCGTGGGGTACGACGCGCTCCTAATTTTTTATTTTTTAATTTTTATATATTACATTTTATTTAATTTTTTAAATTTCCAAATTTCTTTTTTGTATCTTCTTTTATGTTTGTCTCTTCTTCTTTTGTTAAGATCGAGCCAGGGGAGCCGAAGGCCTCAGAGCGAGCCGAACGATTCAAATTATTGTCACTAGATTAAAATCGGAGCCGAAGAAAAAAAGGGAAAATAAATTTTTTTATCACATATTATTAAATTTCTTTTAGAAGTTTCAACTCAATTAAAAGTTTATTTATTGTAAGACTAACGTTACGCGTATTCTAGTTTTAGTCATTCTGTTAAGTATATTTGTTTTATTATTTTAAAATATTATATATATTATCATTATATTATATTATATTATTATATTGATTAATTATATTTTTAAATTGTATTTAATAGAAGAAAAGTTATTTTCCAACTTACATAATTTTGTTTCAATTTTTATACAAACTTCTCCGTATTAATTATAATTTTTAAAAACAAGTAATTTTTTTGAGATGTGGGCATTCACTCGCGAAAATTATAATTTTTTATGTTTTATGTTCTAAAAATAAAAAAAAATTAATAGTTAAATGTAAAAATTTGCCCCTCGCGGACATGTTCTAAGAAAAAACATTTTTAATGATTAAATTTAAAAAATTATAACCATTAAATTTAAAAATTGTAAATATTTTTAATTAATATAAGAAGGCTATATTGGTCTCCCTTTAAGTTAAAAACTGATAATATTATTATAATGAGACATATTTATAAATTGACCCATTAATTTGTGATATATTCTGCAAATTCCCTTTTTATTTAGTTTTTTGTTTTTTCTAAAATATATTAAAAAATAAAATTGCCCATGAAAGTATTATTTTCTATATTTTTTAACTAGCATAGTAGATCCACGCCAGCATGTCAGCATAGTAGATCCACGTCAACGTGTAAAAAAAATTCCCCTTAAAGTTTATTTTTTAAACGGGAAACTGAAAGAATTAACGGAAAGGTAACGGAATGACTAAAATGGTAAATATGTGTAACTTTAGTGCCTACAATAAATAAACTTTTAGTTGAGTGGTATATTTCTAAAAGAGTTAATAGTTGAGTGACAAAAAAACTCTATTTTCTCAAAAAAAAAATCTGGAAATAAAAAAAAATAAAAAATAAAAAAATGGTCAACGGGTTTCACCGGTCAAACCCTGTCTCATGCATGAGATGAGGAGACCAACTCAATTCCTAATTGGCATCACAATCATTCTCTATTCTAGATGGAATTTTGTAGAATTTTTATATTTATCTAAAATTAGTGTGTAACCCGTCGAAATTCGACGGGATATCACTTTATATTTTTATATTTATAAGTAAAAACTTCAAAGATAAGAAATTAGAATAAGACATGAAAATAAAAGTTGTCTAATGACTTGGTTTTTATAAATTATGACCAATTTTGAGAAAAATGATCAAAATGCACTTAATAAGTACTCCCTCCGTCCCGTTATTATTGTCCGATTACTTTTGGGCACGGGTATTAAGAGTAAAACAATTTAGGGTAGAAGATATGTTTAGTGGAGTTGTTAAAGTAAAATAAAATGGGTAGAGAGAGAGTGAATAGAATAGTGAAATAAAGTGGGTAGAAATAGTGAAATAAGATATGTGTGATTACTTTTATTGCTGCATATTTTCGTAAGTTTTAATTCATAGTTCTTAGTTTCATTATGTTCTTCTTTATATCTTTTGTTTTCGTTTAATTTATACCTGGTCTGGGCAACAGCAAGTTAAGTATGAACTCGTAAAACTCGATCGAGAGGTCTAAGTTGAGCTAAGTAGTTGCATGCTGATGTTCCCGATAAGTTAATGTTCTTATTTTAATATGGTTTAATCTGTTTTAGTAGTTAACAGGCCGTTAATCATGTTGATAGCCCATCCACCTTGGCATCCACGTAAGTATTCTAGGCAGCCGAACCACCCGAGCAGAGCCCGGAGTCGGATTGGCGCTATGAACCCGATTTTCTCCCGGGCTCGTTAAAACCGGACCGGACAGAGACGTCAGAGCCGACCCGGGATCCGATCCAGGAGGGCCGAGCAGACCGAAGAAAAACGCTCCGGTTCAAGATTACAACAAGGCCGACCAGAACGGTGGGAGACCCGAGGACCGACCCCAGTGGATAAGCATCGCTAGAAACATGCGGACAGGTAAACATGACAATTAAGGCGTGCTGTCATATCTCTTCCCAAAGCAAACCTGAGAAGCCGATACGCGTCCAAGAAATATTTACACTTTGACAAGTGTTTTGGGGCATATTCCCCAGAATCCTCCAGCTGTCATCTCTTGACTGGCTAAAATTGCCTATATATAAGAGGAATGTACCATAGAAGAGGACTTTGGAAATTTCGTGAGAAAAACAGATAGAGAGATAGAAAGATAGAGAAAAAGAGAGAAAAAGAGAAAAGATAAGACTTGTAGTTAGCAAGCACAAACAATATAGACCGGCCCAATATATTCAGCCCGGCTCTATTCCATATCAAGGTCATTAATAAAATGTAGTGATCCCATCATTTTCATCTCGTTTATTATTTTCTACGTGGCTTCGATCCATTCGTCCAAATCAGCACACGTGACGTTGACCAAATCAGATGTCAACAGATTGGCGCTAGAAGGAGGGCCGAACCTCCGACCTTGTGGTTAACAGCCACAAGGTCTCACCGGGATCCTGAACGAATCGTTCAAGCTGTAGCTACTTCAAGTCCTAAACATTATCAACCCGCCACAAAGAAGGGAAACCCGTTCAAGGTGACAGAGATTTGCACACCCTGCGTTCATCCGGGAATGACCACCCTCACCAATAAGTGGTGATATGAAAGCACATGAACCATTGTAATTGTGAGTTGAAAGCACAGGAACCATTGTAATGGTGAGTTCCTGCTTGACTTGACTGACCTTTTGAAGGTCATAACTCAGAGAATATCAAGCGTAGTTCAAGGCTCTAGAAGGTTTCTAAAGAACCCCCGTATATCCTTCAAATTAAAGTTACAATCAACATACACCGCAACCGCCAATGACTCCACAATATCTACAAGAGCTTTCGGAAGTCCCACCAGATCCCCATAAAGATCCTGGTAATCCAGAAAAAGTAGTCTGTTAGGGTGCAGGCAAGAAAACTGAGGCCGCTATTAGGCAAAGATTAGGCCGAGATCAGAGGGAGTCATCGGAACCTAACGGGTTTTTCGCGTAAGCGCCCGAACAACGGCCATTAGGATGCCGACGGTGAAACTTGAAATTCGAAGTGATGAAAAAATAGCAGAAAGTGGAACATGTTAGTAAAACTGAAATAAGCAAAGGCATACTCTTTATATGGAGATGCGAAAGGTAGAGAATTATCCACCTTTCGTCGATTATTCAGAAGCTAAGGAAAAAGGGGCCCGACCGACAAAATTACCAAGGAGGTCTTAGTAGAAGCACCAATCCTGCAACTACCGGCCCGAGGAGAACCCCACTGCAATCTGCACCGCCTTCGCTTGATCGAAAAATGCGGTTCGACATCCGGTCTATCTGATGCCGAGCTCAGATATGCCCCGGTGGAGATGCTGGCTTATACGCTCATACTAGCCCCCTGAAAGTAAAGACCTGCCCTCTAGAACCTTAGATTTCATTGCGGAGTTTTCACCACCAAGAGAATAACCGATCGGAGCGGTCGCTCCATATGGACGGATCCCCAACTGCCGGCCTGACAGGCGCAGGAATAGTCCTCGCCAGCCCCGACCAACGTTTGTTCTGCTCGGCCATTCGCTTAGGTCTCCTAGCCACCGACTATGAAGAGGAATATGAAGCCCTCTGGGTCGGTCTGGAAGTGGCGATCTCCCTCGGTCTTGCTCACCTCGCTATCTTTGAGCGATTCTCAGTTAGGGGTAAATCAAATTAGGGGCGAATACGAAGCCAGGGAGCCCAGTTTAGTCAATTACCTCAGCCTGGCTCGGACCCGGTGGTGAGATTTTCGAGGAACTACGTAACACCTTCCTCGAACCAAGAACAACCAAACTGACTCCTTGGCAGCCGAACAATTCGAGCTGCAAGGACGGATACAGCTTCCAGTTCCATGCCCTCAGCGCAGCATTATACCCACAAAGACAAGATTACTTCAACCTTAGTCCACCCAGTTCACCATTGAAGGAACTGTATGCGGAGGTATCCAGTTCCATCGCTGAAAGGCTTATCCAAGTACGCCCTCAGAAAGGTGCCCAAGCGGACACGCGGCAGCCACTTCGGTGGCCCGGCACTGGCCTACAAATTGCTCCGACAAGGATATTACTGGCCGAGTCTTAAAAAGATGCCATTGAGCTGGAGCAAAGGTACACCCAATGCCAAACCTTCGCTTCTTAGATCCGAGTCTCGTATGAAACCCACTTCCGTTTATTGCCTTCCGCCATTCGTCAAGTGGATGATCGTCGGGGTCGGCCCCCCTTCTAAAAGACGAAGTTGAGGTACAATACGCCGTCGTCGCAGTTGATTATTTTGCAAAGCGGACGAAGGCCGAACCCCTAGCGCGGACAACCGGACAAAAAATAATCGATCTAATTTGGAAGTCGCTCAGGACCCCTCAGTCCGTTGTATCTGATAAAGCCATATATTGACGATAAAGAATTTCGGGCCTTCTGTGACGGCCTCCATATACGAAACAACTTATCCACATCACACAATCCACGATCCAACGGACAAGTCGAGGCGGTTAATGAAATTATAAAACAGCACCTCAAGACCCACCTCGAAAATCTCAAAGGTTCCCGGCCCGAAGAACTCCATGAAGCCTTGTGGGCTCACGGAGCAACGCATCGGCCCGCCACTCGAGGAATACCTTCTTATCCTTCGGTACTGAGGCAGTTATCCCGGAAGAAAATGGGGCACCCGCCTACCGGGTAACCCATTTCGAAGAACAAGAGCGATGTGATCCTCTAAGTCTGGACCTCGTCGCCGAAAACGGACCCAAGCAGAAATGCGGAACGCCATCTATAAAGAACTCCCAGGGTTCATCATCGAAGCTTCCAGGTCGGAGACCTCATTCTTAACGGGTATTGGGGCCAGATCCAGGACCTCCTAAATCCAAGTGGGAAGGACCGTACGAGAATCACGAAGTCCTTCAGAGCGGAGCCTACCAGTTAGAGTATCTGAATGGCCAAGGATTGATTCATCCGTGGAATTCCATGTATTTAAAAAGGTATTATTAATAAAATTCGACTTCACTTCATTTTTAATCTGGATACACTATAAGACCGAGTTCGCCTCGGCACCTCATAAGACCGGCCCATCCGGCACTGTAAGACCGAGTTCGCCTCGGCACCTCATAAGACCAGCCCATCCGGCACTATAAGACCGAGTTCGCCCTGGAACCTCATAAGACCAGCCCATCCGGCATTGTAAGACCGAGTTCGCCTCGGCACCTCATAAGACCGGCCCATCCGGCACTATAAGACCGAGTTCGCTTCGGCACCTCAAAAGACCGGCCCATCCGGCACTATAAGACCGAGTTCGCCTCGGCACCCCATAAGACCGGCCCATCCGGCACTATAAGACCGAGTTCGCCTCGGCACCCCATAAGATCAGCCCATTCGGCACTATAAGACCGAGTTCGCCTCGGCACCTCATAAGACCGGCCCATCCGGCATTATAAGACCGAGTTCGCCTCGGCACCGCATAAGACCGGCCCATCCGGCACTATAAGACCGAGTTCGCCTCGGCACCTCATAAGACCGGCCCATCCGGCACTATAAGACCGAGTTCGCCTCGGCACCTCATAAGACCGGCCCATCCGGCACTATAAGACCGAGTTCGCCTCGGCACCTCATAAGACCGGCCCATCCGGCACTATAAGACCGAGTTCGCCTCGGCACCTCATAAGACCGGCCCATCCGACACTATAAGACCGAGTTTGCCTCGGCACCTCATAAGACCGGCCTATCCGGCACTATAAGACCGAGTTCGCCTCGGCACCTCATAAGACCGGCCTATCTGGCACTATAAGACCGAGTTCGCCTCCGCACCTCATAAGACCGGCCCATCCGGCACTATAAGACCGAGTTCGCCTCGGCACCTCATAAGGCCGGCCCATCCGGCACAATCAAAACAGAGCTCGCCTCGGCATCTCATAAGACTGGCTCATCCGGCACAATCAACAAATGGTGAACAGAAAAGAAAGGCAACGACCAAACCGACTGGGCCCAAACATACAGAGAAAAGCAATAGACACTATAAAAAAGATTTTATTCATTTAAAGAGGCGTTTCAACATTGAAATAAAAAGGAAACTAAGGAAAACTGGCACGCAGGCCATACATGAAACAAAGTAAAAATCTACTCGGCCCCATCCTCCTGACCGGCCGCCTGGAAGGACTGTCCTTCACCTTCGCCGGGCGGAATCAACCCCGGATCTTCGATAAACTCTGCAGCCTTCGGCTCGTCAGCTCCGAGAGATTCAACCTTCAGGTCGGCCGCCTGAGACTCTATATAGGCCCTAACCTCCTCAACGGTCTTCCCTTCCTTCATGAGATCTAATATCTCATAGCAGGTGGAGACATAGTTAAGGTTAATCAGCTCCTCGAACTCGGGCGTCTTCTGAAAAGCAGCCGCCCCTTCGGCAAGGCCCTTGGCATAGCCCGAAGCCTCACAAGTATTGACCCGCTCGGTCAGATGCTCAAGTTGGGCCTTAGTGTTTTGCAAATAGGCCTCGTGCTCGGCCCTTATGTCCAAACACCGATTATGCGCGAGTTCGGCCGCCGTAGTCATCTCTTCGGCTTTTCCTTTCCAAATATCGGCCTCAAGGGCCCGACTTTCCAAAATCTCCATTTCACCCTTCATGGAGGTCATTTCCTCCTCCAGGGACTTGATCAGCGAAGGACAGAGATGGTGCTCCTCCTGCAAAGCCTTGAGATCGGCCTCCGCCTTCTTGTGCTTCTCGACCAGGGCCATCAGCTCATCAGTGGCCTTTATGTAAGTGCACAACGGACGGCCGACCAGAGCATTCCCGAATTGGATCTGCTCATCCGGACCCATGTCGTTGGTCACCATCTCCATCTTGGGCGTCAAGTCCCTGATAGGGACATGACTGGACTCAACCACCGCCGGGGGAACCCGGTTGAGCATCTCAGCGGTTGGGGTGGCTGCCCGGACGTAGTCAAGAAACCAGCGCGGTCGTCGCCCCTTCATCTGGGCACAAGGTTCCTCCCGGTCCTTATTAACCGGGAGATAGTGGCCATCCAAGTCAATTACGGGCTCCTCGCCGGTCGCATGGCCCGTCCGGACAGGGCTCGGGGCGGATGCAGCGACTTCAGGAACAGACGAGCCCCCCGCCTTGGTCGAACTATCCTCAGGCTCGGCCTCTACCCTCTTCCGCTTGCCAGCGCGCTAACTACGCTCGGCGGCCTCAGCAGCCAGCCTCGCCACTCGCTGTGCGGGCGTCTCTTTCCTTCCCGATGGAACCTTGGCCCTAGGGACTAGAGAAAGAAGATATTACAAAAAAAATAAAAAATAAAAAAAGGGCGGGGCTACCTGACGAAGACATGATATTCGGATCGGTGGATCGAAGCCCGGCCGCCCAGAGATTTTCTTCAGTAGCCAGAAGGTACGACTTCCTCTGCTCGGCAGGAAGGTTCAGGAGCTTCCCTACCCGCTCGTCGAAATCGGAAGATGTCTCAGATGCCGGGATACGCCGTGCACATAAAATAAATGATGAGCATTAGACAAGAAAGGAACAAGAATAGAAAACACGGCACTTACTCATTTTGGCAATAAAGTGTTCTGGGACCCGAAGCTCGGCATCTATCACACCAGGCTCCCACTCATCAGCCGAGCTCCTCCAAGTCCCCCCTATATAGAACCACTGTTCCTTCTAGCTATGGATGGTCTCCGGCACATCCACCAATTCTTTATGCATGGCATGCCGGGCTATCAGGTAAAACCAGCCGGAACCGGATCGGCTGACCGACTCCATAGGAAGAGACTGTTGAACTCCTCAAAGCTGGGCTCGGGCCAGCCGTGTTGAATGAAAAGAATGAAAAGACCCACCACCCAAGCCCAGGAATTCGGATGAATTTGAGCAATACACAGGCCCCACTGCCTTAACCACCGGGAGAAAACCAACGGGAGCGGAAACCTCAGCCCTGCCAACAGGGAGCGGTAGTACACCACCGTACAACCGACGAGCGGAGTGTGAGGCCTCTCCTCGAGATTCGGAACAAACATCCACACCACAGCGGGTATCTTAAACCGCCCCCGCCAAGCCTCCAACTGCTCTTCGGTGACCGCGCTGCGGATCGAGGCCGAATCCCACTCCGTCTCAACAAAAGGAGACGGCCGAGGCCGAATCCAGGTCGGAGTCTCGCCGACCGCCGTCAACGGCGCCACCACCTCCGCGTCTCCAGAATCCGGCGATCTCGCGACCTCACTGCCTTCCTCCTCGTTGCTCCAGTCTATAGGGACGTCGCCCATTGGCAGATCCACCACCCCCGTACGGTCCGGAGACACAGTCAACTCCTCCGCTGTCACATCCCTCCGCTCCGACATCGTAAAATAGAAAAAGAAAAAAGGCTTACCGGGAAATTCTCTCTAAAAACGGGAAAAGAATGCCGGAAAATTTTCTCTCTCTTCTCTGCAACAACACACAAAAATGCCGAAGGAAATAGAGAAGAAGGAGACGTTCAATATTTATAAAAGAAAAGAGGCATTAAATGCCCAGCGCGTAGCGCGACGATTCATACTGAACCGTCGCGAAAATCAAAAGCGCGTGAACACGTCGTCAAATCACGTCTCGCCACGCGTCTCCCTCATCATGACACTTGATGACCCTGAAATCGAATCAACACGACTCTTGAAGAGGCGTCCCTTCGAGAGATCTTATCCTCCCACAAGCCGGATCGGCCTCAATATGAAACGACCCCAGCCCCGGCCAACCCGGCACGGCCCTGGACTCGGGGGCCCTTGTTGATAGCCCATCCACCTTGGCATCCACGTAAGCACTCCAGGCAGCCGAACCAGCCGAGCAAAGCCCGGAGCCGGATTGGCGCTATGAACCCTATTTTCTCCCGGGCTCGTTAAAACCGGACCGGACAGAGACGTCAGAGCTGACCCGGGATCCGATCCAGGAGGGCCGAGCAGACCGAAGATAAAAACGCTCCGGTTCAAAATTACAACAAGGCCGACCAGAACGGTGGGAGACCCGAGGACCGACCCCAGTGGATAAGCATCGCTAGAAACGTGCGGACAGGCAAACAGGACAATTAAGGCGTGCTGTCATATCCCTTCCCAAAGCAAACCTGAGAAGCCGACACGCGTCTAAGAAATATTTACACTTTGACAAGTGTTTTGGGGCATATTCCCCAGAATCCTCCAGCTGTCATCTCTTGACTGGCTAAAATTGCCTATATATAAGAGGAATGTACCATAGAAGAGGACTTTGGAAATTTCGTGAGAAAAACAGATAGAGAGATAGAAAGATAGAGAAAAAGAGAGAAAAAGAGAAAAGATAAAACTTGTAATTAGCAAGCACAAACAATATAGACCGGCCCAATATATTCAGCCCGGCTCTATTCCATATCAAGGTCATTAATAAAATTTAGCGATCCCATCCTTTTCATCTCGTTTATTATTTTCTACGTGGCTTCGATCCATTCGTCCAAATCAGCACACGTGACGTTGACCAAATCAGACGTCAACAAATCACTTAGGCAAGATTAGATCACCATTAGATCAAGTGGGCAGAGTGTCTTACCTGTAGGAGTAATTTCCAAAATATAGTCATTTTCTCACCTTGCACAGCCCTGCCGAGCAGCCTGCCGATCGCCTGCCGATCGCCTGCCGAGCAGCCTGCCGAGCAGCCTGCCGATCGCCTGCCAAGTCCTTGCCGATCGCATTGCTGAGGAGCTGCCGAGCCCCTGCCGAGCACCCTTGGATATTGATACGAATTACGTATAAGTCGGATGTAAATTCGCCGGTAATGCAGCGGAAATATCTTTTAACCTCACAACACTCGAATATGTGTGACACTCGTAAGAATTAACCGAAAGTAGGGCAATTCGGCTTACGTAAACAAGAATAATATGAAAGTGATTTATCAAACTATACCTATAGTTTGATAAGGCAATCTCTCCTCAAGACCTATTGAGAATCGATTAAATTACAACTCGAAGACGCGTCGAATTATAATCAAGGTGTTGCTGAAAATCATTCAACAAGAATACATACAAAGTGTATTTCGTTTTTTTAACTTCAAGATGTCTTTGAAAGCTTGAAGATGAGGCTTATAAATACCCATTACAACTACAAACAAGATCAAACAAGATCAAGCTAAAAAACAAGCAAATATTAAACTAAACTATCAAGACTTTGACAAAGATTGAAAACAACAACATGCTTGGCTTCTTCCTTTCATTTTCGGTCGTGGGGTAGCTTCAAAGGAGTAGATAAAATCTTTCCCATGTGATATCCTTTTGTAAGACTTTGACAAGGATAGAAAATGAAAGCAACTTCTTGGCATCTTCTTCCTCCTTTGTTCGGCCGATTTGGTGAAGTGTGGAGTGAGCCAAATCTCTATCTTTGATTTTATTGTGGTGGACTTTGAAAATGAAATCAATCTTGAAAGTAGTGGGGACAAAGATCCTTCATGGATCTCCCATCACAATCGGCCGAAATCTCCCCCTAATGTGGCCAATTTTGTATGCATGAGCATGCATACGTATGCATGTTTGATACGTCTAAGTTATCCCGATTCCGATTATTAAGATCGTTCCCATTTCCGCATTTGTTTTCTCACCGAAGTACGTAGGTGCATGTGCATGCAACGTGGTATCATCACCTACGTCAATTCTTACTTCGTTTACTTCGTTTGGAGGTGTCAATATCGCATAATCTCCTCCCCCTTTGAAAGGAATTGACCTCAATTCAGTGATTCCCTCGTCGTCAAGGTAAGAAGATAGATCGCCCACGTTAAAAGTGGCGTGTACACCATAATCGCTCGGAAGTTCTACTTTATACGCATTGTCGTTCACCTTTCCCACGATTTTGTAAGGTCCCTCGGCCCTTGGCATAAGTTTGTTCTTGCATTTGCTAGGAAATCTCTCTTTTCGTAAGTGTACCCAAACCAAGTTGCCTACTTCGAATAGTCTCGATTTTATGTGATTGTTGGATTTCCGTTTGTATGCGTCATTCACCTCTTTGATTCGATCATGTATTTGTCCGTGCAACTTGATCATCGATTTAAGTTTCGATTCTGCATCTTTGTGTACCAACTCATCCTTCGGCAATGGAATCAAGTCTAAGGGTATATAAGGATTTAACCCGTAAACGACTTCAAAAGGAGAATGTACCGTGGCATGTGTAGGGGATCGGTTATAGGCAAATTCCGCATGAGCAAGTTTCATGTCCCAATCCTTTTGCGTTTTATTCACAAGTCCTCGCAACAACGTTCCTAGCGTTCGATTTGTGACTTCGGTTTGACCATCGGTTTGAGGATGGTGTGAAGTGCTAAACAAGAGCTTTGTTCCCACTTTCCTCCATAAAGTATTCCAAAAATAGCTCAGAAATTTCAAATCCCGATCCGAAACAATAGTCTTCGGAACTCCATGTAAATGAACCACCTCTCGGAAGTATAAATCATCCACGTTACTTGCGTCGTCGGTTTTGTGGCAAGCCACGAAGTGAGCCATTTTTGAGAAACGGTCCACAACCACCATAATAGCATCTTTACCTCGTTGAGTACTGTTGTGAGGAAATTCCTCACACTATGCCGCAAGTGCACGATGTCAACAAGTAATAAAGTGATAAGTAAGATATCGTTCCCTCAAGGACTAATTTCACTAAGTACCAAAATATAGTCAACTCGTAATTTTATTTGAAGAACAATTATATAAAATTTATTTCTAAACTAATTGCAGAAAAATAAATAGAAAATAATAATAGTAATAATAATAATAATAATAATAAGGGCGTATGATTATGATTTTCACCTCAAACAATCAGGAATGATTTTTTGTTTAATTCAATTCACTTTTATTCAATTGATTGTAAGCCAGGAATTCCTAAATCATTCTAAAGCCTTTCCCAAGGTCGATAGAAAATACTAATAATTATTAACTCAGTATATTCCTATTCGAATTATATAATTAACAGCTAAAACAGTTCATAAATCCCCACAATAAATAGGCTTCACAATTCCCATGAGTATATCCCTATGTCACGACAATCATGATTTTTCTCACAAGAACTATGCCTAAATTTCATCTCTCGAATCCATAAAGACATTCAAATCAATTCAACTGTTGGCCAGACAATTAAAAGCGTTGAGAACAGTGGGAAGAATCCAATTCAATACGAATAACGAGTGAATTGAAATTAAAAATAAATAAATCAAACCGTCATATAATCGGCTACAATCACAATCCTACTCAAACAGATCTAGAAAATAAGATACGGAAAAATTAAGAAAAACCATAAGGGATTCGTGGTCTTGTCGTCGCCCACAAATCTCCTATTCATGTGTTCTTCGATCCCTCCTACGATGTCTCCGCTTGATGCCTTGATGATCCCCCCTATTCAGACCTTAAACCCCTATTTATAACTATCATAAACCTCCAAAACGCGTCCGAGGATTGGGTTGAAAACAGCTCCAAAAACGGCCCATAAACGCGGCAATTACAGCAAAAACCGCCCCGTGGGCCGCGGCTCACTTAATCTGTGCCGCGGCCCCTATCCTTCAGCGAGTTGCCTAGGCACCTATTTTTCTTCCTGGGCCGCGGCTCAGCATCCTTGTGCCGCGGCTCACAGTACAGCGTGCTCGGTGTTTGTTAGTCACCTTCGTGTGCCGCGGCCCGCTTTCCTTGTGCCGCGGCACATGACCAGAAATCGCCATTTTGGCCCGTTTTTCGCCGTTCGAGCTTCCGGACTCTAATTTCCTACAAAACATATAAAAATAGTGCATTAAAAAGCTCATTTATGCAGATTTAGGCTCAAAATGGATATAAACTAATGATAAATAAGCGCATAAAAATACGCCTAACAAATACCCCCAAACTTGAGCCTTTGCTTGTCCACAAGCAAAAATTAATTTTCAAATAAAAAGTGTCGTGAATGATCGTGCAAATCCATAGTGCTCAACTTAATCAATACTACCCTGAAAATCTCAAAGAATAATACGAGTATCCTATTAGTGAGTCGCACTCACGGACACTGATTCCAAAAAGTAATCATTTTCAGTCCTAACCAATCGTTCATGAATAAAATCAAGCTCAAAGATTAACAAGCGTAAATTTAACCGACCGTCAATATGAAAGATTAGATTAAACAAGCCAATTCGCCCAGTCCCAAAGTCTAGTGGCAAAAATTTAAGAGTTTCATCGTCAAAAATAAACCTCGGACAGCATTCCCTTATGTATGATCAATAATATGATTCGAGTTAACCACTAGGTTTCGGATCTCGGGATATTTCATCGGGATAACCCTAGGGTGAATTTCCATTCTCATGTATTGGGAAACCGTTTGACGTAAAAGACACTCATGGGGCACATGGATGCTTCTAGTTATTAAGTCCCCCTCTACAGCGGAGAAAAAACTCGAATAGCTATTCCCGCACGTCCGATTTAAGGTTGCTGTTTTACGCGAAAGTAAACAACGGGTCGCGTGAATACCCCCGGTTACTAGACTTCCCATCATCGGCAAATGCGATATTTCTAAACCAATAGTCTATTCAGGGTTGTCGTTTTACGCGAGAGTAAACAACGGGTCACGTGAATACCCCCGGTTACTAAACTTCCCATCATAGAATATGTATAACATCTCGACTTTTTGGGAAAAACTGTCCGACTCTAAACTCAATTTAAGTGCCAACAGGACTCGTGTTACTGGCCGACTAGCTACGCGAAAAGTGTAACCAAACGTATAGACGGCGATTTGAAAACACGTATGTCTCCTTTCTTATACGCTAAGATTTCTACAACAACGAAAAAATTTCGGACCTAAACGAATACTCAACGGAAACAGATATCACTGACTGCAACTCGACCAAAAGTCAATCGTTTCTTCAAAAAGAAATCAGTATCGTAACATCAGTTTTACACACGGAAGCACGAAAAAATTCACGAAAAATTCACGAAAAAACCATCAACAGCATGCAAGAAAAATAAAGCAATGATGAAATCGCAATTTATAACCAAGAAAATTTAAGAAAATATCGCATGCTTCAATTTATTCCACTACACATAAAATCATCAACATTAAAACTGATGTGAAAATAAAAGAGATAAGGAAAAGTGAATCTTATTCCAAATGTTTTCTTGAACGCCAGCACATGTCTGAGTGGAATCATCTGTCAATCCATACTTCAAGTAATGTCCAACATCACCAGGAATCCCCAAACTTAGTCTCTAGTCATGAAATAACTATAGGCATTAAGTCAAGAAAGACTAGAATATGAAGGATAATAACTCATTGGGGTTAGAAAAATATTAGAGAAATAATGGCCAACAAGAATGCACGAATCCAAACGAAATAACAAAACAAAGAAAAAAAAATTATTAACGAAAAATCAAATAAAAAAAAACTAACTAGAAAGCAAGTAAAAATGATGGGTTGCCTCCCATCAAGCGCTCTATTTTACGTCTTGAGCACGACGTGGCAAATAAAAAAATTTAACGTGGCTTCTTTCTAGGGAGATTGCCAAATACCCCCTTCTTGCAATCTATAAGCCTCTTATTCCACAAGGGAGTAGAGCTGTTATCGGACCGGTTCGGACCGGTTTTCTCCAGATCCGGATCCGGTCCGATAGGTTACCGGGTAGATCCGGTCCGGACCGATAAGGGTTTCGGTTCAATGTTTAGAACTCGAATCCGAACTCATTAGTTTTCGGGTGAGTTTCGGTCCCGGGTATTTCGGTCCGGTTCATGACCGGGTTTCAGGTTCACTCGGACCGCTAACAGCCATATGTGGGATGGATCTTTACTAGGAAAATGAAGGAAGAGCAGCAAAATAAATCACATAAATGGGGGTTACATGATTCGAACTCCAGACCTTTTGTTCAAAGGTACACCGTCTTAACTACTTGACCAGCATGCTATTTGTGTTAAAACACGCAAAATGTATTAATAATATATGTATAAAATATATAAATTATAAAATACATATAAATATTTTTTTAATTTATTACCGGGTTTCTTTTCGGTTTTATCGGCCCGGGTCTTATCGGTCTCGGTTCAATGTTTAGAACTCGAATCCGAACTCGTTAGTTTTCGGGTGAGTTTCGGTCCCGGGTATTTCGGTCCGGTTCATGACCGGGTTTCGGGTTCACTCGGACCGCTAACAGCCCTACAAGGGAGGCTTTGGTTCATGCCTGGTTGCCAAAAATAATGAATAAGAATAATTATGCGGACAACCAAAAAATAATGAACGAATATAATAATGATAAGGTATGAAAAAATAAGCAGAGTTCGTATGGGTAAATAATAAAGACATATCATGAACAACCTCATTAGAACTCAAAGAATCAGCCTCAACAAAATCAAAAGTAATGGGGCCAATCTCTCCCAATATGGATTTAGGAAAAATTATGCGTGGCACCATTAATAAAATTTTAGGCACAAAAGTGTTCACCTTATTGTTCGAAGTTTGATGACAAATTAATGAAATTTCTTTGGAAACATCATCAATGGTAACTTCTTCTACAAGCTCATGACACTTTATGTAATTATCAGGTGTTGGGGGATCGACCCTAAAACTCAGCATGTCTTTCTTCTCAATCTCCCCCTCAACTTCACTACTAAATCGATGAGCTGGAAAATAACCATGGTGAATCTCAAGACCACGACTTGCACATTCTCGCTCAAGAGGGGTACTATCAGGATTTTTTAGAGCGTCTACACAATGTTCAAGCATGGTCTTTTGTTTCAGGGGAGGGGCTGACTGACCCTATTAGGCAAATTATTAAGATCATCGAAATTTATGAAATGCCAAGGGTCACGATAATCAAAGGAAAACATAATGAAAAAAAAATAAGACTAAACTTCAAATTAAAATTAGAGTTGCTTGGTAATGATATTAGCGAAAAATCAGTCCCCGGTAATGGCGCCAAAAACTTGTTGTGAGGAAATTCCTCACACTATGCCGCAAGTGCACGGTGTCAACAAGTAATAAAGTGATAAGTAAGATATCGTTCCCTCGAGGACTAATTTCACTAAGTACCAAAATATAGTCAACTCGTAATTTTATATGAAGAACAATTATATAAAATTTATTTCTAAACTAATTGCAGAAAAATAAATAGAAAATAATAATAGTAATAATAATAATAATAATAATAATTTATTTTCTATGACTCAAGACATTGGGGCACGTGCTGCGGTTCATATTTTTAATAGGATTGGTTTTGCTATTGCTAGAGGTGTGGGGGCCCAGTTGGTTTCTCGGCTTCCCACTAATTTTTTGTAAACCTTTTGAGTTTTTATAATAATAATAATAATAATAATAATAATAATAATAATAAGGGCGTAGGATTATGATTTTCACCTCAAACAATCAGGAATGATTTTTTGTTTAATTCAATTCACTTTTATTCAATTGATTGTAAGCCAGAAATTCCTAAATTATTCTAAAGCATTTCCCAAGGTCGATAGAAAATACTAATAATTATTAACTCGATATATTCCTATTCGAATTAGATAATTAATAGTTAAAACAGTTCATGAATCCCCACAATAAATAGGCTTCACAATTCCCATGAGTATATCCCTATCTCACGACAATCATGATTTTTCTCACAAGAACTATGCCTAAATTTCATCTCCCGAATCCATAAAGACATTCAAATCAATTCAACTGTTGGCCAGACAATTAAAAGCGTTGAGAACAGTGAGAAGAATCCAATTCAATACGAATAACGAGTGAATTGAAATAAAAATAAATAAATCAAACTGTCATGTAATCGGCTACAATCACAATCCTACTCAAACAGATCTAGAAAATAAGATACGGAAAAATTAAGAAAAACGTAAGGGATCCGTGGTCTTGTCGTCGCCCACAAATCTCCTATTCTTGTGTTCTTCGATCACTCCTACGATGTCTCTGCTTGATGCCTTGATGATCCCCCCTATTCAGACCTTAAACCCCTATTTATAACTATCATAAACCTCCAAAACGCGTCCGAGGATTGGGTCGAAAACAGCTCCAAAAACGGCCCATAAACGCGGTAATTACAGCAAAAACCGCCTCGTGGGCCGCGACTCACTTAATCTGTGTCGCGGCCCCTATCCTTCAGCGAGTTGCCTAGGCACCTATTTTTCTTCCTGGGCCGCGGCTCAGCATCCTTGTGCCGCGACTCACAGTACAACGTGCTCGGTGCTTGTTAGTCACCTTCGTGTGCCGCGGCCCGCTTTCCTTGTGCCGCGGCACATGACCAGAAATCGCCATTTTGGCCCGTTTTTCGCCATTCGAGCTTCCGGACTCCAATTTCCTACAAAACATATAAAAATAGTGCATTAAAAAGCTCATTTATGCAGATTTAGGCTCAAAATGGATATAAACTAATGATAAATAAGCGCATAAAAATACGCCTAACAAATACGGGGTAAAGCGATGATAAAATCCATTGATACATCTTCCCACGGTCTTTCTGGAACCGGTAGAGACATATACAATCCCGGTTTGAACGAACTCTTTGCGATGTGACATGTTACACATTTACTTAAAACATTATAAACGTCTTTTAGCATTTTTGGCCAAAAGAAATGTTCTTTAAGTACTTCCATAGTCTTAGCCGTGCCAAAGTGACCTGCTAAGCCTCCTCCGTGAGCCTCCTGAACCAATAATTCCCGAGCCGCCTGTTTTGGAACACATAGTCTATTTCCTTTAAATAGGAAATCATCTTGTAACATGAACTCCCCGAACGGACCAGATTTGCAACGAGTAAAAACTTCTCCAAAATCCGCATCATTTTCATAACACTCCTTCAACATTTCGAAACCAAGTAACTGAACCTCCAGAGTAGAAAGTAAAGCATACCTCCTTGATAACGCATCCGCAACGACATTGCTTTTGCTTGGATGAAAAGTGAAATGATTGTAGGAATTCCACCCACTTGGCATGCCTCGGACTCAGTTTGTGTTGTCCGTTAATGTATTTCAAAGATTCGTGGTCCGAGTGTAGAATAAAATATTTCGGCCGTAGGTAGTGACTCCAATGATCAAGGGCTCGTACGATAGCATAGAATTCTTTATCGTAAGTGCAATAATTCAACCGAGCACCGTTTAATTTCTCCGAAAAGTAAGCGATAGGTCGTTTACCTTGAATAAGAACCACTCCAATTCCAACTCCACTAGCATCACATTCAACTTCGAATGGTTGAGTAAAATCGGGTAGTGTTAGGATCGGTGCTTCGGTCCCTCAAAGTTTCGAAGATTTGCCTTAAGTGCTTGAAATGTTCTTGTAGTGATTGACTATATATTAGGATGTCATCCAGATATACAACCACGAATTTCCCCAGAAATGGTTTAAGCACTTTGTTCATCAACCTCATGAAGGTAGTAGGCGCATTTGTAAGACCGAACGGCATAACGGTCCATTCATATAATCCATTTTTCATTTTGAAGGCCGTCTTCCACTTGTCACCTTTTCGCATTCGGATTTCATGATATCCGCTTCGTAAATCAATCTTCGAAAATACCACCGAACCATGTAGTTCGTCTAACATATCATCAAGTCTCGGGATAGGGAACCGATACTTGACGGTGATATTGTTCACGGCCCGACTATCCACACACATTCGCCAAGAACCATCTTTTTTAGGGACAAGTAAGACCGGAACCGCACACGGACTCAAACTCTCCCGGACATATCCGCGGTCCAAAAGTTCTTCGACTTGTCTTTGTAACTCCTTCGTCTCCTCGGGATTACATCTATAAGCGGCTTTATTAGAAAGTGGTGCCCCCGGTATAAGATCGATTTGGTGTTCGATACCACGAATAGGTGGTAAACCCGATGGTAGTTCTTCGGGAAAGACATCCTCAAATTCGTGTAATAACACATCTATCTCTCCTCCGTTTTATACTCCCATGTTCTCGTTCCGTGTCTCTTTAAACATCACCAAATATACTCACTCCCCGTCATTAATGGCATGTTCCATTTCCCTCTCGCTAGCAAGCATAGTGAGTTTCGGTTTCTCCACTCGACTAGAACTCATCGAACGGATAGCTTACGGGGACATCGGTTTGAGTACAATCTTCTTTCCTTTGTCTCGTAATTCATATTCATTACTTTGACCTCGATGTAAAACATCTCGGTCGAACATCCATGGTCATCCCAAAAGTACGTGGCATGCGTCCATCAGGAGTACGTCACATAACACATCGTCTCCGTATGGTCCCATAGTTAAGTTGACCCGTACTTGTCTTGACACCTTCACTTTACTTCCGTCATCAAGCCAATGTAGAGCATACGGTCTCGGGTGAGCCATAGTAGTTAGACCGAGTTTGGTAACCATCTCATTTGAAGCTACATTCGTGCAACTCCCTCCGTCTATTATCAAACTACACCACTTTTCTCCGACTCGGCATTTGGAATGAAACATTTGGTCTCTTTGCTCCGTATCACTTGGAATGATTTTGGTATGTAGAGCTCGAAGCACTAAAGCAGTATCATATTCTGGAGCGTCATAAGTCTCGCATTCCTCATTCTCTTCCTCGGCCTCCATGTTAAATATGTCACCAAGTCCTTCCTTCTCGTCCTCGACTAAAAGTTCGTCTCGGACCGTAAGAGCTTCTCTTAACGTGACCACCCGTTTATTTGGACATGTATTTTGATAGTGACCAAAGCCTTGACATTTAAAGCATCGTACTTTAGCCAAGCTCATTTCCTTGGAAACGTGAGGAACCTTCGGGGCCGGGGTAGGGACTTGAAAAGGTACGGTAGGTTTTGTAGTCGAACTTGAGCCGGCATTTGCATTTCCGAATTTGTATGGGAATTCGGGTTTGGCAAACTTCAACTTCTTTTGAGCTTCTATTTTTATGCATAGTCCGCATAAAGTGTCAAAATCTCCGCAGGGGTATAATTCCACCGTATTTGCAATGTTTCGGTTTATGCCACGTAAGAAACGTGACATTCTTTGTTCTTCATTTTCTTCGAGTTCTCCCATTAAGGCCAAGCCTTCAAATTCTTCAATGTATTCTCCCACACTTAGTTTCCCTTGCACGAACTCGGCAATTTTTCGGTACAAGTTTAACCGATGTGATGTCGGGACATACCTTTTACGTAGTTTTTTCTTCAAAGAATCCCAAGAACGGATCTTCTCCTTTCCCGCACGAGCTCGTTGTGTTTTCACACCCTCGAACCATAGGGAAGCGTCCTTCCCTAACTTGAGAATCGCATATTTGCAACGTTTCTCATCGTTAAGGTTCTTGAAGTCGAACATACGTTCAATCTTCCTCTCCCACTCCAAGTAGACTTCGGGATTGGTACCTCCGACAAATTCCGGAAGTTCATTTACTTTAAATTCATCCACATGACGCAGTGAATGTGCGTCATATCCTCCTCTTCTAGCTTGAAAACGTGGTTCTTGTAAGTTGTGTAGTGCCTCACGGAGTTTCTCCATGAAATCGTCGGAAAAATCCATGATAAGATAGCTTACTCAAGAAAATCGCCAAGAGAATTTCGACAAGGAAATAACCTTAGGCTACAATGCCACTAATGATACGAATTACGTATAAGTCGGACGTAAATTCGCTGGTAATGCAGCGGAAATATCTTTTAACCTCACAACACTCGAATATGTGTGACACTCGTAAGAATTAACCGAAAGTAGGGCAATTCGGCTTACGTAAACAAGAATAATATGAAAGTGATTTATCAAACTAGACCTATAGTTTGATAAGGCAATCTCTCCTCAAGACCTATTGAGAATCGATTAAATTACAACTGGAAGACGCGTCGAATTATAATCAAGGTGTTGCTGAAAATCATTCAACAAGAATACATACAAAGTGTATTTCGTTTTTTTAACTTCAAGATGTCTTTGAAAGCTTGAAGATGAGGCTTATAAATAGCCATTACAACTACAAACAAGATCAAACAAAATCAGACTAAAAAACAAGCAAATATTAAACTAAACTATCAAGACTTTGACAAAGATTGAAAACAACAACATGCTTGGCTTCTTCCTTTCATTTTCGGCCGTGGGGTACCTTCAAAGGAGTAGATAAAATCTTTCTCATGTGATATCCTTTTGTAAGACTTTGACAAGGATAGAAAATGAAAGCAACTTCTTGGCATCTTCTTCCTCCTTTGTTCGGCCGATTTGGTGAAGTGTGGAGTGAGCCAAATCTCTATCTTTGATTTTATTGTGGTGGACTTTGAAAATGAAAGCAATCTTGAAAGTAGTGGGGACAAAGATCCTTCATGGATCTCCCATCACAATCGGCCGAAATTTCCCCCTAATGTGGCCGATTTTGTATGCATGAGCATGCATACGTATGCATGTTTGATACGTCTAAGTTATCCCGGTTCCGATTATTAAGATCGTTCCCATTTTCGCATTTGTTTTCTCACCGAAGTACGTAGGTGCATGTGCATGCAACGTGGTATCGTCACCTACGTCAATTCTTACTTCGTTTGGAGGTGTCAATATCGCATCAGATATGGCCGAGCGGCTCATGTCGATCGCCTCCGATCACCCCGCCGAGCGCCCTGCCGACCCCTGCCGAGCACGTCCTGCCGATCGGCCCCTACCGAGAGACCCTGCCGAGCACCCCTGCCGAGCCGCTTGGGGCCGCGGCACATCCCTGCCGAGCCGCGGCCCCCTACCGAGCCGTGGGCGCATATTTGCGCAGTGTGCCGCGGCACACTTGGCCCGGGCCGCGGCACACGGGTCAAAACCTGCAAATTGGCACCTTTTACGCAGTTTTTGGATCGGGACTTTCACACTTCATCACCTACACTTTAAGAACAAGAGAGAGAGATATAGAGAGAGAAACAAGAGAGAGAAATACATTTCTTCATTTTCCCGGAGATTTATCGGTCGGATCGTCGTGATCTTTTGACAAGAGCTTGGTAGCTATTGGGCATAGATCGAGTTTTTGAGTCCGAAAGTAAGGGTATTTCGTTAGCTCTTTGTGTAAGCCATTTATGGTTGTTTTCTTTCTCGATCTTGTTGTTATTATTGATTCCAAATACTTGAAGAACATTTATTACCAAGTATTTGACGATTGGTGTATACCCCTAGTTTATATTAGGGACGATTGTGTATTTGTGTGTATTGGTGATAGTGGATTTTAAGCGGCTTCGGTCCCGTGGTTTTTTACTCTCGTCTTGAGGGGTTTTCCACGCTAAAATTTGTTTCTCGTGTTTATTGCTTTTTGGATATAATTTGTATTAAATTTTATCGAGTTGTAATTGTTGCTCTACTCGTCGGTAACCACAAAGTTACGATTGAAGAGTGGGAATTTGTCAAATGAGGTTCCGCATTATTCGTTATGACGTGACGTTAGTCGGTATTTTTCCCAACATTATCTTTGTTACTGCTTGAGATAGACTAATTAACTTGGGTGGAAGGTGTTTGTCTACGGATAAATGTAAGTATTCCTTTTTCGGGTCTTTCTAGTTCTTAATGCTCTCTGGGCAAGATGGCGGCGATTATTCTGGTTCGGAGGTATTGCTTGTTGGTAAATTCGTGTTCGGGAAAACTTGCCGGTCGGAAACCAAATTACAACTGAAAACTAAAATTACAACTCGAAAAGCAGAAATTACAAAACTCGAGACAGAATTGAAAATACAAGGAAATAATCGAAACAACAAAACTAGAAACGAAACCAGATTGTTGTGGGCAAGAAAAAGCTACTATCAACTCCCTGAGGATCGACCTTGTTCTTACTGCTATCTATATAGTTGTGGGCATAGGCTTATAAATATTATTTGCACAAAGTAAAACGACATCTTGGCGCCGTCGCCGGGGAGCTGATTAAAGTAATTTTTTCTTGAGATGGAATTGTGTTATGTGCATGTACGGTTCTGACCCAATTTGGGAAGACGGAAAGTTGATATACCATCCTGATCCAGAGCGTTATTACAACACACTCAGGAGGCAACAGAGGCGTACAGGGCAAGGAGAACAAGCAGCAGATAGACTGGCAACCGAGGGCAATAACCCTTCATTAGTCAACGTGCAGGACGAGATTCCCATTGATCAAGGCGAGCAGACTGATCAGCGGGATCACAAGAAACAAGACGATATAACGGAAGAAAATCAAACAGATGAGAGGACTTTAAGGGACAGGATGTTCCCAAGTAATGTTAATCTAGGTCCTCTGGGCATCACTTTGCCCAACATCATTCAGTGATCATCCTCAAAATTCTGAAAATAATAAAAAGTAAAAGTTCCGATTATTAATATTATTATTTTCAGAATTTTCAGAATTTTATTTTAAATTTTCCAGAATTTTTCAGAATCGGAACTTTTATTTTAAATTTTCCAGATTTTTATTTTTTATTTTTTATTTTTGAATTTTAAATAAAAGATCTGAGTTATAATATTATTATTCAAGATAATTTTTCTTAAAAAATAAAAGTTCCGATTTTTTTCAGATTTTCTAAATTTTCCCAGAATTTTCAGATTTTTTTTTATTTTTTTTCAAATTTTTTATTTCGGGTGAGTATCGGTTCCGGGTATTATCGGACGGTTCTCAAGCGGATCTCGGATATACTTGGACCCCCTGATAGTAAGGATAGATAAGGGAAGGGTTTGCTGGGGGCGTGACGAGTAAAAAAAGGACTTCGGCATTCCAATCCTATAACCGGAGACACTAGAATGTGATAAAAATTTATGCACCAATGATCAGAGTAGTTTTCATACTTTTTTTTTTTTTTGGTAAATAAGTATTTTATTCCCAAAACATGACAAAGCAGAATCCAAGCTACAACTCAAAACCAAAGAAGCAAACAATCAAAATTAATTCCTAAGCATCCTAGCAAGCTTTGGTTCCTTCAAACACCTTGCCGCAATCACATATTTGCATTGGTAGAGAATTGAATCAACCGAGCCACTCTTCCCTTGGAATTTTCTGTGGTTTCTCTCCTTCCATATGTTGTAGACAGCCACTGCTAACACCATTCTATACATCTTTTGCTTGCCCGTCTTAGAATGGCATTGAGACACCATGAAAACTCTCTCTTGTTCCCAGTTTCTAATACCACCTTGAAGTCCACTCCAGTCTTTAAGAGCAGTCCACAACTGAGCAGAGAAATCACAAGAGAAGAACAAATGTTGGGCGGTTTCATCTTCTCTGCTGCATAGACAACATCTTTGGTCACAAACAACTCCAAAGTTGATCATTCTATCACAAGTTGCCAATCTGTTAAGAATAGCAATCCAAGTGATGAATAAGCATTTAGGCGGAGCTCCATTTTGACTAATCATCCTATGCCATTCCACCTTTGGAAATTGACCTCTCAAAGCCAAATAGAAAAGTCTGATTGAGAAGCTAGGTTGAGCCAGAAACATCCTTCCATTTGACACATTGGTGATATACTCTCTAGCTCCCAATATTTTCCTAACAATCCAAGAAGCTTGAGCTGGGATAGCCATAGATGTTAGGGACTGGTTTTTTATATAGTAAGCATGTATCCATTTAACCCACAGAGTATCCTTCTTCTGGCTAATCTTCCACAAATGTTTGAAAAGAGCAGCTTTATTCCACACTTGAGAGCAAACAATATTCCATCCACCAGCAGTTTTAGGAAGACAAATATGCTCCCAGGCAACCAATGCTTTCTTAGGACAAACCAGATTTCCCAGTCCAAAGGAAGATTCTACAAGCTGACTGGATAACTTTCAACACCTTTTGAGGCAAAAGGAACACTTGACTCCAATAAGACTGAATACTGGATAGAACAGATTGGATAAGTTGAAGCCTACCTGCATAAGAAAGTAGTTTTGCAGACCAACAATCAATCCTAGCCAGAATCCTTTTAATGAGAGGTTGAAACTGAAACACTGTGAGTTGTAGTTTTCATACTTTACACGTCAAGTTCAGGCCAGGTTATTTTTATTATTGACCAGATCTTCTGTTTTGTTTCAGATTGGGTGGATGCAGCATGGAGAGAGAGAGAGAGAGAGAGAAATTTTTTGGTAAGACGTGAATTTGTTTGCAAATTGATTCACATAAATTGGTTCATTGATAGATAAATTTATTACACATCAAAAATATAAATACACTTTTAAAAATGACTTTTGGGCAGGAAAAGAAAATCCACTCTAAAGAAAACTCACTTTGTATGGATATAGATATAGATATAAATATAGATTATTGTCTAATTGAAAGTATAATACCAATCAATTTTTGGTTTCCAAAAACATATTTTATTCGTATATTCATAATTAATTTTATCAATTGTACATAATTTAGTCTGATTCAATTTTAAAATAGATAATTGCCAAAATTAAATTAAGTAAATTTTATATTTTAGAATTGGTATATTTCCATAACACTGTTTTATTCGAATTTTAAATAATTTAATAAATATTCAATCTACAAGATAATAGAGGGGCATGACGCACTTTTTTAAAAATATTAAACACAGGAAATAATGTGCCTAATTAATTTACACAGAGAGATAATCTATCTATTTTTTTTACATATAAGAGTAAGTCCAACAAGTTCCCCAAATGAGCTCTTAAGTCCACATTTAGAGAATTTGGCACAAAATTTCACTCCAACAATGTGCTAGTGGTTCCCTAAAACACTAGAACTACTAACACAACAATCTCATTCCCTAGGGAAGCACTAGCCATCACCTATTTATTTTTTATTAATAAAAATATTCATTTAAGAAATATGAAAAAAAATCGAAACTTTTATTTTTTTAAGAAAAAATTATCTGGAATAATAATATTAAAAAGCAGATCTTTTATTTAAAATTCAAAAATAAAAAGTAAAAAATAAAAAAAATTCTGGAAAATTTAAAATAAAATTCTGAAAATAATAAAAAGTAAAAGTTCTGATTATTAATATTTTCAAAATTTTCAGAATTTTATTTTAAAATTTCCAGAATCGGAACTTTTATTTTAAATTTTTCAGATTTTTTTTATATGATACGTTGAATTCCATCTCAATCCGAAATGGATTCAACTCGCATCAAAATGTAATTCAAACCATAATGCGGTTTGGATCAAAATTAAAGTTAATTTTATTATTAAAAAATTTCAAACCACTTATTAATGTGATGTAAATATGATTTGGGTCATAAATGGCATGGAGCGGATATGTGCCTCGCCCCTAGTCCCATTTGTACGAGTTCTTTCAATAAGCCTTGTTCCGACCCCAAAGTTAACGATATACGGTTTTTGGTGAATATATAGTTATTTTTTCGAAACATAGATAGATTTCAATAGAGAATAATCCCTTGACCGTTTATTCCAATCTCCCTCATGTATATATACAATGCATTTCCTATAAATTAGAATCTAATCAAATCTCCTTGAATCACTCGAGATATTTACCTACCAACAATAATCTATACATATCAAATCATATCATTTATATTTACAACAATATACACTCTATCATACCCCCGCAGTCGAAGCGGGAGGAGGCCGGATGCTAAGACTGTCCCGAAAATCATTAAACAGTACGCGCGGAAGTCCTTTAGTGAAAATGTCAGCTAGTTGATAACGGGATGGAACATAATACACACGAACTTGGCCTTTTTCGATTTTTTCCCGAACAAACAGAATATCTAACTCAATATGTTTAGTGCATTGATGCTGAACTGGATTACCCGATAAATAAATGGCACTAACACTATCACAGAAAACCATCGTGGCTTTGGAAATAGGAACTCGTAGTTCAAGCAATAAATTCCGAAGCCAACATGATTCGGACACAACATTTGCCACCCCTCTATACTCCGCCTCAGCACTAGAACGAGATAAAGTGGGTTGTCGCTTAGAAGACCACGAAATCAAATTTTGACCCAAGAAAACACAATAACCAGATGTAGAACGGCGAGTATCGGGGCACCCAGCCCAGTCCGCATCAGTGTATGCCGTGAGAGTAGTACACGGAGACTTATAGAGATGTAAACCAAGCTTCAAAGTCCCACAGACATATCTCAATATTCGCTTGAGGGCTGCCATATGTTCCTGTCGTGGATCATGCATATGTAAGCAAACCTGCTGAACGGCATAACTTATATCCTGTCGTGTAAAAGTCAAGTAGTGTAAAGCCCCTGCTAAGCTCCTGTAATGAGTTGGGTCCGACACAGGAGACCCAGTCGCACCCCCAAGCTTTGCTTTTGTATCGACTGGTGTAAGGGACGACTTGCATGAAGTCATACCCGCCCATTCCAAAATATCTTCGGCATATTTACTTTGACATAAAAATAATCCTACGTCATAGTGAGATACTGCTATACCAAGAAAATAATTAAGTGGCCCAAGATCTTTCATAGCAAATTCAGAGGACAATGTAGTCATAAAAAACTGTCGAAGACGATTGGATGAAGTGGTGAGGATAATATCATCGACATATAAAAGAAGATATGCGATATTCTTACCATGATTATACACAAATAGAGAATGATCCGAACGACTGTGAATAAATCCCATGGTGGAGACAAAATCTGCAAATCTCTTGTACCATACCCGAGGTGCCTGTTTAAGGCCATAAAGAGACTTTTTCAATAAGCACACATAATCCGGATGGGTCGGATCCCTGAAACCCATAGGCTGATGCATATAAACCGTCTCCTGTAAAGTGCAATGAAGAAATGCATTCTTAACATCTAGCTGGTGAATGGCCCAAGAATTTGCTAGTGCCAAGCTAAGAACAGTCCGGATCGTAGCTGGTTTCACAACCGGACTAAATGTCTCTGCACAATTTATCCCAACTTGTTGTGACCTGCCATCACCTACAAGACGGGCTTTATGCCTCTCAAAAGAACCATTAGATTTCCTTTTATGAGAGAAAATCCACATGCACCTTATAATATTAACATCAGAGGGACGAGGCACAAGCTCCCACATCTCATTTTTAATAAGAGCCTCATATTCATCGTTCATTGCTGCTTTCCAATTTGGGTCGGACATGGCAAATTTAGGATTTTTTGGAATTTGAGATGGAGACGTAGTAGACATCAAATTAAAACGAGGATTATGCTTGGTTATTCCACTCATGCTGCGAGTGGTTATGGTTCTTTGTGTAGGGGGAGGCAGATTCGGCCAGGTGGTGATGAAGTGGGCTGGCCCATAGGGGGCTGATGTGTAGTAGTAGTAGATGGGCCAGATTGAAGGTTCGGCCCAGTAGGGGCACATGGAGAAGGAGGACCAGTTTGTGGGCTGGTTGTGGCCTGGACCAGTGGGGTCGCAGGTGGAGGGGAAGGCCGACTTGGATGGCTAGAAGTGTGTGCCGATGGAGAGACAAAGGGATGAAATAATGGGTGAAATGTGTCATCCAAAAAAGAATAGTCTCTAGAAATAGGTATATCTGTAGAAACTTGAGTTTTTGCGAATGGAAAATTACGCTCATCAAACGCAACGTGATGGGACACAATTATTTTATTGGAAGAGAGATCATAACACTTATACCCTCGTTGGTTCGATGGGTATCCCAAGAAAACACACGGACGAGACCTATTTTGGATGAATAGTACAAGACGGAATAAGAGGAAAACATAGACACCCAAAAACCCTTAAATCGGAATATGATGGATCTCGAAAATAAAGACATTGAGTAGGAGAGAAATTCCGGAGATTTTTATGAGGAATAATATTTAAGAGATATGTTGCCATAGCCAACGCATGATGCCAAAAGGAAGAAGGCAATGAAGCATGTGCAAGAAGAGTGCGAACCAAATTATTTATGGTCCGAATTTTTCGTTCGGCCTTTCCATTTTGGGAGGATGTATATGGACAAGACAAACGAAAACTAATACCATTTGAACGAAAGAAAGACTTAAATATTTCATTATCAAATTTCCTCCCATTGCCACATTGAAAAGATTTAATGGTTCGTTCAAATTGGGTAGAAATAAATTTACTAAAGTTAAGAAACAATTCCGGAACTTGAGACTTCCTACCAACTGGGAATGTCCACAAAAAATCAGTGTAATCATCAAGAAAAAAGAGATAATATTTATGACCCGAAGAACTCAAAATAGGGGACGTCCACAAATCACTATGCACAATATCAAAAGGTAAAACAGTGCTAGAAGTAGACGAAAAAAACGGTATTGAACATGTTTACCAAAAATGCAAGAGTCACAAATACCCTCCAATTTAGGGTTCTTACATGGAATTAAATTTTTATTGCAAAGAGAGTGAAAAGCAGGTGCTCCCGGATGTCCTAAACGACTATGCCATAAACTAGGACCAAAGGCTGAAAAAGTTGATGGAGAAGTGGTTGAAGAACCGGAACTGTTGGTGATGGGATAGAGATCTCCAGTGTTATTACATCTCATGACTTGTACCCCCGTCCGAATATCCTTCACAGAAAACCCAAAAGGATCAAACTCGATGGAAACATTATTATCAGTTGTAAACCGACGAACTGATACGAGATTTTTAATTAATTTTGGGGCATGAAGGACATTAGAAAGTTTAAGAGGAGGGAAGGGAGGTGATAAAGTATGTTGTCCATAACCCATAATTGGAACAGGTGTACCATCTCCAACAGTTATAGATTTATGAGAGTTGCTCAAATTAAAATAAGACGATAGAATACCTGAGTTGCCCGTCATATGTGAGGTTGCACCGGTGTCCATGTAAAGACTGTCATCCGGAATGTTTAATGACATTGTGTGCATAGCAGCTTCAACGTCTGTGGGCATATAAGACAGAGAGGGACCATGGGCTGAGTAGGCCTGAACTGGTCTTGGACCCAACACACTTTGAGGACGAACTTGTGGCCTAGTCCAGCCAGTTGTTGGATAAGGACACGATGGGCTGGCTCATGGTTGTGGTGCCCATTGGGCTTGGTAATTCCACCACAGAGGTGTTTGTTGCCACTGTTGCCCATGTTTGCCATGCTGCGAATTACCGTTGCCGCCACTGCCACGACCTTTGCCTCTTCCGGACTGACCCTTATTTCCACCATTAGAGTTCCTTTGTCCCTGACCTTGCCCATTAGAACCTTGCCCAGAAGAATTCCGACCACCGCCACCTCCATGGCCGCCGGATCTTTGGTGTTGTCCGATGCCTCCCTTATGTTCGTTTCCATCCACTACACCAGAATCATGATTTTGTATTGCCCAACGATCACAAATGGAAAACGATCACAAATGATTGTCACATAATCACGATCACAACTTTTTTGTAGCGCCATGATCACAAAATAGTCACAAACCTCATTATATGACTTTACAATACCACTTTCCATGGAAGTCACAAAGAATATTTGTGACTGTCATTAGCTGTCGCAAATGTGATTTTCATGACTGCTAATAGCAGTCATGAATTTCACCTTTCCTGACTTCCATTGACAGTCACAAGGTAATCAAGATTTCAATAATGTATGACTGTCATTGACTGTCACAAATGTTGAAAAAAAATTAAAAAAAATAAAATATTTAAGAAACAAATTTTTGTAACCTGCAAATTTTCACAATGAGGTCACAATGCAATCCAATCATATTTCTCAGTATTTCCATACACTACTCTAATCAGTTTTCACAACCCATACACAAAACTACAATCTAGGGTTAAAATTTAATACATCTAAAAAAACACGTCCAATGAGACATCAAATGTACTGGTCAACAACATATAATTCTATAAACTTTATGACAGAGACGCACATGCTTGAATGCGCCATCTTGCTAATAGATGTATGAAAACAACAATCTGCGATGGCGAATATCTCAAGAACATGATTCAAGACAGTCGCGAACAAGAAAACGGACCCAAAAAAAGAGATAGAATGCGGCGTAAGAAACAACAATTCGTTCACAAGTTCGTGATAATGGCGATAGTTGAAATGTACATGTAGCTTTCTGCATATGCCACTAGGTTTTCTGGTTGCGGCAGTCGAGTTGCTAAACCTAATAACGATAAGAAAAAAGAAAAAAGAAAATAGAGAGCAATGAATAAGATTATAATTATAAAAATGATAATTAACAAAACGACCCCTTAAGTTTGGGGTTATTACATAAAACCTCTGCTAAATTATAAAATTGCAAAATCTAATCTCAACATTTCTAAATATTACATACAGGGCAGAAGGGTTAATGGTATTTTTGTAATTTTTAATATTAACTCGATTTTTTTAATGTAATTAGGCCAAACCGAAAGGCAAAGGGTATCCTTTTGGGGGAATCAGAAGGAAGATATTACCAAGTTCATATGCTTTAGCAGCTACTTGGGCCGCAATTTGGGCCGAAATCTTTCGGATGTTTGCGAATGGTGGATATATGAGTCTTTTATCTAAGTTCTCTTGGGTAACATGTGCCGCTAATGCTTCCGCTGTGGTAAGAAAAATAGACGAACGAAATTAATTTTCTTTCGGCCGATTAGCAGACAATCTTCTTTAGTGTTACAACATCAAGAAAATGGGCATTGGTAAGTAAAAACAAGAAAAGCTACACTTAGAGAAAAGCTACAGTTAGAGGTTTAATCATATGAAATATCTCTTGAATTAGTATTGTTGAGAGTAAACTTACAAGTCGCGAAGCATATCGTCATGAACTCGGATGGCAGGAAATAATCAAGCGGGACCGAGTCAGGAAAGATATATGCATTATTCGCCTTAACCAAAAATTAATGTTGGGGTCGGTCTGAAAAGGTTTTCCACGAAAAATAATAATATAATTATACAAATAAAATTTATTGAATTCGAGAATGTTAGGTGAACACGGCGGATGCATAAAATTTGTCGTTATATTCAACCAGGACTAAATGGGCCTCCACTAGCAAAAGGACTCGGCCACAAATGACGAGTAGAAGAGCAGATGAAAAATCAAACGACATAGCAAGAATACATATTAAAGATGGTTAACTACAAAAACTACCCCGTAATTATAGTCTATTTACAAGAACCGGAAAAAAAATTACCTCTGGTCTAAAAGTAAAAATAACCCGTTGAAGTTTGTACTTATCTTACTGATAGGCACTTCTTGGCCCAACCGAGGATGTACGTTTGTAAGACAAAAGTATATGTTGAGGGTTATTTTTTATTTTGAAAGATAATTGGGGTTCTGTAATTAAACTTTAGGGGTAGTTTTTGTAATTACTAATTATCCCTGTAAAAGATGAGAGCTGAATGATCACCTCACTCCATGTATAAGCCTCTTCGGCAGTACACACACAAAAACACTGAATAATATGAAATGGAGGAAGATTGAATTACCATACAAGTGAAAGGAAACACTTCCATTGGGCATGTACTCATAGACAAGAATCTGGAGATTATTTTCCTGACAGTAACCTAAAAGTGAGACCAGATTTCGGTATTGAATAGATGAAAGATATCGGACCTGATACGAAATGAACCTCAAACTTGGCTTCAATTCATAACTACTGAAAACTCAGAAGAACATAACAAAACAGAACAATATTAATGAGCTTGCTGCCAATATATGTCAATTTAGCAATCTGAGATACAAACAGTCAACTATAGTTTCAGTTTCAAACTCTACAAAGAGAACAAATGACTAGCCAAGATTGGACTAAAGAAATTGTTGCTACCCAAAATATTATCCGGAGATAGATATTGCTGGAATGGATGGGATAGCAAACAAATGCAAGAGCACTTCCGTGAGAAAGATAAATAACACAAGATTTGCCGGGGTTGTTAATCCCGGGCTTGAATGCTCTCGCGAGATATTATTAATACCAATATTCGGGGATACAAGTACTAATGTAAGAATACAATTACAATGAGTGTAAAGATTCTTTTTATCTTAGCTAGCGAGCGTGTAGATTGCCGGAAGAACCAGATTTGATGCTCTGTGAGTTCTTGTAACAAAGGAGATGAACAGTCGCGACGGTGAGAGATCGATCGTCTCTCACGGCGAGTATTTAGTTGGGTGCTTGGGCTCCGGGGCTTATGAATCCTTTGGAATCTGTCTAGTGGAGACTTGCTGCTCCTGCCGATCGTCTTCTAGACGAGAGATTTGGAGAGAGAAGTCCTGAGATGGATTCCGGTGAGATAGTCGGGAGCTTGATGATATGTATGTTCTTCAGTATTTCCGTGAATGTATCGGAATGTGAGAGAATGTGAACCTTTTTCCAGTAGGAAGAGGTTCTCTATTTATAGGGCTTGGATCCGCCGGGCGATCGCCTTCTCTGCAATATAATAATCGGGCGATCGTCTTTTAGCACATGGACCTGTCCCCTCAAAGTCTGCGGGGAGTTCTTTGGCGATCAACTATGCGGTCGATGGGGAGCTTACACGCGTCTGAGTTCGACACGGGTGGTCCCTGACAACTTTCGGCGCGCATCTTTGGTAGGTGAGGTAGGTGGCGGTGTGGTCAAAGGTCTTGTCTGTCGGCTAAAGATCTTATGCCTTACGAAGATCTTGTCGGCGCCTTTGGTGGATCTGCACATGGGTGCTTTCGAGACCAGTCCTTGATGACTTTTGACGGGCGATCGTCTCTGCTCGGGCGTAGGTCGATTGCCCTTAGCCGGTCACTAGAGTAGATCGCCCGGTGCCAAAGGCGATCGCCTTGGGAGTCGATCGCAGTGCACGATGGTGGTCTGATATCTTCGACTTGGCGAGCTAGCCATAGTTTGACTGGAGTTGACTTGGTCGCTCGGCCTTATAGTCGATCGCACTGTCGGGATGAATAAATCGTGACACAACAATTGCCCCCCAGCTCGCTCATATGTTGGAAACGTGGGGTGAGGTGGCTCTCTTGGCGATCGCTGAACTTTTGACGAGCGACTTCGTGTTTTATTGAACTGGCGATCATCTTTGAGCCGATATACTCTGAGTTCGGACGACCTGGTTGGCCGCTGAAATGCGCGGGGAAAAAGCAATAGGCGTGGAAAAGTCTCCGCGCACGTGTCGGGCTTCTATTGGAGGATGCCAACGGTCATTAATGACTCCTCGGTTGACGCGTCCTCGAAAAGACGCGTACACGGGTCTCGAGGGGGTCAACTAGTGCGTCGTTTGAGATCCGACCCCTGAGGTTTTTCCTTATTGCAAACGGGTCCCTGCCTTCTCCTATAAAAAGGGGTGCGGGGCTGCAGTCTCACTCACGCGTACTTATTGGAGAAAGAAGGTCCTGCTGCCGAATTTTCTGAAGATCTTAGCCCCGATCGTCGATCGATTTCACTTTAGGGTAAGAAAAATCCTTTTCTTCTTTTCTATCTCTGAAAATGGCCGGAACCTCATCATCATTTGGAGCGGGTACCAGTTCTGCCGCCGGGACATCGGTGCCAGGAGAAACTTCTTCCGTCTTCCACACAGGCAGGCAATTGGCCATTCGGCCGGAATCGACCAGCTGAAGTTGAGGCTTTGTTCAATGAGGCCGATGTTGCTAGGAGTCGATTCTTGAAGAAAGACGATCGCAGATCGAGAGAGATCGCGATCGGGGCTTCTTGGGAGCAACATAGTGTTTTTGGTCGGGCTATAGGGCCTTTCTTTGAAATAATGGAGAGGTTAGCCGGTCCTACCCCGAGATTCGACTTAGGGGATATTGGTCGCTTATCCCTATGTTCTTCCCAAGCGGTCGCGATGTCGTGCAGCGGCGTGTCGTTGTGGTCGCTCGGCCAAATCGGAGCTCGGCGACCGGAGAGATCGGCGTCTGGAGGACAAGATTCCATGTTCCTTGAGATGTGGACATGTTCGAGGCCGCGGAAAATGAGCAGGCCGACCCGACCTCCGATGGGTATGGTCGCGATGAGTGAGGCCGTTATGGAGGCCGGCTCGCTTCCCTCTATCCTTTGCGGTCTCCCATCTGTTGGCCGCTTGGAATGTGGCGCCACTTCGGTGACGCCGACGCACAGCTCCAAATTATACGCACCCTCACCCTTTTCGGCGGTCACCGCTGTACCGCCTCCGTCGCCGTTGGAGATGAATCATTTGTTTAAGCGACGGCTCACGAGAGGGTTGGTCGGCGGTTACCATATTCAAGGCCGATCTGGTTGGGTGATTCATGGAGTCCCGAATAAGATACGTGGCGATCGGGACGAAGTGGTTACGGGTCGCCGGCAAGTGGAGAGCTTCGAGCGACAATCCCACGGGCGGTGGAGATCCCCACCGAATTTCGGAGAGGAATCCGTAAGGGTTTAGACTCTCCCTACGTTTGTATGCGTTTTGGGTGATCTAATTTGATTTACATTTTGCGAGGCTTTCATATTCGTGATCGAGGAGCCTTTCGACTTTCGTTGTTTGGGAGCGAATTAGGAGCTTGTCGGAAGACGACCTAGACGCCACTCGGATCAACAAGGAGAGTCGGCGGTTGTCGGCTCGACTATTCCGTTTCGAGACATCTCGCGGTGCAGTATGTGTTTATGTGACCTTCACTTCTAGGCGATCGCCTTACTTGAGAAAGTGTCGGCCGTTAGTCGATCGTCTTTAAGCTGAGAGGTTCGTTTCCCTCGCTTTTTGGAGCCTCCGGCGGAGATCGCTATGTCGAACCCAGGAGTCCTAGGCCGTCTTCGTCATAAGAGGTCGACTCGGGTCCCACCCGTTGCGTTGCCTATAATTCCGGAGGCGGAGCCTCGCGTGGAGCCGGAGCCTCGCGTGGAGCCGGCCGTGGTTGAGGAGGAAATTCGGAGGAGGGGCTTGAGCTAATCGCAAGAGGCCGAGGCCGGAAGGAACCGATTCTGCCGGGCGGTGAAGTGCCGATCGCCGCACCTCCGATCACCATCGTTGCTCGGAGAGCGAGCGCCCTCTGCGGCTTTTATGCGGGAGACGGCGATCGCGGATGCCGAGACCCCTCGAGGGAAACCGTTTTTCGATCGGGATCCCGAGAAGGTGAGAGGTAGATAGCATTTACGTGTTGAAAATTGCATCTGCGTAGGAGTTGTATTAACTTATTGTTTTGATGCGGGATCCGTCGCGCAGATCCGTCTTGTCCACCGATGGTCGTGGATTTCTGGCGAGCCGATCTCCTCGCCATTCCTGTGACATTCCTCCATATGTTAGCAAAGCTGCGTCTGCTCTGCCGAAGGCATGGACGACTGATCTGGATGCGATCGCTCGGCAGCGATCGTCGAGTTCGATGCATGCTGTTCTCGCACTTTCTCTTCAGACGGCGACCATGGCCGTCCAGGCTGCTCAGGAGTTTGAGGCGGCCCTCGACTATTAGCATTCAGTAGTATCTAGAGGCGGCTCGGAAAGAGAACGCCGAGTTTGCTGACAAGATCGCGGCGATGGAGAAGGGCTCCTTGGAGGCGGCCAAGCGGGCGAGCCATGAGCTTGAGCTGGAGAAGAAAGAGACTGAGAAATATCGAATGGCGGTCGACCGATTTCGGGACCAGATGCAGAGTGCCATCCAGGCGCGGAATGTTATTCTTGAAGAGGAGGCCGATCGCCAGAAGGTGACGATCGCTCGGCTGACCAGCGAGCTGGCGGAGGCGAAAGAGAAGGTTGCTGCGAGGGAGGCCGAGCTCCAGGGATCGCAACAGGCGATGGCCGAGCTGAGAGGAGAGGTTGAGGCGACCAAGGCCGATCCCTTCCAAAACTTGGAGTATGTCAGCGAGTTCGCCTATTATTTGGCGTTCGCCGACTCGATCCGAGAGGCTAAGAAAGGAGGCTTGGAGGTCGGTCCTCTAGCTGAGAAGTTCAAGTCATATGCATTGGAGCATCCTCTCCATTCGGCTTTCTCCTTTCCGATCTTGGACCTGGCGGACATCGGCGTGGATTTGAGCTGGTATCCGTCTCCAGCCAATCCTGCTCATCCCGACGCTCCGGAGGATGAGGGGACCGCGCCGAATGCTGATGGCGAAGGCCAGGCAGGGGCCTGAGGCGCTTCATTTTTGACGTTTCCAGCTTACTTTCTTTGTAGTTTGTAGCTTTCTTTAGTAGCACTTAGGCCTTCGGGCGATCGTGTACTCCGATTTTTCAAGTAATGAAATGAGCATTTGGATTTCTGACTTATCACTTGAATGAATGGTTATTTTTAAGTCTTTATTTGACTTTGTACAAATGTGTGAGGAGAGATCGTTGCAAGGGTAGTTCCGAATGAATTGATAAACTCATAAAGATAACTTTTTACAACAAATTCGATCGCTGCACTACATCTGAAAAAATGACGATCTCCGTGTGTGGTTGAATAGCGACGATCGTCGTGTAGGTAGTCCGCACTCTTATTGCCCCTTGTTTTTATTCACTTAGTGGAAGTAAGGGGATGAAAATAATTCCTTGAGTGAGCGGTCTTCAACTTTGTCGAATCCTCGGGGACGGTCGTCCATCTTGAGGAACCGTGCACGATCGCGGAGTTCGATGGACCGACTCCTTGATCATGTCTTGATGCGCGAAGACATTGAGTGTCTCGTGACTCACTTTATTATGAGGGTCCTCTGTTAGGCTGCGCCTCGCCTCGTATTTAAACGAAGGGCGTGCGGTCTCGGTCTAGAGGAGTCCTTGCGCGAGCGGCGTCGGATGAATCAACTCCACGCCCGCGGCTTGTTAGCTCTGCTTCCACCTCGGCGGCCATGGAGATGGCCGACCTCGGCGGTGTACGTTGAGGCGGGGTTGTGGCACGTCGCATTGTCGGTTCACCATGTTAAATGATGAACCTTTGAGGGTGAGCGATCGTGTCCACCGATTTATTTTGGAGGGCCCTCGGACTACGCCGGCCTCGTATTTAAACGAAGGCGGGCGATCTTGGCCTAAAGGGACCTTGCATGGCCTAAGCGATCGGTTCCATCGACCACGAGGACCATGGTTGCACTCTTCCACCTTGGATCGTCATGCAGATGCCGACCTTCGACGGTGTACGTTGTGCGGGAGGCGATCTCGTGCCTTAGTCCATCATGTTAGATGGTGAATCGTAGATGGCGATCGAGTCCTCCGGTTTCTAAATAAGGAGGGAGATCGGGGTGACTTCCGTTGTCTCCTTCTCTTGATTGAAGCATGCGGGGACGGTCGCGAGGTTGGTCCAGGGTCGGCTCATATGAGCTTTCCGGCTGTTTGTGTTCGACTCGGACGGCGTCCATAGAGATAGGTAGGTGCTTCGGCTAAACCAATAAGGCTGTCGACTTGCCCTCCTCGAACAATCTCCGGAGGCTGTTTGAGGAGGTCGCGACATTTGTTGGTCTTGTGGCGGGACTCTTGTGGTAGGCACAATATTGATTGTTGCCAGTGTGACCGTGGTCCCTTATCGCCTTTGGCTTTTTGAGCTCTTCGTGCCCCTTGATGGCATAGAAAATATGCTGGAGTTACATTGAGCGTATGGAGGAGATGGGCTTCCATGTCCTCGAAAGCCTTGAGATCTCGGGTGATTTGGCGATCGCCTTCTTTGCTTTAGCGATCATGTCTTACGGACAAGAGGTGGCGTTTCCTCGCCTAAGCGGAGGGTGAGTAGCCTTTGCTGGCCGGGAAGTTGGCGGCTTTAGCGCGGAAGATCGCGTAAGTTGGGGAATATCCTTGGAGAGATGTCTAAACATGGGAGAGTGACGCGGAATCCCCATGGCGAATAGAAGCGAGCTCGTCAGCGGAGTTCGCGGTGAGGACGATTTCGTCCACTCGGTCAATGTAATTTGCGTCGATTCGTCTTTCCCCGCTTGATTTTTATCATGCGGTGGGGGCCTTCTGTGCAGCGACCTTCTTTGGCGAAGTATGACGTGAAGTCATTCGCGATTTCTTAAAAGATGTGATAGATCGCGGTGGTAGTGAGACGTACCATCTATGGGCGGCTCGCTCAATGTCAACGGAAGATCCGGCACTTGGTAGCATCGGATGCCCCACACCCGATCATGTAAATTCGGAATTTACTCGGGTGGGTTTGGTCCGATCTCCCCTCATACGAGAGGTGTTTTGGGAGGAGCGATCGTTGTTTGTATGGGGCAAGCTCGATGTGGACCGCGAGTGGCTCGGTCGGCCGGCGATCTTCTTGCCGGTGCTTGCCCCGGTGTCAAGAGTGCTCTCATCTCGTCGAGCTGGCGTTGTATGGCGGCCATCGCCGTGCTTTGCTCGCGGCTCGGCGCTCGGGCGGGTGCCAAGGCGATTGAGTCTTGATCCACAGCGATCGGGCGGGAGTCGGATGGCCGACTGCGTTGGTGTGAGGTGGGTAGGCCGAACTTCTGGTGACGGATTCGGGTTCCGTCTTTTCGAGGTTGGAAACAGAGTGCCCCGGTCGCCAGGATGGGTCGCGACCCAAGCGATCGAATATGGATCCGTCCGGTCGTGCGAGAGCCTTTCCTTGCGAATTCGGGCTTTCTGACGATCGCTCGTTCAGTAGCCCGTTGAATTTCCGTTTTCCCATGCGGCGGATGATCGAGGGAGTTATCGCGGGCGACGCGCATGCTCTCCGTCGCTCCTCCAGGATGGCCATAGCCTCCTCGATCTGTTCTTTGGTTTGGAACTGATCGAGTGAGAGGTTGGGGCCATCTCTTGGATGCGGGATCGAGAGTCTCGCGTTGCTGCGGCTTCCCCCCGTCGTTGGCTGGGGTTCGGACTGGGCCGGGATATGGTGTCCGGCGGTTCGGAGAGCGGCTTTCTTCGACGTACCGGCGGATGTCATGATTCTGAAGGTTTTCTTTGAAGTGCAGTGAGTGTCACTTCAAGTATATGCCCCGAGAACAGTGAGTGTTCTTCGGGACGGTAGAAATAAAAGTTTGAGGGTTAGATCCCCTTCTTCTAGCGCGATTGTTGCTACCCAAAATATTATCAGGAGATAGATATTCTTTGGAATGGATGGGATAGCAAACAAATGCAAGAGCACTTCCGTGAGAAAGATAAATAACACAAGATTTGCGGGGTTGTTAATCCCGAGCTTGAATGCTCTCGCGAGATATTATTAATACCAATATTCGGGATACAAGTACTAATGTAAGAATACAATTACAATGAGTGTAAAGATTCTTGTTATCTTAGCTAGCGAGCGTGTAGATTGCCGGAAGAACCAGATTTGATATTCTGTGAGTTCTTGTAACAAAGGAGATGAGCAGTCGCGGCGGTGAGAGATCGATCGTCTCTCACGGCGAGTATTTAGTCAGGTGCTTGGGCTCAGGGCTTATGAATCCTTTGGAATCTGCAGTGGAGACTTGCTTGCCGATCGTCGTCTTCTAGACGAGAGATTTGGAGAGAGAAGTCTGAGATGGATTAGGTGAGATAGCCGGAGCTTGATGATATGTATGTTCTTGATATTTAGTGAATGTATCGGAATGTGAGAGAATGTGAACCTTTTTCCGGTAGGAAGAGGTTCTCTATTTATAGGGCTTGATCCGCCGGCGATCGCCTTCTCTGCAATATAATAATCGGGCGATCGTCTTTTAGCACATGGACTGTCCCCTCAAAGTCTGCAGGAGTTCTTTGGCGATCAACTATGCGGTCGATGGGAGCTTACACGCGTCCTGAGTTGCTGACACGGGTGGTCCTACTGACAACTTTCGGCGCGCATGCTGGTAGGTGAGGTAGGTGGCAGGTTGTGGTCAAAGGTCTTGTCTGTCAGCTAAAGATCTTGTCTGCTACGAAGATCTTGTCAGCGCCTTTGGTGGATCTGCACGTGGGTGCTTTTCTGAGACCCAATCCTTGATGACTTTTGACGGGCGATCGTCTCTGCTCGGGGCGTAGGTCGATTGCCCTTAGCCGGTCACTAGAGTAGATCGCCAGCTGCCAAAGGGCGATCGCCTTGGGAGTCGATCGCCAGGTACCTGATGGTGGTCTGATATCTTCGACTTGGCGAGCTAGCCATAGTTTGACTGGAGTTGACTTGGTCGCTCGGCCTTATAGTCGATCGCACTGTCGGGATGAATAAATCGTGACACAACAGAAATGATGAGAAAGAATGAGAATGAAGTCAAAATATTCCTTAACAGTGACAATTGAACTTTAGAATTTAGATTTCACTTGCAAGTTGTACCTTACAAGTACAACCAAGAGAAACAGTATGTTTCCCATTACATTACCAATATCATAGGAGTTCATTTTTCAAAATGTGAGATATCTGCTGTTTCCGTAAGTTGTATACTTCTATCGTCAAGAAAATTGGTCTTATTACTGCTGATAAGGGGAGAAGCAAAAGGGCTAGCAATACCAAGTTGCCATACTTCTTTTTACACAGAGAACAAAAAAGATCGCAGTTACGACCATATGATACCATTAGATTTCATTTCAACATCTTGAATTAAATATTTCGCTTTTTCATGAGTTGCATTATTCCATTGTCAACACAAATTATCAATAATAAACAAAAAAAATTGAATTCAACAAAATTGGGTGAGAGGGTCAAGATATTGAGAAACTGAAAATTATAAATTATAAACGACATGTTCCACCAATGAATTCCAAACCATTCTTGCAAAATCAGATAATTGTGCAGCCAATACATATAAGTAGAACAATCATTCTTTTTCACTTGAAGCAATTTATTCTAGCTTCTTTTCATTCACATGAGTGCTTTCAAGATTGATAGTGAATCAAATGGAACAATACCATCAAAATATCAAACATTAAAAGTATATAATAATATAAACCACAATCCCAAACAAGGTGACTGCTTTTCTCCTGCATAATTCAATCAAAATACAAAAGAAGATGGAGAAATGTTTTACAAAGGCAATACTTTTGCAACTTATTCACCAAATTTGGAAGGACATAAATAGCAAGAACTGAACAAATCGGAAGCCACATACCGATTTCCCTACTCTGAACTTCAAGAATCGCTGGTTCACAGCCACCCACCACCATCCCTCATACGTCTGAAATCTCCGACAAATGGCGGCGCCATGCGTTGACCGCAGAATCGCCTTCCTCCTTAGGCCCGTGCTTCGTTCGGGGTGTCGCTATGCTGTACTGGTATATATGTGCGTATGTTTTAATTTATGAGAAGAGGAGCCGAGGATAAGAAAGAAGATGGAGATGGAGGGCATGGGCATCGGGTAGAGAGAAAGAGAAGATAGGGAGGGTGACGGTGAATGTCTTTGAGGTTTGTCGAAATATATTTATACATAAAAGCGCAAAATTTATGATTGCTCAAGGCAGTCGAAATATGTGAATTTGTATCGCTCAAGGCAGTCACAACATTTGTAATGATCATTATGATCACAAATATGTAGATTTATCCTTTATTTGGTCTTTGTGATATTATTGTGATCATAAAATTGTATTTATCATTGGCAGTCACAAATCCAGCGAGTTTGAATGTCATAAAATCCTGTTTTTGGTGTAGTGATCATCGAAACCGCTGCCAGTAGCCATTAATGCAGAATTCGACAAACTATTCATACTTGCCTGCTTCGCCTTTCTGGACTCCTCCATTACCAACCGTGAACGCACATCGGAGAAGGTGGGAAGCGGGTTGCTTTGTTGAATAATGGCCACCACACTATCATAACCCTCAAGTAACCCGGCAATAGCTTGAAGAACGATCCTATTGTTTGAAACTGGAGCACCCATGTTTGCTAATTGATCAGCCAACGTCTTCAATTCCTTGGAGTAAGCGGAAACACCTGGAAAATCATCTAATCTGACTTGAGAAAATTGGTTCTCCAACTGGACGGCGCGAGAGTGTTTATTATCCAGGAAAATACTCTCAAGGCGTTCCCATGTCTTCATAACTGTAGAACCTGGTTCGATAATGGTTTGCAACAGATCCGGTGAGATTGTCCCGTAAATCCATTGGAGGACGAGAGAATCTAGGCGAGACCACAATGCCTTAGCCGCTGACGACTCTTCAACCTTCTTACCGGTATTTGTTTCTGTTTCCGTTGCTGTTTCTTCTGGTTTAGAAGCAATAATGTGATCGATGACCTCGAACACTCGGCAATGGATCCAAAAGAGCTCGGCCCATGTTACGTACTTTCCTATCTCTTGATCAAGGACGATAGGAATCCAATTACGGATATTACCTACTGTGAAAGCTGGATGCAATGTGCTAGTTTGGGCTGCCATTGCAGGGAAAAACAAAAAAAAAAAAAAATAGAACAGAAAGAAGAGACGGGAGAACGACGTAATACGTGAGAAAGGAGGCGACGAGCTCTAGGTCAGGCTCGATACCATAATAGAGAATAATCCCTTGACCGTTTATTCCAATCTCCCTCATGTATATATACAATGCATTACCTATAAATTAGGATCTAATCAAATCTCCTTGAATCACTCGAGATATTTACCTACCAATAATAATCTATACATATCAAATCATATCATTTATATTTACAACAATATACAGTCTATCAGAATGAAATGAACATGGGTTCAAAAAGTTGCAACGTACTTGGATTTTCAAGTTGTGTATTGCATTACATATTTTGGCAACCATAAAACTAGGTGGAAACAATCGAGCAAGAAATTGAACATGTGAAGAACAAACAAGTAAAAAAAAAACTGAGAATCTTGAAACAATGAAAAGTAAAAACGAACTATTTTCTTTTACATGGACATAGCTTGAGGTTGGGGAGGTTTGTTTATCTCTTCATTTTTGGACTGCATCGCGTGTCGCTGAGCAAGTATTCCCCGCCATCCTACATAAATATTTATAAAAAAAAAAAAAGCAAACTTAAACTGACACGATACGTAGCTTGTTATTTATTAATTACCGATGGTTTTGGAAGAATCGTCTCATTCTCCTTCGTATCTTACGACATTCTAAATTGATTTTTGACATAAAAAAAAAAAAAGGGAAGGAGTCTAGTTTATGCTTACCTAGAGCAGGGTCAAGTTGTCGACTTTTGAGCTCTCTAAATTCCTGACAGAGAGAACAGAAAGGGCAGAAGAGGTGAGTAATCGAATCTTGATACGGAGCTTCAACAAGACGATATCTGTTCCTCAGCCTCGTTCGGTATCTGGAACCGATGACACATTGTGAGCAAACTCCCATCATTAGCAGATAAATGCAACTCCCGAATGGACAAGCTGTATTCACCAAATCATAAGATTTTATCATAATCATAATAATGATAGTAGTAGTGAACAGTTGCATGTAAATTATGGATATCTAATTTATCAGCAAAGAACGCTAGAAATATTGAAGGATGATTCAAAATGATTGTCATTATATATTTCTAGGGTCGGATTGCGAAAAATACAATCAAATTAGTAAAAATTTGTGCGAGGCCATCTTCCGGACGGAGTCTAAATTCTATTGTCGGAGATTTTATAAAGAGATTAGTTCTTTTATTTTTTTTTTCTCAAGCGTTTTCTAGTTTTTTTGGCATTTTCAGTTATTTCATGGTAACTTAGGTTTCTTGTCTTTTTCCACACACACACATATATATATATATATATATATATATATATATATATATATATATGTTCTCGTGAGAATAGGTTCTTTTGATGTAGTTTAATGATTAGATTAAATGCATGAAAGGAGGGAAAAATCATTTCCAACAGAATTCTCAACATTCTCCTTCTAAATTTCCATCTCCCCTATACTATTTTGTGTTCTCTATAATACACCAGATCTCCTATTTTTTACATAAAAATAATAATTTCACGTGGGCCCTACTCAATTATAATCTTAAAATAAATTTAGGGTGACTGTAAATTTAGGATTAAAAATAGGGAGGTGTAAAAAAAATCGTGGACCCCATGCATTTTAGGGGATCGGTTGGAACAAATTTTATCTTATTTTCAATTATTGTAGCCTAAATCTAAAGTTAACATGATTTTAGGATATCGGTTGGAACTGCTCTAAGGGCACATTTTGGGAAGTCGTAATTCGGCCTGGTTCGACGGGCCAGTCTAAAAAAATGGGCGGATTGGGCTACACAATCGCAAGTCCGAAAAAAATTGTCCAGCCCGAAAAGATCACGATCGTCTCGGGATATTTTGGACCTTCTTGTTTTGTTGTTGTCGGTCATTAGTTCTTATTTACATGATGGTATGAATAAGAGGACTTACAAAGTTGAGAACCAAAAGATGGTTCTGAAGCATCCATGACTTCCGCTATTTGTCCAAACGTGACACAGGGGAAAAGAGCTGTCATCACAGCTGCAATCACAAAAGCAGTTAAAGTTATATTCATAAGTCGAGAGCAGCTCTGGATTGCTAAAGGCTCGGCTCCGGTGCCAGCGATCTGACACGCATCATGACGTCCACTGCGAATAATGTGTTTTGACATTCGAGACGCGTGTCAAAACATTTTCGGCGGTTGACATCATGCGCGCCAACTCCTGGCATCGTAGAATTTTCTATAATGGAAAAACCATATACTTCATTCGTCCCACATGAACATATTGGTTAAAGTACAACTAATAGTTTCAAACAATTCGTTTTAAACCATCTATTTTCATTTATCTTTTTATTTATTTTCAAATCAGTTAATATTGTAATTTATATAACGAAAAATTGAAGATCTAAATAATATCGTATAAATTTTAATTAGATACAAATATTATATTTGAAGATAGACTATTCTATTGGAACGAAAAAAAATCATATTTTGTAAATACCGACTTTTGAAGGAGACGATGGAGTATCAAATTCATCAACCGTACAAATTATTCTACTGACTGTAAAAGATCAAAGAAAAGTTGCAGACGTACGGAAAATTTCATTTTTTTGTACATGTAAAAACTGAAGAAGAAGAAGAAGAAGAAGAAGAAGAAGACTACCATTGGTCGGATCTTTATGGCATTCGAACAGCTCACTGCCCCATGGATTTCCGATGTATGGAGGTTGTCCTGCTGTCTGAAAATTCTGCGGGTAAGAGCCCACATGTTGTTGGGCTGGATTATTATTTGGAGTTCCTGTTGGATTTGGACTTTGCATTTCTGGATTGCCCTGAACTCGACCCATGTTCTTATCAATAAGAAAAAACTTCAATAATCTTTTTTTTTTTTTGTAGCTCTTTTCAAGATTATATCAAGAAATGCTTCCTCCTTCATTTATACTTATAGTAGTATTAGCTGTGTCATAATAATCTGCTCACAAGATATTTTAAATTATAAATGAATATTTATAATATAAAACATATATATATATATGTATATGCACATTATATATTATAAGATTGAGTTCAGGGGAGAATGCAATTTAAGTTAACAAATTAGAATAAATTCCATCCAAAGATCTTGATAAATGGATGGTCTAGATTTATTCTCACAAAAATTTGATGCATATAATGCAATATTTTAATGCATCGATATTTTGATGCATATAATGCATATTTCAATGGATTGCAATTTTGATGCACGAAATGCATATATATTTTATGCATAATTAGTATAAAATTCACGCATATTCACAAAAATCTAGAAACTTTTGTAGGTCATTGATATTAGTGATCTAACGGCTGTATATAAGTAGAATTATATACATTTATGTATTTTTTTATTGTATTATTTGTTGCATATACTTTTGGCCAGAACAATTAAATGAATAATATGAATATCTGATAAATTATTCAATAATGCAATTGATTTCTAGATTTTTTATATATATATATTTTAATGTCTAGTTGACAAGAGAAAAACAGAGCCCCACCATCCACCATGTCGATGGGATTTTGAGTTTATTATTATATCTCAACTTTCACTTAATTACGATATTGCCATGCTAGTTGACTTACGTTTTGTGATATTCCAATTTTGACTAATTCTTCATTGACCTGGCATGGGTGTGTTGGGGTTAGAGATGTTAAGCGAAAATTTCATGCCAGTGATTCATTAGTCTGCGGGTTTAATTTAGCGGTTGGTAAAAAGCGGATTTAACGGCCAGAAATATTGGCTCTAACCCTAACCCTACTTGATTTCTAAACGGGCTAAGCAATTAAATATTTAAAAATCTATTTTTATTTTTATAAGTAAAAAAACAATAACAATATATTTTATATATATAGTACAAGTATACTATAATAAATATAACAAAAAATACACTTTTATGTATATATATACACTATATTAACAAGTACAGTAATAATATATATTATATATAATATTAATATATATTATATATATAATATTAATATAGTGTATATATATAATATTAATATAGTGTGTGTGTATATATATATATATATATCGGGCTTTATTACTGGCGGGCAATTTTAGCACTGTGAGCTATTAAGCAGTCAAGATCAGCAGGATTTAAACGGTAGAAATATCGGTCTGTAGGTTTTGGCGGGTTAAGCTAACGGCCTCTGGAGGCCGTTTAACATCTCTAGTTGGGGTTTTGGGGGGGTGGGGGGTGGGGGGGGGTATTTTCCACCATCGATTTTTAATCGCACCAACCTTGCATCAACCTCTAGATGTGTCAAATTTTCTATATTTTTTAAATGGTGTCAAATAACTTATATTCTACGTAGGAGTTGCATACTGTTTCTTGCAGTTAATTTCGTCCAAAAGGGGCTAACGACATTAATTTTTAGGCTGAATTGCACCAAATTTCCTACTGTTCTTCAACATAAGCGTCAAATTCCTCTATATTTTCTAAATGTATCCAAACCTCCTGCATTCTATAGAAGAGTTGCATACCGACCATGTAGCTGTTTATGTACAAAAGGGACTAACAGGTTAATTTATAATGACATTCTACTTCATGGCCCCCAATTACTTTAACAGTGTACTCATTTTGAACCAGCATCCAATTTTTTCATAAGCATATTTTGAAAATATTTTTCCGAAAAATGCAATACTAATATTCTTATAGAAATGCCCCCAATTACATACTTTAACAATGGTATCCATATTGAGCCAGCATCCAATTTTTTCATAAGCATATTATGAAAATAATTTTTCGAAAAATATAATACTATTATTCTTGTAGAAATGTAATGTTAATGTTCAAAAAAAATAGGGAGGGGTTCCGTTTCATCAATAGAAGTACGAAATTTCTAGATAATGTTTTGTAAAATATTTAAATCAATCTTGAAGTTGCAATTAGAATAGGGTAATCTTTAGATGAATTTAATTACCATCGAGCACCTTTTTTTTTTTTAAATGCCATTACAATCTGAATTTTTTTAGAAAATCTAAATAATATAATTAAAATATAAATGATATTTGGCAAAGTCTTCAAATCATACTATTGTAGGGTTTTGAAATAAATATAATACTCTCCTTGTTTCATATCAAGTGTTTTTTTTTTCAGGTTTAACATTGATCATGGATTATCTCATAAAAGACAGTCATAATCATTTATAATTTTTACACTTGTAGATTCGTATTAAACAAATTATAAATTAGGTTTTCACATTTCTTACTCATATATAGAAGAATTGGGTGGAGTTTGACGTCATTTAGATAATATAGACTATAAAGAGTTTGACGTCCATATAGAAGAACTGGAGGGCGACACAATTTTATAGAAAACTGTAAACAAAAGTCCTAGTCACAATCTTGGTGTATGCTATGCATATACTATTAGAATCAAACTAAGGGAGTATTATACAACTCTTATATATAATATACTGGATTTAGCGCAATTTAAAGAATATAGGAAATTTGACGTCTATATAAAAAAATGGAGGGAATTTGATGCAATTTTGACATTTTGAAAGAGATATGACAGTTTTATTTTTTTATTTTTTTTATTTTTTTAATAAAAAATAAAAATATTGGAGATGAAGTCAGAACTAATAGAAAAAATTTAATTTTCTTAAAAATATTGGAGATGAAGTCGGAACTAATAGAAAATTTTAATTTTTTTATACCGAGATTCCAAGTTTATACCTGATTAATTTTCGGGATAACATCCCCGGCCCCACATAACTGCTACCACTTAAATCGCGAGATGTGTATCCGGCTCACAGGTTCTTAAATACCCTCAACTACCGCGCACAAGGAGTCGTCCCTCAAGTGATTGCTCCATGCTGGACCCCTCAAATCCAACCGCAGGTTCCCACCGAGATCTGGCCTCCCACACTGCCGCTGTTGGAACAATAGCTTAATTAATACCATAATTAATTATGGTGATTAATGATATTAAATGGTATATTTGGAATCTACATTTTGTGTAGATTAATTTAGTGTATTTACTTGTTCAATTTCATTAAGAAATGAATGAGTAATTAATGCACAAATCTCATCCCGCATTGGAAAAACAAGGAAAAGTTGAGCTATTTATAAAGGATTTTCCATCATAAAGGAGCAATCAAGTGTGCTCTATTATGGTGCACCGTAGTTGGCTTTAATTAATTTTTAAGGCTAAAATCCGAATCCTACGAGGAATGTGCAAAGCACCTTCCGAGTCCGAGTCCGAGTCCGAGCACGTCGCACTTGTCGCAACGGGCGCTTCGTAGGCGCATTTTGCACAACGCCTCGGAGCGAGGAGCTGTGAGGAGCCTTTCATTTTGACAACTGAGATAGTGGCTCGGATGACGTGGAGGGTGACTTGGCTGACACGTGGCAGTGACATGTCAAATACATGATTTGGCGGTGTGGAACACGAGCGGCGGTCCACGACCGAACCAGTGCAATGGTTCAGACCATTCTGTGCAATCTGAACCAGCACAATAGTTTGGCTCGCCAGAACCAATGCAACCCTTCCCACCAGACCACAAGGTGTCTGTCCAGCCCGAAAGTCACATTGATTCGGACAGGGTGCTTTACAGACTTTAAATAAGCCCCTGCAGATGATGATCATTCACACAGAATTAATCAAGATAATAATACACTCATACTAGCCTAGACTTCATACTACAAGTCCCGAGTATTCAGTAGTTCGCCCGGAATTCGATTCCTAGTACAAGGTATCGAGTTCATAGAAAACCGTTGTATCTTGGGGACGTTTGCCGTTGAGCCGTGTGTACTGTGCGGGGCAATTTCGTCTTACGGAGAGAGAGTCCAACTCTTGCCTTGGTTATCATTCGTCATTTTCTACAGCATCTACAACCAACAGCCGCTTGAAGCCCTCAATATTTAATTGTTCCACCAGCGTACCTCATAAGGCTAGGGTCTCTTCTGTCATCATAGACTAAAAAGTCATAACTCATAAACTCTTAAAAATTCTTGTTCTCAGAGAGACTCGACGTCGGGTCTCCCACTTGAAGTGGAAGGCCGTGTCTTTATTTATTTTGACATCGTGGACTTGCTGGAAACCAGCCTGAGAATTCAACGTTGGGCATGTTATGTTTTAAGTTCCTGCATATTTCTATGCCATATTGTAATTTGGTACGTTATTATAGATTAGTGACGGATAGGGGCGGGCATGGGACGGGATGGGACGGGCCTGAGGTCATCCCACGTTCCGTCCCGTATTATAACAAGTGGGACGGGATGGGACGGGATTGGTGATTTCAAAAATTCATCCCGCGCGGGCCTTATCCCGGTTGGGACGGGGCCAGGCAGGCAGGGACAGGTTTAGTCCGCATAAAAAGTTCAAAATATAAATTAGAAAAAAGTAAGAAAATCTATAATTTTATACATCTAAATTCGGGAAAAATATCCAACAAACTAATTTAATAGCCTAAATCAAACTTTTAAAATAACAATCATTAACATTGAATACAACATATCCATTTTTTTTTGAAAAAAATATCAGTTACTAACTTTATATCAGTTGATTAGGTTTGTGTATAATTATAAAAGATAGTAAAAAATAAAAATAATTTATTATTAAAAATTAATTAAAAAAGGGTTACAAATAATAAAAATATATGGTTTAAATAAAAATAATTTATTATTAAAAATTAATTAAAAAAGGGTTACAAATAATAAAAATATATGGTTTTAAAAAAGGTTAAAAACTTAGCGGGACGGGACGGGCCTTACGGGCCTCAGATTTTTTTGTCCCGTGTCCCGTCCCGTAGTTACTCTAATGGGACGGGACGGGACGGGCCTAGTATTTTTAATTTTGGATCCCGTCCCATCTTGGGTAATTTTGGGACGGGACCGGGACGGGACCGAGATTTTGATTTTTTGTGCCCACCCCCAGTGACAGAGTTTCAGCATCAATAGCAGAACAATCACGTTATCCTCCTGGCTCCTGCCATATCCGGCCGGAGTATACTACATACATGCATAATCATCCGATTAATTTTTAGAAGGTTTTCTACCGTTCTGATTATGGTCTAGGTATTTGTACTAGATGGTTGGGTGTTTAATCGGTCATTTAGACTGGCTGGATGGGCGTCTATGAAGGCAATCTAAGATACTATAGATATTATGGACTACTTTATACCTATATCAATGTTTCAAATTTCCTAGCAACGTGGACGACTAGGGGATGCATAGGCATTTCTATATATTTTTTTTTGCTCTAATGGTACTATAAATTTCTAAACTGGGTTACTATATATATTATGGACTCATTTATATCTATATCAATATTTCGAATTTAATATATAATTGATTATATCTGTTTAAATGGCTAAATTTTAAGGGAAAAATGCAAAAAAAAACCCTCACCTTTACCCTAATTCCGGTTTTAAACCAATCCTTTTTTTTTTGCAAATTAAACTACGACCTCCCGATTGAACTTAATTGGCACCTTCGACCAGACCCGGCGGCCGACGTGTCTAGATGTGTGCCTATATGTTTAAATGTTTGCCCACATGTCCATTTATTTCCTACGTGGTAAGGTAGGGCACACTTCTTCCTCTTTCTATCTTCTCCCTTTCTATTCTCCTACGTCTGCACTTCATCCCCCCAATCCCGTTCAGCAATCCTTGACTTTCGGCAAAAATGAGCTCTTCATCCACACAATTGGGCTCTTGTTTCAATCCCGGCCAGCAACTTTGCGATTGTCTTCCACCTCTACCAGCTATATGGAATACTTCAAAAAGTGAGGAAAACCCTGAGAGGTGGTATTGGTATTACCAAAAGAGAGGGCAGGTACGAATTTTTCAATTTTAGTTGTAAAATTTCTGGGCAATGAGACTCTAATTTTAAATGAAAGATTGATTTTTATGTGGCAGAGGGATTCATGTGATTTTTGGCTTTGGATTGATCCGGTATTGACTACTCATTGCAAGGATGTTATCCAAAGACTAAAGCTTGGGAAGGAATGTGTTGTGGAGCAACTATTGCAAGAGAGAAAAATGAAGAAGTGTAAGTGAAAGAGGAAGAATACAAACCACGTAATTCTGCTGAAAACTTGAAGGAAGTGGTGAATAATATGAAGAGTGTTGAATTCAAGATCAAGGTGTTGTATGTAGTCGGCGATGCTGTTGGTTTGTTGGTTTTATTTTCTAAGCTTTAGAATTGCTGTTGTTTGTTTGTTGGTTTTTGGTGTCTGGGATTGTTTGTTGGTTTGTTGGTTTTATTTTTTAAGCTTTCAGATTGCTGTTGTTTGTTGGATTTTGGTGTCTGGGATTGTTTGTTGGTATTGAATGATGATGATGATGATGATGATGATGTTGTTGTTGTTGTTGTTGTTGTTATCTACTCAAGTTGTTGGTATTGAATGTTGCATTTGTTAACATCTCGTAGTAAATATTAGATGTTTTGTTGGTTCATTTGATTGAGATTATATCCAAAGATAAAAATGACCACATACACAAATCAGAAAATTGAGAAAAGAATTTTACTGTCAGTTTCATGGAATGTTACTGTCAGTTTCATGGCCAGAAAATTAACAAAATTGACCACATTCCCCTTTTTTTGCTAACCTGTGTTGAAGCAACTGTCTTTCACAGTAACAACATTAATTAACAAAGACCTGTTGCTGTCCTTTTCTATTCTTACATTACATTTTTTGTATTCTTTTTTCCTTTTTCAAAAAATAAACAAAATAAATATCATGAAGATGCCCGCTCCATCTAAGAACACAAGTATACCAAAATCAGATTTCATTAACATTGAATCATCAGCATCAAAGGCAACCTGGATTCACATAGTCACAACTAATTCCCACCAGTCACAATCATCTAAAGAGAGCAGTGTACTGGATTCACATAGTCATAAAAAAGGCCAAGCCTATATGTCTATTTGGGTTTACAAAAGAAAGGCCAAAATGATAATCAGATGCCTAGTTAACCCCAAATGGAACCCTGCTTTCTTGTGTTGAAGGACCTCCATTTCTGGCCACAGTGCTCTGTGAAGAGGGCTGAGCAGCTTTCTTCCTTGGTCGTCCCCTTCCCCTTCCACTACCCAATGCCATAGAGGTTGATGTCTGCCCTTGTTCTTCAGAAGGTGGTTGAGCTGGATGCTTTCTTGGTCTTCCTCTTTTTCCCTGATTCATTAAAGTTGAAGAAACATGCTCAAATACCAACTCAAAGAATGGAAATGGCAGAAATGAAGACTCAAACATACAGAAATTCACCTTTGGTATTGCTGGTGCCTTTGGATTTGAACAAGTCTTGTAGTTGTGGCCCTTCTGTTTGCAATTTGAACATGTCATGACAAGCCCAAATCTCTTCAGCTTGTGTGGATTTTTTGAATCCTCCTCAGGGTCTCTTTTCCTGTTCTTCTTTGGTCTACCTGGCAATTTTCTAATTTTTGGAGGCTTGACAACATAGCCCTCTGCCTTAGGCCACATCTCCTCAGAAACCACATGCTCAATAGCATGTTTGCAGCCTTCTAGATACCTGTCAACAGTGTAGATGTACAAAGGCCACTGGCTCCTCACCCTTAAACCCAATTGTAGCACAAGCATGAATACATGGAATACCAGTCAAATCCCATCTTCTACATGTACAAGTTTTCTCCTTGAGGCTTACAACAAATGTTTTCCCAGCCAAGCACACCTCAAACTTATCATGTATGTTAGGAAACACATAAGCCCTAACACTTTGAAGTCTATGTTTTTCTAGTTTAGAGACTACTGCAGGACACACACTCTCTTCTTGTGCACAAATGTGTTGGAGCTTCTCTACATGCCTAATCATGAGATCTCTCCTAATTTGCTCACACATGTGTATTATATGCATTCCCCTAGCAGCTAGGATGTACCCATTAAATGTTTCAGCTATGTTATTGTCTATCATATCACTACATGAATGTAATATCCGCAATTTCGGATTTCCGGTAATTTTCTTTTTTCGGCAGGAGTCCGTTTCGAAGATTCGCTTGGAACCGTTTCATCATTCTGAGAATGATTAATTCTGCACTTTTTGTCATCCGAGTTCGTTTCGGTATTATTTTGTTGAGTTCCGTGTTTTTTAACGACTTTTCCGCACTCGAGTTCGATTCTTGTGAATCTCGTTCAAAATTACTATTTTGAGTTTCCAGTTAGTCCGTTTAACTTTGTTAGACGTGTTGTGAACTTCGGTTTGGTTATTCGATCACGTATCGTGATTTTCGGACGTTTTGGGCCATTTTCGTAATTTCCCAAAGTTTGGGGTAATTACCTTCTGTTGTCGAATTTCAAGCCTTCGGGTGGTCGGAATCGTGTGTTCTCTTAGTGATCGAATTCATCATTGCGAGTACTTCGTAACCGAATCTCCGATTCGTATTCAGGTTCGGGTTTCGGGGTCGTTCGGTTCGTCGTTGTCGGAATCATTTTTGCATCACGGAGGTCTTTGGCCGGACTGGCGAAAGCAGCGCCAGCGCCGTGTCCTGCGCCGGGTCGGCCAGGACTGGCAGCCTGTCGAGACACGTCCGAGACACACGGCGCTGGTGCGGGCCGTTTGCTGCGCCGTGTTCGACAGTAGTATATATATGGCAGGATAGTCGGGGTTTTCATCATTTTTCTCACTCGTTTCATCCTCTTCCGCAGCTGGAGCTTTGATGATCATGGAGGGATGTTGTTAGGTGTTAAATCCATGAAGTTATGAGTCCATAACATCGATTAATCATTCCATAACTTGCTCCGATCGGCCGAATCAGGGTAAGTTTTCTTAAAATCTAATTTTGGGGATTTTGTTCGATTTGTCCGATTAATTCGTTTTAACTCAGAATAGTGATGGATTGATGATTTTTAAGCTATATTATATCGAATTCCTTGTTATTCCACGGTTGGATTGCCACTGATTTGTCGTTTTATTGAGTATTTTATCGACGCCTTGAAGGTGTTCGATAAAATGTCACAAAGAGAATCCGAGCGTTCTACGCTTATTCTTCCTCGTTCGTTCATTAATTTATTGATGGTATGATGTTAGGGTCATATTCCTTGTGAAGAACTCGAGTAGGAACCCTTCCGTTCGTTGTCTTCTTCGTGGTACAAGCTTCCCGGTCGAACCGTATTCTTCGGGGTATTCGGTAACGGTTATTAAGGCAAGTATCTTATTATACGACTTGTATCTTGCGATTAGTAATCACGTATGAGATTTATGATGATTTTGCTTGCCTTCGTAAATATGTTCCGCTTGAATTGGTTGTGTATTCCGCAATTTGAAGGCTTTGTGATAATAGTGTTATATTGGTATACATGTTAGGTGTTGTGCATTTGTGTAGGATTGCGACATACATATGGGATGGTTGTACACTTGGTTGTGCAATGTATTGTGTACCGAACGTATGTTATGTTGGTTGTGTGTCGTTGATTGATGATAGTTGCTGCGAGTGTTGAGATTGTGTTATGTGCATGTGATGTACAATTTTGTGGTGATCAACGTGATTGATTAATTGTGCTCATTGTTATATGTAATGTGAATGTGAATGTGAATATGTGTGTGACCGCTAAGTTCACTCGTGTTGGTTCGACGGGACCTACGAGGATTCGTGGCAGTGGACTACGGGGTCAGAACTTATTGAGGTACTGGGGTCCAATCGTGCTGGTCTGACGAGGCCTACGATAACGCATGGCAGTGGACCATGTGTTTCGGACACAGTACGTCCAACTGGGTGAGCTCGACGGGGCTTACGGTGACACATGGCAGTGGACTACGGTGTTAGGACTGTGTGTGTTATTGTTGTGATTGATATAGTCCGTGTGGGTTGTTGAACCTACGGAGACACATGACAGTGGATCACAGTGTCGGAATTGGTTATGTCTGGTTAATAGTCCGTATGGGTTGTTGAACCTACGGAGACACGTGACAGTGGATCACGCTGTCGGAATTGATTATGTTTGTTTAATTGTGCGTAGTGTAGTCCGTGCGGGTTATTGAACCTACGGAGATACGTGATAGTGGATCACGGTGTCATGAGCATGATTATTTTCAAATCAAAGTTTTGAAAGGAAACGTTTTATGAAAATGAATGTTGGACCGAGTCCTAAGCTTGAGTATATGTTTCCCGTATTGTAAACTGTTGAGTTATGAAACAAGATTTGGGTTAAGGCCCTAAAGTTTTTCGAAAGGTTTTGTGAATCAGGACTTGAGGTCTTAAGGTTTTGAAATTCCAAAAATTCTCGAGATGATAATCTTATTTTCGAATGCTTCATAGCCTATCTTCCCTTGTGAAAACCTCTCGGGAATATTTTGATACTTGATTATTATATTTGATTCACGATTATTATTTGCTTGATACATTTCGTATGATTTGATACTTGCACTAGTAAAACAGTGGAGTTTTACTAACCCCCGAGTAATCGGGGGTGGATGTCTGTTTTGCGTCCAGGTACATGCAGATTTAGGGGAGCAATCACAGGATTGGCACAAGAGGATGACGAGCTGCGATACTAATCAAGAGTTGAGAGTTGTTTTGATTTTCGTTGTGTTGTCCGAGTTGATTTCAGTCTTCCGCTGTATTGTGTTTCGACCCCAGTGTGGGTAATGTTGTATAAGTCAATTTTGTTGATTGAGTTGTGTGACCTCATCATTCTGTATTATTTTATTGTTTGACCCTGGCCGGGCAAGCATTTGGTTGTTTATGGATGTTTGGCCTGGTACATCCTTGTGGAAAGGTCTACGGCGTGTAATATTCCCATACAGTTTTGGGGGTGTTACATTTATGATATCGGAGCTTAGGTTGTGGAAACCTAGGCTGTCGGGTCAAGCCAAGTCGTGATTTGTCAAGTAATGTGTTGTCTTGTCGTTCGAGTCGTCAGGTGACAAGTTGAGTTGTACGTAGTCACAACGCGTCGGTTATGTTGTTGGACGAGATTAGTATCGTGGCGACCGTGACCTCCGTGCGACCTGTGGATGTAAGTCTCCTCCTTTATGCGTAATACCTGTGTATCTCAATTTTATCTTAGTGAGTTAATTGCGGTGCATAATTTTATTTACACGGTATTGTGTAATATAGTTGTGTTTAATACTTGTGGCACATAGTATGTGTATAGAACTGGGCACGTTATTGTTTTATCTTCGAACCACCGGGTGGAGTGGTATGTTGTGAAAGTTGTAAACCTTGATGGGTTTCGAAAAGGTACCGACGGTAGAGTTTGTGAGAAACTCCGATGAATGATTTTGCTGTGTGTTTAAACTTGATACCACAAGATGCATTTGATTGAATTGGAGACCCTGGTTGCCATTTGAGTATGTGGTTTTAAATTCGACTGTTTTTGGAATTTTGTAATTTTTGTCCGCTATGGGTAAGTTTGAGAATGTTTCCTGAAGGACTTTATAGTTTGAGAATTTTGTAGAAATCGATTTTTGGAAAATATTTTGGTGGTGCGGTCAAACTACGGTTTATAGGGATTTTTAAAATTTGTTAAATTTTGACAAATGGGCCGTGTATTTTCAAATGACACAATCAGACGGTATTTGAAAAATGTGTTTTGAAATACTTCGGACATTGTAAAATATTACCGTCGTTTTGATTATGAACTAAATGATTTTGGAAAATTTCTGTTTTGCAAAACAACTTTGGCTTCCGTAAATCAGAACGTTATGTATTTATGTATTGAGGTTAAGTCGTGCAGTGAGTTGCTATATTATTATTCTCGTCAGAAAATCTGGGTTGTATGCCCAACTGGCGGGATACGTTGTTAGGTATCGTTCCTCACTTCAATGACCGAGGTATTAATCAAAGTGTTTTCAAAATTTCATCCAGCAAAATCTTTCAAACTCGCGAATTTTTTTAAAATATTATCATTCGAACAAATATCTCGATAAACTTGTTTTTTAAGAATATTATCGGTGTTGGACCATAATGGTATGCTTAATGTTTTAACTGTGTATGCTGAGGTATAGGTTGTACATCTTTGTCAATGTGAACGTGTGAATATTGCATTGTGCTGCTGATTGTGGGCTTATGTCGATTATGTGAGGTTTGTTTTATCTTGTTATTCTGATTGGTTGGCCGTTCAGTATGCTAAGGGGTCGAGGTCGAGGCCGTGGCCGTGGTCGTGGTGGTGGTCATAATCGGGAGCAGGAGAGGGCGACTCCCTCCTTGCCGAGTACCAATCATCTCAGTACAGATCAGGGACATTCGACTAGCGTTAATGTTGACGTTGGTTCCGCCACCATCCTTCGTCAGGTGGTTGACCAGTTAGTGCAGATGAATCAGGCCGTACATCGTGATGAGAACCCAAATAGGGATAACAGAACTAGTAAGTGGTTACGAGATGTGATGAAGATGCAGCCGCCCCGTTTTGTGGGTTCGTCTGACTTGTTAGGTTGGGAAAATTGGCTCTTCCAATTGGACAGAATATTTCATGTTGTAGCTTGTCCGGATGATAGGAGGGTACCCATTGCTCAGTACCTGCTCGACAAAGAAGCTGCAGACTGGTGGCTGGCTGTAGTGCCTGCAGATCGTACACCTACATGGGCTGAGTTTAAGACCGCCATGGAGGCAGAGTATTGCCCGTTGCCTATTCGTGAAGGCAGAATCGTTGAGTTTTTCTCGGCTACGCCCCAGGATGTGTCAATATCCCAGGCGATAGTCGATTATAATCGACAGTTAGCTTATGTTCGGGGTCAAGTGAGAAGTGAAGCGGACAAGGTCTGATACTTCAATATGCGCATGAAACCCCATGTCCGTGAGAGTATGGCTCCGCTTATGTGTACCACCCTGAAAGAATATCAGGACCGAGCTTTAGCCATTGAGATGGCTGTTTCTGTGTCGGAATCTGGTTCAGAGAGTAAGAGACATAAGACCTCGGGAAATTTTTCAAGAGGCCAGAGAAGTGAGATCCGTGAGCCTGTTGCTTTGCATTTTCCTACTGGAATCACTCCTCGTTCGGTTGACCAGTCTAAGAACCTTACTCTGGAGGCGAGTAAGACGGTCGGTGTGAAGACCTGCTTCAAGCAATGATCGTGTGGGCCATGCGAGACAGAATTGTTGTTCGCCACCGGTTAATTGTTTTAAGTGCGGCCAACTGGGGCACCAAGCGGTGCACTGTGAGACCGTTGCCAAGATGTTCGGGAATCGGGTTTTAGTTCCTACTCGGGGAGTGCCCGGTGGTGTCCCGTGATGTAGTTGTGTATCGTACTTCGTGCTGTAATTCGTGTAGAAACCGATATTTGTTGCGTGAACTTTTTGGTTTTGTTTGTATTCTATGATGTTTTATTTTAAGTTTCGGGACGAAACTTATTTTTAATAGGATAGAATGTAATATTCGATATTCTCGTTTTCTGTTATCTTGAATTGTTTGTGTCTTGACGTCGGACATTTTCTTGTTGACGAGAATCGGAGTGAATTCTATCATAATACTATATTTGTTTCTACCGCATAGTCGTTGTGGTCAGGTGCAACTTGTTGTCGCATGCGTTTCTTTTATTAAATGTGTGCATGTGATGTGTTGTTAACTACTCGTTGTTGTTTTGAAACATAGTCGGTGGCGTTGTGTTAGTCGTCGTGGGGCGTGTTTTCACGCCGTGTATTCCTTTACGTTGCTTGTAACGTTTCGCCGTTGGGTGCAATTTTTTTCGGTTCTTGTGCATCTCGTTGATTTTTCCTGGCGGGATATTGCTTCTCCCTACTTGATTTAAGTTTCGGGACGAAACTTCTTTTAAGGAGGGTGGAATGTAATATCCGCAATTTTGGATTTCCGGTTATTTTCTTTTTTCGGCGGGAGTCCGTTTCGACGACTCGCTTGGAACCGTTTCATCATTCTGAGAATGATTAATTCTACACTTTTTGTCATCCGAGTTCGTTTTGGTATTGTATTGTTGAGTTCCGTGTTTCTTAACGACTTTTCCGCATTCGAGTTCGATTCTTGTGAATATCGTTCGAAATTACTGTTTTGAGTTTCCCGTAAGTCCGTTTAACTTTGTTAGACGTGTTGTGAACTTCGGTTTGGTTATTCGATCACGTATCGTGATTTTCGGACGTTTTGGGCCATTTTCGTAATTTCTCAAAGTTTGGGGTAATTACCTTCCGTTGTCGAATTTCAAGCCTTCGAGTGGTCGGAATCGTGTGTTCTCTTAGTGCTCGAATTCATATTTGAGAGTACTTCGTAACCGAATCTCCGATTCGTATTCAGGTTCGGGTTTCGGGGTCGTTCGAATCGTCGTTGTCGGAATCATTTTTGCATCTGGAGGGTACTGGCCGGACCTGGGCGAAACGGCCCTGAAAATGGCGCTTCCGAGCGCCGTGTCCTGCGCCGGGTCGGCCAGGACTGGCATCCTGCCGAGACACGGCCTAGACACACGGCGCTGGTGCGGGCCGTTTGTTGCGCCGTGTTCGGCAGCAGTATATATATGGCAGGACAGTCGGGTTTTTCATCATTTTTCTCACTCATTTCATCCTCTTCCGCGGCTGGAGCTTTGATGATTATGGAGGGATCTTGTTAGGTGTTAAATCCATGAAGTTCCTGAGTCCATAACATCGATTAATCATTCCATAACTTGCTCCGATCGGCCGAATCAGGGTAAGTTTTCTTAAAATCTAATTTTGGGGATTTTGTTCGATTTGTCCGATTAATCCGTTTTAACTCAGAATAGTGATGGATTGATGATTGTTAAGCTATATTATATCGAATTCCTTGTTATTCCACGGTTGGATTGCCACGGATTTGTCGTTTTATTGAGTATTTTATCGACACCTTGAAGGTGTTCGATAAAATGTCACAAAGACAATCCGAGTGTTCTACGCTTATTCTTCCTCGTTCGTTCATTAATTTATTGATGGTATGATGTTAGGGTCATATTCCTTGTGAAGAACTCGAGTAGGAACCCTTCCGTTCGTTGTCTTCTTCGTGGTACAAGCTTCCCGGTCGAACCGTATTCTTCGGGGTATTCGGTAACGGTTATTAAGGCAAGTATCTTATTATACGACTTGTATCTTGCGATTAGTAATCACGTATGAGATTTATGATGATTTTGCTTGCCTTCGTAAATATGTTCCGTTTGAATTGGTTGTGTATTCCGCAATTTGAAGGCTTTGTGATAATAGTGTTATATTGGTATACATGTTAGGTGTTGTGCCATTTGTGTAGGATTGCGACGTATATATGGGATGGTTGTACACTTGGTTGTGCAATATATTGTGTACCAAACGTATGTTATGTTGGTTGTGTGTCGTTGATTGATGATAGTTACTGCGAGTGTTGAGATTGTGTTATGTGCATGTGATGTACGATTTTGTGGTGATCAACGTGATTGATTAATTGTGCTCATTGTTGTATGTGATGTGAATGTGAATGTGAATATGTGTGTGACCGCTAAGTTCAATCGTGTTGGTTCGACGGGACCTACGAGGATTCGTGGCGATGAACTAGGGTCGAGAACTTAGTGAGTGCGGGGTCCAATCGTGCTGGTCTGACGAGCCCTACGATAACGCATGGCAGTGGACCATGAGTTTTGGACACAGTACGTCCAACCGTGTGAGCTCGACGGGGCTTACGGTGACACATGGCAGTGGACTACGGTGTCAGGACTGTGTGTGTTATTGTTGTGATTGATATAGTCCGTGTGGGTTGTTGAACCTACGGAGACACGTGACAGTGGATCACGGTGTCAGAATTGGTTATGTCTGGTTAATAGTCCGTCTGGGTTGTTGAACCTACGGAGACACGTGACAGTGGATCACGGTGTCAGAATTGATTATGTTTGTTTAATTGTGCATTGTGTAGTCCGTGCGGGTTGTTGAACCTACGGAGACACGTGATAGTGAATCACGGTGTCATGAGCATCATTATTTTCAAATCAAAGTTTTGAAAGGAAAAGTTTTATGAAAATGAATGTTGGACTGAGTCCTAAACTTGAGTATATGTTTCCCGTATTGTAAACTGTTGAGTTATGAAACAAGATTTGGGTTAAGGCCCTAAAGTTTTTCGAAAGGTTTTGTGAATCAGGACTTGAGGTCTTATGGTTTCGAAAGGTCTTGGGTAAACTTTGATTTTTCAAGAGGCCAGAGAAGTGAGATCCGTGAGCCTGTTGCTTTGCATTTTCCTACTGGAATCACTCCTCGTTCGGTTGACCAGTCTAAGAACCTTACTCTGGAGGCGAGTAAGACGGTCGGTGTGAAGACCTGCTTCAACTGCAGTCGTGTGGGCCATGCGAGACAGAATTGTTGTTCGCCACCGGTTAATTGTTTTAAGTGCGGCCAACTGGGGCACCAAGCGGTGCACTGTGAGACCGTTGCCAAGATGTTCGGGAATCGGGTTTTAGTTCCTACTCGGGGAGTGCCCGGTGGTGTCCCGTGATGTAGTTGTGTATCGTACTTCGTGCTGTAATTCGTGTAGAAACTGATATTTGTTGCGTGAACTTTTTGGTTTTGTTTGTATTCTATGATGTTTTATTTTAAGTTTCGGGACGAAACTTATTTTTAATAGGATAGAATGTAATATTCGATATTCTCGTTTTCTGTTATCTTGAATTGTTTGTGTCTTGACGTCGGACATTTTCTTGTTGACGAGAATCGGAGTGAATTCTATCATAATACTATATTTGTTTCTACCGCATAGTCGTTGTGGTCAGGTGCAACTTGTTGTCGCATGCGTTTCTTTTATTAAATGTGTGCATGTGATGTGTTGTTAACTACTCGTTGTTGTTTTGAAACATAGTCGGTGGCGTTGTGTTAGTCGTCGTGGGGCGTGTTTTCACGCCGTGTATTCCTTTACGTTGCTTGTAACGTTTCGCCGTTGGGTGCAATTTTTTTCGGTTCTTGTGCATCTCGTTGATTTTCTGGCGGGATATTGCTTCTCCCTACTTGATTTAAGTTTCGGGACGAAACTTCTTTTAAGGAGGGTGGAATGTAATATCCGCAATTTTGGATTTCCGGTTATTTTCTTTTTTCGGCGGGAGTCCGTTTCGACGACTCGCTTGGAACCGTTTCATCATTCTGAGAATGATTAATTCTACACTTTTTGTCATCCGAGTTCGTTTTGGTATTGTATTGTTGAGTTCCGTGTTTCTTAACGACTTTTCCGCATTCGAGTTCGATTCTTGTGAATATCGTTCGAAATTACTGTTTTGAGTTTCCCGTAAGTCCGTTTAACTTTGTTAGACGTGTTGTGAACTTCGGTTTGGTTATTCGATCACGTATCGTGATTTTCGGACGTTTTGGGCCATTTTCGTAATTTCTCAAAGTTTGGGGTAATTACCTTCCGTTGTCGAATTTCAAGCCTTCGAGTGGTCGGAATCGTGTGTTCTCTTAGTGCTCGAATTCATATTTGAGAGTACTTCGTAACCGAATCTCCGATTCGTATTCAGGTTCGGGTTTCGGGGTCGTTCGAATCGTCGTTGTCGGAATCATTTTTGCATCCGGAGAAGTCTTGGCCGGACACAGGCGGCAGCCACTGAAAATGGCGCTTCCGGCGCCGTGTCTGCGCCGGGTCGGCCGGATCGCATCTGCCGAGACACGGCCTAGACACACGGCCAGTGCGGGCGTTTGTTGCGCCGTGTTCGGCGGCAGATATATGGCGGGGCAGATCGGGTTTTCATCATTTTCTCACTCATTTCATCCTCTTCGCGGTGGAGCTTTGATGATTATGGAGGGATCTTGTTAGGTGTTAAATCCATGAAGTTCCTGAGTCCATAACATCGATTAATCATTCCATAACTTGCTCCGATCGGCCGAATCAGGGTAAGTTTTCTTAAAATCTAATTTTGGGGATTTTGTTCGATTTGTCCGATTAATCCGTTTTAACTCAGAATAGTGATGGATTGATGATTGTTAAGCTATATTATATCGAATTCCTTGTTATTCCACGGTTGGATTGCCACGGATTTGTCGTTTTATTGAGTATTTTATCGACACCTTGAAGGTGTTCGATAAAATGTCACAAAGACAATCCGAGTGTTCTACGCTTATTCTTCCTCGTTCGTTCGTTAATTTATTGATGGTATGATATTAGGGTCAGATTCCTTGTGAAGAACTCGAGTAGGAACCCTTCCGTTCGTTGTCTTCTTCGTGGTACAAGCTTTCCGGTCGAACCGTGTTCTTCGGGGTATTCGGTAACGGTTATTAAGGCAAGTATCTTATTATACGACTTGTATCTTGCGATTAGTAATCACGTATGAGATTTATGATGATTTTGCTTGCCTTCGTAAATATGTTCCGTTTGAATTGGTTGTGTATTCCGCAATTTGAAGGCTTTGTGATAATAGTGTTATATTGGTATACATGTTAGGTGTTGTGCCATTTGTGTAGGATTGCGACGTATATATGGGATGGTTGTACACTTGGTTGTGCAATATATTGTGTACCGAACGTATGTTATGTTGGTTGTGTGTCGTTGATTGATGATAGTTACTGCGAGTGTTGAGATTGTGTTATGTGCATGTGATGTACGATTTTGTGGTGATCAACGTGATTGATTAATTGTGCTCATTGTTGTATGTGATGTGAATGTGAATGTGAATATGTGTGTGACCGCTAAGTTCAATCGTGTTGGTTCGACGGGACCTACGAGGATTCGTGGCAGTAGACTACCGGGTCAGAACTTAGTGAGGTACTGGGGTCCAATCGTGCTGGTCTGACGAGCCCTACGATAACGCATGGCAGTGGACCATGAGTTTTGGACACAGTACGTCCAACCGTGTGAGCTCGACGGGGCTTACGGTGACACATGGCAGTGGACTACGGTGTCAGGACTGTGTGTGTTATTGTTGTGATTGATATAGTCCGTGTGGGTTGTTGAACCTACGGAGACACGTGACAGTGGATCACGGTGTCAGAATTGGTTATGTCTGGTTAATAGTCCATCTGGGTTGTTGAACCTACGGAGACACGTGACAGTGGATCACGGTGTCAGAATTGATTATGTTTGTTTAATTGTGCATTGTGTAGTCCGTGCGGGTTGTTGAACCTACGGAGACACGTGATAGTGAATCACGGTGTCATGAGCATCATTATTTTCAAATCAAAGTTTTGAAAGGAAAAGTTTTATGAAAATGAATGTTGGACTGAGTCCTAAACTTGAGTATATGTTTCCCGTATTGTAAACTGTTGAGTTATGAAACAAGATTTGGGTTAAGGCCCTAAAGTTTTTCGAAAGGTTTTGTGAATCAGGACTTGAGGTCTTATGGTTTCGAAAGGTCTTGGGTAAATTCTAAAAATTCCCGAGATGATAATCTTATTTTCGAATGCTTCATAGCCTATCTTCCCTTGTGAAAACCTCTCGGGAATATTTTGATACTTGATTATTATATTTGATTCACGATTATTATTTGCTTGTTACATTTCGTATGACTTGATACTTGCACTAGTAAAACAGTGGAGTTTTACTAACCCCCGAGTAATCGGGGGTGTATGTCTGTTTTGCGTCCATGTACATGCAGATTCAGGGGAGCAGTCACAGGATTGGCACAAGAGGATGACGAGCTGCGATACTAATCAAGAGTTGAGAGTTGTTTTGATTTTCGTTGTGTTGTCCGAGTTGATTTCAGTCTTCCGCTGTATTGTGTTTCGACCCCAGTGTGGGTAATGTTGTATAAGTCAATTTTGTTGATTGAGTTGTGTGACCTCATCGGTCTGTATTATTTTATTGTTTGACCCTGGCCGGACAAGCATTTGGTTGTTTATGGATGTTTAGCCCGGTAGATCCTTGTGGAAAGGGTCTACGGCGTGTAATATTCCCATACGATTTTGAGGGTGTTACAATGAACCTGTAGATAGAAAACACCTACAGAACCGCTTCACATCCCTTGCAACAAAATCATCATGAGCCTTCTCATTTTCTGCTTTAAGGTCTTCCAAATTCCTCTTGTACTCTTGTACATAGGTGCTTCTGACAACCCTCCAGAAAATATTTCTCAAGGCTATTTCTTTATGCTGCTTCTTCTAGTTCATGTACACATGTATGGCACAATTCCTATGCTTAGACATAGGAGATAACTTACAAACTGCATTCATCAAGCCCTAAAAATAAAACAAATACAAAGTCAAATACCATCTCATACGCAAATTAAGCTTGAAAAATAAGGTTTGTTTATGTTACCTTTTGTTGATCACTGATACAACACCAACCATTCCCATCTGTTATTCCTAGATCTTCAAGAAGAATCTGTAGAAACCATGTCCAGCATTGCTCATTTTCCACTTCTACAATAGCCCATGCAATTGGAAACATTTGATTGTTCCCATCCTATGTATGAAAATAAAATTCACCAAATCTGTACTCATGAACAAGACTTGCATAGAGTTTCAAGTGAATGCCATGGGCTATGGCATTATCCCTTACAGCCTTCTGGCACTGAAACCCATCCTCAAATCTCATTCCTAGTTTAATCTCAAGTTTCTTAGGCTTTTTCCTTGGATCATATCTTGACCTAAACTTCTTGTTCCTCAGCACACCCTCCATCTCATCATCTGTGGAATTTGAGTACACCTCACCTTTAGAACTTGCATAATCTGACTCAGCTTGCTCAAGTACATGATTAAACCCCATCCCAGTCTGCTTCTTCTCATTAAGTACAGAAAATATATCATGTTTTGTCTTCACTTTCTGTCTTGTTTGCACATATCTTTATCATCAGAAGCAAGCTCACAATTATCTAACTCATCATCAGATTCTTCAGCCCTAATAGGCTCAAAATCTGAAACCTCACTCTGCTAATCTTCAAACTCATTATCAGCCTCATCTTCATGCTCATTATTAGCATTGTTTTCAATCTCAGTACAATAACACCCTTAACCTCACTGCCACCCTCAACATTAGCCTCAGACTTTCTCCCATTCTCATCTCTCTTACAACCATCTATATACAAATTAATTACTCTAGAACTTGATGTAAGAAATGACAACATTTGCATAACATCCCTATTATTTGTCAGCACCCTAAAGGAAGACTCAGACCTAGGAATTTTAAATCAGATTTTCTCCCAACTAACATACCCTAATTCTTAACTAATTCTTCAGCATCAAAATAGCCAAACTTATCTGCATCTATGACTCAATAAACTTGCCACCATGATGAACATATGCAGCAAATAAGAAGATGAAAATAGCAATAAAACACATGATATATCAGGAATCTATAAAATCTAATTGCGCAGTTACAAATTCAAGAAATTACAGCACCAAAACTTTGTAAAGTAATCGGGACCTACCTGTCCTCCATTTATGTTGCTTTCGTCGCGTTTCAGGGATTGAAACAGGATAAAGTTGTTGAACGGGATTGGGGGCATGAAGAGCCCACTTTTTCTTCAATTGTAACAAAATAATCGCAAGAAACCAAATGTTATGGATCTGGAGAAGAGATACGCACACGTAGGAGAAGAGAGAGGAAGAAGATAGAAAGAGGAAGACGAGTGTTGTGCCCTACCTTACCATGTAGGAAATAAATGGACATGTGGGCAAATATTTAAACATGTAGGCACACATCTAGACACGTCGGCCGCCGGGTCTGGTCGAAGGTGCCAATTAAGTTCAATCGGGAGGTCGTAGTTTAATTTGCAAAAAAAAAGATTGGTTTAAAACCGGAATTAGGGTAAAGGTGAGGATTTTTTTTGCATTTTACCCAAATTTTAATTATTCTTAATTATTTTACATATATCTAATTCTTTATATATAAAAATGATTAAACTAAAAAAAATTGCCTAATCCGATTAATCTCCGAGTAACTCTGTGGGCGTTAGGTGTTAGCAATCCGAATGCCTAGTGCCTGGCGTTTTCTAGAACCATGCTAAAAACTACTCATTCTGTCTCAGTCAAAGGTTGACATGATGCATATTTGGTGTATTTTAGATAATAATTGTTATAAGTAATGATGGTAAATGTGTGGTGAAGATTATATTGATAATGAATATTTGGTGAAGATAAAAAAAATAAAAGATGATTGTTTGATTTGCTTGTAACAAGTGATATATGTAAACTTACTAAAGAGACTGTTTTTTTATAGAAATGCAAACCTTTGAGAGGACGAATGGAGTATTTGATATGCTTGTTTAGTATAATAATATAACTAGTGTTAGGCCCGTGTGATGCACGGGGTGTAATGTAAAATGAGAAATTGTACGGTACTAATATAATTTTTTACTACAAAAAGTAAAACATAGCACATAAAGCTTTATATATCGTTAAGTACGTCTTTGTATATAATATTTTTGTTTGGTTGCTTTTTGAGTTATCACATGTGTGAGCCAATCTCTTCAATCCTTAAGATATAGCCACTCGAAAAACAGTCATATATAGTTGATCATGACTAAAGACTGAATTCTCAAAATACAATCCGACGTGAGTACGTGTGTGTCAATCTTCGTCCTCACAAGTCTCATACCATCATATAATCTCATCGAGTGGTCTATATTTCTTAATAGCATCACATGAGTCTCTACCTTCAAATGCAGGTCATGATTAGAGAATATGACTCGAGTTGACTATTGTTTCTATAATTGACCATGTATTCTTGTGAGTGACACTGATTTCATAAAGGTGCATCTAGGGAAATACTTAGAAAATTTTTTATTGTCGTTTTCTATAGATCATTTATATAAGCAACGACAATTTTTTTATATACATATATGCCCTTCAACCAACATTTTCTTGTATTATCTTATATGTATTATTCTGATCGTTTCATGAATCCTGCCGCCCTGGAATGTATGATTATTGTTACCAAAATATATATAACGTTGTATTTACTAACATCAAATCTATTTATCAAAATAATTTTGGAATTTGTATACATATATCAAAATAGTTTATAATTAAATAATAGAGAGAAGACATGGTTTAGCCATATAGCTTAGTAGATTCTAATATTTGTCATGCAATTTAGTTTGTACAAATTGTAGCCAAAAAGGACAAATCTAGATCAATTTACCCTTACTAAAGGGGAGGAGTAAATTTTGATTTTTTTATCCCAACCACCCCATTATCATCATTTATTATTTTCTGAATTTTTACATTTTCTCTCTTCTCTCGTCTCTCTATCGAGCCAACCACCGTCCCACCACACCACCGAAACCCTAGCTCCACCTCACAAGCATCACCATCGAACGGCCGCGCCACCTATCCCCGACAAGACTCACCCAAGCGCCGCCTCACAACCACTAACGTCCAGAAGTTCTAATGGAGGACGAAGAACAACCATATCTGAAGGCGGCGACCGCGCGGGAATCGCGAATCCGGCCAGATCTGAAGGCGGCGATGGTAAATAACACTGATTCCGGCCAGATTTGAATGCGGCGACGCGCGGAGGCCGTGATTCAGGCCACATCTCAAGGCGGCGATGGCACGGAATCCACGATTCCGGCCAAAACTCAAGGCAATGTTCCACTTTATTTCTGTAAAATATAGGATTTTGGATTGAAATATTTGAATTTTTGAAATTCCAAGCTGGATACGATCTGTTTGTGGTATGATTTCTTGTCTTCTTACTGTAATTCTGGAGTATATAGTATGTTTCTTGATAATTTGTGGCTGAATTGATTTGAATTTCCGGGTTACTCTATTGTGTGGTGGTAACTCGTTACGAAATGATCATTTTGTTATTGTGTTACGAAATGATCATTCCTTTAGGCATTATATATGACCAGTTCTTAGCTGGGATGCTCTTGTATGTTATGGTAACCCAGTATGAAATTATGACTTATTAGTTGGGTTACCCTTCTATGTGATGGTAACTCTGTAATAAATGATCAATTATTAACTGGGTTACATTCCTACATGCTAGTACCTCATTACGAAATGATCATTTCTTTATTGTGTGCTGGTAACTCGTTAAGAAATGATCGTTTCTTTATTGGGTTACCCTATTGTTTGCTGGTAACCCTTGAAAGAATCAACCATTTCGTATTCTGATTACCCTTTTGTGTTACAATAATGTCATATTGGTCGAATGTTATACGCAGAGGGGGAATAAAAATGTACGCTTTTCTGCCTCCATCTTATATATTTTCGTTCCATTCTCCTCCATGTGCAACAATTAAACAAGATGACCTCATTTGCATGAAATAAGTAATGAATAATCAACTCTGGATGTAATGGTAATGAACGTAACGAAAAAACAAATATCGTATCTGCTTACTGGTACCTTGTGTACAATATTTCTTGTCTTCTTACTTATTAACCAGGTCAACTTATTAACCACGTTATATTCCTACATGCTAGTAACTCGTTACGAAATGACCATTTCTTTATTGTGTTACTCTATTGTGTGCTGGCAACTCATTAAGAAATGATCATTTCTTTATTGGGTTATCCTATTATGTGCTCGTAACCCTTGAAAGAAATAACCATTTGGTATTCTGAGTACCCTTTTGTGTTACCATAATGTCGTACTGATCGAATGTTATACGCATAGGCGGAATAAGAATGTACTATTTTCTGCCTCCATCGTATATATTTTCGTTCCATTCTCCTCCATGCGCAACAATTAAACAAGATGAGCTCATCTGCATGAAATAAATAATGAATGATCAGCTCTGTATGTAATGGTAACGAACCTAACGGAAAAACAAATATCGTATCCGCTTAATGGTACCTCGTGTATAATATTCCAACACGATAAACAAGATACGAAATTGTGATCTCATACTGTGTTACCACATGACAAACAATGTCGTGCTGAGATAAAATAACACATATAACGAAATGATCATTTCTCTATTGCGTTACGAAAGGATCATTTCTTTAGGCATTATATATAATCAATTCTTAGCTAGGATGCTCTTGTATGTGATGGTAACTCTGTACGCAATTACGACTTATTAGTTGGGTTACCCTTCTATGTGATGGTAACTATATAATAAATGATCAGTTATTAACTGGGTTACTTTCCTACATGCTAGTAACTCGTTACGAAATGATTATTTTATTATTGTGTTACTCAATTGTGTGCTGGTAACTCGTTAAGAAATGATCATTTCTTTATTGGGTTACCCTATTGTATGCTGGTAACCCTTGAAAGAAATAACCATTTCGTATTCTGATTACCCTTATGTGTTACCATAATGTCGTCGAATGTTATACGCATAGGCGGAATAGGAATGTACTCTTTTCTGCCTCCATCGTATATATTTTCATTCCATTCTCCTCCATGCGCAACAATTAAACAAGATGAGCTCATCTGCATGAAATATCACATGGTAACGCAGTTACGATACAGTAACACAAAAGATAAACAACACATGGTAACGAAACGCTAAGAAATACATACGTCGTAACGACTGTAAATTCGTAACCAATAACTAATGAGATGAAAAATAGATTTAGTGGTAATGAACAATGTAATGGAAAAAAAACGTGTTAAAAAAATGCCTAAAATATAGAGAAAATGAGAGAGAGAAAAAAATAAGGCAAGAGAAAAGAGGAAGAGACAGAAATATTGGAGCAGGAAAGAGAAAAAAGATCTCAAAAGTGAATGAGAGCGAAAAAATAAGGAAAGAGAAAGGGGAATTGGAGAGAGATAAAGTGAATGAATTTATTGAAAAGTAAGAGTATATTGGTCCGCAGTTGTCCCTTTTTGCTAGAATTTGTACAAATTAAGTCCATTGATAACTATTGTCATTGACTAGAGCAAAATGGCTAAAGAAGTGAATTTTCTCTAAATAATATTTCATGAATATGAGTTTCATAAGATTAATATACAAAAATAATTTCATATTTATTGAATATACCATATGATTATAGTCCATTTACCAAAATTAATTTTGGAATTCATACCTACGTATATATATATATAATAATTTCAATTTGACTAATATACCATAATATTATCATAATAAATATTATCACCAAGATATATATATATATATATATATATATATTGAAATGCTTTCATAATATATAATGAAATTGACTCACATAACTAATATACCATAAATATGGTTTTATTAAAAATAATAAAAAAAATAGGATTAATATATACATATATACATCTATAATCTATTTTTTATTTAACTAATATACCATAGTATAATTTGGTTATATAAAATATACTTACCAGAATTATTTTGAATTTAATATGTGTATATGTGTAAAAAAAACTTATTTTTCTGCTTAACTAATACTACACCATAGATATAATTTTTTAATCAAAATAATATATTATTTTTTGAAAAAAAATATAATTTTGGATCATCAAATACATACGGATTGCAAAACCCATAAACAATAGTTTAAATTAGGTTTCTTTAGATTGTGAATCTATAGTTAAATTAGTATATAGAAAGAAATAATATTTATATACCATAAATAAAATACCATTACCAAAAAACTTATATTAAAATAAATTCATATTTACTAAATATACCATAAATTTAACTTTATTATCATAATACACACACACACATATATACACATATACATATATATATATATATAGGGTGGATTCTCGTGAAAATGACACTTAAGTTAAGAAATAAGAATGAATTTGATCATAGATCTTGATTAAATGGATGGCCTATTCTAACAAAAACGTATGCATAGAATGTAATATTCTAGTGCATCGATATTTTAATGCATATAATGCAGAGTTTTTATGCATTGCAAGTTTGATGCACGAAATGCATATATTGCATGCATAAGCCAATCAGAACCGTACATCACACACAGATCAATGATTCATATTTATTCTCAATTCACAACATAAAAACTATTCTCATATGATCCTAAACATATATATATATATATATATATATGGGTTCAGGTGAGAATGTAATTTATGTTAAGAAATAAGAATGACATCCATATATCTGTTGGAATATTTTATTCCAAATATTCATTTAGATTTTTGATGATTAAGTTGCTAAACAAAGCAAAACAACAAAGAGGCGAAGCAAAACAATGAAGGAGACGAAGTCGCAAAAAGTAGCTCAGAATGCAAAGCTAGTGCACGCTAGATACATAGGTTAGCTCACGCTAACGGGTCCTGTCTGCAGATAAGACAAGTTCAAAGCTACCTGAAGTAAAGTTACCTGATGAATATAGCGTACGCTACACATGAAGGATAACGCATGCTATCGAAGGCTTATTACCGTTGTGAAGACGTTCAAACACAGAATGACATGAGCAGTGACGAAATCATAGCACACGCTAGGATTGAGGAATAGCGCCCGCTAAGGTGTTTTGAATTCAAGTCAATCAATCCGGTGGTAGAAAATTAAGCAAAGTCAAAAAGCTAAAAACGGATATATGACGCATGCAATGATGTAGTATTAGCGCACGCTAAGAATATATGTTAGCGCACGCTAACGAAGTCTGAAGTTGAGAGACAGTAGCCACTGGACAGATTCTGGAAGACGGTAACGTACGTAATCAGCAAACAATAACGTGCGTAAAGTCAAAAGTGCACGCTAAGGAAGAAGGCTAGCGCACACTAAGTTAAACTGGCAGTAACGGCTAGTTTAAGGAGAATGGCTATAAATACCAAACCACTTGGTATCAAAATTGTAATATCCGAAAATTCTACTACTGTTATTTAACATTATTTTATCCGAGTTATGTTGTACAGTGTGGTATCTGTACAGTATGGATAAAATAAATGAAGGACTGAGACATCTGTATTGGTACAATTATCGTACTTGGTTGACAATTACATTTAAGAAGTATATGTATTCAGTATGCCGTATGTTCGTATTCTGTATGTTGAGACGTTGGACAAGAATAGCTGAAAATGGCTAAGTATAGCCTTATTAGCGCGCCGATATTCATGCATAACGCGCTATAAATGCGAGATTAGCGCCGCTTCGTTTATAGGTTAGCGTACGCTAGTGCATGGATCGGAAGGAATCTGCGTGTGGACCCGTTGCTTTGGCGCACGTTACGATAAGTCAACGGATGTTGTAATGTAGTGTTAGCGCACGCTAATGCATGTTGATTAGCGCACGCTAAGCGTATATTGGACAAAAAGGAATCTTATCCTAGTCGAGCCGCCGGCGTATGGACCCGTGTTCGGAGCATACGGACAAACGAGTCAACTAATGTTAGCGCACGCTAAACGCAAGGACTTGCGTACGCTAGAGAGTGTAAATTACGACGCTAATGCATGGGCATTACGTCGTAAGCTCATGTCTGAAGCTTGAGACGGTAGTCTCTCGGACTACGATAGCGCACGCTAACAAAGGTCGGTTAGCGCACGCTAAAGCCTTAGCGCACGCTAAACATGAGATGTTAGCGCACGCTAGTAATGAAGTCTATATAAGGGTCAGACGGGTATTATGAAGCATTTCGTCCATTATTTCACTTTCAGTCGATAGAGAGAGCTTTGGGAGGTTCTTGAGGTTCCCAAGCACGGTGAGGTGGTGATCTTTAACAAGATTAAAGATGGAAATCATGGATTAAAGCTTTGTTCTTGAAATCATTGGTGATTCTTGGAAATGGATTCAACCTTGGAAATCAATCCATTCCTTCATAAAGGTAATCACTTTTCATCTTTGGATTTCGTTTTGGATTGAATGTTGATGATTATTACATAAACAAGTTTGACAAGCATGATTATGAGATGGTATACCGGAGTATGATGATATTAATATGATTCTTGTGATTTAGATTGTGTCGTTCGTTTTCTTGAGATAAGTGGATTAATCCTTCTCCTCAGTTTCGGATGTTGATGTTATTATAGATGATTACTCTTTGTAATGGAAGATTAAGGAAGTGTGGTTACGTTCTTGACGTTTCGTGTATTAATATTAAGGAAGATGATATATGGATATAGAACTTGGATTATAAGTTGGATGATTGTTTATATGTTAAAGGATATCGGATTTCGTTGTTTTGATAGCTTTGAACATGATTTAGAATCACTTAGTGTTCTTGAAATCGCCATAAGTTGATCGGTATCAGAAAAACATGCACTGTCCGGCATTAGCGCACGCCACGTTCTGCCTAGCGCGCGCTAATGGGAGCAACTTAGCGCACGCTACGTTAGGTGATTAACGTGCGCTAAGAAGCCAGAAAGTGCAGTATTTTCGTGTTGTGGTTGTAAATTCGTGCTGGTTTGAGTAGGATTGATTCGACTAGTGTTTAATCGAGATATTGTCGAGCCGTTGGGTTTGTGAATTGGTTTTATCGATTGTTGATTGTTATCAAACTTGTTGTCTATCGATTCGTAATAGGTTTAGAATATTGATCGGTGATTACAACCGTGTGTTGCGGTCGAGCTCAGTATGTTCGTGAATTGCTTTGGTCGGAATGAGGGACTTGTAGATGACGGCAATGGAATTGGTATGACTTCATCGGTATCGAGGTAAGTTATTACTTGCTCGATTCATAATATTTAATGAATGGTTTCCGTTTCATTCGTGTATAATTCGTATAGCAATGTTTATAATCGTAATCACGGGAGATTTGAGATTATAAATCGTATTCGAGTTTTGGGAATCTAAATCATAATGTATATGATTTACTTTTGTTATTTTTATACTTGTATATCGAGAATATATTGTGCTAAAGACGAAGATATGAATTATCGCAATCGTGATACTTTGGACCGTCGAGTATTGAGGATAATGGTTCATGATGGTTTAGACATTGAGATCGTTCTCGAAGGACTCGGGGCAAGTACTCTAATCATTTTTATCATTTGTGTCGATCATGTCGTGATACATTCGTGTATCGTTGTTGTCATGCATTTGTGCATTGTTGTTGTCGTGTATTGTGTATTGTTGTTTTGTGCAGTTGTGCATTGTTGTCATATGTCCACCTCGTGTTGGTCCGACGGGATCATCGGGGGATCTATGCTAGCGCGCGCTGGATCATCGGACAGGTTTTCCACCACGGTTGGTCTGACGGGGTCATCGTGGGATCTAGGCAGTGAACGCTGGATCATCGGATTACCTACGTGTTGTTGTTGTGCATATGTATATTATGGATTTGCCATAAGTATACATTGTCGTTATTCTTGTGATCATATTGACGTTGTCATATGAGTATGCATTTGTAGGTCTTGTGTTAGGACCATGTCCGTATGTTGTGTTGATCTGATCTCGGATTAGGCGGCGTGATGGAAATGGTATTTCGTATCTTGAGGTATGTTCCGTATTTCCTTGATACTTGTCTTTGATGGACAATCGATTTTCGTATTGAAATTGTCGACGTCATCCGATGGATTGAATTGGCGAGTTGGTATAATTTCCGTATCGCGAGTTATGATAATGTTTTGAGAACCTTGGGTATTGTTGAGATACCGTCTGGATATTTTGGGTATTATCTCATGGTGATGTTAAGGATACGAATTGTGGATTTTCGTAAAGTTAAGACGGTAAGATTACATTGGTCGTATTCTTACTTAGTATTTCCATTGATATGTAATTATTGACGTGATGTGATGGTTATCATTGTTGGATATTATGGTGACCCGTCGTGGGCTTTCTTTTTAGGTTCTTGGATTATCAAGCTTGTAGCGGTCGTGGAGAGATGAGCTTCCGGAGGATCTTGGCTAGAACATGTATTTGTGTATTGAGCTTACATTCGGTTGTTGTATTCATTTGCTAGAGTATTTTAATCGTTTGTCTTTCTCCATTGCGTGAGTATTTTTAAATGGTCTTTTGGTATTTGGTAACTTAGGTTACCTTGGCGATCGTTCTCTAAATCTATTGCAGCCGATGCGTGTAGCGATAGCTTAACGTATGTACTTAAAGCTGTTGAGTCTTGGCATTTCGGGCCTTGTGGTTTCAAATGAGTTTTACGACGGTTTGATAAACGAGTTTTATAAATCTTCGAATGGTTTTAATAGATAATACCGTCGTTAGCCTCTTGGGCGTTTTGTAAATGTTTGCGAAAATTTCTTTCGGCCTTGTGGGTTCCATCTCGGGGCCACGGCGTAATATTCCGGTCGGATGCGGGGTGTTACGAGAATATGGTATCGGAGCTTAGGTTGAGAAAACTGGCGGTTGGGTCGTATTTACGCCGCGTCATTTGAGTTGTCGATTGAAAAATATTGGAGCCGTGAGTTTTTGTTGTTCACTCGGGCTTATGCGTTGTGCGATTTGCAGTGTAGTCTTGGTCTTGTTATAAACTTTTTCAAATGGTGTTAACGTGTTTCTTCAGATAAAGTTGTGTTGTGTTCTCGAGTTGCACTGAGTTTGCAAAATGTGTGTTTTGAAAATATCTGTGTCGAGTATTTTCTTGAGTCGAGGCATGTGCCAGTATCACGGGGAATCGTCGGCTTCACGATCTGTAAGTAATTGGATTTTTGAATTTCATTAAGATTTATTGCCGTTCTAAGTTGATATGTTTTGAGATTCAGCAGATATCATGCGTTACGGTATAAGTTGACAGATTTGGGACAGGATTGATGATCTCGAGAAGCTATGATTTTGGAAAATCAATATGTCGGTTAAGTTTTGGAACAGAATTGTGTATTCGGGAGAAGGAATGGGAATTGTTGAGAAGAACATGTAGTCATGTTAAGTCATTTTGGAAATACATGAAACTGCTTTTGAGCATTTGAAAATGGTACTTTTCAAAATGAATGTTTTACAGATGTTTTACCGTAAATGATTTTTGGCGAGACCCAATAGATTTTGAAATTGTTTTATAACTCGGGACTTGGGGTCCGAAAAGAGTTTCCTACTTTTTAAACTCCTTGTAATGCGGAGCGAGATACGGTGAGACCACTAATATTTCAAAAGACTTTTGTTTTCTTAAAAACTCCGAGACTTGTAAAATACTTTATCAATCATTTACCTATTTCGTTTACTGTCATGATTTTGATTTACTTGTTCAAATGAAACTTCTCGGGAAGTCTTTCGTTGTGTTGATTTGTTTCAAGGCATTGTCATAGCATAATTGAGGTGATCCAGGATGAAAAATGGTTGACGTTGCGAGTCATATGTGGAAAAAGGAGTTTTTGTCGGAGTCTATACATTGAGATTTTGGATTCTATCGTGTAGTTTCCTGATGGAATATCGGTGGGATTTGTGACGAGCCGGATTGATATATAGGAGTACGGATGTGGTCAATCATTTGCATAGTTTTCATTTTAAAACTTCAAATCGTGTGGATTCGAAGGAAGCTGTTATCAAATACTTGGCACCAATGAGCCAGTTTATTTTCGAGAATTGATTTGGTGGTCTTACCAAAATTTATGTTTTGAGTTTTGAAATTTTGAAAGAACTTTGAAAATTTGTCTCCTTGACAAGATTATATGATTTCAAACTAGTTTTGAAAATGTGATTGATATACATACGCATTGAATGCATAGTGCATATCGTGGTGAAGTTACGAATGAGATTCACGTGGATAAGACATCGGTATGGTACGAGGAAAAGAGATTCGAACTTTAGTATGGCGGTTTGGTTATCCAGGATGATCGGTTGATCTATTGAATGAGAGAGATATCTGCGTGTTGTAGATTCATGCACGGGATGTAATTTTGGGCTGTGGATTTTGTGAAACCGGGACATGTGTGTTATGTGATTCCATTGAGTACGGTATTAGCGCGATTTTATCATAGTGAATTTTGAATGATTTCTTTGTAAGTATAGATTTGGGGAGGGTGACCCCATCTTTGGTGGGTTTTGATATTGAGTGGTCGTTCCCACTCCATGTATGATCGGATATGTTCGTCGGTTTATGATTGGTTGTTCGTATGCCGAGGAGTATGTTCGACGATCAGTGTGTTTATTGAGATCCACCGTATGTGATTGGTTTGTCGTTTTGAGAATGCTATTCTTTCGTATATCCATTTACGTGGTTACTGTGTTGACCGTGTTGGAGCTTATCATGGTGATGATATTCTCGATTGCGTTTCGACCTTTGGATTGGTCATATTAGAGTTCATCATGTCAATGATATTCTCGATTAATTTATGGGTTGATCATTCTTGGTGATCATCGGCGTTGATTTTGTGTTGATATTTGGGATTCGTTGCCATTGTGTTGGGCGGTTGTTTCACAGATGTATCGTGTATTATTGATTTGTATCGGGATTGGGATTTGATTGTGCGATAACGCAGACAAGATCTAACACGGATAGATTATTTCATCTGACGATAATATATCTGGTTGGGACTTATGGAATTGTTATTGCAAGCGGGTTGAGGCTTTTCAGTAAAGTCACTTGCTAGTATCTCAGAAGATCGTCGACTTGGCCATATGTAAGTATGCTATTTTGGTTATTCGGTAATAATGATGATTCATCGTTGTCGTGATTATTTTGGGATATTTTGGTTGAACGGTTTATTTGTTTTTATGACGGATTGCAAGTTTCGAGGACGAAACTTATTTTAAGTGGTGTAGTATGTAATATCCGAAAATTCTACTACTGTTATTTAACATTATTTTATCCGAGTTATGTTGTACAGTGTGGTATCTGTACAGTATGGATAAAATAAATGAAGGACTGAGACATCTGTATTGGTACAATTATCGTACTTGGTTGACAATTACATTTCAGTGCCGGGCGGATCGGTCTTGTGAGGTGCCGAGGCGAACTCGGACTTTCAGTGCCGGGTGGACCGGTCTTGCGAGGTGTCGAGGCGAGCTCGGACTTTCAGTGCCGGGTGGATCGGTCTTGTGAGGTGCCGAGGCGAACTCGGACTTTCAGTGCCGGGTGGACCGGTCTTGTGAGGTGCCGAGGCGAACTCGGACTTTCAGTGCCGGAGGAGCCGGTCATTCGAGGTGCCGAGACGAACTCGGTCTTATAGTGCCGGAGGAGCCGGTCATTCGAGGTGCCGAGACGAACTCGGTCTTATAGTGCCGGAGGAGCCGGTCATTCGAGGTGCCGAGACGAACTCGGTCTTATAGTGCCGAAGGAGCCGGTCATTCGAGGTGCCGAGACGAACTCGGTCTTATAGTGCCGGAGGAGCCGGTCATTCGAGGTGCCGAGACGAACTCGGTCTTATAGTGCCGGAGGAGCCGGTCATTCGAGTCTTGGGACGAACTCGGTCTTATAGTGTATTTGATTCCAAGATGAAAATAGAATCGAATTTTATTGATTGTACCTTCACGGCATTCAACAAATGAATTAATCCTTGGTCATTTACACATTCTAGCTAGCGATCTCGTTACGGCGGGCTTTGCTCTTGGGATCCGGAGGTCCCATGTCGGGCCCCGATGCTCGTTTAATAATGAGATTATTGGCACGGAGGCTGATGATCCTTGTATGTTTTGTAGAAGACGGCTGCCTTTTTGGGCGACGAGGTCCAGGTTCTGGGGTCACATTGACCTTGCTTTTGAAACGAATTCTCCTGTGGGTGTGTCCCAATTTCGGCCAGGGTCATCGCGAGCACAGGGATTCTTCTTGGGTCGGCCGTTGCAGGATTGTTAGTGACTCGGTCGGCGGGCCCCTCTTTTCTTATAGAGATTTTTCCTTGGCTTATTCGAGTTTCTTTGGTATTTTTCTCTTTCGCGGTTTTTCATCACTTTGAGTTAGGTTTCGTCGGTGGCACCCTAACGGCCGTTGGTCGAGTGATTGTGGGAAAACTCCTTCTGATTATTTTGCTTCAACTTCCAATTCCCTTGTAAGGGCCGCCACTTTTCGACACATGGCTCAATACTTGGAGATGTTTTGGTAGGCGGCCCATTCGTCCGGATTACGGGACCTTGGCGGGTGCGGATGGGAATTCGAAGGAGTTTTCGAGATGTTGCGGTATATGTTGTTGCAACTTTAATTTGAAGGATACAAGGACCCTTTGAGACCTTCTCTGGAATTTTGAGCGACGCTCAATATCCTTCAAATTATGACCTCTAAGAGGTCGGTAGAGTCGGCGAGGAGCCCGTGGTCACGATGGCTCTGTGCTTTCAACTTCATATTACGATGATTCCTATGCTTTCGACTCATAGTTACGATGATTCCTATGCTTTCATCTTACCACCCCTTGGTGGGTGCGGTTATTCGGATGAACGCAAGGTGTGTTAAAGTGCCCCTTGTGATTGCCTTTCAAAACATCTGCGTGCTGATTGTAGTTTGGCTCAAAGTCATGTCCGTCATGGGCACACCAAGAATGGTCCGATACGTCCATGCATGATAGAGAACTTCTTAGCGTGTACACCTCATAATGGTGGCCTCTATTGTATAACGGGCCCTTTGGATGGGCCTGATGGTAATTCGCCACTTGTGGTTAGAGATGGAGAATCATATACTTAACAAGAAATATTTTAAAGAAAAGCATAGGATTGGCTTGCAATATGAACGAGAAAAGCATAGGTTCCCCCTCCTTCTAGCGTCATTCTGTTGACGTCTGATTTGGTCAACGTCACGTGTGCTGATCTGGACGAATGGATCGAAGACACGTAGAAAATAATAAATAAAATGGAAGATATTTGATCACTAAATTTTATTAATGACCTCTTGATAGCATAGAGCCGGGCAGAAATGTGTAAGCCGGTCTATTCGGTTTGCTTGTTAATTACAAGTCTTTTTTATTCTTTTTCAGTATCTCTCTTATCTCTCTTTTTTCAAAGTCCCTTTTTTTGTAATTTCTCCTGCCCTATATATAGGCAATGTCAGCCATTCATCAGATGACAATAGGAAGATTGAGATGAATATGCTGATGACATTTGTCACGATGAAGGTGACTCCTTTGACACGTGTCACCTTCTTAAGTGTGCTTTGGGAAGGGGCATGACAGCTCTCTTTTACTGTCGTGTCTGCCTGTTCTTTGGGCTTTCGATATTTATCTGTTATGACCGATTATGAGGTCGGCCCTCGAGCTTCCTGCTATTCTGGTCGGCCTTATTCTTGATTATGGAGCGTATTCATATAGGGCCTGCTCAGTTTTTCTGGTCCGGATTCCGGGTCGGCTCTAAGGTCTCTGCCCGGTCCGGTTTTTTGTGCGAACCCGAGAGACGATCAAGTTTATGACCGGTTCGGCTCCGGGATATGCTCGGCCGTTCGGCTGCCCGAAGCGCTTAGGTGGATGCCAAGGTGGATCGGCAACCAACAGAAGTATCACGACTTGGCAACAACTGCATCCGGAGTTTTTGGAAAGGTACAACCCTATTGCCCGGATACAGAATACAAGAAAGAACATCACTACGATCAAGATGGGAGTGGGGGAAGTTGGTGATTTTAGTGTCACCGTTCATTTTGTGTAATTGGAACTAATATGTGAGCTAAGGGATTTATAATTTGTATTCTAATATATGTTCGGGTATGTGCGGAGTGTACACATGTATAAGATCGAATTATAAGCCGGTACGGCCTAATGTCGAAGTCGGCGGCGCCCGGTCCATCGTGGGCGGCGCCGAGGCCGTCCGCGAGGTTGAGGCGGCGCCCCAAAGTCTTCGGAAATTTAGACTGGGGATTTAGTGATATTTCCGAATTTTAGAGGGAGACTATGGTAAAATTGACTAATTTCGTCAATTTTGATAAACCATACGTCAACCCTAATTTCAGATCACTAATGACGGCGCCGCTCTTTGTAAACCCTAAAAATCGACCAAATGTAACCCTAATCGACATGTATAAATAAGGCTCTCCTCTTGAGTCTTAGACACACCATTTTAAATTTCTCTCTTTTCGATAAAAGAATTCTCTAGTAATTAGAACTACGTTTAATGCCTAGATTCATAAGTGTTCCATTGGATTATCCTAGGCTGAATTTCTTGTAACCCGTCCATAGAATAGAATTATCAGTTCGGAAAATGTTTACACGATCCATTCGAAATCCAAATCTCCATAATAAACCCTTATACCCCAACAGCGAGTCAATTTATGACTATCATTCGAGGTTCGCAGTTGTTGGCCAGATACCCTCAGCATGGGTTGAAAGATAAAGACCTTATCGTTGCCTTCATGAATGGTTTGAAGCCAGCAGATAGAGATTGGGTGGATGCAGCAGAGAGAGAGAGAGAGAGAGAGAGAGAGAGAGAGAGAGAGAGAGAGAGAGAGAGAGAGAGAGAGAGAGAGAGAGAGAGAGAGAGAGAGAGAGAGAGAGAGAGAGAGAGAGAGAGAGAGAGAGAGAGAAATTTTTTGGTAAGACGTGAATTTGTTTGCAAATTGATTCACATAAATTGGTTCATTGATAGATAAATTTATTACACATCAAAAATATAAATACACTTTTAAAAATGACTTTTGGGCAGGAAAAGAAAATCCACTCTAAAAAAAACTCACTTTGTATGGATATAGATATAGATATAAATATAGATTATTGTCTAATTGAAAGTATAATACCAATCAATTACTGGTTTCCAAAAACATATTTTATTCGTATAGCCATAATTAATTTTATCAATTGTACATAATTTAGTCTGATTCAATTTTAAAATAGACAATTGCCAAAATTAAATTAAGTAAATTTTATATTTTAGAATTGGTATATTTCCATAACATTGGTTTATTCGAATTTTAAATAATTTGATAAATATTCAATCTACAATATAATAGAGGGGCACACACTTTTTTAAAAATATTAAACACATGAAATAATGTGCCTAATTAATTTACACATATGGATAATCTATCTATTTTTTTTACATAAAGAGTAAGTCCAACAAGTTCCCCAAATGAGCTCTTAAGTCCATATTTAGGGAATTTGGCACAAAATTTCACTCCAACAATGTGCTAGTGGTTCCTTAAAACACTAGAACTACTAACACAACAATCTCATTCCCTAGGGAAGCACCAGCCATCACCTATTTATTTTTTATTAATAAAAATATTCATTTAAGAAATATGAAAAAAAATCGGAACTTTTATTTTTTAAGAAAAAATTATCTGGAATAATAATATTAAAAATCAGATCTTTTATTTAAAATTCAAAAATAAAAAGTAAAAAATAAAAAAAAATCTGGAAAATTTAAAATAAAATTCTGAAAATTCTGAAAATAATAAAAAGTAAAAGTTCTGATTGTTAATATTTTCAGAATTTTCAGAATTTTATTTTAAATTTTCCAGAATCGGAACTTTTATTTTAAATTTTTTCAAAATTTTTTTATATGATACGTTGAATTCCATCTCAATCCGAAATGGATTCAACTCGCATCACAATGTAATTCAAACCATAATGCGGTTTGGATCAAAATTAAAGTTAATTTTATTATTAAAAAATTTCAAACCACTTATTAATGTGATGTAAATATGATTTGGGTCATAAATGGCATGGAGCGGATATGTGCCTCGCCCCTAGTCCCATTTGTATGAGTTCCCTTGTTCCGACCCCAAAGTTAACGATATACGGCTAAGCAAATTGGTTTTGGTGAATATATAGTTATTTTTTCGAAACATAGATAGATTTCAATAGAGAATAATCCCTTGACCGTTTATTCCAATCTCCCTCATGTATATATACAATGCATTTCCTATAAATTAGGATCTAATCAAATCTCCTTGAATCACTCGAGATATTTACCTACCAACAATAATCTATACATATCAAATCATATCATTTATATTTACAACAATATACACTCTATCATACCCCCGCAGTTGAAGCCGGAGGAGGCCGGATGCTAGGACTGTCCCGAAAATCATTAAACAGTACGCGCGGAAGCTCTTTATTGAAAATGTCAGCTAGTTGATAACGGGATGGAACATAATGCACACGAACTTGGCCTTTTTTGACTTTTTCCCGAACAAACAGAATATCTAACTCAATATGTTTAGTGCGTTGATGCTGAACTGGATTACCCGATAAATAAATGGCACTAACATTATCACAGAAAACCATTGTGGCTTTGGAAATAGGAACTCGTAGTTCAAGCAATAAATTCCGAAGCCAACATGATTCGGCCACAACATTTGCCACCCCTCTATACTCCGCCTCAGCACTAGAACGAGATAAAGTGGGTTGTCGCTTAGAAGACCACGAAATCAAATTTTGACCCAAGAAAACACAATAACCAGATGTATCGGGGCACCCAGCCCAGTCCGCATCAGTGTATGCCGTGAGAGTAGTACACGGAGACTTATAGAGATGTAAACCAAGCTTCAAAGTCCCACGGACATATCTCAATATTCGCTTGAGGGCTGCCATATGTTCCTGTCGTGGATCATGCATATGTAAGCAAACCTGCTGAACGGCATAACTTATATCCGGTCGTGTAAAAGTCAAGTATTGTAAAGCCCCTGCTAAGCTCCTGTAATGAGTTGGGTCCGACACAGGAGACCCAGCCGCACCTCCAAGCTCTGCTTTTGTATCGACTGGTGTAAGGGACGGCTTGCATGAAGTCATACCCGCCCGTTCCAAAATATCTTCGGCATATTTACTTTGACATAAAAATAATCCTCCATCATAGTGAGATACTGCTATACCAAGAAAATAATTAAGTGGCCCAAGATCTTTCATAGCAAATTCAGAGGATAATGTAGTCATAAAAAACTGTCGAAGACGATTGGATGAAGTGGTGAGGATAATATCATCGACATATAAAAGAAGATATGCGATATCCTTACCATGATTATACACAAACAGAGAATGATCCGAACGACTGTGAATAAATCCCATGGTGGAGACAAAATCTGCAAATCTCTTGTACCATGCCCGAGGTGCCTCTTTAAGGCCATAAAGAGACTTTGCAATAAGCACACATAATCCGGATGGGTCGGATCCCTGAAACCCATAGGCTGATGCATATAAACCGTCTCCTGTAAAGTGCCATGAAGAAATGCATTCTTAACATCTAGCTAATGAATGGCCCAAAAATTTGCTAGTGCCAAGCTAAGAACAGTACGGATCGTAGCTGGTTTCACAACCAGACTAAATGTCTCTGCACAATCTATCCCAACTTGTTGTGACCTGCCATCACCTACAAGACGGATTTTATGCCTCTCAAAAGAACCATTAGATTTCTTTTTATGAGAGAAAATCCACATGAACCTTATAATATTAACATTAGAGGGACGAGGCACAAGCTCCCACGTCTCATTTTTAATAAGAGCCTCATATTCATCGTTCATTGCTGCTTTCCAATTTGGGTCGGACATGGAAAATTTAGGATTTTTTGGAATTGGATATGGAGACGTAGTAGACATCAAATTAAAACGAGGATTAGGCTTGGTTATTCCACTCATGCTGCAAGTGGCTATGGTTCTTTGTGTAGAGAGAGGCAGATTCGGCCCAGGTGGTGATGAAGTGGGCTGGCCCATAGGGGCTGATGTGTAGCAATAGTAGATGGGCCAGATTGAAAGTTCGGACCAGTAGGGGCGCATGGAGAAGGAGGACCAGTTTGTGGGCTGGTTGTGGCCTGGACTAGTGGGGTCACAGGTGGAGGGGAATGCCGACTTGGCTGGCTAGATGTGTGTGCCGATGGAGAGACAAAGGGATGAAATAATGGGTGAAATGTGTCATCCAAAAAAGAATAGTCTCTAGAAATAGGTATATCTGTAGAAACTTGAGTTTTAGCGAATGGAAAATTACGCTCATCAAACACAACGTGACAGGACACAATTATTTTATTGGAAGAGATATCATAACACTTATACCCCCGTTGGTTCGATGGGTATCCCAAGAAAACACACGGACGAGACCTATTTTGGAGTTTATGAATAGTACAAGACGGAATAAGAGGAAAACATAGACACCCAAAAACCCTTAAATGGGAATATGATGAATCCCGAAAATAAAGACATTGAGTATGAGAGAAATTCCGGAGATTTTTATGAGGAATAATATTTAAGAAATATGTTGCCATAGCCAACGCATGATGCCAAAAGGAAGAAGGCAATGAAGCATGTGCAAGAAGAGTGCGTTATGGTCCGAATTTTTCGTTCAGCCTTTCCATTTTGGGAGTATGTATATGGACAAGACAAACGAAAACTAATACCATTTGAACGAAAGAAAGACTTAAATATTTCATTATCAAATTCCCTCCCATTGTCACATTGAAAAGATTTAATGGTTCGTTCAAATTGGGTAGAAATAAATTTACTAAAGTTAAGAAATAATTCCGGAACTTGAGACTTCCTACCAACTGGGAATGTCCACAAAAAATCAGTGTAATCATCAAGAAAAAGGAGATAATATTTATGACCCGAAGAACTCAAAATAGGGGACGTCCACAAATCACTATGCACAATATCAAAAGGTAAAACAGTGCTAGAAGTAGACGAAAAAAACGGTAACTGAACATGTTTACCAAAAATGCAAGAGTCACAAATACCCTCCAATTTAGGGTTCTTACATGGAATTAAATTTTTATTATTGAACGGTAACTGAACATGTTTACCAAAAATGCAGAGTTTTTATGCATTGCAAGTTTGATGCACGAAATGCATATATTGCATGCATAAGCCAATCAGAACCGTACATCACACACAGATCAATGATTTATATTTATTCTCAATTCACAACATAAAAACTATTCTCATATGATCCTAAACATATATATATATATATATATATATATGGGTTCAGGTGAGAATGTAATTTATGTTAAGAAATAAGAATGACATCCATAGATCTGTTGGAATATTTTATTCCAAATATTCATTTAGATTTTTGATGATTAAGTTGCTAAACAAAGCAAAACAACAAAGAGGCGAAGCAAAACAATGAAGGAGACGAAGTCGCAAAAAGTAGCTCAGAATGCAAAGCTAGTGCACGCTAGATACATAGGTTAGCTCACGCTAACGGGTCCTGTCTGCAGATAAGACAAGTTCAAAGCTACCTGAAGTAAAGTTACCTGATGAATATAGCGTACGCTACACATGAAGGATAACGCATGCTATCGAAGGCTTATTACCGTTGTGAAGACGTTCAAACACAGAATGACATGAGCAGTGACGAAATCATAGCACACGCTAGGATTGAGGAATAGCGCCCGCTAAGGTGTTTTGAATTCAAGTCAATCAATCCGGTGGGAGATTCTGAAGCAAAGTCAAAAAGCTAAAAACGGATATATGACGCATGCAATGATGTAGTATTAGCGCACGCTAAGAATATATGTTAGCGCACGCTAACGAAGTCTGAAGTTGAGAGACAGTAGCCACTGGACAGATTCTGGAAGACGGTAACGTACGTAATCAGCAAACAATAACGTGCGTAAAGTCAAAAGTGCACGCTAAGGAAGAAGGCTAGCGCACACTAAGTTAAACTGGCAGTAACGGCTAGTTTAAGGAGAATGGCTATAAATACCAAACCACTTGGTATCAAAATTGTAATATCCGAAAATTCTACTACTGTTATTTAACATTATTTTATCCGAGTTATGTTGTACAGTGTGGTATCTGTACAGTATGGATAAAATAAATGAAGGACTGAGACATCTGTATTGGTACAATTATCGTACTTGGTTGACAATTACATTTAAGAAGTATATGTATTCAGTATGCCATATGTTCGTATTCTGTATGTTGAGACGTTGGACAAGAATAGCTGAAAATGGCTAAGTATAGCCTTATTAGCGCACGCTGATATTCATGCATAACGCACGCTATCGTGCAGGATTAGCGCACGCTACGTTTATAGGTTAGCGTACGCTAGTGCAGACAGATCGGAAGGAATCTGCGTGTGGACCCTTTGCTTTGGCGCACGTTCTGATAAGTCAACGGATGTTGTAATGTAGTGTTAGCGCACGCTAATGCATGTTGATTAGCGCACGCTAACTGTATATTGGACAAAAAGGAATCTTATCCTAGTCAGAGCTGTCGGCGTATGGACCCGTGTTCGGAGCATACAGATAAACGAGTCAACTAATGTTAGCGCACGCTAAACGCAAGGACTTGCGTACGCTAGAGAGTGTAAATTACGTACGCTAATGCATGGGCATTACGTACGTAAGCTCATGTCGAAGCAGACGGTAGTCTCGGACTACGATAGCGCACGCTAACAAAGGTCGATTAGCGCCGCGCTAAAGCCTTAGCGCACGCTAAACATGAGATGTTAGCGCACGCTAGTAATGCGATCTATATAAGGGACAAAGGCGGGTATTATGAAGCATTTCGTCCATTCTTTCACTTTGATCGATAGAGAGAGCTTTGGGAGGTTCTTGAGGTTCCCAAGCACGGTGAGGTGGTGATCTTTAACAAGATTAAAGATGGAAATCATGGATTAAAGCTTTGTTCTTGAAATCATTGGTGATTCTTGGAAATGGATTCAACCTTGAAATCAATCCATTCCTTCATAAAGGTAATCACTTTTCATCTTTGGATTTCGTTTTGGATTGAATGTTGATGATTATTACATAAACAAGTTTGACAAGCATGATTATGAGATGGTATCTAGGAGTATGATGATATTAATATGATTCTTGTGATTTAGATTGTGTCGTTCGTTTTCTTGAGATAAGTGGATTAATCCTTCTCCTCGATTTCGGATGTTGATGTTATTATAGATGATTACTCTTTGTAATGGAAGATTAAGGAAGTGTGGTTACGTTCTTGACGTTTCGTGTATTAATATTAAGGAAGATGATATATGGATATAGAACTTGGATTATAAGTTGGATGATTGTTTATATGTTAAAGGATATCGGATTTCGTTGTTTTGATAGCTTTGAACATGATTGAGAATCACTTAGTGTTCTTGAAATCGCCATAAGTTGATCGGTATCGAAAAACATGCACTGCGGACATTAGCGCACGCTACGTTCTTGCTAGCGCGCTAATGGGAGCAACTTAGCGCACGCTACGTTAGGTGATTAACGTGCGCTAAGAAGCCGAGAAAGTGCGGTATTTTCGTGTTGTGGTTGTAAATTCGTCTTTGGTTTGAGTAGGATTGATTCGACTAGTGTTTAATCGAGATATTGTCGAGCCGTTGGGTTTGTGAATTGGTTTTATCGATTGTTGATTGTTATCAAACTTGTTGTCTATCGATTCGTAATAGGTTTAGAATATTGATCGGTGATTACAACCGTGTGTTGCGGTCGAGCTCGAGTATGTTCGTGAATTGCTTTGGTCGGGATGAGGGACTTGTAGATGACGGCAATGGAATTGCAATGACTTCATCGGTATCGAGGTAAGTTATTACTTGCTCGATTCATAATATTTAATGAATGGTTTCCGTTTCATTCGTGTATAATTCGTATAGCAATGTTTATAATCGTAATCACGGAGATTTGAGATTATAAATCGTATTCGAGTTTTGGGAATCTAAATCATAATGTATATGATTTAGTTTTGTTATTTGTATACTTGTATATAGAGCTTATATTGTTCTATAGACGATGATATGAATTATGTGCTATCCGTGATACTTTGGACCGTCGAGTATTGAGGATAATGGTTCATGATGGTTTAGACATTGAGATCGTTCTCGAAGGACTCGGGGCAAGTACTCTAATCATTTTTATCATTTGTGTCGATCATGTCGTGATACATTCGTGTATCGTTGTTGTCATGCATTTGTGCATTGTTGTTGTCGTGTATTGTGTATTGTTGTTTTGTGCAGTTGTGCATTGTTGTCATATGTCCACCTCGTGTTGGTCCGACGGGATCATCGGGGGATCTATGCTAGCGCGCGCTGGATCATCGGACAGGTTTTCCACCACGGTTGGTCTGACGGGGTCATCGTGGGATCTAGGCAGTGAACGCTGGATCATCGGATTACCTACGTGTTGTTGTTGTGCATATGTATATTATGGATTCGTTATTCTTGTGATCATATTGACGTTGTCATATGAGTATGCATTTGTAGGTCTTGTGTTAGGACCATGTCCGTATGTTGTGTTGATCTGATCTCGGATTAGACTGACGTGATGGAAATGGTATTTCGTATCTTGAGGTATGTTCCGTATTTCCTTGATACTTGTCTTTGATGGACAATCGATTTTCGTATTGAAATTGTCGACGTCATCCGATGGATTGAATTGGCCAGAGTTGGTATAATTTCCGTATCGCGAGTTATGATAATGTTTTTGAGAACCTTGGGTATTGTTGAGATACCGTACAGATATTTTGGGTATTATCTCATGGTGATGTTAAGGATACGAATTGTGGATTTTCGTAAAGTTAAGACGGTAAGATTACATTGGTCGTATTCTTACTTAGTATTTCCATTGATATGTAATTATTGACGTGATGTGATGGTTATCATTGTTGGATATTATGGCTGACCCCGTCGTGGGCTTTCTTTTTAGGTTCTTGGATTATCAAGCTTGTAGCGGTCGTGGAGAGATGAGCTTCGGAGGATCTTGGCTAGAACATGTATTTGTGTATTGAGCTTACATTCGGTTGTTGTATTCATTGCTAGAGTATTTTAATCGTTTGTCTTTCTCCATTGCGTGAGTATTTTTAAATGGTCTTTTGGTATTTGGTAACTTAGGTTACCTTGGCGATCGTTCTCTAAATCTATTCAGCCGATGCGTGTAGCGATAGCTTAACGTATGTACTTAAAGCTGTTGAGTCTTGGCATTTCGGGCCTTGTGGTTTCAAATGAGTTTTACGACGGTTTGATAAACGAGTTTTATAAATCTTGAATGGTTTTAATAGATAATACCGTCGTTAGCCTCTTGGGCGTTTTGTAAATGTTTGCGAAAATTTCTTTCGGCCTTGTGGGTTCCATCTCGGGGCCCAGCTGTAATATTCCGGTCGGATGCGGGGTGTTACGAATATGGTATCGGAGCTTAGGTTGAGAAAACCTAGGCGGTTAGGTCGAGTTGGGTCGTATTTACGCCGCGTCATTTGAGTTGTCGATTGAAAAATATTGGAGCCGTGAGTTTTGTTGTTCACTCGGGCTTATGCGTTGTGCGATTTGCAGGTGTAATCTTGGTCTTGTTATAAACTTTTTCAAATGGTGTTAACGTGTTTCTTGAGATAAAGTTGTGTTGTGTTCTCGAGTTGCAGAGTTTGCAAAATGTGTGTTTTGAAAATATACGTGTCGAGTATTTTCTTGAGTCGAGGCATGTGCAGTATCACGGGAATCGTCGGCTTCACGATCTGTAAGTAATTGGATTTTGAATTTCATTAAAATTTATTGCCGTTCTAAGTTGATATGTTTTGAGATTCGGCGAGATATCATGCGTTACGGTATAAGTTGTGATTTGGGACGGGATTGATGATCTCGAGAAGCTATGATTTTGGAAAATCAATATGTCGGTTAAGTTTTGGAGCAATTGTGTATTCGGGAGAAGGACTGGGAATTGTTGAGAAGAACATGTAGTCATGTTAAGTCATTTTGGAAATACATGAAGCGCTTTTGAGCATTTGAAAATGGTACTTTTCAAAATGAATGTTTTCTGAGATGTTTTACCGTAAATGATTTTGGGCGAGACCCAATAGATTTTGAAATTGTTTTATAACTCGGGACTTGGGGTCCGAAAAAGAGTTTCCTACTTTTAAACTCCTTGTAATGCGGAGCGAGATACTGAGTGAGACCCTAATATTTCAAAAGACTTTTCTTTTCTTAAAAACTCCCGAGACTTGTAAAATACTTTATCAATCATTTACCTATTTCGTTTACAGCTTTGATTTGATTTACTTGTTCAAATGAAACTTCTCGGGAAGTCTTTCGTTGTGTTGATTTGTTTCAAGGCATTGTCATAGCATAATTGAGGTGATCCAGGATGAAAAATGGTTGACGTTGCGAGTCATATGTGGAAAAAGGAGTTTTTGTCGGAGTCTATACATTGAGATTTTGGATTCTATCGTGTAGTTTCCTGATGGAATATCAGTGGGATTTGTGACGAGCCGGATTGATATATAGGAGTACGGATGTGGTCAATCATTTGCATAGTTTTCATTTTAAAACTTCGAAATCGTGTGGATTCGAAGGAAACTGTTATCAAATACTTGGCACCAGCGAGCCAGTTTATTTTTCGAGAATTGATTTGGTGGTCTTACCAAAATTTATGTTTTGAGTTTTGAAATTTTTGAAAGAACTTTCGAAAATTTGTCTCCTTGACAAGATTATATGATTTCAAACTAGTTTTGAAAATGTGATTGATGTACATACGCATTGAATGCATAGTGCATATCGTGGTGAATTTCTGAATGAGATTCACGAACTGGATAAGACATCAGTATGGTACGAGGAAAAGAGATTCGAACTTTAGTATGGCAGTTTGGTTATCCAGGGATGATCGGTTGATCTATTGAATGAGAGAGATATGCTGCGTGTTGTAGATTCATGCACAGGATGTAATTTTGGAACTGTGGATTTTGTGAAACCGGGACATGTGTGTTATGTGATTCCATTGAGTACGGTATTAGCGCGATTTTATCATAGTGAATTTTGAATGATTTCTTTGTAAGTATAGATTTGGGGAGGGTGACCCCATCTTTGGTGGGTTTTGATATTGAGTGGTCGTTCCCACTCCATGTATGATCGGATATGTTCGTCGGTTTATGATTGGTTGTTCGTATGCCGAGGAGTATGTTCGATTGATCAGTGTGTTTATTGAGATCCACTGTATGTGATTGGTTTGTCGTTTTGAGAATGCTATTCTTTCGTATATACATTTCGTGGTTCTGTGTTGACCGTGTTGGAGCTTATCATGGTGATGATATTCTCGATTGCGTTTCGACCTTTGGATTGGTCATATTAGAGTTCATCATGTCAATGATATTCTCGATTAATTTATGGGTTGATCATTCTTGGTGATCATCGGCGTTGATTTTGTGTTGATATTTCGGGATTCGTTGCCATTGTGTTGGGCAGTTGTTTCACAGATGTATCGTGTATTATTGATTTGTATCAGGATTGGAATTTGATTGTGCGATCAGGCAGACAAGATCTAACACGGATAAATTATTTCATCTGACGATAATATATCTGGTTGGGACTTATGGAATTGTTATTGCAAGCGTGTTGAGGCTTTTCAGTAAAGTCACTTGCTAGTATCTCAGAAGATCGTCGACTTGGCCATATGTAAGTATGCTATTTTGGTTATTCGGTAATAATGATGATTCATCGTTGTCGTGATTATTTTGGGATATTTTGGTTGAACGGTTTATTTGTTTTTATGACGGATTGCAAGTTTCGAGGACGAAACTTATTTTAAGTGGTGTAGTATGTAATATCCGAAAATTCTACTACTGTTATTTAACATTATTTTATCCGAGTTATGTTGTACAGTGTGGTATGCATGCGGTATGGATAAAATAAATGAAGGAGTGAGACATCTGTATTGGTACAATTATCGTACTTGGTTGACAATTACATTTAAGAAGTATATGTATTCGATGCCGTATGTTCGTATTCTGTATGTTGAGACGTTGGACAAGAATAGCTGAAAATGGCTAAGTATAGCCTTATTAGCGCACGCTGATATTCATGCATAACGCACGCTATCGTGCAGGATTAGCGCACGCTACGTTTATAGGTTAGCGTACGCTAGTGCGGACGGTCGGAAGGAATCTGCGTGTGGACCCGGCTGCTTTCGGCGCACGTTCTGATAAGTCAACGGATGTTGTAATGTAGTGTTAGCGCACGCTAATGCATGTTGATTAGCGCACGCTAACTGTTTATTGGACAAAAAGGAATCTTATCCTAGTCAGAGCTGTCGGCGTATGGACCCGTGTTCGGAGCATACAGACAAACGAGTCAACTAATGTTAGCGCACGCTAAACGCAAGGACTTGCGTACGCTAGAGAGTGTAAATTACGTACGCTAATGCATGGGCATTACGTACGTAAGCTCATGTCTGGCTTGACGGTAGTCTGGACTACGATAGCGCACGCTAACAAAGGTCGATTAAGCGCACGCTAAAGCCTTAGCGCACGCTACACATGAGATGTTAGCGCACGCTAGTAATGCGATCTATATAAGGGACAGACGGGTATTATGAAGCATTTCGTCCATTCTTTCACTTTCGATCGATAGAGAGAGCTTTGGGAGGTTCTTGAGGTTCCCAAGCACGGTGAGGTGGTGATCTTTAACAAGATTAAAGATGGAAATCATGGATTAAAGCTTTGTTCTTGAAATCATTGGTGATTCTTGGAAATGGATTCAACCTTGGAAATCAATCCATTCCTTCATAAAGGTAATCACTTTTCATCTTTGGATTTCGTTTTGGATTGAATGTTGATGATTATTACATAAACAAGTTTGACAAGCATGATTATGAGATGGTATACGGAGTATGATGATATTAATATGATTCTTGTGATTTAGATTGTGTCGTTCGTTTTCTTGAGATAAGTGGATTAATCCTTCTCCTCGATTTCGGATGTTGATGTTATTATAGATGATTACTCTTTGTAATGGAAGATTAAGGAAGTGTGGTTACGTTCTTGACGTTTCGTGTATTAATATTAAGGAAGATGATATATGGATATAGAACTTGGATTATAAGTTGGATGATTGTTTATATGTTAAAGGATATCGGATTTCGTTGTTTTGATAGCTTTGAACATGATTCGAATCACTTAGTGTTCTTGAAATCGCCATAAGTTGATCGGTATCGAAAAACATGCACTGTCCGGCATTAGCGCACGCTCGTTTCTTGCTAGCGCGCGCTAATGGGAGCAACTTAGCGCACGCCACGTTAGGTGATTAACGTGCGCTAAGAAGCCGAGAAAGTGCGGTATTTTCGTGTTGTGGTTGTAAATTCGTCTTTGGTTTGAGTAGGATTGATTCGACTAGTGTTTAATCGAGATATTGTCGAGCCGTTGGGTTTGTGAATTGGTTTTATCGATTGTTGATTGTTATCAAACTTGTTGTCTATCGATTCTTGTAATAGGTTTAGAATATTGATCGGTGATTACAACCGTGTGTTGCGGTCGAGCTCGAGTATGTTCGTGAATTGCTTTGGTGGAATGAGGACTTGTAGATGACGGCAATGGAATTGGTATGACTTCATCGGTATCGAGGTAAGTTATTACTTGCTCGATTCATAATATTTAATGAATGGTTTCCGTTTCATTCGTGTATAATTCGTATAGCAATGTTTATAATCGTAATCACGGAGATTTGAGATTATAAATCGTATTCGAGTTTTGGGAATCTAAATCATAATGTATATGATTTACTTTTGTTATTGGTATACTTGTATATCGAGCATATATTGTGCTAAAGACGAAGATATGAATTATCGCAATCCGTGATACTTTGGACCGTCGAGTATTGAGGATAATGGTTCATGATGGTTTAGACATTGAGATCGTTCTCGAAGGACTCGGGCAAGTACTCTAATCATTTTTATCATTTGTGTCGATCATGTCGTGATACATTCGTATCGTTGTTGTCATGCATTTGTGCATTGTTGTTGTGTATTGTGTATTGTTGTTTTGTGCGGTTGTGCATTGTTGTCATATGTCCACCTCGTGTTGGTCCGCGGGATCATCGGGGGATCTATGCTAGCCTTGCTGGATCATCGGACGGAGTTTTCCACCACGGTTGGTCAGCGGGGTCATCGTGGGATCTAGGCGATGAACGCTGGATCATCGGATTACCTACGTGTTGTTGTTGTGCATATGTATATTATGGATTTGCCATAAGTATACATTGTCGTTATTCTTGTGATCATATTGACGTTGTCATATGAGTATGCATTTGTAGGTCTTGTGTTAGGACCATGTCCGTATGTTGTGTTGATCGATCTCGGATTAGGTAGCGTGATGGAAATGGTATTTCGTATCTTGAGGTATGTTCCGTATTTCCTTGATACTTGTCTTTGATGGACAATCGATTTTCGTATTGAAATTGTCGACGTCATCCGATGGATTGAATTGGCGAGTTGGTATAATTTCCGTATCGCGAGTTATGATAATGTTTTGAGAACCTTGGGTATTGTTGAGATCTGATACGGATATTTTGGGTATTATCTCATGGTGATGTTAAGGATACGAATTGTGGATTTTCGTAAAGTTAAGACGGTAAGATTACATTGGTCGTATTCTTACTTAGTATTTCCATTGATATGTAATTATTGACGTGATGTGATGGTTATCATTGTTGGATATTATGGTGACCCGTCGTGGGCTTTCTTTTAGGTTCTTGGATTATCAAGCTTGTAGCGGTCGTGGAGAGATGAGCTTCCTAGGAGGATCTTGGCTAGAACATGTATTTGTGTATTGAGCTTCATTCGGTTGTTGTATTCCATTTGCTAGAGTATTTTAATCGTTTGTCTTTCTCCGCTGCGTGAGTATTTTTAAATGGTCTTTTGGTATTTGGTAACTTAGGTTACCTTGGCGATCGTTCTCTAAATCTATTTTGTCGGTACGTGTAAGCGATAGCTTAACGTATGTACTTAAACTGTTGAGTCTTGGCATTTCGGGCCTTGTGGTTTCAAATGAGTTTTTACGACGGTTTGATAAACGAGTTTTATAAATCTTCGAATGGTTTTAATAGATAATACCGTCGTTAGCCTCTTGGGCGTTTTGTAAATGTTTGCGAAAATTTCTTTCAGCCTTGTGGGTTCCATCTCGGGGCCCACGGCGCTGTAATATTCCCGGTCGGATCTGGGGGTGTTACAAAAATATACAATAACCTTGAGCAAAACATATATACTTATTATATCATGTAAACATCCTAGTTGTTGTACTTTAGCTTGAATTGAGAGTGATTAAGTGCTATACACTAAATCATACAAGAGAGAGAAAAAGAAAAGATACGGTTGGATTCGGTGTTATTAGGATCAAGAATCTGGCATTGTTAGAATCGCAATCGATATCTAAGTGAGGTTTATCTAGTACCGATATAAAGCTAGAGTGGTTGATTCCTTGTCCAATAGAAAAGGAAAACAGTTTAACTTGGACCGACATAAAGACAAGTAAGAGAACGGTTTTACTCGGACCGATAGAAGACGAGCTTGTAACGGTTATTGCTCGACCGATAGAAGAGAGGTGCAGAGGTTTATCTTAAGCCTATAGAAAAAGATACCGGGAGAGGACATAGGCACGTTTGGCCGAACCTCTATAAATCATTGTGTCGATTTATTTTCTGCACTTTATTTAAATCGCTTCCGCAATGCGAAAGAGTTTTATAACTCTATCTCCAAACAGCGATACTTACCAATACTTCCCAATAATTTGTATCGGAGTGGTACCTCCAAAAAGCGGCTTAACATCCGAGGAGAAGATCCAAATGGCATTCCAATTTGTCCCGGTAGAAGGCCTTGCCTTGAACCGACCACCATTCTTTGATGGATCAAATTATATGACGTGGAAGAAAAAGATGTCGATATTCATTCGTGCATATGATATAGAAATTTGGAAGATCATTTGTCTTGGCCCGAAAGTTCCAATCAAATCCGATGGATCTCTTAAGAATTTCGAAGAATATAATGACGAGGATTGGAAGAACGACCATCTAAATTATAAGGCTACTCAACTCTTATATTGTGCCTTAAATCCAGAAGAGGTCAATCGTATCTCATCGTGTGAAAGTGCTAAAGATATATGGAAAATTCTTGAAATCACACACGAAGGGACAACTCAAGTCAAGGAGACGAAGATCGATATGCTTCTCCATGACTACGAGTTATTCATGATGAAAGGTGACGAGTCCATCACCAACATGCTCGACCGATTTGCGGTCATCACTAATGGACTAGCTTCGTACGATAAACCATTATCAAGTAGTGAGAAAGTCAAGAAAATATTCAGATCACTACCTGTTGAATGGGATGGCACGGTTACGGCGATAATGGAATCTAAAGATTTAAACAATCTTGATTTTAGTGCTCTGGTTGGTTCACTTATAAACTACGAGATTGTTCTAAAATCTCGGAATGCTAAACCGAAGGCAAAGGAAAAATCAATAGCCATAAAGGCTAAGATGTCAAAAAGAGAAGAAATCCCAGTTGACGAAAGTGACGAATAATCGGCATATTATGGCAAAAATATTAATAAGTTTCAAATCTTATTAAACCAGAGAAAGAAAGACATCTCGGGCGGAATGAAGAAATTCGACAACAACTGTCGATTATGTGGTAAACCAGGCCACTTCGCAAAGAATTGTCGAGCTAATCCCAAGAAGGAAGTCCTCGTTGCAACATGGAGCGATGAAGATGAAGATGAAGATTTTATCAATCGAAATAACCTCGCTCTCATGGCCCGAAGTTCATTCGACGATAGTGACATTGAAAGTCAAGTAAGTAACTCATACGATGAAATTTTTGAAATAATTGAATTATTACATGCGGATTATCAAAATACCTTATCCGAGATTAAATCCCTACAATAGAAAAATAAATTATTGGAAACTGAGATTTCCAAAATTCTTGAAAAGGGAAAGTTTATCAAATCCTATCATTCAAAATGCGTTGAAAACAAAAATATTTTAAAGGATGATCTTTTGAAAGTTCAAACCGAGCTTAAAATTTTAACGAATAAATTTTCGTGTGGTAACGATAAATTTGAACAAATGCTCTCGGTTCAAAAATTTATATTGAACAAACATGGGTTGGGATTCAAACCACATTTGAAAAATGAATCCTTAAATTTGAACATACCCCATTGCGAAAAATATTTAAAAATTGGGCATCATATTTCAAATTGCAAAAGCCCACGACGGATGATAAAAAATAAGAAGATTTGGATTCCTAAAGGAACTTTTATTCCGAATATCGTCTGTCTCGAAACAAAAATCAACTATTGGTTAGGTCCCCAAAAATTAATTTTTAACAATTGGTATTATACTCAAGGGGAGTATTATGTTTTTTAACGGAATATTTTCGTCAGTAGGAGTTATACCCTTTCATGCATGTTTTTTTTATACATCAATTGGTATTTTTATTCATTTATATTATATTTTTTGCTGATAACACAAAGGGGGAGCAAATATATGAATGAGATAAAAAGCGTCATGAAAGCATGACGAGAAAAATAAAATGCAAAAAGGGGGAGAAAAAAAAAGACGAAGAAGTCGAAAAGGAGAAAATTAAAAATATACAAAAAGGGGGAGAAATGAAGAAGTTGAAACATGACAAGGTGGAGTCGAAAAGGAGAAAAAGAAAAAGTTGGGTGAAACTAACGAAACGATCAAAACCAAAAACTTTGATTCGTACAAATATATATATATATATATATTATTTTTGCAGGTTTTATCAATTCAAATGGTGTTCTTTTGTAATCATAAAAAAGGGGGAGATTGTTGGAATATTTTATTCCAAATATTCATTTAGAGTTTTGATGATTAAGTTGCTAAACAAAGCAAAACAACAAAGAGGCGAAGCAAAACAATGAAGGAGACAAAGTCGCAAAAAGTAGCTCAGAATGCAAAGCTAGCGCACGCTAGATACATAGGTTAGCGCACGCTAGCGGGTCCTGTCTGCAGATCAGACAAGTTCAAAGCTACCTGAAGTAAAGTTACCTGATGAAGATAGTGCACTCTACACGTGAAGGATAACGCACGCTATCGAAGGCTTATTACCGTTGTGAAGAAGTTCAAACACAGAATGACATAAGCAGTGACGAAATCATAGCACACGCTAGGATTGAGGAATAGCGCACGCTAAAGTGTTTTGAATTCAAGTCAATAAATCCGTTGGGAGATTCTGAAGCAAAGCCAAAAAGCTAAAAACGGATATATGACGCATGCAATGATGCAGTGTTAGCGCACGCTAAGAATATATATTAGTGCACGCTAATTAAATCTGAAGTTGAGAGACAGCAGCCACTGGACAGATTCTGGAAGACGGTAACATACGTAATCATCAAACAATAATGTACGTAAAGTCAAAAGCGCACGCTAAGGAAGAAGGCTAGCGCACGCTAAGTTAAACTGGCAGTAACGGCTAGTTTGAGGAGAATGGCTATAAATACCAAACCACTTAGTATCAAAACATACAACAACCTTGAGCAAAACATATATACTTGTTATATCATTGTAAACATCCTAGTTGTTGTACTTGAGCTTGAATTGAGAGTGATTAAGTGTTATACACTAAATCATACCAGAGAGAGAAAAATAAAAAATACAATTGGATTCGGTGTTATTAGGATCAAAGATCCGGCATTGTTAGAATCGCAATCGATATCTCGGTGAGGTTTATCTAGTACCGATAGAAAGCTAGAGTGGTTGATTCCTTGTCCAATAGAAAAGGAAAACGGTTTAACTTGGACCAACATAAAGACAAGTAAGAGAACGGTTTTACTCGGACCGATAGAAGACGAGCTTGTAACGGTTATTCCTCGACCGATAGAAGAGAGGTGCAGAGGTTTATCTTAAGCCTATAGAAAAAGATACCGAGAGAGGGTGTAGGCATGTTTTGCCAAACCACTATAAATCATTGTGTCGACTTATTTTCTGCACTTTATTTATATCACTTCCGCAACGTGAAAGAGTTTTATAACTCTATCTCCAAATGGCAATACCGACCAATACTGCCCAACAATTGGTATCAGAGTGGTACCTCCAAGAAGCGGCTTAACATTCGGGTGCTACTCACTCTTTTATTGCTTCGGATTGTGTATGTCGTATCGATATTGACTGCTTGTTGTAACACCCCCAGATTTAACCGGAAATATTACAGCGCCGTGGGCCCCGAGATGGAACCCACAAGGCTAAAAGAAATTTTCGCAAACATTTACAAATGCCCAAGAGGCCAACGACGGTACTATCTTTAAAAATTCACAAAGACATATAAAATCCATTTATCAAAAACCGTCGTAAAAACTCTTTTGAAATCGCAAGGCCAAACAGCCGACACTCAAAAGTTTAGAAAACGATTTCCAAAGTAACCTCAGTTACTAGATACCAAAAGAGCATTTCAAAATACTCACGTAGCGGAAAAAGACCAACCATAAAGATACTCTAGCAGCGGAATACAAGAACCAATCAAGAAACTCAATGCACACAACATGTCCTAGCCAGTATCCTCCGAGAAGCTCATCTCTTCACGACCGCTACAAGCTCGATACTCCGAGAACCTAAAAGAAATCCCATGACGGGGTCAGCCATAATATCCAACAATAATAACCGTCACATCACATTAATAATAACATACCAATGAGAATACAACATAAGAATACGACCAACGTAATCTTACCGCCATGACTTTGCTTACTCAAGAAATTCTCATCAGAATAACCATTATCACATTTCACATCCTGTACTCGATTAACCAATAAAATCGAACATAATATCTGTATTGTACCTCAAACAATACTCAAGATTCTCAAACTGTCATCACCAACTCACGATACGGAAATATACCATTACCGACCAATACGATCCATCGAATAACATCATCAAATCCCAAGACGATAACCGATTTTCCATCAAAGACAAATACCAAGGAAATACGGAACATATCTCGAGATATGAAGTGCCACGACAATCATATCAGTCTAATCCGAGATCAGATCAATGCAATACGGACACGGTCCTAACACAAGACCTACAAATGCATACTCATATGACCATGTCAATATGATCACAGCAATATCAATCATGTATACTCAATGGAAATCCGACGATCCAGCGCCCTCAGCATAGATCCCTTTGTTGATCCTATCAGATCAACATAAGGTGGATAACTAACAATACACATATGAACAACAACATATGATACAATCAATGATGCGAATTCACAAGATTCCATCAACACAATACTGGTAATCCAACGATCCAGCGCCCTCAGCATAGATCCCCATGATGATCCCGTCGAACCAATGCATGGTGGAAAACCTGTCCAACGATCCAGCGCCCTCAGCATAGATCCTCATGATGATCCCGTCGAACCAACGCATGATGGACATTCGATCCAGCGCCCTCAGCATAGATCCTCATAATCCCATCGGATTATTTACACAACATAAACAACACAATATGCATACACATATGCAAATCAACACGTTCATCAACATGAACAACATAACATGCACGACAACATGAAAATTTACTAGGACGACTTCATGTTCAACAACATGAAAGATAGTGTACGAGACCAAAATAAATAACACTAAACCATAATCAATATGGAATACTTGCCCCGAGTCCTTCGGGAGCAACCTCGATGTCCAATCATCACCGACGATTATCCTCAATGCTCGGCGTTCCAAACGTACAATGAACTATAGATACTCATATACTCGTCTTTACCATAATGTAACCTCGATACTCGAACATACCAATAACTGAGATAAAGCATATACATTATGATTTACCTCCCAGAATCGAAAGAACGATATGCGATCCGAATACCCAGAGTTCATAATAATAATCATCGCTATATGCATTATAAACGAAATGAAACTGAAACCATTCATTAAATATTATAACTGCGCAAATAGTAACTTGCCTCGATACCGATACCACGAAGCTGCTGCCGAACATACTGCCTTTGTCTACGAGCTCCTCATCCCCGATCAAAAGCAATACAATGGACATACTCGAACACAACCACAATATCTGGTTATAATCACCGATCAATAATCTCAACCTATCGAAGAAATCAAATAACACATATCCGATAACAATCAACAACCGACAAAACTAACCAATCGAACTCAACAGTTCAACACAACCTCGAATAAACGCAGTCAGAACAAACCAAATCAAACCATCACGAATTCATAATCAAAACACAAAAATACTGCACTGTCTGCCTACTTAGCGCACGTTAAACGCATAACGTAGCGTGCGCTAAGTTGTCCGTTAGCGTGCGCTAGCGGTAAGCTTAGCGTGCGCTAATGCTTTCTGATGGCATGCATTCCAAACATCGACTCACATCTTGCGACTACGAATCCGAATGAAGGGAGACATAAATCCCCATATCTCTTGAAGATAAACGACCCCATAATTATCACAATGATCATGTCAATGTCCATATATCAATAACAACCTCAATAATCAAATCGACTCGATAACAAGGATCATATCATGCTAAACCGGAATTCAACCTAGTATCATGATTCATCTCATCTAAATCGACCAATATAATTACCAAGATTGAAATCCTTCTTAGATCGGGTTAAATGAATCAACATCCTTATGGTATGAAGAATCTTAACTAACATCCGAAACTCTTATCAAAATTCCATTGAATCTCATATAACATCATCATATGATTATCCAACATGCTCCTTGCATGAAATCATCCAAGAAAAATGAACCACTAACGAAGGAATACGAAGATTACCTGGTTTAGATGAACCAAAAAGAAGAACATTAGAACTCCATCCAAAGAATCATGAACAACTTGAAGGACAAGGCTTGAATCCATGCTCTCCATCTTAATCTTGTTAAAGATCACCATCTCTCAGTGTTTGAGACCTCAAACCTCTTTCTAAAAACTCTCTCTCTCTCTCGGTTGCAAGGAAGGAATGGACGAAATGCTTCATAACACCCTTCTGTCCCTTTTTATAATATTCATTATTAGCGTGCGCTAACATCTCATGTTTAGCGTGCGCTACCGCCTTAGCGTGCGCTAACTGACTTTGTTAGCGTGCGCTATCGAAGCCCAGAGGCTACTGCCTTGCTTCGTAAACTAGCTTACGTACGTAATGCCCATGCATTAACGTACGTAAAACATCCTTCCTAGCGTACGCAAGTCATTTACCTTAGCGTGCGCTAATACCAGTTGACTTGCTACAGTCTACACCTACCACGAAGATGCTCGTGACCCCACCAGCCGAAATCAACCAATAAAGCCAAGATTCCCTGTTGACCGATATATAGTTAGCGTGCGCTAATCAACATGCATTAGCGTGCACTAACACTACATTACAACATCCGTTGACTTATCAGAACGTGCGCTGAAAGTGGCTGGGTCCACGCGTAGATTCCTTCCGATCGGACTGTATTAGCGTGCGTTATCTTATATCCGTAGCGTGCGCTAATCCTGCACGATAGCGTGCGCTACTCATGATTATTAGCGTGCGCTAATAATGTTACACTTAGCCATTTCCAATCTATTCACTTTGTCTCGACATACCGAAAACACATATACACTTACTGAATACATATACTGAATCCAATAATATTCTTATACGATATACTCTATATCAGAAGTACGATAACCTGATACACGATATCCTCAAATGTAACTGTCGACCAGATACGACAATTATACCGATACTGACATCTCAGTCCTTTATTTATTTTATTCCTACTGTACAGATTCCACGCTGTGCAATATAACTCGAATAAAATAATATCAAACAACAGTAGTAGAAATTCCGGATATTACACTTGTATGAGTGTGAACCGTTCGTAGTGGGTATGCCTAGTGGGGATCGTATGGTTGGGAACCGGGAATTTAGGGATTGCCCAGTGAGGATCGGGAGCCGGGATTGGCCCTCGAATCTCATTGTTGTAGACCTTAAGGGAGAGGATTTGATTCTCGGGGACGATTGGTTGGATCGTCATGGTGCTATCATGAACTATCGGACTCGTACCATCTCGATAGTGGCCTAGGACGGCACAGAGCATACTCTCGTCGGTTGTAATCCGGGTAGATCGGGAAATGTGATTAGCACCTTGAAGTCGATGAAACTTCTGAACCAGAGTTGTGTAGGCTACTGGTGTTACGCTTTGAAGATGGAAAATGGTGAAGTTGACATGTCGTCGATTCCAGTTGTGAACGAGTATCCTGACGTGTTTCCGGATGACTTGCCGGGATTACCACAACAGCAGGAATTTGAGTTCCCTATTGATCATGAACCGAGTGCGACTCCTGTTTCTCGAGCGCCGTACCGTATGTCACCATCGGAGATGTTAGAGTTGAAGAAGCAGTTGGGATAATTGCTAGATAAAGAGTATATTCGACCGAGCGCATCACCTTGGGGTGCGCCTGTGCTTTTTGTTAAGAAGAAGGATGGGTCGCTTCGTTTATGCATCGACTATCGAGAATTAAACAAGTTAACCATAAAAAAATACCCTTTGCCCCAGATTGATGACTTATTTGATCAGCTTCAGGGAGCAACAGTCTTCTCGAAGATTGATTTACGATCGGGCTACTACCAGTTGAGGATTCGGGATAGTGATATACTGAAAGCTGCTTTTCGGACGAGATATGGCCATTACGAGTTTGTTGTTATGATTTTCGGGCTAACCAATGCCCCAGTAGTGTTCATGCAGTTGATGAACAAAGTTTTTATTGAGTATCTGGACAAATTCGTAGTCGTCTTTATCGACGACATTCTTATCTATTCCCGGAGTCAGGAGGAGCACGCTTTACATCTACGGATTGTGTTAGACATTTTGAGATCTGAATAGTTCTATGCGAAGTTCTTTAAGTGTGAGTTTTGGCTCAAGGAAGTGATATTCCTCGGGCACGTGATTTCAGCAGAGGGAGTTCGGGCAAATCCGCAGAAGATAAAGGCAGTGATGGTTTGGGAACCACCGAGAAATGTGAAGGAAGTGAGGAGTTTTCTGGGACTTGCAGGCTCTTACCGTCGATTTGTTGAAGGATTTTCTAATATCGCTAGACCACTCACTCAGTTACTCCAGAAGACTCAGAAGTTCGAGTGGGACGCAGTAGACAGGATAGCTTTGATGAGTTGAAGAGACGGTTGACTACCGCACCAGTTTTAGCTTTGCCTCAGGGGAACGAGGATTTTGTGGTGTATAGTGATACTTCGGACCTCGGGCTCGGGTGTGTTTTGATGCAGAGAGATAGGGTTATTTCTTATGAATCCCGTTAGTTAAAACCTTACGAAGCAAATTACCCTACGCATGATTTAGAGTTAGCTGCGGTCATCTTCGTTTTAAAATTCTGGAGGCATTATCTTTACGGGTCATCGGGCAAGGCCAATGTTGTGGCAGATGCGTTGAGTCGTAAGCCGATGGCGCTACAGATGTTATAGGTACTTACACCTCATAGCAGAATCCAACGGGATTTGATTTATCAGGACATCGAGGTTTGGGTTCAGAGAGTTCAGGGTCAATTATGTGCATTAGAAATCGCTTCGTCTTTGGTTGATGATATCAAGGCGAGACAGTATGATGATCCATTTTTAGTCCAGTTGAGGGAGGACGTGAAGAAAGGGAAAGCCCCTGGATTTATGGTTCAGGATGAAAATATTTTGAGATTTAGCGGCAGATTATGTGTACCGAGTGATGTTGAGTTGAGGCAGAAGATCTTGAGTGAAGCTCACACCACGCCTTATTCCATACATCCTGGTACGAGCAAAATGTACAAGTATGTAAGGAGTAACTACTGGTGGAGCAATTTGAAGACGGACGTTAGTGAGTTTGTGGCGAAGTGTTTGACCTGTCAGCAGGTTAAGATTGAGCATCAGCGACCCGCGGGGTTATTACGACCACTTCCCATTCCAGAGTGGAAGTGGGAAGACATTTCTATGGATTTCATTACCGGTATGCCTAGGACTCGGACTGAAATGAATATGATTTGAGTTATTGTCGATCGACTAACCAAATTAGCTCATTTTCTGGGTATTAAGGATACTTGGGGGCCGGAGAGACTAGCACGAGTGTTTATTTCAGAGATCGCAAGGTTGCATGGGACTCCTAAGAGTATTGTTTCGAATCGAGATAGCCGATTTGTATTACATTTTTGGCAGGCTGTTTATCGATCTTTGGGGACTGAGTTGAGACTCAGTACATCCTACCACCCTCAGACAGACGGACAGTCAGAGCGGACGATAAATATGCTGTAGGATATGTTGATAGTTTGTGCTTTAGACTGGAAGGATGATTGGGAGTCACACTTGCCATTGATCGATTTCACGTACAACAATAGTTGGCACGCCTCGATCAAAATGGCACCATTTGAGGCATTGTATGGGAGGAGGTGCAGATCTCCGTTGTGTTGGGATGATGCATCTGAGTTGATTGGCACCGAACCAGATATTGTAGTTGAGACGAGAGAGAAGATTGCTTTGATTCGTGATAGGTTGTTAACGGCCCAGAGTCGACTCTTATGCCGACACGCGTTGCCGGCCCGTTGGAGTTTGAGGTGGGAGACCATGTTTTGTTTAAGGTGTCGCCGACACGGGGAGTTTACCGCTTAGGCTAGAAGGGTAAACTTAGTCCGAGATATATTGGACCGTTCGAGATTTTAGAGAGAGTTGGAGAGCTTGCATATCGGTTAGGCTTGCCGCCGTCCTTGAGTCATGTGCATAACGTGTTTCATGTTTTCCAGCTTCGTAGGTATGTACCGGACCCTCGCCATATTATTGGTTTTGGAGAGATTGAGTTGGGGCCCGACATTACCATCGAAGAGAGGCCGATTCAGATTTTAGAGCGTCGGGTGAAGCAACTTAGGCACAAAACCATTCCTTTGCAATGGTCGATACATGGATCCGAGGAAGCCACGTGGGAGACGGAAGAGAATTTGAAGTCGAGATACACCGAGTTATTCGTGTTTTAAGTTTCGGGACGAAACTTATTTTTAGGGGGAGAGAATGTAAAATCCGTACTTTCTATTTTTGGTAATTTCTATTTTTGGTGTAAGTTCATTTCGGAAGACTCGCTTGTTACTGTTTTGGAATTCTGAATCTATTTTATTCTTAGAGTTTTTCAATTTGGATGAGTTTCGGAGATGTTTTTACGTATTTTAGTTTTGAGTTATGTTTTGTCGCATGTACGTTCGATTCTCGTAAAACTCATTCGATATTGATGTTTCTTTGTTTTCATGAGTTTGTATGGTTGAGTTGTTCATGTTGTGAGTTTCGGATTGTTAATCCGATGTTGTATCGTGATTTTCGGACGTTTGGGCTGTTTTGTAATTTCCGATGAATTTAGGGAATTTTATCTCCTTTGTCGTATTTCAAACCTCCCAGTAGTCGGAATCGTACTTTCTTTCAGCACTTAGCTTTGTCGTTGCGAATACCTCATAATTCTGTCTTCGGATCCCATCTTGCGTTGCGATTCGATTTTTATACCTCCTTGAACCTTGGACTGAACTCAGGTACTGGACTGTTTCATGCATAACGTACGTTATGCATGCTATGCTACGTATGCTATGATAGTGCTGATAACGTACGTTAACCTTTAGATATAACGTACGTTATCGGCTTCAGCGATTTGGGCAGATTGTTCTGCCTAGCCCTTACGTACGCTAACACCTGAGCGTTACGTACGTAAGAGGCATAACGTACGTTAACCTCAGTATGTTAACGTACGCAACGAACTTTTAGGTTTTAAAAACCTGAACAGACCTTAATCGCGTCATTTCCTTCTTTTTCCTCCCTTGTGCGCGATGTGAGTTCTTCGGGGCGATTTCGAACGATTCTCCCAGAGCAATCCTTGGGGTTCCTTGAGAGGCCGATTATTGTGTTCCAAGTGAGGTTTATCATCATCGTAATCATCTTCCTCCATCCGAATCGAGGTATATTTCTCTAGAACCCTAGCTTTTGAGGATTTTGGTGTTTTGTTTTGGTTTTCACCCTTCTAGTCCGATTTGCCTCATATGACTGTTAGATTACGATAGCGTAATCACCATACCTTACTTCTCTTGTGGTTTGCGAATTAAAATTCGATGTTTTTCTCCGTTGATAGATTGGAACCGGTTATGACCTTGTATTGTCCGATGAAATGTCCCAACGGGTAGAATTAGGACAAATTCTTACGTTTCCGCAATATTGAAATTGTTTGTATATCGTTATTGTGTTAGGAACAGATTTGTGAAGATTGTTCGGACCGAAACCTTTTGTTTCGCCATTTTCCTTCGCTTCATTTTATTCAATGCAAGTACATGTATTACATTTCGTTATGTGTGTTACGGTTGTGATGCGAATGATGAATTATCAAAGTGTGTGTGTGAGTTGTTGTTCTTCCACCTGGAGCGTTCGACGGGGCGTCTGGGGGCCGATACTAAGGGGTACGGCCGCGGAAGTGGTTTCCCACCCGGAGCGTTCGACGGTGTGTCTGGGGTCGATACTAAGGGGTACGGCCACGGGTTACCTAGTTGTTGATGGTTGTATTATTGATATGAGATGATTTACTGTTTTGATGTAAATGGGGTATTCCGGAATATGTTTTTTTTCAAATGTTTTCCAAATGAGATGACCGTGTTGGATCGTATCTGTATATAATGTAGTGTAATTGTGTACTTGCACTAGCTATTCGAATGCTAACCCCTTAAATGGGGGAAATACGTTTTATGCATTTCAGGTATCGGTCGAGCTGAGGAGCTGGCACGGGATACGCATGCAAAGGATGGCCCAGTATGATGATGAGGCTCGAGTCTGTGTTGGATGTTTTGTTATTATGTTTACTTGGTGTATGTTGGGTATAAGATCGGATATTTGCGCCGTGTTGCGGACGCGTAAATATAAGTGTGGAGAAAAAAGCACACAATGATTTATAGAGGTTCGGCTATTAACAAAGCCTACGTCCTCTCTCGATATTTTTTTCTATAGGTTGAAGATAAAAACCTCTACGCCTCTATTCTATCGGTCAAGGGATAACCGTTACAATCACGTCTTTCTTTGGTCCGTGATAAACCACTCGTACTTGTCTTTGTGTCGGTCTAAGTTAAACTGTTTTTTTTTTCGTAGGACAAGGAATCAACCTCTCTAGATTTCTATCGGTACTAGATAAACCTCACGAAGATAGCGATTGTGATTCTAACAATGCCGGATCCTTGATCCTAATAACATCGAATCCAATCGTATCTTTTCTTTTACCACTCATGTATGATTTTGTGTATAACACTCAATCACTCAATGTAAGCTCAATATTACAACAACAATAATATCAATATGAATATCATATGATTATCTCGTATGCTTGAAGTTGTTGTACTTGAAACAATATCATAGAATGGTATTTATAGGTTCCATCAAACTAGCCGTTAGCTGCCAGAACCATCATTACGTACGCTATCTCCTCTACATTACGTACGTAAGCTTGATTACGTACGTTAACCTCGACAGGTTACGTACGTAAGACTCTTCACAAATCAGTTCAGGGAGTTTCGTCATTTTGGTTACATACGTTAACATACCATCCATTACGTACGTTAAGGCTTATGTCATTGCTGACGTCATATATCCGTTGCCACTTTTCTGACTTTGACTCCTCCAACGTTCACTTGGTTTGAACACCCTTACGTACGTTATATAACTTTCATTACGTACGTAAAACTCCATATCTTACGTACGCTACGTATTAGTGTTTACGTACGTTAGCTTTGAATAATTCCAGCTTTTTGCATTTTGATTCTTTCGATGCTTTGCTTCGCCTTTTTATTGTTTTGCTTTGTTTAGCAACTTTAATCATCAAAACATTATTAATACATGTATGGAACAAAATGTTCCAACAATCTCCCCCTTTTTGATAATTACAAAATAACACTTCGTCAATGGGATTTACCTGCAAAAGTACAAATATATGTATATGTGTACAGACTAAAGTTTTCGACTTTGTCCGTTTCGTTAGTTTCTTCTCCCATTTATTGTCGACTCCTTCTTTTCTTTTCTCCGTTTCTCATTTTTAATTTTCATTTCTTTTCGACGTCTCCTCATTTTTCTTTTTCTGTCATTTTTCGACTTCTCCTTTTCATTTTTCAACTCTTTCGTTTCTCCCCTTTTTGTATGCTGTCTTTTTTGTCGATTTTCTCCCCCTTTCAGGGTTAATCCCAATATTCTCATTTTCCTCCTTTCTCTCCCCCTTTTTGTTTTCATCAAAAAGTGAACAAAATAGCAATTGAATGATACCAAAAAAAATAAAATATGCATGATACCAATTTATGATAAATAAATGCATAAATGGTAAAAAACAAAAAAAACTCCTCCTGAAAATATTATCTCCCATAAAAAAATATACTCCCCCTGAGTAAAATATCAAAAATCAATTTTTGGGGACCCAACCGATAGTTGGTTTTTGTTTGGAGACATAGACGATATTTGAAATATTCGTTCCTTTAGGAACCCAAATTTTCTTAATTTTGATCGTCCGTCTTGGGCTTGTACAGTTTGAAATATGATGCCAGATATTCAAATATTTTTCGCAATGGAGTATTTTAAAATTGACGGATTCATTTTTCAAACGTGGTTTGAATCCTAACCCCTCTTTATTTAAAGTGAATTTCTGAACACCAAGCATTTGTTCAAATTTCTCGTTTCCACACGAGAATTTCTTTGTCAAAGATTTAGGCTCGGTTTGAATTTTAGCAAGATCATCCTTCAAAATATTCTCATTTTCAATGCATTTCGAATGATCGATTTCAAAGAATTTTCCCTTCTCGATAATTTTGGGATTTTCAATTTCCAAAGATTTAATTTTAGATTTAAGGGATTTGATCTCGGATAAAGTTTTTGAAAATCCGTATGTAATAACTCAAATGCATCAAATAACTCATCACGAGAGGATGTACTTACTTGGCTTTCGACGTCGCTGTCGTCGAACAAACTCCGGGCCATGAGAGCGAGATTATTTTGATTAATAAATTCGTCGTCTTCGTCTTCATCGCTCCAAGTTGCCACGAGAACCTCCTTCTTGGGTTTATCTCGGCAATGCTTAGCGAAGTGGCCTGGTTTTCCACATAGTCGACAAGAATTGTCGAACTTCTTAGATTCGCTCGAGATATCCTTCTTCCTCTGGTTTAATAAAGTTTGGAACTTATTAATATTTTTGGCATAATATGCCATTTCTTCGTCGCTTTCCTCCACTTGGATTTCTTCTTTCTTTCTCGACATCTTAGCCTTCATGGCTAACGATCGTTCCTTCGGCTTTGGCTTGACACTTCGTGATTTTAACATGATCTCATAATTAATTAGCGAACCAACGAGGATGCTAAAATCGAGCGTATTGAGATATTTGGATTCCATAATCGCGGTCACGATGCCGTCCCATTCGATAGGTAGTGATCGTAAAATTTTCTTGACTTTGATCACTACTAGATAATGGTTTACTGAATGAAGCTAGTCCATTAGTTATAACCGAAAATCGGTTGAGCATGTTGGTGATGGACTCGTCAACCTTCATCATGAATAACTCGTAGTCATGGAGAAGCATATTTATCTTCGTCTCATTGACTTGAGTTGTACCTTCGTGTGTGATTTCAAGAATTTTCCATATTTCTTTCACACTTTCACACGACGAGATACGATTTACTTCTTTAGGATTTAAGGCACAATATAGAAATTGAGTAGCCTTACAATTTAGATGATCGTTCTTCCAATCCTTGTCGTTATATTCTTCGAAACTCTTGAGAGATCCGTCGGGTTTGATTGGAACTTTTGGGCCAAGGCAAATGATCTTCCAAATCTCTATATCGTAGGCACGAATAAAGATCAACATCTTTTTCTTCCATGTCAAATAATTTGAGCCATCAAAGAATGGTGGTCGGTTGAGAGCAAGGCCTTCGACTGGAGCATATTGAAACGCCATTGGATCTTTTCTCCTCGGATGTTAAGCCGCGTATTGGAGTACCGCTTCGATACCAATTGTTGGGTACAAGATTGGATATTTGCGCCATGTTGCGGAAGCATAAATATAAGTGAGGAGAATAAAGCACACAACGATTTATAGAGGTTCGGCTATTAACGAAGCCTACGTCCTCTCTCGGTATCATTTTCTATAGGTTGAAGATAAAAACCTCTACGCCTCTCTTCTATCGGTCGAGGGATAATCGTTACAATCACGTCTTTCTTTGGTCCGTGATAAACCACTCGTACTTGTCTTTGTGTCGGTCCAAGTTAAACCATTTTCCTTTTCGTAGGACAAGGAATCAACCTCTCTAGCTTTCTATCGGTACTAGATAAACCTCACGAAGATAGCGATTGCAATTCTAACAATGTTGGATCCTTGATCCTAATAACACCGAATCCAATCGTATCTTTTCTTTTACCACTCGTGTATGATTTTGTGTATAACACTCAATCACTCAACGTAAGCTCAATATTAAAACAAAAATAATATCAATATGAATATCATATGATTATCTCGTATGCTTGAAGTTGTTGTACTTGAAACAATACCATAAAATGGTATTTATAGGCTCCATCATCAAACTAGCCATTAGCTGCCAGAACCGTCATTACGTACTCTATCTTCTCTACATTATGTACGTAAGCTTGATTACGTACGTTAACCTCGACAGGTTACGTACGTAAGACTCTTCACAAATCAGTTCAGGGAGTTTCGTCATTTTGGTTACATACGTTAACATACCATCCATTACGTACGTTAAAGCTTATGTCATTGCTGACGTCATATATCCGTTGCCGCTTTTCTGACTTTGACTCCTCCAACGTTCACTTGGTTTGAACACCCTTACGTACGTTATATAACTTTCATTATGTACGTAAAACTACATATCTTACGTACGCTATGTATTAGTGTTTACGTACGTTAGCTTTGAATAATTCCAGATTTTTGCACTTTGATTCCTTCGATTCTTTGCTTCGCCTTTTTGTTGTTTTGCTTTGTTTAGCAACATTAATCATCAAAATATTATTAATACATGTGTGGAACAAAATGTTCCAACAGTGTCGTGTTGGTCTGATTATCTTCCAAATATTGTTAAAGTTCCCTGCGTGGGAAATTGAATACATGTCATTTATGTTTTGTTGGTGTTGAATTAAACTGTTTTGGCCGAGGCCGCAGCCCTACATAATATTATTAAGGTGTGGTATATGATCTATTATGTGGATTACGTATCATATGTTAGCCTGGTAGACCTTGTGAAGGTTCTACGGCGTGTAATGTCCCTTTTGATATTTGAGGTGTTACATTTATGGTATCAGAGCCTTAGGTTATGAATGCCTAGGCTGTTGGTTAATTCTGGGTCTGTCAGTTGTGTCGTTAGAGTCAATCGTTGAGCCTAATATCATCGTGCTACCATATCTTCGTGCGACCCGTGGCTGTAAGTCTCCTCGAACTTTTATATTTCTGTAATTCTTTTCCCTTGTGTAGATTGAAATTGTGAATTGTGGTACCAACCTTGTAAACTGTTAAATTTTCTGATCTTGTTCCTTTCAATTCTTTTCTTCAGTATGTTGAGAGGTCGCGGTAGACCATCTAGGGGGCGTGGCCGAGGCCATGGTCGCGGTGCTAATAGTGAGAAGTTCCGCTTTCTCAGTCCTCCGCAGATTCGGCCTCTCATTCAGTGCCGAGTACTCTACCTCTGAGTTCTGACGAGCAGCCGAATTTGTCAATCAGTCAGGATCAGCCGTCGGGTATTAATTCCGACATTGGAGTTGTTGCTGTGCTTCAGCAGTTGGTAGCCCAGCTTGCCCAGATAGATCAGGGTGGACGTCAGAATCCGTCCCCGACTCCAGAAGATGAAGCTAGTAAATGGCTTCAGAAAGTAACCAAGATGCACCCCTCTTGCTTCGCTGGTTCTACTGACTCCCTGGGTTGGGAGAATTAGCTTTTTCAGATGGGTAGGACGTTCGATGCCTTGGCTTGTCCTGACGACAGGAGGGTACCTATTGCTCAGTACCTCCTGGATAAGGAAGCTACGAAGTGGTGGGAAGCTGCGATGCCTAGGGACCATTTAGCTACCTGGGAGGAGTTTAAGACCACTATGGAAGCGGAGTACTGCCCACCTCCGGTTCGAGAGCGTAGGATTGTGGAGTTATTTACTGCTAAGCCTCAGGATGTACCGATCTCTCAGGCCATCATCACTTTTAACCAGCAGTTGGCATATGTGAAAGAGCAGGTGAGGACCGAGGCTGATAAAATCCGCTACTTTAATATGCGCATGAAGCGGCATATCAGGCAGAGCATGGCACCGCTCATGTGTGCCACCTTGAAGGAATACAAGGATCGCGCCCTAGTGATTGATATGGCAGTCCCGGAGTCAGAGTTGGGTTCCGAGGCTAAGAAACAGAAAACAGCTGGCAGTTTTTCAGTCGGTAAGGGTGGTCGATTTTCAAAATAATAGTCTAGGAAGAGGACATTTCATCAGGCCGGAGGATCTCAGAGTAACCGTTCAGTCCAGTTCGTTGCATCTGGTGGCAGAGTTTGTTTTAACTGCAACCAATATGAGCATTTGGTGAAGGATTGTCCATTTCCTTTAGTTACTTGCTTTACTTACGGACATGGTCGATTTTTGAAATCTTACATCTGGGAAGTGGCCGTTTCATCAGCCCGGAGGATCTCAGAGTAACCGTTCAGTCCAGTTTGTTACATTTGGCGGCAGAGTTTGTTTTAACTGCAACTAATATGAGCATTTGGTGAATGATTGTCCATTTTCTTTAGTTACTTGCTTTACTTGCGGACAGACCGGGCACCGGGCAGCTCATTGCGAGAGGGCTACCAGAGCCGCTAGAGCTCCGACTACCACTGTTGATCAGAAGGAGCTTAGCGTCGATCAGAAGACTCCAGTCACTCAGGTTCCTCTGAGTTCGGGCCGTGGTAGGGGTCGGGGTCGGGGTCAGCCGGACCGCCGAGCTGCATCTAGTTCGGCCTCAGTCCACCCACGTTTGTATCAGATGAGATGCACGGAGGAGGCAGACGTTCCGGTGGCATCAGGTACCACTCAGATCCTTTCTCATCCAGTTTTGGTGCTTTTTGATTCGGGTGATACTCACTCTTTTATTGCTTCAGATTGTGTATGTCATATCGGTATTGACTGCTTGTATGAGTGTGAACCGTTCGTAATGGGTATGACTGGTGGGGATCGTATGGTTGGGAACCTGGAAGTTAGTGATTGCCCAGTGAGGATCGGGAGCCGGTATTGGCCCTCGAATCTCATTATTGTAGACCTTAAGGGCGAGGATTTGATCTTCGGGGACGATTGGTTGGATCGTCACAATGTTATCATGAACTATCGAACTCGTACCATCTCGATAGTGGCCTAGGATGGCACAGATCATACTCTCGTCGGTTGTAAGCCGTTTAGATGGGGAAACGTGATTAACGCCTTGAAGGCGATGAAACTTCTGAACCAGGGTTGTGTAGGCTACTGGTGTTACGCTTTGAAGACGGAAAATGGTGAAGTTTACATGACGTCGATTCCAGTTGTGAACGAGTATCCTGACGTGTTTCTGGATGACTTGCCGGGATTACCACCACAGCGGGAAGTTGAGTTCTCTATTGATCTTTAGCCGAGCGTGGCTCCTGTTTCTCGTGCGCCGTACCGTATGGCACCGTCGGAGATGTTAGAGTTGAAGAAGCAGTTGGGAGAATTGCTAGATAAAGGGTATATTCGACCGAGCGCATCGCCTTGGGGTGTGCCTGTGCTTTTTGTTAAGAAGAAGGATGGGTCGCTTCGTTTATGCATCGACTATCGAGAATTAAACAAGTTGGCCATCAAAAACAAATACCCTTTGACTCGGATTGACGACTTGTTTGATCAGCTTCAGGGAGCGACAGTCTTCTCGAAGATTGATTTACGATCGGGCTACTACCAGTTGAGGATTCGGGATAGTGATATACCGAAAGATGCTTTTCGGACGATATGTGGCCATTATGAGTTTGTGGTTATGATTTTCGGGCTAACCAATGCCCCAGAAGTGTTTATGCAGTTGATGAACAAAGTTTTTATTGAGTATCTGGACAAATTCATAGTCGTCTTTATCGACGACATTCTTATCTATTCCCGGAGTCAGGAGGAGCACGCCTTACATCTTCGGATTGTTTTAGACATTTTGAGAGCTGAACAGTTGTATGCGAAGTTCTCTAAGTGTGAGTTTTGGCTCAAGTAAGTGATATTACTCGGGCACGTGATTTCAGCGGAGGGAGTTCGGGTAGATCCGCAGAAGATAGAGGCAGTGATGGCTTGGGAACCGCCGAGAAATGTGAAGGAAGTGAGGAGTTTTCTGGGACTTGCAGGCTATTACCGTCGATTTGTTGAAGGATTTTCTAAGATCGCTAGACCACTCACTCAGTTACTCCAGAATACTTAGAAGTTCGATTGGGACGCAGTTAGAGAGGATAGCTTTGATGAGTTGAAGAGACGGTTGACTACCGCACCAGTTTTAGCTTTGCCTCAGGCGAACAAGGATTTTGTGGTGTATAGTGATGCTTCGGGCGTCGGACTCAAGTGTGTTTTGATGCAGATAGATAGGGTTATTGCTTATGCGTCCCGTCAAACCTTATGAAGTAAATTACCCTACGCATAATTTAGAATTAGCTACGGTCGTCTTCGCTTTAAAAATCTAGAGGCATTATCTTTACAGGTCGTCATGTAAGATTTACATGGATCACAAGAGTCCGAAGTATATCTTTAGTCATAAAGAATTGAACATGAGACAACGTAGGTGGTTGGATCTAATTAAAGATTACGATCTCGAGATTCTTTATCATCCGGGCAAGGCTAATCTTGTGGCAGATGCATTGAGTCGTAAGCCGATGGCACTACAGATGTTAGAGGTACTTACACCTCAGAGCAGAATCCAACGGGATTTGATTTGTCAGGACATCGAGGTTTGGGTTCAGAGAGTTCAGGGTCAGTTATGTGCCTTAGAAATCGCTTCGTCTTTGGTTGATGATATCAAGGTGAGACAGTATGATGATCCATTTTTAGTCCAGTTGAGGGAAGACGTGAAGAAAGTGAAAGCCCCTGGATTTGTGGTTCAGGATGATGGGATTTTGAGATTTCGCGGCAGGTTATGTGTACCGAGTGATTTTGAGTTGAGGCAGAAGATCTTGAGTGAAGCTCACACTACGCCTTATTCCATATATCCTGGTACGAACAAAATGTACAAGGATGTAAGGAGTAACCACTGGTGGAGCAATTTGAAGACGGGCATTAGTGAGTTTGTGGCGAAGTGTTTAACGTGTCAGCATGTTAAGATTGAGCATCAGTGACCTGCGGGGTTATTTCGACCACTTCCCATTCCAGAGTGGAAGTGGGAAGACATTTCTATGGATTTCATTACCGGTATGCCTAGGACTCGGACTGGAATGAACATGATTTGGGTTATTATCGATCAACTAACCAAATCAGCTCATTTTCTGGGTATTAAGGATACTTGGGGGCCGGAGAGACTAGCATGAGTGTTTATTTCAGAGATCGCAAGGTTGCATGGGACTCCTAAGAGTATTGTTTCGGATCGAGATAGCCGATTTGTATTACATTTTTGGCAGGCTGTTTATCGAGCTTTGGGGACTGAGTTGAGACTCAGTACATCCTACCACCCTCAGACAGACAGACAGTCGGAGCAGACGATAAATATGCTGTAGGATATGTTGATAGTTTGTGTTTTAGACTGGAAGGATGATTGGGAGTCACACTTCCCATTGATCAAGTTCACGCACAACAATAGTTGGCACGCCTCGATCAAAATGGCACCATTTGAGGCATTGTATGAGAGGAGGTGCAGATCACCGTTGTGTTGGGATGATGCATCCGAGTTGACTGGCACCAAACCAGATATAGTAGTTGCGACGAGAGAGACGATTGCTTTGATTCATGATAGGTTGTTAACGGCCCAGAGTCAATAGAAATCTTATGCCGACACGCGTCGCCGGCCATTGGAGTTTGAGGTGGGAGACCATGTTTTGCTTAAGGTGTCACCGACACGGGGAGTTTACCGCTTCGACCGGAAGGATAAACTTAGTCCGAGATATATTGGACCATCGAGATTTTAGAGAGAGTTGGAGAGCTTGCATATCGGTTAGGCTTGCCGCCGTCCTTGAGTCACGTGCATAACGTGTTTCATGTTTCCCAGCTTAGGGGGTATGTACCGGACCCTAGCCATATTATTGATTTTGGAGAGATTTAGTTGGGGCCCGACATTACCATCGAAGAGAGGCCGATTCAGATTTTAGAGCATCGGGTGAAGCAACTTAGGCACAAAACCATTCCTTTGGTTAAAGTGCAATGGTCGAGACATGGATTCGAGGAAGCCACGTGGGAGACAGAAGAGAATATGAAGTCGAGATACCCCAAGTTATTCGCGTTGTAAGTTTCGGGACGAAACTTATTTTTAGGGGGAGAGAATGTAATATCCACTTTCTATTTTTGATAATTTCTATTTTTGGTGTATGTTCATTTCGGATGACTCGCTTGTTACTGTTTTGGAATTCTGAATCTATTTTATTCTTGGAGTTTTTCCATTTGGACGAGTTTCGGAGATGTTTTTACGTATTTTTGTTTTGAGTTATGTTTTGTCGCATGTACGTTCGATTCTCGTAAAACTCATTCGATTTTGCTATTTCTTTGTTTCCATGAGGTCGTATGGTTGAGTTGTTCATGCTGTGAGTTTCGTATTGTTAATTCGACGTTGTATCGTGATTTTCCGACATTTGGGCCGTTTTGTAATTTTCTATGAGTTTAGGGAATTTTATCTCCTTTGTCGTATTTCAAACTTCCCAGTAGTCGGAATTGTACTTTCTTTCAGCACTTAGTTTAAACGTCGCGAATACCTCGTAATTTTGTCTTCGGATCCCATCTTGTGTTGCGTTTCGATTTTTATACCTCCTTGAACCTTGGACTACACTCAGGTACTGGACTGTTGCATGCATAACGTACGTTATGCATGCTATGCTACGTACGCTATGATAGTGCTGATAACGTACGTTAACCTTTAAATATAGCGTACGTTATCGGCTTCAGCGATTTGGGCAGATTGTTCTGCCGAGCCCTTACGTACGCTAACACCTGAACGTTACGTACGTAAGAGGCATAACGTACGTTAACCTCAGTATGTTAACGTACATAACGAACCTTCAGGTTTTAAAAACCTGAACAAACCTTAATCGCGTCATTTCCTTCTTTTTCCTCCCTTGTGTGCGACGTGAGTTCTTCGGGGCGATTTCAAACGATTCTCCCAGAGCAATCCTTGGAGTTCCTTGAGAGGTTGATTATTGTGTTCCAAGTGAGGTTTATCATCATCGTAATCATCTTCCTCCGTCCGAATCGAGGTATATTTCTTTAGAACCCTAGCTTTTGGAGATTTTGGGGTTTTGTTTTGGTTTTCACCCTTCTAGTCTGATTTGCCTCATATGACTGTTAGAATACGATAGCGTAATCACCATACCTTACTTCTCTTGTGGTTTTGCGAATTAAAATTCGATGTTTTTCTCCATTGATAGATTGGAACCGGTTATGACCTTGTATTATCCGATGAAATGTCCCAACGGGAAGAATTAGGATGAATTCTTACGTTTCCGCAATATTGAGATTGTTTGTATATCATTATTGTGTTAGGAACAGATTTGTGAAGATTGTTCGGACCGAAACCTTTTCTTTCGCCATTTCCCTTCGCGTCATTTTATTCAAGGCAAGTACATGTAATTAAATTTCGTTATGTGTGTTACGATTGTGATGCGAATGATGAATTATGAAATTGTGTGTGTGAGTTGTTGCTCTTCCACCCGGAGCGTTCAACGGGGCGTCTGGGGGGCGATGCTAAGGGGTACGACTGCGGAAATGGTTTCCCACCCGGAACGTTCGACGGGGCGTCTGGGGGTCAGTACTAAGGGGTACGGCCACGGGTTACCTAGTTGTGGATGGTTGTATTATTGATATGAGATGATTTACTGTTTTGATGTAAATGGGGTATTCTGGAATATGTTTTTTTAAATGTTTTCCAAATGAGATGACCGTGTTGGATCGTATCTGTATATAATGTAGTGTAATTGTGTATTTTCACTAGCTATTCGAATGCTAACACCTTAAATGGGGGGAAATGCGTTTTATGCATTTCAGGTATCGATCGAGTTGAGGAGCTGGCACGGGATATGCATGCAAAGGATGGCCCAACATGATGATGAGGCTTGAGTCTGTGTTCGATGTTTTGTTATTATGTTTACTTGGTGTCTTGTTGGTCTGGTTATCTTTCAAATATTGTTAAAGTCCCCTGCGTGGAAAATTGAATACATGTCATTTATGTTTTGTTGGTGTTGAATTAAACTGTTTTGGCAGAGGCCGCGGCCCTACATAATATTATTAAGGTGTCGTATGGGATTTATTATGTGGATTACGTATCATATGTTAGCCTGGTAGACCTTGTGAAGGTTCTACGGCGTGTAATGTCCTTTTTGATATTTGGGGTGGTACACGTTTGGCCTAACCTGCACTTTATTTAAATTGCTTCTGCAACGCGAAAGAGTTTTATAACTCTATCTCCAAACGGCGATACCGACCAATACTGCCCCAACAAGATCTTGATAAATGGATGTCCTAGATTTATTCTTACAAAAATTTGATGCATATAATGCAATATTTTAATGCATCGATATTTTGATGCATATAATACATATTTTAATGCATTGCAATTTTGATGCACGGGATGCATATATTTCATGTATAATTAGTACAAAACTCATGCATATCCGCAATTCGCAGGATAAGAATCATTCTCATTTGATCATAAATCTATAAGGCGAAAAGCCAATTCTATAAAGCGTTGTAAGTAATCGAACGCCCCAAGAAAACAAATTTGACCTTGACCTCATCATATATCCTCTCCACATCATCCAGTCCCCGGTCTCGAAATCCTCCAATTCGTCCCCGGCATCAGGAGACGGGACTGTTCTATTAGGGCTATTCAAAAGCATATCTTTAAAGGACATCGTAGCCTTCCAGTATCCTAAACCATTATGTCCCCCACGTCCGGCGGATCTTCCTCACGTCGACGTACCTTGTAAGCGGGGCCAGAGCCGCCACCACTGTTGGCAGAGAGGCTCAGGGAAGGAAGAGAGCATCTTTTTTAATGGATCGACTTGGGGGAGTATATATTTTGATCTACATGCAAAATAAAAATCATATATACATATTTTATTTTATTGTCTTTATTATCATATTACTCAAAGGTCCTCTTTGGTAAATAGCTTCTTTAGTGAGAGTTAGAGGTTTGAAACAAATTAAATATTTGACTTTATAAATCTCTAATTTTGATGTTTGGTTGGTAATTTTTTGAATTAGATCTCTTTGGTAAATAGCTTCTTTAGTGAGAGTTAGAGGTTTGAAACAAATTAAATATTTGACTTTATAAATCTCTAATTTTGATGTTTGGTTGATAGCTTTTTGAATTAGATGATTGAGCTCAATCCTTTAATTTTCAAAAGGCTCACAAAATGAGCTTTTTCAATTAGCTTATTCAATAAATGAGTTGAAAATACTTATTTATCCCTATATATTTATAAAATTACAATATTTTCCTTAATCATAGATCTCAAATCAAAATTTTAATTAATAAATTAATATAATGTGAATATGATTAAATGGTGGGGATATATTTCTTTCTCACATTTATAGAGTACTATTATAGTAAATTATTAAATATTTTGTGTCACAAAAATAAATTTATATCACTCAAAAATAAAGTAAAATTTAGGTTTTTTCAGTCCAATTATATTTTGTTCAAATTGAATGATTTTTTTCTATTCCACTAAGGTTCTCATTTTTTTAAGAAATAATTTATTTTAATAAAATATGTAATTAGTTCATACAATAATTTGAAATTACTGTCTTATGTTATATAAATTTAAGGGCGATTTACATCTGACTATCTTTTTAGATGGCCTAATTACAGTTTAATCCCTATTGTTTCAGATATTACAATGAAGGACAATTTTTGCACTGTCCAGAAACTATATTTACAAAGGACAAAAGTCAAACTTTCAGATGATGTCACTGGAAGTAGAGTACTGATATTCCTAATTTGCCCTTTTATTTTTCCTTTCCTTTTTTATCCATTTATTTTTCGCCTCACGTGGGTGGCACATGCTGGACCTCATTGTAATATATATAACACTTTTGGACTTCAGTATAATAAATTTTCAAGCTTTCTAGAAAAAAGTATTTTTTCCAAAAAAAAGTATTTTCTGGAAAAAAATATATTATTTTTCGAAAAAATAAAAAAAATTATATTCTGGGAAAAAATTATCTTTTCGAAAAAACATTATTTTATGGAATATTTTATATTTTTCGAAAAAATTAAAAAATATTTTCTGGAAAAAAAAATTATATTTTGGCAAAATAATATATTTTGGAAATAAAATTATTTTCTGGAAAAAAAATAAAAAAAAATAAAATAGTATTTTCTGGAGGAAAAAATATTTTTGGCAAAATAATATTTTTTTCGAAATAAAATTATTTTCTGGAAAAAATATTATTTTTTCGAAAAAATAAAATTATTTTCTGGAAAAAAAATAAAAAATAAATATTTTTTCGAAAAAATTAAAAAATATTTTCTGGAGAAAAAGGATTTTTTTGGTAAAATAATATTTTTTCGAAATAAAATTATTTTCTTGAAAAATATTATTTTTTGAAAAAAACAAAATTATTTTCTCGGAAAAAAATAAAATAAGATATTTTTGCGAAAAAAATAAAAAAATATATTTTCTCGAAAAAATTATATTTCGAAAAAATTTATTTTCTTAAAAAGAATATTTTTTAAAAGAAATTTATTAGCCAAACACTTTAGTAACTTATAAGCTATTTGTTCGTATGAAATGTATTTTAAAAGAAATATTTTATTCAAGTAAATAGAGGGGCATTTTCATCTTTTTAATGGAAGTCAACACCAATTCAGATTTTTGTCCTTCGCTGTAATTTATGAAATAATAGGGATTAAAGTGTAAATAGGCCATCTAATAGGGTAGTTGGCTGTAATTTTCCCATAAATTTAAATATGAGTTCATTGGAATATTTTTTTTTTAGAAAAATAAGTGAGAATGTAGAAATCGTCAAAATAATGAATTACGTGAACGTTCTTGTTGGTCATTTACACAATTAAGTAGTTATCTACTATTAGTTATTTTCAAACACTTTTATACAAATACTAGTCAAACCAATTAATACAATCACCTGATCAAAACAGTTTCAGTCAGCTAACAGCTAAGAGTTGATCGACAAATGTTCATAGCATAATGTTTGGCACTATTTTCATCCTATATAACTTGAGGTGCCTCAGGACCCGTGCGATGCACACAGGTTGTATCTAATTGTTCATCGCGTAAGGTTTATTTAATTGTTCTTTATGTAATGTTCAGCGTCAAGTGTAATAAGTGACATATGTTCAGCGAGGCATTCAGACCCGTGCGTTGCACCGGATTTTTTTCCGATAAACTATTGAACTTGTCATGCAATCGCTTTATTGAAAAGAAGTTGATATATATATATATATATATATAAACATGATGTTCCAAGTCTAAGTATTCACCCAAATATTAGTCTTTGGCGATCATAGTCGATTAATGAAAACAATTTCTTTCCAAAACCTAGGAGACTCATACTTTCCATATAAAATATCAATGAAGTTGGATTTTTTTAGGTCGTGGACTGTTAATTAAATTGACGCTACTAAAGGTGTTCCAAATCATTTTCAGTTCTTTTTCTACATTTGTGTTGCTAAAATTTGAATAAGAAGCCTGTGAATAATTCCCGAGCCAATAACGTTGCAAGTTATTGTAAGCGCCAATTTTGTAGATAGTGATGGTATTTTGACCATCAAAAGGAAGCAGTATGATCAGAATGAGTAGAAAAAGTGTACGTATATAACAAAATGGATCAATTAATTTTTTAAGTATGTACATCAAAATTTGGGCCGTAAATTTGCAAACTAAAACCACTTCACTAACAGTGAACCATATCATCCTTATCACACAACAATGAACCATATCCTCCTTATGTAACTTTGAAATACAAAATAAATTACATTTCATTTAAATAAAAATAAAAATTACATTTTTTTAACCAAATATATAATGCTCGGTCAAATTAGATTTTTTTTCCCACTCTACCAAGCCAAAAATGTATAATGATCAGGTTATCAGCCCACACACCAATAAGCCCAAACAATAGTCCAAATAAATTTACCCTACTTCTTCCCTCGTTCACTCTCCTTCACAGTAGCCACCGAACAGAAAAGAAAAAAAGAAAAAAGCTCAGGCATACACCACTTCTTCTTCATTGCCACACAAAAAAGAAAAACACAATTTCACTCCCACACAAAAAAAGAAAACACAAATTCTGAAAAAGGTAGTTTGTCTTGATCTTCGTCGTAGGAACGATGAATCCAAAAGTGGCGAGCACCTGTGGTGGCGTGGCGTTTATATCCTTCGAAGAACAAAGAACAACAACTGTTTTCGGCTTCAAGATCTCACAAAGAGGTTTCGGGTAGGTGATATGTATTTTGCTTTTTCGTTTTTGTTATAAAGCGAATAAAAGAACGATTGAAGCACATTCCTTGGTCTTTCTTTAAATGTATTCGGATATTACAAAAGAATGCATACTTCTTATAGATCTATGATAATAATGATTCAAAAAAAAAAATCTTTTAAAGATTAGATAAAAAGTTGAACCAAATCTGAGATGTTGTGGTTTTCGTGCTATGTTTGAGCTAGATGAGTGTTGGGGAGAGATGTGAGATTCATGGTGGTATCTAGATTAGGATTTGTGTTGGTTTTGGACTTGGTTTGAATTGACGTTTTTTTTTATCGAATCCTTGTGCCTTTTGAAACTTGTACTCATGAATCTCTTCCGCATCATCATTTGAAGTATAATCTGAAATAGTGTTTGGAAATTTTGCCATCTTAATATTTGGATTATTTTGTAAGGGTTTGGCGGAATGCAATCTGGAGAGTGTTACTCCGTATTTATATTATTCAATAACTATGGTTCATAGGTTTACGTTTTTATTTCCAAGCAAATGAATGGAACTTGGTAATTTATTAGTAAAATTAGTGGTATTTCTATTTATGAGTGAAGTTTAATTGCGGGAAAGTGAAAGGAGCAAAAGCAATCGAACAGACTTAAGCATGAATATTAAAACAATGTACTTACCCTTAAGCATGATTTGGTATTAATTCCGAGAATGGTACAAGTCGATGATTGTTTGTATACCTACCATTAATCATGTGGGTTTCAATGCAGCCACACTATGAATTCTGGAGTTATAGCAGATGAAGAGTTGCGACTACATTAACTGACCCAGCCATGAATTACACTCGAATGACTAATTCCTGGCCCTATGTACTTACCCTTAAAACGTGAATATTAAACCAAGGTACTTACACATGAAGCCTCCATATTTATAAGGGGACTCAATCTTTTAGTATTATATATATTCCTTTACTTCATAAGAAAATTTTCGACCGTTGGAGGAGATCGAATACTGTAATATCCGCAATTTTCGATTTTCGGTAAATTTTTTTGTTTTGGACAGAGTCCGTTTTGACGACTCTCTCATGACCGTTTCGTCATTCTGAGAATGATTAATTCTACACTTTTTGTCATCCGAGTTCGTTTCGGTGTTGTTTTGTTGAGTTCCGTGTTTTTTAGCGACTTTTCCGCACTTGAGTTCGATTCTTGCGAATCTCGTCCGAAACTGCTGTTTCGAGTTTCCCGCAAGTCTGTTTAACTTTGTTAGACGTGTTGTGAACTTCGATTTGCTTATTCGATCATGTATCGTGATTTCCGGGCGTTTTGGGCCATTTTATAATTTACCCAAAGTTACGGGTATCCATATCTGTATTTGTTGTCTCGACCCTTTTCTTGGTCGCGTATGATTAATTATGGTATTATGTTTTCATTTCGGGCCGTTGATGTTGTCCGCGAACTTTTCGTCGTGTTCGTTCCGTACGTTTTCGGAAATCGAGTCGTCGAGCCACAGTGGTCGCATCGCCGGACGGCCATGGATGGCCGACGATAAGGCACCGGCCGGACAGTACGGCAGGAACCGGCGTAGCGCACACTACGGTGGTAAGGCTGCGCGCTAATCGGGCAGTGTAGCGCACGCTATCTACCGCCTAACGACGCTATCGGTCCGGGTGCAGGCGGTGGGGTTCGAGGTTCGACTCGGCCACGATCGGCAGGTAGCGCACGCTACTGTCGGTTGTAGCGCACGCTAAGCGGCAGGGGTAGCGCACGCTGTCGGCCGACTAGCGTACGTTACCTGGGTGAGTTTGTTAGTCCAGAGGCTACTGGACAGGTCGGCTAGCGCGCGCAGGCTTCCGGCCGTAGCGCACGCTAGCGGGAGTCGGCGGACGAGTCATGGTCGGCAGAATTGGTCGGTGGTGCTGGGTCATGCGGGCCATGGCCGAGAGTGCTGGGCCGATACTGTCCGATAGCACACGCTAGTCTGGGAAGGCTAGCGCACGCTAGTTCCGGCCCAGTATATATATGACAGACCAGCCATTTTTTCATTTATTTTTCATTTCCTTTCTCTTCGGTCTGCGGCTGGAGCTTTGGAGGGGATGAATCCATGTTGTTAAACAACAAATCCATGAAGTTTCTGAGTTTATATCACCGATCAATCATCCTATAACATCCTTCGATCCAGCGAATCAAGGTTAGATCTTTAGAACCCTACTTTTGGGTAGATTTGGGGATTTTCGCGTTTTTGTCCGATTCGTTCCGTTTTGTCGATTAATTCATGATGAATATGATTAATCTTGTTGGTATTCTTAGTTTCCCTACGAATTCATGGTATATTTCATGGTTTTTACGGAATCGAGAGGGTTTGGTTGTGGTCCGCCCTCGTTGTTGTTTATATACGAATATACATGAATCGTAGGCGGGTTTTCGGGTGTATTCCAATTCCGTATTCATTTAGAAATGGTTGTGTAATACCCAGTAATTATCATTCAGTAATTATCACTCAGTAATTATCATTCAGTAATTATCACTCAGTAATTATCATTCAGTATTTATCATTCAGTAATTGGTACTCAGTAATTTCATTATTGATCATTTATCACTCAGATTCCGTCATGGTATTCATCATTCAGAGTAATTGTATCGTGTATCAATCGTCATTCATCACTAATCTGATTGGAGTTTCGTGCCGTGTTTATCATCATTGTCATTTTCGTTGCAAGCTGTGCTTGAGGGTAGCGCACGCTACATACTCCTTTTAGCGTACGCTAATTGGGTATAGGTAGCGCACGCTACAGAACCGCTTTAGCGCACGCTAAGGTTAGCTACGCAGCTAAGGTACCGGATCTGGGTGCAGTGAGAATAATTGTAGCGCACGCTACGAGTGGTGAGTAGCGCGCTAACGGGTTGTAGTAGCGCACGCTATATGTGTGGAGTAGCGCGCTAGGGACGGATCGTGTTGAGTCCGTGGCTACCGGATCGCACCGATTAATTCATAGCGCACGCTATGAGTTATATTTAGCGACGCAATCAATATTATAGCGTACGCTAATCGGTTGTTGTAGCGCACGCTATCGAGGTTAGATCGAGGGCGACGGTTTTCTCGGACTCGATCGGGCGTCGAATATTTCGCTAGCGCACGCTAACAATGGATATTAGCGCACGCTAGTAATATGGCCGTAGCGCACGCTACAAATAGGGACGTAGCGCGCGCTACCGTGTTCGGCCAGGGGTTCCTGGACTACCCACATTACACGTTAGCGCACGCTATGCATGGAGGCTAGCGACGCTAACATGGATCGAGTATAAATTGGACAGTTTAGTCAGAGTTCGTCATTTTCCATCTCATTTCATTCCTTCGGTAGTTTTGGGCGATTTCGAGCGATTCGGAGAGGATTCTTCGAGGTGTAATCATCAATCATCATCTTCAAGCTCATCTTTCGGATTGATCATCATTTCATCATTTTCATCACATCGAATCATAGGTATTAAACTCTTGGATCTAGAATTTCGGATTTTTGGGTTTTCCTTCCGATTTCTTCGTGTAAGCTTGGATTATCATTGGAATATGTTAGTTATGGATTATCTAACTTGGATAAATATATCCCTACGGATTTAAACGGTTATTTTCGGAATTATTCCAAGAAACCTTGGGGTTGACTTCGGTTAATTGGGAATTTTCCGATTGATGTTGTTGTAATCATGAGTTATGGATTCCTAATGGATTATTGATATCCTTGAAAGTGTTTTGATGGTTTGAAATACTCATCTTGGAGTTGGTTTCGATTCATTCGAATTCGGATATCGTTGTGTCGATGTTTGAGTCGTTTATGATCGTTTTTTATTTGCGTAATGATCGGATTATTGGTAATTGTGTTATTCAAGGTTGTTCGAGCGACCGATATTTCATTTAGGACGTTGTTCGTGGACGGACATTCATCATCGGTATTGTGTAAGTTAATTCTTACTCGGTTAAAAGGATATTCATTCCTTTTGTCGTTGTTCATTCATAATCATAACTCATTCATCATTGTATTAATCGTATCAAAGCTCGTCATTGTCAATTAATCACCTCAGTCATAAGGAACGACGGTTCCGATCATTTCATTGAGCTATCATTCATTTCACCATCATTCAATCTTGGTGAGTCATTATTCATTTTCATTGTCACTTTTGTCATATTGTGGCATTCCGGTCATCTTGGCGTGCCGGTTGGTATGTGTAGGATTTTCATGTCGGGCACATTATAGTCGTGTGTTGGTTGGCGGCCTCACATTGGGTGTGCACACGAGTCGATTGCTCGTGAGGCCGATTAGGTACAAGACCACGCGTGTTTGATCGTTGGTGGCTTGTGCACGGACACATTTCCATCCCGGGCGTAGTGTGGCGCCATTCCTTTGAGCCGTCTTGATTAGTCGATTCATATAGCATGTTTGATTGCGTATGTTTTGAGAATAATTCATAATTTCGGATATATCATGATTGTGTATTTTCAACCCTTGAGGATTGTTGTTACGTGTAACCGCCCGTTGGGGATCTTGCTGTTTAGTCATGGCAAGGCTAAGGCACGGGAGAGCATGGTGACGGCGAGGAGTCGAGTGATACTAGTAGGGGCCCCACTGCTGATCATTTATTCATCATTTGTGTTTCCTTTATTTATTCCTTGCAGACATTCCGTTTGAATGCTCATTTCATTCAGTGTTGTGTATTTTATCGTCACATAAAATACACATGTATTCTATTTTATCCTAGGTGTGTTGTATAAAACTCCTCGTCGGAGTAATTGATGTTGTAATGTGGTTCGGTACTACATTTACTCGTGTAATTCATTCATTTTCATTCGCCCGGTGGGTCCCGGTCTGGGGTCCACAGACCGTAATATCCGCCTAGTTTGGGGTGTTACTGAGTTGGTATCGAGCGTGGTTTTGAATACTACCCTCCAAGTCATGTCTCATTTGAAATCATCGTCATCGGACTAGTATCATTGGACTCTCGCGCCACGTGTGACTGTGCAAAAGCCGAGCCAATCGGACCAAGAACTGTAAGATTTCTAATGCCATGGTATAATTTACGGCATAAATCATTCATTCATAATTCATCGATTAACAATCCTCAATCATCATTGTCATTTTGACCAGGACGGTCAGGTTAACTCATTAATCACCAATTCATTTCATTGTTCGATTGTTGATCGTGAAGATCGGATCATTAATCTTGTTAACTCATCCAAGATAATCATTTCAAGAACTTCATCGATAATCATGTCACGTCAATCAATCATTCATGTAATCGCCGTATTTGAGCGCGTATGCTCATTTTCATCATTTCATAATATAATCATAATGTGATACTCATGCGAGATATATAATCATCATATGACTTTCCACTTGATGGAAAGGGCCGGGCAGAGACGTGGAGGACGAGGCCGTGGAGCGCCGAATCCCGAGAACTCGAGCGAATACCCGTGCAAATCCCAGGAATAATGCTAACTCATCGACCAGTGATGCAGCCACTCACTCACCACGACGCGATCATTCACTATCGGGAGTCGCACAGGACACGGCTCGCCGGAGGGTGTCCGGTTGACCCACTCGCATTTATGCAGGGCATGATGGCCCAAATGACCCAGATGGCTCGGTTGATGGAGAAGATGGATATCTCCGTCAATCTAATTCTGCAGGCTCCTCCGCCGCCACCTCAGAGGCAAGAGAGGGGTGTAAGCAATATCATTAGCGATATCTCTCGCCAGCGACCACCTACTTTTGAGGGCTCATCTGAGCCGGCGGATATTGTTCACTGGCTTGAGCATTTTGAGAAGTTATTTGCTTTGGTGGATTGCCCCGAAGGGCATAAAGTTTCAGTTGCGGCTTACTATCTCGGTAAGAGCGCTCATTCATGGTGGTTATCGTTGAGGCCCACAGACGGAACATGTACTTGGGATCGATCAAGACTCTCATGATGGAGAGGTACTATCCGGCCCCACTCGGGAGGCCAAGTTGTCGGAATTACTCACTCCCGACCTTTCGGCGGATGATGACGTTCTCGCCATCGCCGAAAAATTTCAGGAACTTCTTCCGTTCGCCTCATCTATCATTCACTCGAAGCGGACAAGATCAAGTATTTCAAAGAAGAGGTGAAAACCCCGTATGAGACTTGATTGCTTAATCATAACCGTACCACTGCCGAGTTCATCGAGAAAGCTCTCACCTACGAGCTTCTTGCTAAGGAAATTGCTAAGCGGCAACCTTCGTCGCTAGCAAGAAGTCCAAGAATCGTAATCGGTCGACGAGTCGTGCCACTTTCAAGAAACCACGTGCGGGCTCTACTTTTTCTCGAGCGACTCCCCGGCGTCTAAACCCGCGGAATCTCCGCGAGCGGCGCGGCCTGCCATCACTTGTTTCAACTGTGAGGAACAGGTCATTTCGGCACCAAGTGTCCGAAGCATGCATCACGTGCCACAACCGTGGATTGCCGGGCATAGGGCCCGTTTTGCCGTAGGGACTCTAAACCCACTCCGCGTCATCTCAAGCCCTGTGTCATTCAGGGGTGCGTAATCAAAGCCACTCACTCGGGCTCGTTCAAAACGACAGAGCTAAAGGCGGAGCCAAGAGCTATCGACGGGAGCATCCGGTTCGGGGCAGCAAGCCCGAATTTATGAGATGAAGAAGACCGATGATCCCGAGGCCGGATGATCTCGGGTACACTCGATATTCTATCTCAACCTGTTTGTACCCTTTTTGATACCGGAGAATCTCATTCATTCATTTCCGAGTCATGTTTGAGTAGACTACGTCTGGGTAGTGCTACTAGTTGTGAGCCATATGTCATTGGCCTACCTGATGGTAGACGCATTATCGGTAACCGTGAGATTCTGAATTGTCCGATTCAGTTTCATGGTCGTGTATGGCCAGCGGACCTAATCGTAGTAGATTTACCGAGGGACGACATCATCTTGGGTATTGATTGGATGGATCGTCATGATGCCATCATTAGTGTCCGAAAGCGTTTGGTCACTATCATTTCAACGATGGAGTTGAATATGTGTTTCAGGGAGGTAATCCTTACTGCTCGCAAAGTCATTAATTTGATGAAAGCGAAGATTACTCAATCGGGGATGTGTCGGTTATTGGTGCTTTATGGCCAAAACCGAGAAATCATCAATAATGTTAACGGATATTCCGGTGGTGAGGAATATGCCGATGTTTTTCCGCACGAGTTACTGGTTTGCCTCCACAGAGGGATGTGGAATTCACGATTGAGTTGGAGCCTGCACGCCCCCGATATCGAAGGCACCGCATCGATGGCCCCGACCAAATGCAGGAATTAAAGAACCAACTTGAGGAGTTGTTCGAGAAAGGTTATATCCGACCGAGTGCGTCCCGTGGGGAGCACCGGTGTTGTTTGTCAAGAAGAAGGATGGTTCATTCCGCTTATGTATTGATTATCGGGAGTTGAGCAGGTGACGATCAAGAATAAGTATCCCTTACCCCGTATTGATGATCTCTTAGATCAACTTCAGGAGCTTCGGATTTTCCAAGATCGACTTAAGATCTGGATATCATCGATGGATTCGAGAGTCGGACATCGCGAGGACGGCGTTTCGAACACGCTATGGTCATTATGAGTTTGTGGTTATGCCGTTTGGATTGACTAATGCACTGCGTATTCATGGAGTTAATGAATCGGGTCTTCATCGACTTTTGGATCGATTTGTTGTTGTCTTCATCGATGACATTTTGATTTATTCTCGTGGCCGGGAGGAACACGAGTCTCACCTTCATCTAGTTCTCGACGTGTTGAGGCGAGAACAACTTTATGGGAAGTTTTCCAAATGTGAGTTTTGGATGTCAGTGACGTTTCTCGGACACGTAATTTCATCGACGGAGTTCGCGTCGATCCTCGAAGACGGAGGCTATTCGAGATTGGCTACCTCGAAGAATGTTAAGGAAATCCAAGTTTCCTCGGATTAGCGGGTTATTATCGGCGATTTGTAGAGGGATTTTCTCGAATCGCTCAACCCTTAACGAACCTTTTGCGGAAGGATAAGAAATACACGTGGTCCGACGCGTGTCAACGGAGTTTTGAGGAACTCAAGAGCCGGTTAATGTCAAGACTGTACTTTCCTTGCCGCAGGGACGGAAGGATTTGTGGTCTATAGTGATGCGTCGGACGGGTCTCGGATGTGTGCTCATGCGAGCGGGAAAGTTATTGCCTATGCTTCACGGCAATTGAGGCCTTACGAGGTTAATTATCCGACCCACGACACTGGAGTTAGCAAAGTGGTGTTCGCTGAAGATTTGGCGTCATTATCTTTATGGCGTTACTCCGATATTCACCGATCATAAGAGCTTAAAGTATATATTTACTCGAAGGAGTTAAATATGCGTCGAGACGGTGGTTGGAATTAATCAAAGATTATGATATTGAGATCCTCTACCACCGGCAAGGCGAACGTTGTCGCGACGCCTTGAGTCGTAAGTCCGTCAGGAGCAGATGCTTGCCGTTTAACAGATTCGTATGAGCCAAAGTAGGAATTCCTTAGACCCGAGATCGAGGTCCGGCTTCAGCGAGTTCAGGGCCTTTGTATGTTAGAGATTTCATCGTCACTCGAGGAGGAAATCCGAGAGAATCGTGGTTCGGACCCATCATTGTTGCGCATCCGAGAGGATGTGGCTGGGAAAGCCCTGGATTTGTGGTCCACGAGGATGGACTTTTGAGGTTTAAGAATCGGTTGTGCGTACCGCGATCGACGAGTTGAAAAACTCTATTTTGAGAGAAGCTCATGCTACCCCTTATTCGTTTCATCCGGGTCTAGCAAGATGTACAAGGACTTGAAACAAAATTACCGGTGGAGTAATATGAAGCGAGAAGTCGCAGAATTTGTTTCGAGATGCTTAACTCACAACAAGTTAAGATTGAACATCGCCGATCAAGGGTATGTCAAACCTCTTCCTATTCCCGAGTGGAAATGGGAAGACATTTCCATGGATTTCATCACGAGTTTGCCGACGAGTCGTGGCATGAACACGATCTGGGTGATCGTGGACCGCTTAACCAAATCAGCTCATTTCCTTGAGATCAAGGATACGTGGGGTCCCGAGAGACTTGCCCAGTTGTTCATTAAAGAGATAGTCGACCGCACGGTACTCTAAAAGTATCGCTTCCGATCGTGACGGACGGTTTGTGTCGCACTTTTGGAAATCGATTCATCGCGCTATGGGAACTCGGCCTTAATCTCGATCGCTTTTCATCCTCATCCGACGGCAATCGAAAGGACCATTCGGACATTAGAGGACATGTTGAGGGCATGCGTCCTCGATTGGAAAGACGATTGGGAAGCCCAACTACCATTGATCGAGTTCACGTATAATAACAGTTGGCATGCTTCGATCAAGATGGCACCTTACGAGGCCTTGTATGGTCGTCGTTGTCGATCTCCGTTATGTTGGGACGACTTATCAGAATCATTGGGCACCGAGCCCGATATGCTTATAGCCGCCCGTGGGAAGGTAGCTTTGATCAGGAATCGTTTGTTGTGACTTCGAGTCGGCGAAATCATATGCGTATAACCGTAAATCGACCATTAGAGTTCGAGGCTGGTGACCACGTGTTGGTCAAGGTATCCCCGAGTCGTGGTATCTTCCGTTTTGGGAAGAGAGGGAAGTTGAGTCCGAGATTCATTGGACCGTTTGAGATTTTGGATCGAGTAGGCGAGTTAGCTTATCGATTGGCTTTACCTCCGGCGTTGAGCCGAATTCATAATGTGTTTCATGTCTCTCAGTTGCGGAAGTATGTTGCCGACCCGAGTCACATACTTCAGTTCGACGAAATCGAGATCGCCGACGATCATTCATATGAGGAACGTCCTATACGAGTTTTAGAGCGGCGAATCAAGCAGTTGAGGAATAAGACGATTCCTTTGGTTAAAATTCAGTGGTCTAGACACGGAGTCGAAGAGGCTACTTGGGAAACCGAGGATAGTATGCGGGAGAGTTATCCCGAGTTGTTTGACCCTTAGTTTCGGGGACGAAACTCTTTTAAGGGGGGGTGTATGTAATACCCAGTAATTATCATTCAGTAATTATCACTCAGTAATTATCATTCAGTAATTATCACTCAGTAATTATCATTCAGTATTTATCATTCAGTAATTGGTACTCAGCGATTTCATTATTGATCATTTATCACTCAGATTCCGTCATGGTATTCATCATTCAGAGTAATTGTATCGTGTATCAATCGTCATTCATCACTAATCTGATTGGAGTTTCGTGCCGTGTTTATCATCATTGTCATTTTCGTTGCAAGCTGTGCTTGAGGGTAGCGCACGCTACATACTCCTTTTAGCGTACGCTAATTGGGTATAGGTAGCGCACGCTACCGCTCAGCTTTAGCGCACGCTAAGGCTACCTTGGCTGCAGTCCAGAAGGTACTGGACTGCAGGTGAGAATAATTGTAGCGCACGCTACGAGTGGTGAGTAGCGCGCGCTAACGGGTTGTAGTAGCGCACGCTATATGTGTGGAGTAGCGCGCGCTAGGGACGGATCAGGTTGAGTCCAGTGGCTACTGGACTGCACCGGATTAATTCATAGCGCACGCTATGAGTTATATTTAGCGTACGCAATCAATATTATAGCGCACGCTAATCGGTTGTTGTAGCGCACGCTATCGAGGTTAGATCAGAGGGCAGACGGTTTTCGGACTCCGATCTGGCGTCGAATATTTCGCTAGCGCACGCTAACAATGGATATTAGCGCACGCTAGTAATATGGCCGTAGCGCACGCTACAAATAGGTACGTAGCGCGCGCTACCGTGTTCGGACAGGGGTTACTGGACTACCCAAATTACACGTTAGCGCACGCTATGCACAAGGGCTAGCGCACGCTAACATGGACTGAGTATAAATTGGACAGTTTAGTCAGAGTTCGTCATTTTCCATCTCATTTCATTCCTTCGGTAGTTTTGGGCGATTTCGAGCGATTCGGATAGGATTCTTCGAGGTGTAATCATCAATCATCATCTTCAAGCTCATCTTTCGGATTGATCATCATTTCATCATTTTCATCACATCGAATCATAGGTATTAAACTCTTGGATCTAGAATTTCGGATTTTTGGGTTTTCCTTCCGATTTCTTCGTGTAAGCTTGGATTATCATTGGAATATGTTAGTTATGGATTATCTAACTTGGATAAATATATTCCTACGGATTTAAACGGTTATTTTCGGAATTATTCCAAGAAACCTTGGGGTTGACTTCGGTTAATTGGGAATTTTCCGATTGATGTTGTTGTAATCATGAGTTATGGATTCCTAATGGATTATTGATATCCTTGAAAGTGTTTTGATGGTTTGAAATACTCATCTTGGAGTTGGTTTCGATTCATTCGAATTCGGATATCGTTGTGTCGATGTTTGAGTCGTTTATGATCGTTTTTGATTTGCGTAATGATCGGATTATTGGTAATTGTGTTATTCAAGGTTGTTCGAGCGACCGATATTTCATTTAGGACGTTGTTCGTGGACGGACATTCATCATCGGTATTGTGTAAGTTAATTCTTACTCGGTTAAAAGGATATTCATTCCTTTTGTCGTTGTTCATTCATAATCATAACTCATTCATCATTGTATTAATCGTATCAAAGCTCGTCATTGTCAATTAATCACCTCACCATAAGGAACGACGGTTCCGATCATTTCATTGAGCTATCATTCATTTCACCATCATTTAATCTTGGTGAGTCATTATTCATTTTCATTGTCACTTTTGTCATATTGTGGCATTAGGGTCATCTTGGCATGCGGTTGGTATGTGTAGGATTTTCATGTCGGGCACATTATAGTTGTGTGTTGGTTGGCGGCCTCACATTGGGTGTGCACACGAGTCGATTGCTCGTGAGGCCGATTAGGTACAAGACCACGCGTGTTTGATCGTTGGTGGCTTGTGCACGGACACATTTCCATCCGGGCGTAGTGTGGCGCCATTCCTTTGAGCCGTCTTGATTAGTCGATTCATATAGCATGTTTGATTGCGTATGTTTTGAGAATAATTCATAATTTCGGATATATCATGATTGTGTATTTTCAACCCTTGAGGATTGTTGTTACGTATGGCCCGGCCCGTTGGGGATCTTTTTTAGTCATGGCAAGGCTAAGGCACGGGAGAGCATGGTGACGGCGAGTCAGTGATACTAGTAGGGGCCCGATCATTGATCATTTATTGATCATTTGTGTTTCCTTTATTTATTCCGCTGCAGACATTCCGTTTGAATGCTCATTTCATTCAGTGTTGTGTATTTTATCGTCACATAAAATACACATGTATTCTATTTTATCCTGGGTGTGTTGTATAAAACTCCTCGTCGGAGTAATTGATGTTGTAATGTGGTTCGGTACTACATTTACCTGTGTAATTCATTCATTTTCATTCGCCTGGTGGGTCCCAGTCGGGGGTCCACGGCACTGTAATATCCGCCTAGTTTGGGGTGTTACAGAGTGTGATTGTATTCTTCGAATCGTTAGGTTCGGTTTCGTTGGTTCCTAGCGTTCGTCGGTGACTTTCCTTTCCGTTCGTTGCGTCGTCAATAATTCAAGGCAAGTATTTTTGGAAACCTTTATGCTTAACGTGAAATGGTAATGTATATTGTGTGTGATTGCTCACCTCGGGAGGGTCCGACGGGATCACGGAGGGAATCCAATGGTATAGCCCTGGATTCACGAGTTTGTTTCGCTAGCCAGCTCGGGAGGGTCCTTAGGGATCACAGAGCGGGATCAATGGTATAGCCCTGTTCCCAAGGCGATGCGTGTGCGTGATTTGTTTTATAATATAGCCATCTCGGGAGGGTCCTTAGGGATCACGGAGCGGGATCAATGGTATAGCCCTGTTCCCATGGCAAATTGTTTATTTATTTATTTCGGAAAAGACATGTCTGGTTTTGGCTTTTGAAATTGATATTGGTGCATGTACTATGAAATGTGTAAGCGATTGGTTTGCCTTGAATACTTGTACTAGCGTAATTGCTAACCCTTTGGGGACCCTTTGTCGGGGAAATTCTTGTTGTGGATTTCAGGTTATGTTCGACCAGCTGGTACTGGGATGGTACGAGGATGTCGGCCAAGGTTGTTGACATGTGCAATTGAGTCTTGTTATTTCCTACTGTCTCTTTTGATGTGGATGTTTTCCAAATTGTAAACTTATAGATTGTACTCGCGAGTACTTAGGCTTTTCCTTTCGGATTGTGATTGGTATTCGTTGGAGTTACTGTATTTGTCGGTTGATGTTTATTATGCCGGTTGTACCGAATGTGTTGTTTTATGTTCTTGTTGTTAACAATTGTTTCCCTGCTAACTGAGACGGTTAGTCGAGTGGTGTTTTCTTGTGTTAGCCTGGTGGGTCCCATGTAGGGGTACACGGCACTGTAATACACCTCGAATATCTTGGGGGTGTTACAAATACCCCCTTAGACCCCTCTCCGCTTCTCATAATACATTGTAATTTTGATTAATATCTCACAAAGTTAATGTTTTTTTTTGTTTGATGTGCAGTCTCAGGCAATTATTGGAATATTAATTTGTCTTGTTATGTCATTATAATTTTTTAGTCCCCAAATTTTTCTCTTCCATTTTTTGTTTTTTCAATTTTAACTCACACTACCTATATTCTCTTATAATTGTATTGGATTTTCACGTTTGTTATAAGTTTAATTATTAATTCTTTAATTTTTATATTTAAAAATAATAAAAACTATATTTTGAAAATATATTTCGAGATAAATCTAACAAGATCTTATATGACTATAACTTTTTATATGTATAAATTATAAATGATGGTTAATAAAAAATATATGAACAGTATAATAGTCAATATGTTGAAATAATAAGGGGAGGGAGTATGTTCACTTTTGTAGAGCACTTGCTTTTACTTGGTGTGTGCAGCCTTCAAGTTCTAAGTGAAATAATAGTTTTCTTTGTTATTCTTTATAATTTAGGTCTATTTTCTTTTATTTGTTGGTTTTTGTTTAAGGAGAAAGTAAAAAGACTGTAAATACGAGTCAATCAACTGTATTCATAACATTGATAGAGGAGCTTTTATATAGGCATTACAATGAGAGTCCTTCCATACATAGAATTCCTAGATAAGGTAAGACATCTAATAAGATCCTACTACCTCTAGAAGGATCTAGAACCTTCCATATATGTATCTACAACCAGTATTAGGTAAGACACATCACGGGAATAATAATTCCCGAAACACTCCCCCTGTGTCGAGCACTAATACAACAATGGTGCAGAAGATGTTGCCTTCGTAAAAACCTATTCCAAGCCAAAACAAAACCCCATGGAAAAAATAAAGGCTTGATGAGGAAAAGATTGCAACGCACCAACATAACATGTCTTGTATACTCCCCCTGATGTATACATAACGACTCCCACTGATGAGTACCTCAAATCATAGGAGTCGGATGCCAAGTTGCCCTCACGACTATACCAAGGAAAAACCCAGTGGGAAAAATACCTCTTGGTCTAAGTTAAACAGAAGTACAACGCATCATTGTATGGATGTTCTCATAGGTCGCCTCGTTAAAAACCTTACCAAGTGAAAACTCAATGGGAAAAAACAAACCTTGGTCTAAGGACAAAAAGAGCGTGACGCATCCGAAGTGCAGAGTCGCTAAAGACTTATCAAGTCTTCTAAAGTCTTGACTTCCATGCACTAAATCAGTCATAACTTCTTCGATTCAATAGGTATCAACGAAACTGTAAGAACTTATGAAAACTAGACACCCATATCTTTTCATCCACATACAGTACGTAACCTAGATCGACCTGAGCAGATCAAAAAGCTCTATCGAAGTTGACTCAGCAAATTATCGGACAAATCCTCTCCTACTTTGAAACAATAGTCATATGTCACTCAACGTGATGGATGTGATCAAATGGTTGGTTTCCTTGGAAAGTAGACACAAACCTTTCCAATGGTACCAATCTCACCATTTTCCAGCAAGTGAGCTAACTGTAGGTCATATGGGAGATAGACCAATACATTCAGGGCAAATTCGGATATCAATATTCAAGTGTCCTTCTATCGAGATAGAGCGAGCTTCAAGCTTCTTGTCAATCACAGACATTGCGTGAGCGCATCCTAGACCATCATCACAGTGGCTTTACCGGATTATTACGAATGAGTACATCGAGTCAAACATGAGTACATAATACCATACTTTCTCTAAAGACTGCATCATCACTTAAGTGAGTCAAGTCTTATTATGACTTCGACTAGTTCTTGGGAATCATATAGGCATTACTTTATCATCTCTTAGGGAAACCGTCCCTTAGATTGCCTTAAACTGATTGAGAATACGCATCATCAAGTGTCCCAAAAATCCTTTCATTCTTAACTTTGGATTTAGCGGAATCTCTTAGTCTCACAAGAGTACATCACTATAAACCCTTAGTTTTACACGCAAAAGCTTCATATCTCTTCCAAATCAAGTATATACTTAGTATGAGTTCCCGACAATCACTTGTCGACGCGCTCCGTGGTCAGGAGCCACTTGATTTGAGCCCGATCCACCACGAGATCCTTTTTATCACTTAACTTAGTTCCCCACTAAGATAAGATTTAACCACAAGCAGCACGTCAGTTTTTGGGAAACTCTCTAACTGTAAAGATAGTGGATGCTATAACATCCATTATGATAGCACAACTAAGTTTCGTGTCATCGTAGTCGATTCCAGTGCGTTCATGAGAAACCTCACGCCGTGAGGTGAGTTTAACTCCTTCTCTCACTCGCTTTAACAAAGTATATGGATAGATCTTATCTTTGGAGTGTCGGCACCACTTCAACAAAGGGCTATCACTTTGTTTATACTGGAATCGCATATGTTTCCATTTTAGGCCAATGCTACAATGTTGTAGATTTCAACAAAGTATGGTTCGATTAAACTCAAATTCTACGTCCTCATGTACCGGCTTTATTCATAGAGTACTCTTTATAGATTGGCATTTATTGAGGCGTCCCCCAGTGATGACTATAATCCAAAATCACATGAGGCGGATGAGTTCATTTGATCATATGATCAAGTTTCATGTACCAAACTCGCATACATTCTTAGCGTGAGTATTTATCGAACCAAGTCGCATCCCAATACCTGATAAGATCTACGGCCTAGTAACACCGTCTACCACAATTTGTGGTGTTACCATATCACCATTTATAGGTGACGAACGTCCATGACCGGACACAATCCTTGCAGACATGTTTGTAGCATGTGTTTAATCTCATCACTTTAGGGAACTTGGTGAGGCACAGTAGGGAAAAACTACAACAATTCCAAGTCATTTACTCGAACATGATCGTTCGCATCTCCCCCTAACGACGGGAAGACTGGCTCATCAAAGTGACTTATGAGATCGTCTGCCAAGGTATATTTTAAACGGACTATGAGTGAAAGCGCATGTCATATTCATCATTTATAACCCATCATAATGCGTTGTGACACACTTTGGCACATGAACATGTGGACGATAAAGGTTTTCATTGTTAACACAATCCAGTTAACAAAATGCATATGGTTACACTTGTAACTAAGCATTTGAATGGTGATAGGTATAGGTGAATATGACATGTTGACCTATGCTACATAAGCTACTGGTCTTGAGAATCTAACAAAACCGCCACCATGCACCACCGGGATCGAACATAAAAAAAACGATCGAACCGATGATAGGCCGTTGGTTTTATCGAACTTATAATGCTTTCTTGAAGAGTTCACTACCTTCACCAGCCCCGAACACCTCAAAATTTCGTGAGCATGTATAAACGGGTGTTTAGAATTCCAAAACCATCAACCTTGTGGTCAGAAGCCGGTCGAAATGACATCGAACTGGTTGATAGGATGGCTGATGGTATGTGAAAACTTCATTTAAGTGGTTCACCTCCTTCCAAGTCTCCAAATGGCACCAAAATTTGTGAGAAAGTAGCCTTGGATGTTAGGAAGTATTTGTTAAAATTTCACTTTAAGAATTGGTCTAAAAGTGGGTGAACCGACCTTTACAATGACTGGTACGCAAGTTGGACAATCATAAACTCAGGTTTCATCAACTTATCAATCATTGTCAAAGGAGCCACATAACATATAATGTTATTACTTGAGTACGACCATTTGTGAACACAATCATAGCATCATAAGTCACCCAGGCTAATACTTATGATCATGTATGTATAAGAACTCGGTGAAAAGGGAGGACTCAACACCATGCTTATGCGAGTCGCTACATTATTCTCTTTAGCATAGGAGGATGTCATCTCCTAATCGTGCCAAAGAATAGGCTTTAATCAATGAACATGGCTAAGAAGGATCATCGGGGGGTCTTTGGCGTCACATATTCTTATGAAAGCAAGACGCAGATGACATAAATATCATCATCGGTCATGAACCCTGCTCACGACTCCACCAACGTACTTTGGTGTCTTTGATCCAGCTAGCTTCTTTGTTCAAAGGAAAAATGATGTCCATGGCAATACCGTGGTATATGGATCATCAAACTGTCCAAACTCCAGACTATTAAAGCCTAAATGTGTCAATATCCCAATACATCTTCTGGTTACAAAAAACGATGCAAGTCGGACCATATTGATTCATGAATATTTTTCTTTTCACATATCCAGTACAAGTGATGCATAAAATTTTATTTCTCACAAATCACAATGAGATGCTATGAGTGATACACTTTGGCATATGTATCATCGAGTCATAACATGGTTCAATTGTTAGGGAACATATGTGACTAGAAAAAATCATTCGGCGTTCAACAACTTGAGCATTATGCCACTCATTGATTGTGATGACCTAGTCATCATAGTTATAATGGATTTATAAAACGAAATCCAAAAATATCGTGTTCCTTGAAAATAGCTTAATACGCACTCAATTTTGCTTGCAAAATTTTGCAAACATGAGCATAGCGAACACTCTAACAATATAGAGATTTTATACCAGATACGATCAAAATGATCTATCATATTGAGTGCATAATATGGCAAGATTATATGCTATAGGGGAAAAATCACGACACAAGCATGGTGTAAAACTACCATGCATACGCTCGACCTTCTTATGAGGGTGCGTATTTTGGGCTTCCCCAATTAAACTGTTTTTCAACATTTGAAATCTGATATTTTAGCGTACAATGCATACCAAAAATTGCATCATCTATGGCAAATTCGGCCAAGAAAAGGTTGAAAAATAAGTCATAAGACCACTGGCAAATTTAAGATGGGAACCAAGTTGGTTTAGACAAGAGTTAGCACAATCGCTGGAAAATAAAATTCCGCGCAGCTTGATCTTTGTTCACTAAAACAACGATAACTCCCTCGTTAGGAAGGCTATGGATGAACGGTCAGATATTCTGGAAGCTAGACTTCCGTATCTTTCTATCCATAGATCGTTCACCACATGGATTATTAAACTCAGATCACAGTGCATGTTTTAGTTGGCTGATTTAGTATTTCCCAAGTTTAGTGAGAAAACAAGGTTGAGACCAAATCTAATGTCATAAGTGTTGATGCAAAAACATGGCAATGACAGCCATATGTGCGTCCCGTTAGACCAACCCGAGGTGGAAAACCCATCCGATGATCCAGCGCACACTAGCATAGATCCCCCGATGATCCCGTCGGACCAACACGAGGTGGACATATGACAACAATGCACAACTGCACAAAACAACAGTACACAATACACGACAACAACAATGCACAAATGCATGACAACAACGATAAATGAATATATCACGACATGATCGACACAAATGATAAAAATGAATAGAGTACTTGCCCCGAGTCCTTCGAGAACGATCTCAATGTCTAAACCATCACGAACCATTATCCTCAATACTCGACGGTCCAAAGTATCACGGATTGCAGATAATTCATATCTCCGTCTTTATCACAATATATCCTCGATATACAAGTATACCAATAACAAAAGTAAATCATATACATTATGATTTAGATTCCCAAAACTCGAATATGATTTATAATCCCAAATCTCCTGTGATTACGATTATAAACATTGCTATACGAATTATAAACGAATGAAACGGAAACCATTCATTAAATACTATAAACTGAGCAAGTAATAACTTACCTCAATACCGATGAATCCGTTACCAATTCCATTGCCGTCATCTACAAGTTCCTCGGTCCCGACTAAAGCAATTCACGAACATCCTCGAACTCGATCGCAACACACGGTTATAATCACCGATCAATATTCTCAACCTAGTAATTCGATAAACAACAAGTTCAATAACAATCAACAATCGATAAAACCAATTCACAAACCCAACGGCTTGACAACATCTCGATTAAACACTAGTCGGATCAATCCTACTCAAACCAGCACGAATTTACAACCACAACACGAAAATACTGCACTTTCTGCCTTCTTAGCGCACGTTAATCACCTAACGTAGCGTGCGCTATGTTGTTCCCATTAGCGCGCGCTAGGCAGTAAACGTAGCGTGCGCTAATGCTGTACAGATGCATGTTTTTCAGATACCGATCAACTTATGGCGATTTCAAGAACACTAAGTGATTCTGAATCATGCTCATAGATATCAAAACAACGAAATCCGATATCCTTTAACATATAAGTAATCATCCAACCCTTAATCCAATTCTTATATTCAAATATCATCTTCTTCCTCAAATATCAACATCATGAACACAAATAACCATAACAACACTCCCCTAATCTAACATTGCAGAGATTAATCATCAACAATGAAATCAACATCTGCAAAGCAGAAGAAGGATTCACCAACTTATCTCAAGAAAACGAACTACATAATTCAAACCACACGAATCATATTAATATCATCATACTCCGGTAATCCATCTCATAATCATGCTTGTCAACTTGTTTATGTAATAATCATAAACTCAAGAACATCAACATTCAATCCAAAACGAAATCCAAAGATGAAGAGTGATTACCTTTATAAAGAAATGGATTGATTTCCAAGGTTGAATCCATTTCCAAGAATCACCAATAATTTCAAGAACAAAACTTTAATCCATGATTTCCATCTTCAATCTTGTTAAAGGGGATCATCCCTCAGTGTTTAGGAACTCCAAATGTCCTCCCAAGGTTCTCTCTATCGGGTGAAAGGAAAGAAATGGACGAAATGCTTCATAATACCCGTCTGTCCCCTTATATAGAATACATTACTAGCGTGCGCTAAACTGTATGCTTAGCGTGTGCAACAGCCTTATCAGCCTTAGCGTGCGCTAACTAACCTTCGTTAGCGTGCGCTATCGCGGTCCAGAGACTAATGTCTAGCTTCGTACATGAGCTTACGTACCCATGCATTAGCGTACGTAACTTACACTCTCTAGCGTACGCAAGTCCTTGCGTTTAGCGTGCGCTAATATCAGTTGACTCGTTTGTCTGTATGCTCCGAAGACTGTCCACATGCCGAAAGTGCTGACGAGGATAAGATTCCTTTTTGTTCGATATACAGTTAGCGTGTGCTAATCAACATGTATTAGCGTGCGCTAACACTACATTACAACATATGTTGACTTATCGGAACATGCGCCGAAAGTGGCCTGGTCCACACGTAGATTCGCTCTGAGCTGTTCTTCACTAGCGTATGCTAAGTTATGTCCGTAGCATGCACTAAACCTGCACGATAGCGTGCGCTACTCGTGATTATTAGCGTGCGCTAATAATGTTACACTTAGCCATTTTCAGCTATTCTTGTCCAACGCCTCGACATATCGGATACGTATACATGACGCACTATATCCTCAAATACAATTGTCGACCAAGTACGACAATTATACCGATATTGACATCTCAGTCCTTTTATTTTATCTATACTGTACAGATTCCACGTTGTACAATATAACTCGGATAAAATAATATTAAACCACAGTAGTAGAAATTCCGGATATTACATACTACACCACTTAAAATAAGTTTCGTCCTCGAAACTTGCAATCCGTCATAGAAAAACGAACAAACTGTTCAACCAAAATATTTCGAAACCATCACGACAACGATCAATCATCATCATTCACGAATAACCGAAACAGCATACTTACCAATGCGCAAAGTCGACGATCTCTTGAGATACTAGCAAGTGATCTCACTGTACAGTCTCAATACGCTTACAATCACAATTCCTTGAGTCTCAACAAAATATATCATCTTCGGATGAAATAATCTATTCGTGTCGAATCCTGTCTGCCTGATTGTACAACCAAATCCCAATTCGGATACAAATCAATAATACACGATACATTTGTGAAACAACTGCCCAAAACAACGACATAAATTCCAAAACATCGACACAAAATCTGAGCGCTCATATGATCACCAACAATGATCAACCAATAAATTAACCGGGAGTATCATCGACATGATAAACTCCGATACGACCAATTCAAAGGTCAAAACGCAGCCGAGAATATCATCAACATTATAAACTCCAATATGACCAACCAGAGGTCAAAACATAATCGAGAATATCATCAACATGATAAACTCCAATATAACCAACGAACGATCAACGATAATCGAGAATACCTTCACACGGTAAGTTCCAACACGATGAACACAGAACCACAGAGACAGATACACGAAAGAGCAAAATTCTCAAAATGCTAAACAAATCACATACAGTATATCTCAAAGGAACACACCCGGCTGGCGAACATACCCCTCGGCATCTGAACAACCAATCACAAACTGACGAACATACCCAATCATACACAGAGTGGGAAACAACCAATCATTACGGCTCAAAATTCAAAAGTAGTAAATCACGCTACCACCACATCAATAGAGCCACATAACACATATGCTCCGATTTCACAAAATCCAAAGTTCCAAAATCACATCCTGTGCATGAACCTACAACACGCAGTATATTTCTCTTATTGACTCAACCAACTGATCATCCCTGAATAGCCAAATTACCATACTAAAGTTCGAATCTCTTTTCCTCGTACCATCGATATGATATCCAGTTTGTGAGTCACTCTCATAACTTCACCATGATATGCACCATGCACTAAATGCGTATGTATATCAATCATATTTCAAAACCAGTTTGAAATCATATAGTCTTGTCAAGAAGACAAATTTTCGAAAGTCCTTTCAAAAAATTTCAAAGCTCAAAACATAAATTTTCGTAAGACCACGAAATATGATTCGAACTTTAGTATGGTAATATCATGGTGAAAAAAAATTAAATTGGCTCGCTGGTGCCAAGTATTCGATAACAGTTTCCTTCGATTCTACACGATTTCGATGTTTAAAATGAAAACTATGCAAATGTTGGACTACATCTATACTACTGTATACCAATTCGGTTCACTATTCCATCAGAAAACTACACGATAAAGTTCCGAAATTTCAATATACAAATTCCGACTAAAAACTCCTTTTCCACATATGACTCGCAACGTCCACCATTTTCCATCCTGGATCACCTCAATTATGTTATGGCAATGCATTGAGACAAATCAACACAGCGAAAGACTTCCCGAGAGGTTTCATTTGAACAAGTAAACTAAAACCACGAAAGGAAGAAACGAAATAGATAAAGATTGATAAAGTGTTTTACAATTCTCGAGAGTTTTAGAAAACAGAAAAGCTTTCTTTTAAAACATTAGGGTCTCACGTATCTCGTTCCTCATTACAAGAAGTTTCAAAAGTAGGAAACTCTTTTTCGGACCCCAAGTCCTGAGTTATAGAACCATTTCAAAATCGATTGGGTCTCAGCCCAAAAATCATTTTCCGTAAAACATTCGTAAAACATTCATTTTGAAAAGTATCATTTTCAAATGCTCAAAAACAGTTCGTATATCTCAAAATGAACTAACATGACTACATGTTCTTCTCAACAATCCACAGTGCTTCTCCCGAATACACAATTCCGTTCCAAAACTTAATCGACATATTGATTTCCAAAATCATAACTTCTCAAGATCATCAATCCTACCCCAACTCTGTCACCTTATACTGTAATGCATAATATTCTGCTGACTCTCAAAGCATATCAACTTAGAACGGCAATAAATCTCAATGAAATTCAAAAATCCAAGTACTTACAGATCGTGAAGCCGACGATTCCCCATGATATTGGCACATGTCTCGACTCTAGAAAATACTCGACACAGCTATTTTCAAGACACACGTTTTGCAAACTCAGTTCAACTCGAGAACACAACACAACTCTATCTGAAGAAACAGGTTGATACCATTTGGAAAAGTTACAACAATCCCAGTACCACATTGGTAAATCACATAACGTACAAGCCCGAGTGAACTGTTAGGAATACTTGTTAGATTTTGATGATGTCATTAATTTAGAATCAATGTTTATTTATTGGCGAAATGTAAGGAAGAACCAAATGAGTATCTTCCATAGGCCAAAATGTGTTAAGTATAAAATTGGCAAAATGTAAAGAAGAACCAAATGAGTGTCTTCTATAGGCCAAAGTTAGTTAGGCTGGAAATCGGCTAAGTACTAAAGTACAGTCTAGTCTATCAGAGAAGCAATGACTCAATCGAGTAGCCCTCGCCAACTAAAATTTATCGAGAAGTTTGACCGTATCGTAGCCGAACCTCGGGAAGTCACCGATCGCAAGTCTCAAGATATACCGAGACGAGCTTACCGCAGAGAGTCGCACATCAGTCTACTCAACTACAGCCTAGTACTCCAAGTCCACGTCAGCATGCTTTGAAAAGTCAAATATTACGGAAAGCTCACATGCAACGTGAAGAGACAAATTGGAGTGATTCCCGCAAGAGATATGATTTATTTAATTTCATCTTCCGACCGTTGTGATGACTTCTGCATGTGAGCGCCGAATCTTTTGAGTATAAAAGGTTTAAAGTCTTTCACGGTGGGTCAGGATGATTTAAATAAATCATATCTCTTGCGGGAATCACTCTAATTTGTCTCTTCACGTTGCATGTGAGCTTTCCGTAATATTTGACTTTTCAAAGCATGCTGACGTGGACTTGGAGTACTAGTCAGTAGTTGAGTAGATCGATGTGCACTTACTCTGCAGTAAGTCGTCCTACCAGTATACGCTTGAGACTTGTCTCGATCAGTGACTTCCCGAGGTTCCTCATTGCGATCTGGTCAAACTTCTCCGATAAATTTTAGTTGACTGTGGCTACTCGATTGAGTCTCAGATTTCTCGATAGACTAGACTGTACTTTAGTACTTAGCCGATTTCCAAATTTAACTAACTTTGGCCTATAGAAGACACTCATTTGGTTCTTCTTTACATTTTGCCAATTTTATACTTAACACATTTTGGCCTATGGAAGATACTCATTTGGTTCTTCCTTACATTTCGCCAATAAATAAACATTGATTCTAAATTAATGACATCATCAAAATCTAACAAGTATTCCTAACAAATTCCCCCTATTTTGATGATGGCAAAACTAAGTAAGAAATCAAATGGCCAAGTCTGCACTTAAGTGCAAGACAAAATCAAATCATCTAATATTGAGACAATCTGGAAAATTGTCATTCAACAGATCGTTTCATAAAAGTTTTCTCACTTATCATAGAAATTATACAAGAATGTTTAAGTACGTAAAATAAATTACAAGTAAGAAAATAATTAAAATCATCCGCCTCTTCCTCTCTTCGAGCAGTGCCGCTAAGTGTGTCCGAATGGTTTGGCTCCAATGGGTCTTACCTTGACCGGAGCAAGGCCATACTTCCTTTTCACCACTAGGGCTGAAGTCCCGCTCCTCCCGCGATCCGAATTTGTTTTCAAGGCACTCGCTTGATTTCCTCCGTAGTTGTAGTTCGTCAAGTTCACCATCCATGCGGACTGGTGCTTCTTCAGCTCTGAATTTAGGGATCATGGGAAAGGCTTTTGTTCTTTTGCATGCTTCTTTAGAATAGCCCAAAGCTTGGGATGAACTGCTTCCATCCAGTTGATGAAAATCTCTGTGGGGAGAGTTTGTCATCTGAAGAAGTTCCTGCATAAAAGTCTCTCGATGAACTTCTTCCTAGCAACTACCCATATTTCAATAGCTTCAAGTGGGCAAAAATCTTCCACATACCACAGCCTTGAGACCTTCCCACTCAAGAGTAGGTTCAAGCCGCCTCCGGTCCTTCTCGCGCTTCCCTTCAGTCGGGTCACCTTGACTTCGAATCTACAGTTCCTTCCTCTTCGTGCTAGAGGGTCCTTCAAGCTGAGGGACATCCTGCTTTTTCTTACTTCTGAATTCTCTCCCTTCCCCCTGAGTCCTCTCTTCCCCCTTAATCCTCTCTTCCCCTTTTGCCAAAGATCAATGAGGGTTGTTAATTGTTGCTCCATGCGGCTCATCCAGTCAGACATGCCAAAAGGCATTCTGTTGTTTGTAGGAGGAGGAGGCTGAGGAATCTGTCTCTGCAGCAGGGTGTCTATCTTGGCATTAATCTGTTGAAGGTCAGGAGTGACCTGTGTTGACAACAGTTCCCCAATGGTGTCTCTGACAATCTGCTTGATCAGCTCAGTCATGGTAGGAGATAACTGAGCTGATGGGGAGTGTTCTCCTGATCCTTCAAAGAAGGGAGCCACTGACCGCAGCTCCTGTGCAGCAGGAGGTCGATAGAGTCTTCTCTCGGGGTGCCCGACCTTGAGTCTCTGCGCCTCCGCATCTAGCCGTGTACCGGGAGGCACAACAATCCTATCTGCAGCCTTCGTTGGTAGGCTCGCTCCTTTTCCGGCTCCTTTTCTCTTTCTTCCTTTTTCCCTTCTTCTTCATCGATTTCTTTTTCTTTCTCCTCATCTTTTTCTCTCTCTTCTCCAGCCGCCACACCAGCTCCTCCTTCACCTCCATCATCATGATCATCATCATCATCATCCTTAGCATCATCTTTTTCCTTCTCTCCTTCACCATCATCATCATCCTTATTTTCTTCTTCTTTTTCTTGCTCCACTTCTTCTCCTTCTTCTTCATCTTCCTCATCTTCCACTTCTTCTGTTTTTTCAATTTCCTCTGTCTCCTTTTCAACTGGTATGTTTTCTTCTTGTTCGGCTTTTGCTTCTTCATCCTCCTCAACTAAATTGATAATTTCATTCTCTTCATCAACTTCCTCTATCCTAATCTCCTTTTCTTCTTTCTCTTCCTCCTCTTCTCCAAAAGTACCATCAAAAACACTCAACATTATAGAGTGGATAAAATGGTCCATGTTAGTCTCAAAGTGTGACATGAACCAGTTATCCTGGAGGAGTAAGGTTAAGTCTGACTCCTTACAAAAATCAGTCAGAACATCCTCCGTGGCTTGGGGGTAATCCCAACCACTAGTTTCAATAAAAATTTGAAAATTTGAAAAGGACATGGTTTTAAGGGTTTTCCACTCCTTAAAAATATTGACAAAAGAATGTTTTTCTGCTTGTGGCTTGACAAGCTGTAGTTGTTCTATGGAAAGATTAAAAGTGTTATTTTCTAAAAGATTGAATGAGTAGTCTGCTTCAGGATAGATATGACAAGACTCGCTTCCTCGTCTTCGGTCATGTATACAGGAGGAGTAATGACAGGTACAATTCTGGTTTCTTGTCTGGGCAAAGCCGGGTCTGGTGAGCTGAGATCAATCGTGGATCGGCATGATGTTCAGCCGATCTCCTTCACCGAATGCAGCCTTCCTTGGCCTCTTTGGAGAGGGTTGTGATGACTGCAGTTAGAAGGTCCTTCGGGGCTGGTCCTTTCTCTTGAAACGGATGGCGATAGGAGTATCATCGACTCATGCTCGACTCTACCGCAGCTCCGACTCACCGCAGTTGGTCCGAGTCCGATAGATCGTACTGGGCAATAGCTTGAGTCCGGTAAGTCCTTCAATATCCGGTGCCGCCTCCCGGTGACTCCAACCTTTTTCTTATCATGGTCCATGTGACCAAGCCTCTTGTTCGGGTGGAAAGGGTCAATGTTTCCTGGCCACTCCAAATTGCTCCAAGAACCAACTAAGGTGCTGCCCAAACGCCAACTTAGTCTTAAACTTCTTCTCTCCTCGAGCCATTCGACCTTGTTCACTTCACGAACAAGTTGCCTAAAAATGTAATCGGCCAATCTACTTCCTCTCGCCGAATAAGCGCACCCAACACCATGAACTTTGAGGATGATAGTTGGTCATAGCTTCTGCCATTCCCATGACTATTTTATTTGTGATGTCCAGAGCGACTCGGTAGACTCTTTTCAACTCATTTCTTTTCGCCGTGAACTTCAACTTCTCCGGACATTTTCAAGCTTAATCGCCTTCCATGTTTCGGCGGGTGATTGTTTGAGTGCTTCACCGCCAAGCCGCTATTTTTCATCCCGAATACAGAGCGAATCTTCTCTCGTATCTATGGTGACCGGTACGCCACCGACCGTGCTCGAACAGTGCTGAATTAGATAAGCGTTATGTAAAATTCAACCACATCTTCTTTGAACAAGTGTTGAGGGTTGATTTCAAGAAACGGGTAGATGCCGTTCAGTTTCATCGCCCTGATTAAGTCGAGCATATCAAAGTCATCCAGATTTGCTTCCAGTAATCCTTCGAAATCGACGACCATGGAAAAGATAACTTGGTCCTTCATCGCTTTCAAGTTTGCTCCGTCAAAGGATGCCATTTCTGCAAAAAGATTTTAGGATTTAGTGTGTATTTTGCTTGTGAATTTTTAGGGTTTCTGAAAGCGTAAAGAGGAAAGTGAAAGGGTTTTTCTTCCTTATAAAGAAGATGAAGTGACGTTTGGATTAGTTTATTATAAGTTTAAACGGTGGTTCGCCTTTTCATATTCTTTTGAATTTCAAATTTGAATCGGTGGCCCCATTTAAAATTTGACGGTAGATTCTGATTGCCCACCGTAGAGGTTAATTAAATGGGCGTGTGACATGTGTATTTAAAATTGCCACTTGGCTTATAAAATGTATTTTAAATGCTATTTCTTAAGCCAAAATAATATTATAAATATGGCAGATAAAATTGAAAATTAGAGATCAGTTTAGAGAACTTAGCTGGTCTGATTCTGGCTGATCGTTGACCGCTCTGCTACAGGTGAGTTTGACTTCTCGCCTGGTACTCTGTACAGCTAAGTTGCTTCGACTGGCCTTCGTCTTTTCGCCTGCATCAGCTTAGACTGATTCTGGGGGTTCGTCCTTTCTTCAACTTGCTTCAGAACTAGATTCCCAATCTAGTAATCCAAGATCTCTGCTCAGCTCTAGGAATCTCTCTTCTGGCAGGGGTTTGGTGAAGATGTCAGCTAGATGGTAGTCTCAGGCCGACTCTTTCAACTCTAACCCTTTTGTTAAGCACGTGATCTCGGATGAAATGGTGCTTAACGTCAATGTGCTTCGTCCTTGAGTGCAAAACCGGATTGTTGGTTATTGCAATAGCACTATTGTTGTCACACCATATAGGAACTTCGTTGGCAATAATATTGTAGTCCCTTAATTGTTGTCTGATCCATAGGATCTGCACAAATGACACTGCAGCCTAGGTATTCGACTGTCAGAGTGGAGATAGAGTTAGAAACACCGCTTCTTGCTAAACCAGATATCACCGGTTCCTAGGAATTGACACGTTCCACTAGTGCTCTTCCTATTGATTTTGCATCCAAATAAATCCGCATCCGAGTATCCCGATAGCTCGAAGTTGTCATCTTTGGGATACCAACCCAACATTAATGGTAGACTTTAGGTACTTAATTATTCTCTTAGCCGCATCTAGGTGTGATTGCTTCATTGATCGGAATCTTGCACAAACTCCAACCGCATATGATATGTCCGGCTGCTTGCGCTAGGTACGAAGAGATCCGATGAGTCCTCTCAGAGTGGGTTGAGTCAATCGATATTCCCGCCTGCCTCGCATCCAGTGAGTACTTGTGCTCATTAGAATTCTTGCAGTTTGGGTGATTCCATTCCATATCTCTTGATGAGATCTCGGGTATACTTTGCCCGATTGATGAAAATTCCTTTTCCATCTGCTTAACTTGTAATCCGAGAAAGAAGTTAAGCTTTCCCATCATACTCATCTCGAATTCTCCTTGCATGAGGTTGGAGAATTTCTCACAAAGTTCTGGATTGGTTGACCCGAATATGATGTCATCCACATAAATCTGAACTATTAGAATGTGGCCTTCGTGCTCCACTCTAAATAGGGTCTTGTCCACTTTTCCTTTGCAAAATCCATTTTTCTCAAGAAACACAGACAGTGTTTCATACCATGCTCTCGGTGCTTGCTTGAGTCCATACAGAGCCTTCAACAGCTTATAGACTTTGTCTCCTTTGACAAAACCTGGGGGTTGCTCTACATAGACTTCTTCTTCTAGGATTCCATTCAGAAACGCACTTTTCACATCCATTTGGTAGACTTCAAAATCCTTGAATGCAGCATATGCGAGGAATAGTCTGATGGCTTCTAATCTTGCAACAGGTGCATAAGTTTCATCAAAATCTATTCCCTCACATTGTAATATCCAAAGTTCATTATGTCAAAGGTCTCAAATACAACCTCCTGAGCATAAGCCAGTTCTGCGACGAGAAGATGAAACAATGAAGATTAAACAATGAAGTCTCTCTCCAACGGACGGATTTGTTCAGATTTGCAACGGCTACAAGGAAGAAGCTCAGAGATCGTGATCTATATATATCCAGAGATTTGGCGAGCAAACTACGTGCGAACTTATACTCTAAGCGATCAAAGCAAACAAAGCAATCCTAAGCAAACAAATAGCATCGAGAAAAAGAGCAGATCCAAAAGTTCATATTCAAGGAAGCTCTTTAGTTGGAGAAGACAAACACTCTTGTCTTTAAATCTTGAGTAAGGGGTACTTCTTGGTTGAAGTAGCGCATCAGAAGGCATCCGAGGATCGAGGATCAAGAGGTGCAAGGCAACAAGTTTGTGTACAACGGCACGGAATTCCACCGGTTGGAAGTCTGTTGTAGTGTGTAGTGAATCACCGTAATATTTATCACCGGTTGAGAATTATAGTGAATTCATCTCCAATAGTTTGGAGAAAAGTGGATTAGTAGAGGATTACCCCACCTCCGAGACCACTATAAACCGCTGTGTCATTTACTATTTTACTGCATCATACTCTAACTGCTGCATCCATTGTTAAAGTGTTTCATTAAGTTAATTTATATTCGTCATCAGCTGACTTCCGCACATATCCAAGAACAAACAACTCCTAGTCATTTGTTTGATCATCAGCTGAAGAAACTCACTCTTCGAGAAAAAGAGTTCAAGAGTTTCAACAAGTCTATTCACCCCCCCCCCTCTAGACTTGTTTCTGGACGACTTGTGACCTACATGAACAACAAAAACCCATAGCTCAAACACTTGTCAACCGACAATTCGAATGACACGACAAAAGCACGAACCAACACGACCCGACTACCTAAGTTTTCACAACCTAAGCTCCGATACCATATTATGTAACACCCCCAGAGCCATCCAGGAATATTACAACGTCGTGGGCCCCGAGATGGAACCCACAAGGCTGAAGGATATTTTTGCAAATATTTACAAATGCTCAAGAGGCTAACGACGGTACTATCTATTAAAAACATTCGAAGATTTATAAAATTCGTTTATCAAACTGTCGTAAAAACTCATTTGAAACCACAAGGCCCGAAATGCCAAGACTCAATAGTTTAAAAGCATACGTTAAGCTATCGCTTACACGTACCGACAGAATAGTTTAGAAAACGATTGCCAAAGTAACCCAAGTTACCAGATACCGAAAGGCCCTTTAAATTTACTCACACAACGGAAAAGACAAACAGTTCAAAACACTGTAGAAGCGGAATACAAAAACTGATCAGGAAACTCAATACAAAAATACATGCCCTAGCCAGTATACTCCGGGAAGCTCATGTAACACCCCAAACTAGGCGGATATTACAGTGCCGTGAATCCCCGACTGGGACCCACCAGGCAAATGAAAATGATGAATTAAATAATATAATTGCAGTACCGAACCACATTATATTACCAAGTACTCCGATGAGGAGTTTAAGTACATTACACCAGGACAAAACAGAATACTAGTATATTTTATATGGAGATAAAATACACCACCCTGAACAAATAAGCATTTCAAACGGAATTTTGCAGCGGAAAAATACAAATGACGGAATAATCAAACGATCAAATGATCAAGCAACGAAATGGTAGGGCCCCTACTAGTATCATGGGACTCTCGCCACAAGATGCTCTTCCCGTGCCTTTGCCTTGCCGTGACACGAAAAGAAAATCCCCAACGGGTCGATACAGAACAACAATCCTCAAGAGTTGAAATTACACAATCATGAATTAACTGAAGTTATGAATTATTTTAATTATGAATTACGCTGAAGAGGAGTATCATAGTACGCCCGTAATGTTCTGTGTAAGTGTACAACACCCGTCCGTGTACCTAATTAGTCTCATGGTGTAACGCTTTCCCGTGTGCACGGTCTAATGTATCGGTGAACCCAATACAATAACCATCGTGTGCCCGACTAAAAATTCCACACAGCCACACCCGGCCACACAATATGAACCCAGAAGGTCATATGAACGAGAATGACTGTAATGAATATCAATGAATAAATAATAATCTGACAAAGTCAAGAATGACTCACCGAGATGAGGGTAATAATGAAATGAATGATAGCTCAACGAAAAGATTGGAACCGTCGTTCCTTATGACTGAAGTGATTAATTGACATTAACAAGTTTTAATATGATTAATACAATGATGAATGAGTTATGATTATGAATGATCAACAACAAAAGGTATGAATATCCTTTTAACCGAGTAAGAATTAACTTACTCAATACCAATGAAGAATGTCCGTCCACGAACAACGTCCTAAGTGAAATACCGGTCGCTCGAACAACCTTGAATAACAATCATTACCAACAATCGTTCAATACACGCATCAAGCAACAAAACACGACTAACCCAAAGGTCGAAACAACGATAATCAAACTCATTGGAGCATTCTAACGACTACGTAACCAACCACACGACTTCGAAAATATCCAATCCCGAATATGTCGAAACCAACACTAAAATGAGTATTTCGAACTAACAAAACGCTTCAATGATATCAATAATCCATTAGGAATCCATAATTCATGATTACAACAACATCAATCGGAAAATCCCCAATTAACCGAAGTCAACCCCAAAGGTTCTTGAAATAATTCCGAAAATAACCATTAAATCCGTAAGAATATACTTATCCAAGGTAGATAATCCATATCTAACATATTCCAATGATAATCCAAGCTTATACGAAGAAATCGGAAGGAACACCCAAAAATCCGAAATTCTAGATCCAAGAGATTAATACCTTTGATTCGATGTGATGAAGATGATGAAATGATGATCAATACGGAAGATGAGCTTGAAGATGATGATTGATGATTACACCTCGAAGAATCCTCTCCGAAACGCTCGAAATCGCCCAAAAATACCGAAGGAGTGAAATGAGATGGATAAATGACGAAGTCTGACTAACTGTCCAATTTATAGTCAGTCCAGATTAGCGTGCGCTAGCCCTTGTGCGTAGCGTGCGCTAACGAGTAATTTGGGTAGCCCAGTACCCACTGTCCGAACACGGTAGCGCGCGCTACGTACCTTCTTGTAGCGTGCGCTACGGCCATTTTACTAGCGTGCACTAAGATCCATTATTAGCGTGCGCTAACGAAATATTGATGCCCAGTACTGGAGTCCAGAAAACTGTCTGCCCTCTGATCTGACCTCGATAGCGTGCGCTACAACCATTGATTAGCGTGCGCTAATATATCGGTTGCGTACGCTAACAACACACATAGCGTGCGCTATGAAATAATCCAGTGCAGTCCAGTAGCCACTGGACTCAACCTGATCCGTCCTTAGCGCGCGTTACACCTCATATTAGCGTGCGCTACTTCAACCCGCTAGCGCGCGCTACTTACCAATCGTAGCGTGCGCTACTTATAACTCACCTGCAGTCCAGTACCTTCTGGACTGCAGCCAAGGTAACCTTAGCATGCGCTAAGGCTGAGTGGTAGCGTGCGCTACCTATACCCAATTAGCGTACGCTAAGTGGAGTATGTAGCGTGCGCTACTCCTCACGCACAGCTCGCAACGAAAATGACAATGATGATAAACACGGCACGAAACTCCAATCAGATTAGTGATGAATGACGATTGATACACGATACAATTACTCTGGATGATGAATACCATGACTGAATATGAGTGACAAATGATCAATTATGAATGAAATTACTGAGTATCAATTACTGAATGATAAATACTGAATGATAATTATTGAGTGATAATTACTGAGTTACAACTGGGTATTACATACACCCCCCCTTAAAAGAGTTTCGTCCCCGAAACTAAGGGTCAAAACAACTCGGGATAACTCTCCCGCATGCTATCCTCGGTTTCCCAAGTAGCCTCTTCGACTTCGTGTCTAGACCACTGAATTTTAACCAAAGGAATCGTCTTATTTCTCAACTGTTTGATTCGCCGCTCTAAAACTCGTATAGGACGCTCCTCATATGAATGATCGTCGGCGATCTCGATTTCATCGAACTGAAGTATGTGACTCGGGTCGGCAACATACTTCCGCAACTGAGAGACATGAAACACATTATGAATTCGGCTCAACGCCGGAGGTAAAGCCAATCGATAAGCTAACTCGCCCACTCGATCCAAAATCTCGAACGGTCCAATGAATCTCGGACTCAACTTTCCCCTCTTCCCAAAACGGAAGATACCACGACTCGGGGATACCTTGACCAACACATGGTCACCAGCCTCGAACTCTAATGGTCGACGACGGTTATCTGCGTATGATTTCTATCGACTCTGAGCTGTCAACAAACGACTCCTGATCAAAGCTACCTTCTCACGGGCGGCTATAAGCATATCGGGCTCGGTGCCCAATGGTTATGATAGGTCGTCCCAACACAACGGAGATCGACAACGACGACCGTACAAGGCCTCGTAAGGTGCCATCTTAATCGAAGCATGCCAACTATTATTATACGTGAACTCGATCAATGGTAGTTGGGCTTCCCAATCGTCTTTCCAATCGAGGACGCATGCCCTCAACATGTCCTCTAGTGTCTGAATGGTCCTCTCTGATTGTCCGTCGGACTGAGGATTAAAAGCGGTACTGAGATTAAGCTGGGTTCCCATAGCACGATGAACTGATTTCCAAAAATGAGACACAAACCGTCCATCACGATCGGAAACGATACTTTTAGGAGTACCGTGGAGTCTCACTATCTCTTTGATGAAAAGCTGGGCAAGTCTCTCGGGACCCCATGCATCCTTGATCTCAAGGAAATGAGCTGATTTAGTTAAGCGGTCCACGATCACCCAGATCGTATTCATGCCACGACGACTCGTCAGCAAACTCGTGATGAAATCCATAGAAATGTCTTCCCACTTCCATTCGGGAATAGGAAGAGGTTTCAGCATACCCGCCGGTCGCTGATGTTCAATCTTAACTTGTTGACAGGTTAAGCATCTCGAAACAAATTCTGCGACTTCTCGCTTCATATTACTCCACCAGTAATTTTGTTTCAAGTCCTTGTACATCTTGCTAGACCCCGGATGAACGGAATAAGGGGTAGCATGAGCTTCTTTCAAAATCGAGTTTTTCAACTCGTCATTCGGCAGACGCACAACCGATTCTTAAACCTCAAAAGTCCATCCTCGTGGACCACAAATCCGTGGCTTTCCCTGAGCCACATCCTCTCGGATGCGCAACAATGATGGGTCCGAACCACGATTCTCTCGGATTTCCTCCTCGAGTGACGATGAAATCTCTAACATACAAAGCCGCTGGACTCGCCGGGCTGCACTCGATCTCGGATCTAAGGAATTCCTGAAGCTCCTTCGAGCCGTTAACGGGCAAGCATCTGCTCTGAATCGACTTACGACTCAAGGCATCGGCGACAACGTTCGCCTTGCCCGGGTGGTAGAGGATCTCAATATCATAATCCTTGATTAATTCCAACCACCGTCTCTGACGCATATTTAACTCCTTCTGAGTAAATATATACTTTAAGCTCTTATGATCGGTGAATATCTCGATGTAACGCCATAAAGATAATGACGCCAAATTTTCAAAGCGAACACCACTACCGCTAGCTCCAGTCGTGGGTCGGATAATTAACCTCGTAAGGTCTCAATTGCCGTGAAGCATAGGCAATAACCTTCCCTGCTCGCATGAGTACACATCCGAGACCCTGTCCGGATGCATCACTATAAACTACAAATCCTTCCGTCCCCTGCGGCAAGGAAAGTACAGGTGCTGACATTAACCGGCTCTTGAGTTCCTCAAAACTCCGTTGACATGCGTCGGACCACGTGTATTTCTTATCTTTCCGAAGGTTCGTTAAGGGTTGAGCGATTCTAGAAAATCCTTCCACAAACCGCCGATAATAACCCGCTAATCCGAGAAAACTTGGATTTCCTTAACGTTCTTCGGAGGTAGCCAATCCCGAATAGCCTCCGTCTTCGAGGATCGACACGAACTCCGTCGATGAAATTACATGTCCGAGAAAAGTCACCGGACATCCGTAACTCACATTTGGAAAACTTCCCAAAAGTTGTTCTCGTCTCAACACGTCGAGCACTTGATGAAGGTGAAACTCGTGTTCCTCCGGTCACGAGAATAAATCAAAATGTCATCGATGAAGACAACAACAAACCGATCCAAAAGTCGATGAAGACCCGATTCATTAACTCCATGAATACCGCAGTGCATTAGTCAATCCGAACGGCATAACCACAAACTCATAATGACCATAGCGTGTTCGAACGCCGTCCTCGCGATATCCGACTCTCGAATCCGAATCGATGATATCCAGATCTTAAGTCGATCTTGGAAAATCAAGCTCCTGAAGTTGATCTAAGAGATCATCAATACGGGGTAAGGGATACTTATTCTTGATTGTCACCCTGTTCAACTCCCGATAATCAATACATAAGCGAAATGAACCATCCTTCTTCCTGACAAACAACACTGGTGCTCCCCACGGGGACGCACTCGGTCAGATATAACCTTTCTCGAATAACTCTTCAAGTTGGTTCTTTAACTCCTGCATTTCGGTCGGGGCCATCCAGACGGTGTCTTCGATATCGGGGACGTACCAGGCTCCAACTCAATCGTGAATTCCACATCCCTCTGTGGAGGCAAACCAAGTAACTCGTTTGGAAAAACATCGGCATATTCCCTCACCACCGGAATATCCGTCAACATTACTGATGACTTCTCGGTTTTGGCCATATAGCACCAATAACCGACACATCCCTGATTGAGTAATCTTACTGCTTTCATCAAATTAATGACCTTACCAGAACAGCCGGGATTACCTCCCTGAAACACACATTCCACCCCATCGTCTGAAATGATAGTGACCATACGCTTACGGACACTAATGATGGCATCATGACGATCCATCCAGTCAATGCCCAAGATGACGTCGTCTCTCGGCAAATCTACCACGATTAGGTCCGCTGGCCATACACGACCATGAAACAGAATCGGACAATTCGAATCTCACGATTACGATAATTCGTCTACCATCAGGTAGTCCAATGACATACGGCTCACAACTAGTAGCACTACCTGCACGTAGTCTACTCAAACATGACTCGGAAATGAATGAATGTGATGCACCGGTATCAAAAAGGGTACACACAGTTGAGATAGAATATCGAGTGTACACGAGATCATTCGGCCTCTCGGATCATCGGTCTTCTTCATCTCATAAATCCGGGCTTGCTAGTCCCGACCGACGCCCGTCGATGGCTAAAAGCTCCACCTTTAGTCGCTCCGTCGTTTTAAACGACGCCGATTGAGTGGCCTGATTACGAGCAGTCGCTTAGGTGCACGAGATGACGTCCGAGTAGGTTTGGAGTCCCTACGGCAAAACGGGCCTTATGCCCAGCAATCCCACAATTATGACACGTGATAGTCTGCCGAGGACACTTGGTACCGAGGTGACCAAGATCCCCACAGTTGTAGCAGGTGATGGCCGAACTGGCCGCTCGTGACTGAGATTCCGCGGGTTTAGACGACACTGGAGGTCGCTCAGAAAAAGCAGAGCCCGCACGGGGTTTCTTGAAGGTTGTCTGACCGCCTTCAGACTGATTACGATTCTTCGATTTCTTGCTAGCAGACGAAGGTTGCTGCTTAGCAATTTCCTTAGCGATGGCTCGTGGGTGAGAGCTTTCTCGATGAATTCGCCAACGTGGTGCAATTATGATTAAATCAAGTCTCATACGGGGTTTTGACCTCTTGCCGAAATATTTGATCTTATCCGCCTCTGAATGAATGATGGATGAGGCGAAAGGAAGAAGTTCTGAAATTTCTCGGCAATGGCGAGAACATCCTCGTCTGTTGAGGGTTCGGGGTGAGCAATTCGGCGACTTGGCCTCTCCGAGTGGGGCCGGATAATACCTCTTCATCATGAGAGTCTTGAATCGATCCCAAGTACAAGATCCTTCGGTGGGCTTCAACGATAACCACCAAGAATGTGCGCTCTTACCCGGGTAGTAAGCCGCAAGAAACTTTGTGTCCTTGGGACACTCTACCATAGCAAACAATTTCTCGAAATGCTCGAGCCAATGAATGATATCCGCCGGCTCGAGCCCTCAAACGTAGGTGGCCTCAAGCGAGAGATATCTCCGATGATATTACTCACATTCCTCTCTTGCCTCCGAGGTGGCGGCGGAGGAGCTGCGGTCCCGATTGACGGAGTTATGCATCGTCTCCATCAACTGAGCCATCTGGGTCATTTGGGCCATCATGCCCTGCATAAAAGCGAGTGGGTCAACCCGGACACCCTCTGACTGAGCCGTGTCCCGGGTACGACTCCCCGATAATGAATGATCGCGTCCAGGTGAATGAGTGGCAGCGTCGCTGCTCGATGAATTAGCATTATTCCTCGCGTTTGCACGTGTATTCGCACGAGTTCTCGGGATTCGGCCCGCTCCACGGCCTCGTCCTCCACGTCCTCTGCCAGCCCCTTCCATACTGAAGTGGAAAGTCATATGATGATTATATAGCTCGCATGAGTATCACATTATGATTATATTATGAAATGACGAAAATGAGCATACGCGCTCAAATACAGCGATTACATGAATGATTAATTGACGTGACATGATTATCCGATGAAGTTACTGAAATGATTATCTTGAATGAGTTAACAAGATTAATGATTCGATCTTCCTGATCAACAACTGAACAATGAAATGAATTGGTGACATCGAGTTAACTCGCCGTCCCGGTCAAAATGACAATGATGATTGAGGATTGTTAACTGATGAATTATGAATGAATGATTAATGCCATAAATTATACCATGGCATTAGAAATCTTACAGTTCTTGGTCTGATTGGCTCGGCATTTGCACAGGTCACACGTGACGCGAAAGTCCAATGATACTAGTCCGATGACGATGATTTCAAATGAGACATGACTTGGAGGGTAGTATTCAAAACCACGCTCCGATACCAACTCTGTAACACCCCAAACTAGGCGGATATTACAGTGCCGTGAATCCCCGACTGGGACCCACCAGGCAAATGAAAATGATGAATTAAATAATATAATTGCAGTACCGAACCACATTATATTACCAAGTACTCCGATGAGGAGTTTAAGTACATTACACCAGGACAAAACAGAATACTAGTATATTTTATATGGAGATAAAATACACCACCCTGAACAAATAAGCATTTCAAACGGAATTTTGCAGCGGAAAAATACAAATGACGGAATAACTGAAACGACTGAAATGACTGAAGCAACGAAATGACTGGGGCCCCCTACTAGTATCACTGGGACTCCTCGCCGTCAGCATGCTCTTCCCGTGCCTTTGCCTTGCCGTGACCTGAAAAGAAAATCCCCCAACGGGTCCGCCATACGTAACAACAATCCTCAAGAGTTGAAATTACACAATCATGAATTAACTGAAGTTATGAATTATTTTAATTATGAATTACGCTGAAGAGGAGTATCATAGTACGCCCGTAATGTTCTGTGTAAGTGTACAACACCCGTCCGTGTACCTAATTAGTCTCACGGTGTAACGCTTTCCCGTGTGCACGGTCTAATGTATCGGTGAACCCAATACAATAACCATCGTGTGCCCGACTAAAAATTCCACACAGCCACACCCGGCCACGCAATATGAATCCAGAAGGTCATATGAACGAGAATGACTGTAATGAATATCAATGAATAAATAATAATCTGACAAAGTCAAGAATGACTCACCGAGATGAGGGTAATAATGAAATGAATGATAGCTCAACGAAAAGATTGGAACCGTCGTTCCTTATGACTGAAGTGATTAATTGACATTAACAAGTTTTAATATGATTAATACAATGATGAATGAGTTATGATTATGAATGATCAACAACAAAAGGTATGAATATCCTTTTAACCGAGTAAGAATTAACTTACTCAATACCAATGAAGAATGTCCGTCCACGAACAACGTCCTAAGTGAAATACCGGTCGCTCGAACAACCTTGAATAACAATCATTACCAACAATCGTTCAATACACGCATCAAGCAACAAAACACGACTAACCCAAAGGTCGAAACAACGATAATCAAACTCATTGGGGCATTCTAACGACTACGTAACCAACCACACGACTTCGAAAATATCCAATCCCGAATATGTCGAAACCAACACTAAAATGAGTATTTCGAACTAACAAAACGCTTCAATGATATCAATAATCCATTAGGAATCCATAATTCATGATTACAACAACATCAATCGGAAAATCCCCAATTAACCGAAGTCAACCCCAAAGGTTCTTGAAATAATTCCGAAAATAACCATTAAATCCGTAAGAATATACTTATCCAAGGTAGATAATCCATATCTAACATATTCCAATGATAATCCAAGCTTATACGAATAAATCGGAAGGAACACCCAAAAATCCGAAATTCTAGATCCAAGAGATTAATACCTTTGATTCGATGTGATGAAGATGATGAAATGATGATCAATCCGGAAGATGAGCTTGAAGATGATGATTGATGATTACACCTCGAAGAATCCTCTCCGAAACGCTCGAAATCGCCTAAAAATACCGAAGGAGTGAAATGAGATGGATAAATGACGAAGTCTGACTAACTGTCCAATTTATAGTCAGTCCAGGTTAGCGTGCGCTAGCCCTTGTGCGTAGCGTGCGCTAACGAGTAATTTGGGTAGCCCAGTACCCACTGTCCGAACACGGTAGCGCGCGCTACGTACCTTCTTGTAGCGTGCGCTACGGCCATTTTACTAGCGTGCGCTAAGATCCATTATTAGCGTGCGCTAACGAAATATTGATGCCCAGTACTGGAGTCCAGAAAACTGTCTGCCCTCTGATCTGACCTCGATAGCGTGCGCTACAACCATTGATTAGCGTGCGCTAATATATCGGTTGCGTACGCTAACAACACACATAGCGTGCGCTATGAAATAATCGATGCGATCCGGTAGCCACCGGACTCAACCCGATCCGTCCCTTAGCGCGCGTTACACCTCATATTAGCGTGCGCTACTTCAACCAGCCGCTAGCGCGCTACTTACCAATCGTAGCGTGCGCTACTTATAACTCACTGCGGTCCGGTACCTTACGGATCGCAGCCAAGGTAACCTTAGCGTGCGCTAAGGCTGAGTGGTAGCGTGCGCTACCTATACCCAATTAGCGTACGCTAAGTGGAGTATGTAGCGTGCGCTACTCCTCACGCACAGCTCGCAACGAAAATGACAATGATGATAAACACGGCACGAAACTCCAATCTGATTAGTGATGAATGACGATTGATACACGATACAATTACTCTGGATGATGAATACCATGACTGAATATGAGTGACAAATGATCAATGATGAATGAAATTACTGAGTATCAATTACTGAATGATAAATACTGAATGATAATTATTGAGTGATAATTACTGAGTTACAACTGGGTATTACAGCTCATCTCTCCACGACCGCTATAAGCTTGATAATCCAAGAACCTAAAAAGAAAGCCCACGACGGGGTCAGCCATAATATCCAACAATGATAACCATCACATCACGTCAATAATTACATATCAATAGAAATACTAAGTAAGAATACGACCAATGTAATCTTACTGTCGTAACTTTACGAAAATCCACGATTCGTATCCTTAACAACACAATAAGATAATACCGAAATATCTGTACGGTATCTCAACAATACTCAAGGTTCTCAAAACATGATCATAATTCGCGATACGGAAATTATACCAACTCTGGCCAATTCAATCCATCGGATAACGTCGACAATTCCAATACGATAATCGATTGTCCATCAAAGACAAGTATCAAGGAAATACAGAACATACCTCAAGATACGAAATACCATTACCATCACGTCAGTCTAATCCGAGATCAGATCAACACAACATACAGACATGGTCCTAACACAAGACCTACAAATGCATACTCATATGACAACGTCAATATGATCACAACAGTAACGACAATGTATACTTATGGCAAACCCATAATATACATATGCACAACAACAATACATGGCGATCCGATGATCCAGCGTTCACTGCCTAGATCCCCCGATGATCCCGTCAAACCAACCCGAGGTGGAAAACCCGTCCGATGATCCAGCGCACGCTAGCATAGATCCCCTGATGATCCCGTCGGACCAACACGAGGTGGACATATGACAACAATGCACAACTGCACAAAACAACAGTACACAATACACGACAACAACAATGCACAAATGCATGACAACAACGATACATGAATGTATCACGACATGATCGACACAAATGATAAAAATGAATAGAGTACTTGCCCCGAGTCCTTCGAGAACGATCTCAATGTCTAAACCATCACGAACCATTATCCTCAATACTCGACGGTGCAAAGTATCACGGATTGCAGATAATTCATATCTCCGTCTTTATCACAATATATCCTCGATATACAAGTATACCAATAACAAAAGTAAATCATATACATTATGAGTTAGATTCCCAAAACTCGAATATGATTTATAATCCCAAATCTCCTGTGATTACGATTATAAACATTGCTATACGAATTATAAACGAATGAAATGGAAACCATTCATTAAATACTATAAACTGAGCAAGTAATAACTTACCTCAATACCGATGAAGCCGTTACCAATTCCATTGCCGTCATCTACAAGTTCCTCGGTCCCGACTAAAGCAATTCACGAACATCCTCGAACTCGACCGCAACACACGGTTATAATCACCGATAAATATTCTCAACCTAGTAATTCGATAAACAACAAGTTCAATAACAATCAACAATCGATAAAACCAATTCACAAACCCAACGGCTTGACAACATCTCGATTAAACACTAGTCGGATCAATCCTACTCAAACCAGCACGAATTTACAACCACAACACGAAAATACTGCACTTTCTGCCTTCTTAGCGCACGTTAATCACCTAACGTAGCGTGCGCTAAGTTGTTCCCGTTAGCGCGCACTAGGCAGTAAACGTAGCGTGCACTAATGCTGTACTAATGCATGTTTTTCAGATACCGATCAACTTATGGCGATTTCAAGAACACTAAGTGATTCTGAATCATGCTCATAGATATCAGAACAACGAAATCCGATATCCTTTAACATATAAGTAATCATCCAACCCTTAATCCAATTCTTATATTCAAATATCATCTTCTTCCTCAAATATCAACATCATGAACACAAAGAACCTTAACAATACTCCCCTAATCTAGCATTACAGAGATTAATCATCAACAATGATATCAACATCTGCAAAGCAGAAGAAGAATTCACCAACTTATCTCAAGAAAACGAACTACATAATTCAAACCACACGAATCATATTAATATCATCATACTCCGGTAATCCATCTCATAATCATGCTTGTCAACTTGTTTATGTAATAATCATCAACTCAAGAACATCAACATTCAATCCAAAATGAAATCCAAAGATGAAGAGTGATTACCTTTATGAAGGAACGGATTGATTTCCAAGGTTGAATCCATTTCCAAGAATCACCAATAATTTCAAGAACAAAGCTTTAATCCATGATTTTCATCTTCAATCTTGTTAAAAGGGATCATCCCTCAGTGTTTAGGAACTCCAAATGTCCTCCCAAGGTTCTCTCTATCGGGTGAAAGGAAAGAAATAGACGAAATGCTTCATAATACCTGTCTATCCCCTTATATAGAATACATTACTAGCGTGTGCTAAACCTTATGTTTAGCGTGCGCAACAGCCTTATCAGCCTTAGCGTGCGCTAACTGACCTTTGTTAGCGTGCGCTATCGCGGTCCAGAGACTAATGGCTGGCTTCGTACATGAGCTTACGTACGTAATGCCCATGCATTAGCGTACGTAACTTACACTCTCTAGCGTACGCAAGTCCTTGCGTTTAGCGTGCGCTAATATCAGTTGACTCGTTTGTCTGTATGCTCCGAAGACTGGTCCACACGCCGAAAGTGCTGACGAGGATAAGATTCCTTTTTGTCCGATATACAGTTAGCATGCGCTAATCAACATGTATTAGCGTGCGCTAACACTACATTACAACATCTGTTGACTTATCGGAACATGCGCCGAAAGTGGCCTGGTCCACACGTAGATTCCCTCTGAGCTGTTCTTCACTAGCGTACGCTAAGTTATGTCCGTAGCGTGCACTAAACCTGCACGATAACGTGCGCTACTCGTGATTATTAGCGTGCACTAATAATGTTACACTTAGCCATTTTCAGCTATTCTTGTCCAACGCCTCGACATATCGGATACGTATACATGACGCACTATATCCTCAAATACAATTGTCGACCAAGTACGACAATTATACCGATACTGACATCTCAGTCCTTTTAATTTATCTATACTGTACAGATTCCACGCTGTACAATATAACTCGGATAAAATAATATTAAACCACAGTAGTAGAAATTCCGGATATTACATACTACACCACTTAAAATAAGTTTCGTCCTCGAAACTAGCAATCCGTCATAGAAAAACAAACAAACTGTTCAACCAAAATATTTCGAAACCATCACGACAACGATCAATCATCATCATTCACGAATAACCGAAACAGCATACTTACCAATGCGCAAAGTCGACGATCTCTTGAGATACTAGCAAGTGATCTCACTGTACAGTCTCAATACGCTTACAATCACAATTCCTTGACTCTCAACAAAATATATCATCTTCGGATGAAATAATCTATTCGTGTCGAATCCTGTCTGCCTGATTGCACAATCAAATCCCAATTCGGATACAAATCAATAATACACGATACATCTGTGCAACAACTGCCCAAAACAACGACATAAATTTCAAAACATCGACACAAAATCTGAACGCTCATATGACCTGAAATTCATAAAACGAATTTCCCCAAAACGGGTCCCCAAAGGGGTTAATAATTACGCTAGTACAAGTAACCAAATGAACAACTTACATCTTACACATATAGTCAAAGCATGCAATCATGAAAACATCGGTTGAAATACATATTTCCGGAAACGCCATAATCTAAAATACATTTGTAAAAATGTACCACAATTAACCGTCGATCCACCCCTCTGTGGACCCTACCGAGACCACGTCGGATCTAACCCGTAGTAGTTAAAAGCAAAACTCGTCGATCCACCCCTATGTGGACCCCTATCGAGACCTCGTCGAATCTAACCCGTAGTGAGCATACACACACATACCATTTCTCATGCAATACTACTATGTCAAGATTGTAAGTTCATAAGGGTACTTGCCTCGATCAATAGACGGTGACACGAACGGAAAGGAAGAATCAAACACGACCGCGAGGAATCGGCGAAATCGAACCTAACGATTCGAAGAATACAATCACAACTATTTCTGAACGAATACGGAAATGGAATACATCCGAAAACCCGCCTACGATTCATGTATATTCGTATAAGAACAACAACGAGGGCGGACCACAACCAAACCCTCTCGATTACGCAAATATCACGAAATACACCATGAATCGGTAGGGAAAACAAGAACATAAACAATATTAATCATATTCATCATGAATTAATCAATAACACGGAACGAATCGAACAAAAACTCGAAAACCCCCAAATCTCCCCAAATAGGGTTCTAGATGATTTACCTTGATTCAAGAGGTAGAGGATGATTAGATGATGATAAATCGGTGTTAGAGACTCAAGATCTTGAATGGATGATGATAATCGCTCTAATCCAGGCTCCCAAAGCTCCAAATCGCCTTACAGAAAGCTAACACTCCAGTCCAGAACCTATAGTCCAGAACCAAATCGCGCTAATACTCCGGTCCAGAAAGCTAACACTCCAGTCCAGAACCTATAGTTCTGGACCGTTAGCGTGCGCTAACAGCCTCCCGGTAGTGCGCGCTATCGGGCCACAGCGTGCGCTACCTGGACACCAAACCAAGTCCAGAAGTAAACTGCCCAGTACTGGGCTGCCGGGTTAGCGTGCGCTACCGGCCACGATGCGTTAGCTACCGGCCACGATGCGTGCGCTAAACCCGAACGGTAGCGTGCGCTAGAACAAACTATTAGCGTGCGCTAGAACAACTCTCCAGAGGATAGAGACCAGAAACAGGCTCACTGCCACTGCTGGAGTAGACTCGCTAGCGCGCGCTACCAACAAGTGTAGCGTGCGTTACTGAAGTAAGCTTAGTGTGCGCTACAATATGAACTTAGCGCGCGCTAGGTACATGATAACAACGGTCCCGGAACACCGGAACACGAACGAAACATCAAACAGAACATCGCAACACGCATAATAACATACAGTGGATTTACGGCAACTCCGAAATGGCGGTTCCGAACAACAATTACGAGAATCGGATCAAACAGCGACGGAAAAGCCAAAAATTGCGGAATTGAATACAATAAATTCGAAATTAAGTATTCCCGAAATACACGTACGGTTACACACGAGCCACCCAAGACAGGAAAACGCAACATCGAAAAAGTACCGGGAAACGAAAAAAAATGCGGATATTAAAAATCTAGCTGATTGTTGATAATCTAGCTGAAAACCAATAATCTAGATTATATCAGATAATCTAGCTGAAAGTTGATAATCTAGTTGTAGTATGATAATTTAGATTATTGTATTTAAAAGTGTTTGACAAAACTAGCTATCATACTAGCTGAAATTTATAAAATGACATAAAGATACATCTTTTATATTTATTGTTATTATAATATTACAAAAACAACCTTAATATTTATATATTAACTCTTATGTTGCTTACAGTAAAACCTCGATAAATGAATATGATCGGGACCAGCGAAAAATATTCATTTATCGAAAGAAAATTTGAACATATTATAAAGAGTTGGGATCGGAGAAAATTATTTATTTGGCGAGGTTATTCGTTTATCGAACATTCATTTATCGAGGTTTAACTGTATTATTCTTTGACATTATGCAATATTATTATTTATTTTGTTTTCAACTTCTAATGGTATTTTAGGTTTTTTATGTTGTCACTTATATTATTATACAAGTTTTATACAAATATTTATTAAGGGTAAAATCGGAATGAAAAAAATAAAATCTATATTATTATTATTATATATATATATATATATATATATATATACACACACACACACATTAAGGGTAAAATCGGAATGAACAAAATAAAATCTGGTAGCTTTGGGTTAAAAGCTATATTCGAAAACGTTTGAATTTAATATAGATTAAGATTATAATATAGATTAAATTAGCACCATCCAAACAAGATTTTCAAGGTCAAATTAGATTATTTGACCAACTTTAATCTAGATTAAGATTATAATCTAGATTAAGTGGTGATCCAAACATACCCATTAGGGGTGGACTCGGTTCCATTCAGTTCGGTTTCTAACCAAAACTGATAACCGAACCAAATATTCGGTTTCGATTTGGTTCGGTTCGTTTTGAAGTTCGGTTCGGTTAAATTCGGTTTTATAAATATTCGGTTCGGTTTTAATTTGGTTTGATATTTTTTGGTTCTTCACAATATAAATTCAAATATTATATTCAATAGAATAAGTTATATATAACAACAAGTCAATAATATATGTGTTCAAGATAAAAGGTAAACTTGCATAGCAATTTACAAATATCTCAAAAGATATAACAATCGCAAATCACAATAGGTCATTCTCTAAACCTAAATTAGTTGAATCACGAATTATATGAGCATATTATCGGTCCTCCTTGGATCCATGAGAGTCTTAAAAAAGAAAAAACAAATTACACTAAAATCTCAAACACATAAAACTCACAAAATGATGTCGTTTTAGTATGTGACTTTGACTTCGGTCCATTTCGATTCGGTTTGGTTCTGTCCGAACCTGAACCGAGAACCGAACCAAACTAATTCGGTTCGGTTCTGTTTTTTTATTTTTCAGTACGGTCTTCTTTGGTTTCGGTTCTTCGTTTTTTTTCGGATTTTCTCGGTTCGGTTTTCAATTTTCGGTTCTGAAATGCCACCCCTAATACCCATTATGTTGATGGCGGATGTACCATACTTGAAAAGCCATTGGAAAAATCATATACTCCCTCCGTTTCGAGAGAGACTAAAAATACATTTTTGATTGATGAAGAGTATTCTCACTGTACTAATACGAGTCTTTTTCTAGCGCGCTTTGTCCACACATACGCTCATCTTGAGAAACTTTGCAGGGCGTCACCCATCCCATAACAACTCTAGGCCAAGTACGCTTAACTTTGGAGTTACTATGAGATTGCTACCAGAAAAGAAGATGCATGTTGTTGGTATGAGTAGTCCAAATCAATTCATTTAACCACTTTATGGTGCATATCTCACAGGTCGAATCGGAAGCCGCGCCTCGCGCATTTTGAAGCCCATGCAGGCAGGATGCTGGACTGAAGCCCAGCAATCCTCCTTCCAGTACCTGCCAACATCTCAGCCCCAGAATTTGACAACCTCTGCGAATCAGATTTGACCACACAGCCCTCTAGCGGCTGACAACCTCCACTGCACCAGCATCTCAGTTCCGGCTAAGTGGCAACTTTTGCTACATGCCCGCCTCCCAGTTCCAATACTCCGGTAGCCCCAACTATACGATACTCCGAGGGAATTTGTACTTGTGACTTGTTCTGATACCAATTGTTGGTCCCTGGAATGGTGAAGACTATCCCCACTGTACAAACACGAGTCTTTTTCTAGCGTGCTCCTCACTCACGCACACCTTGAGAAACTTCCCAAGTGATCACCCATCCCATAACTACGCCAAGCCAAGCACGCTTAACTTTAGAGTTTCTACGATATAACTACCAGAAAAGAAGATGTATCTTGTTGGTATGAGTAGTCCAAATTAATTCATTGACCACTTTCTCGTGCAGATTTCGCAGGTCGAATCGCAAGCCGCGCCTCGCGCATTTTTATGCCCATGCAGGTAGGATGCTGGGTCGAAGCCCAATAGCAAGGAATAACAAATTTACCAGATTACCTTGTTATAAAAAAATATTTTGGCTCCCAAAAGTCTGCCGACGGCTGCTCCCCTGTCCGCAAGCCGGCAAGCGACAGCACCCCAAGAAAACTAACAAGCCGGCGACCGACGACTCGTCGGAGGTCAATCGGAGAACTCCATTAGGAACGATATCTTTTGAAGATTAGTTCAATATTCTAAGGGTATTTTTAAAAATTTATTATTATTGAACATTTGATATTATTAAATTTAACATTGGGGAAAGTAAAATGGTCTTTTATGTGCACACGGCGATAAAAACATATTGTTATCCTTTATATTATAGATTATGCATGTCACTAAGAGCCGTTTGATTTGTTTTTTGAGTCTAATATAATAGAATATTTTGCAGAGATCTTTATATAAGTTTTGCTCAACAATTTATAAGAAATTACTTTATTGTTAATTTGTTGAACCTATTTTTTATTTGTTGATCTTTTGGATGAAGCACATATTTGGTGTTTCAAAATCATTTTATTCCTTCAAAGCACATTTCGATACATATTAATCAGTAGTTTCCAAAATCAACATGTGTTATTTAGTAAATACACATTGTTATTTTATTTACTCGCGTATTTTGTCATGTGTAGAAATAAATAAATTATTCATTATTATTTTGTTATGAAATCATGAGAAATTGGATAATTGTTAAAATTGACATTTTAGTTGTAAATCTAACTTGGTGACATTTATTAATTAAACACATACCTAATATATAGAGTTAGGCATATACCTTGATTAAATTTTGATTAAATTATCCGGAAGATCTCATGTTTACTTAACATGATTATGCAGACTATACTCTATACATATACATATACATATATACCTTTAGTTATTTATTTTGAATTAATTTGCACGACATATAATGGTCGGATTAATTAAATCCTCCTCATCGGTGGCATAAATTCTCTCTTAAAAATATGGATTTAAATCAGAGTCATAAATTTTATCACGTGCTCTCATCATTTAAAATAATTATATGATAATGACTATATTGAATAAAATAATACATTACAATCTGATGAACTGAGTCGTCTGACAAGGATATATTAGTAAAATTTGGAAGGAATAGAGATACTTTTCTAGTAAAAAATATTTCTCACTCTAAAAGTACTTGATTGCTGCTTCATTCTCATCTTAAATGACATATTTTATTTTCTTACGATTAATAATTCTTAAATTTGACTGCAATTTAATTTGAAATTATAATGATAAAATGTTTACTGAAACTATATTTTGATTTCTTTTCTTTTATATATTTTACTCTTGTAGTTTGTGACTAATTCGTAGTCAAAATTGAAAATTATTGACCGCAAAAAATCAAAATGTATCATATTTTTATTTCCCGAAAACTACGTTGGTGTTTCATACTTATCTTTTCGTTCAACGATTTTTTTTATATTTTTCTATTGTGTTTTTCTATTAAATATTGGGATTCACAGCGAGAAAAGTAGTATAGTGTGTGTATATATATATATATAGTGTGTTTTTATATATATAAATGTTATCATATAAAAGTTTAAATATAACTGAAAATTTATAATATAATATATGAATATATATATATATATATTAAGTTATACTATATATTTAAAAAGTGATATAACCTCTGTTTGTTGGTTATAAAATTAGGATTTGTTCATTATTATGAAATTAGGGTTTGTTCAATGTTATGGAATTGGGGTGTTTGTCGCATTGAGGGACAAAATAGTTATTGTTGTTGTTCAGCTTATTGATTCAGCAAAAAAAGAAACAACAATCATGTTCTACCAGTTAGACAAATTAAGCCAAATTAATTCAATCGGAAGGATCACACCATTCAAAAAAAAAGAAAAAGGTAAACAACCTAAGTCATATATTGTATAGGTTGATTTTTCTTTTTGCCCCTGTATTGCCCTGGGTGGTCGTCAAGGTTGCTCATGACCAGAACCGACTATGGCTAGAATATCGTGGATCATTGGCTCGCATGTAGAAAGAGTCTGTTCTGACACCATGTTAAAATTTTGAATTTCATCTCAAGATCAATTATCAATAAGAAGAGTAACATAAGATCCCTTATATATTAAAGACAATGCTTATATTTGCATTAAAAGTAACATGTCACATCGAAAACTTATGATGTTATCGATCAATTAATATAATGCTCGGACTACTCCCCAACTTTTTTTTATGGTGGAACCCCAAATTTTAATAGTTTCATTTGTATTAGTTTTTTAGCGTTGGTTAATTATAGACCATTTACTGAGATTTCATACACCGACCCAATATAGTTGGAATTAAGGTGCCGCAATGGGTTTTCTCGATGTTGTTTTGCTAATTCTTCTTGTCTGAAATATATGTCAGTTCAATTTGTCATTTTCTTTTCCAAATCAAATTTGAAACAATCAACTCTAGGGCTATAAAAAAAAAAAAATCTAACATAGCTTCTCTCAATTGCTTAATGAAAATGTTCCTCTGGCATTTGTGATTTCTGATATCTTCTGAACTACAAAACTGCTTAATAAAGTGGAGAAGATACTGAATGAAGGGTGCACCAGCAAAAAACTGAAATACGGAACACTCTCATCCCTGTCGACTTTTGCAGTCGAGTATGTCCTGAAAAAATCATTCAGATCGAAAGTCTAATTTCATCATCTTCTCCAGGCCGGCCATCTTCAAGATGCCGGACAGCATTATGCATGCCTCCATCGACACTTCTCTCCTTTTCATGTTTTCTTATTTTCATTAAATTTCGGCCTCCATGGCGTGGATTTTATCCCTCGGGATACTTTTCCGGGGTGTTTCATTCGAATATGTGATTGAACATCATTTCACATTTGGTCATTTTTATTTAAATGGTAGCATCATGTGAGGAACAACCCGTAAAGTTGCAGAATATCAAGTTTCTCCAAAATTCGAAGACGTCCCGTGTGGCTGATCTTGAAGGCGTTGATGTAGTTGGAAGATATGAAACTTAGACATGTCTTTTATGCCGACTTGTTAATGTAGCAGGAAATTAGTATACCACCCGTGATGGGTAATATAGTGAAAGATCACAAGACCTTTACCCGTGGCGAATAGATTAAAACATGTCTACAATTGGTAGGTGATCACCCCCTTTGTGATACAGAAAAGTTCTAAGGTATCCACATGGGTATCATACATGCATGTATATCTATCATCGGATTCATGATGAAAATCATTTGCTACAAATCAAATGGTGAATATACATGCTGGTACGTGGGTACCTTAAAATTTTCATGTGATATAACCTGTGAAATGCTTAATTTAAGATCGACAGAAGACAATCTTCTTTGTGGTCTTGGAAAATCGGATAAAGGCTTGCATAGTTCAACCATCTTAAGCCCCCATGGCACTAATCCTAAAATGTAAATTTATATCAAGACTTTCTGCTCTAAGCAGCATGTCATTATCATACGGTAGAAAACCCAAGTTTTATAACATGGAAAAAAAGGCGGATCTCGATTCATTGAAAAATCCATTTTCTCCACCACGACGAAGTCGCTCTAGAAGACGGAGGCGTGAGAAGATCCAGCATAGTTTCCTTCTCCTTCGGCGTCAAGGGGACTCCTCTAACCAGGTTTAATGCCATAATGTGCACATTTGTCTTCTGCTTGTACCTCTTGTAAGCCCATACTCCTCCAGCAGTACCAGCAAACAAAAGCTGCTTTCACATTTTCCATATATTAATGTCGAATGTGAAATACACCAGCAGGAATAATTACGAATACAACCTCCGAGATTTAGCCTAACTACCCCGAAAAAATGAGTTTATCGTCCAAAATGGCAAATACTTTCTTAAGATGCTACAAAGTACAAACACCTCTTGAGGTTTTCTATTAACCTAACAAATACCTCACGAGGGTGCAACATGTAGATTAGAAAGGATGTCTAAGGGGTATTCGTAGTTTTGAAAGATAAATTAGAAATTTTTGCAAACTCGGGTAGTTTGTGTAATCATCCCATATACCCGTACCAGGAAGTAAATATTGAGAACGGAATGGGGTTGGGTTAGAAATTTAACTGACCGGCGACAGCCACAGAGCTGCAGTTTGCATATCGAACTTCGGTGTGTAAAGCACTGTCTCACCAAAATCATTCTCTAGCTTTTTGAAGATTTCTTTGTCACTTTTCCCAGACCGAATTTCGTCCCGAATTAACTTCAGCAGAAATGCAAGAAATAAGTGGATTTCCACAAAACACACACACTACCGTAGGAACCAATGAACCTGCTAATAAACATGTATATATGATGCTATTATCACTGTATCTAAGATGTTTTTATACATTTAGCAGCATATGTTAATAGAACATGTAAGATGTTGCCAAAATGTATAACTTACATAAACTCATACTAGCATCACATATACACGTTTGCTAGCAGGTTCCTAGGTTCCTACCGGAGAGAAAATCACTAAATGAACCAAACTATATATATAGTGCGTGTGTGTGCGCGCGCATGTAAATATATAGTGGAGTGAAAGGAAAAAATGATCGAATATTCAATCCATGATTTGCAGAAGAGTCTCTCTTTATGGCATATTATAGGTATTATATTAAATGACTGATATCTATGATATATTTATGATAAGAGACTATGTTATCAACATTTCTTTCGAGCAATGCATAATGCCACTAAAAAAACAATGAAACTGAACACACCTAGTGAATGTAAGGAACACTATCTGATCGTCAATAAAACAGGAAGCACAAGAAATAAAACACCTCAACAAGATATGTAATATCTCAACTTTACACATTGCTGTGTTCCCATGGCATTGACCTCCTTAGTAATTATATTATATCTTCTTTCCAAAAGAAGCGATCACCGATCACTGCACTGATATTTGTATTCTGTTTTCTTAACAAATTATCCCGATTAGCATCAAGGGTGAATATGAAAGAAAAATTGTTTTTTTTTCCGTAATTAGACTAACCCTCAAGGGTGTCTTTTATAATTATCCCTAAATGTGATACAAATTTATCATCCCCACCAAATTGTGGTAGTTTTAGGTTCTAATACCAACGAAACGACAACCTAAACACGAAACAAGAAGCAGTCACCTTACGAAGGAGAATTGCAATGTCAGCTTGCGAGTCCTCGATGGACTGGCTACCACATTCGGTGCACCTCACGTTATGGCTTATATTTCTAGCCCGTGCTTCCACCAATCTTTCCGTCGTCACTTCATCCTCTTTGCTCTCCATGTTCAGTTCACTAAACTCAGTCTTCAATCAACATATGCTTCACTCCACACAGCTGCTGAGATATCCTGTATGGTCCAAAATGAAAAGGCGCAAGCAATTTTCAAGATATGCTAAACCCACCATCGGGTTGAAAACAATGTCACGAGATTCAGCTAGGCATTTTATCGAACAGTTTGTGTGCTCCAAAAACTCGGTGCATTTTACAGGATTGCTTAGGAAATTCGAACAAGTTCTGCTGTAAAGATTCCATTTTTTATTTTCATGTACTGGATTTTGATCTAAATTACAGCAACTAAAAATAGAATACGAGAAACAAGAAAAAGAGAACGAGACTTGCCTGATACAGAGAGTTTGAATTGGAAGTGAAATAAAATAGCACAGTGAAGGTGAAATTGTGAAGCACGTGAGGTTTCGGTAATTAGCTTGTTTATTGGGCCGGACTGCTAAGGGCTGAACTAATAGAGCCCAATTAACTATAATTTGTAGACAAACCATTATAAAGGAAGTTCCACCATTAAAAAAAAAAAAAGAAAAAAAAAGTTATGGTGGAACGAATACGTATACGAAATTAGGGTTTAATTACAAGTAATATGATTTTTGGTACAATTTTCTTTAACTCGATTAAGAGAAATTTAGGGAAATTGAAGATTGAAAAATTAAGAGATATGAATGAGAACCACATCTATTTGTTATTTGAATGAGCACAATATTTTGAAATTAAGAGAATTTGTCTTGTTATGTGCTCCCTCCATATCTGCCTAATTGGAACATTTGAGGTAAATTTAAATGTATAAGTTTTATAAGTATTGATGTAGATTTAAAAAAAAAAAAATTGATGATGAGTACATGGTTAAGATTAAATGAGAAAGTGTAATGATGTGATATAATACTCCTTCGGTCCGCGAAAGCATGACCTACTTTTTTTTGAGTCCGTCCGCAAAAATATTACATAAGTGGATTCTCACGTCATGAGATAAGTATATCTACCATTATGACATAAGTATTTATTATTATATCAGTCTTAAATCTCACAGATTGATTTTTACGGCGCTTTCGCTACCAATTAGATCCTTTATTTTATTCATAGAAAAAGCAGCTCGGTGAAAATATTTCTTCATTTTTTTTTATACCGAGATTAGCCTTCTGACTAAATTAGTCATAGGATAACATTCTGGCAATCTGCTACAGGTTCTATGATGTTTATTTCTTTGCTATAAAGCTTGTGGCAGCTTTTTTTTATTTGGACATAAACTTACTAAGACTCTGTTCTTTTGGACTGAATGAATCTGAATCGAATCGAATGGATCCGAATCGAATCGAATGGACTCGAATCGAATCAAATATATATTAAGGGTAAATAATAATAATAATAATAATGGTAAATAATAATAAATATATTAATTAACAAAAACAACTATAAAAGTAATATTATAAGAAATAAAAACAAAAATAATAATAAAGATTAATAATAATAATAAAAAGAAGAAGAACGAAGAATTGAAATTGAACTAAATCGAATCGAATCGAATTGAATGGACTGAAGTAGGCGAATGAATGAACTAAACTAAACTGAAAAATTGAAAAATAAGTCCAAAAAAACAGGGCCTAACTACCCCTTAAATTGTGGCCCCTTTCTCCACTCCCCAAACACACATTAATCTTTTTTAAAACCCGTATCGAACTATCTAAATAATATTTCGTGGATGGAGCGAGTAATATTTTTCAAAAAGACATTTTTTTAAGTGAAATATGGCACTTCAAAGTTAAGCACTACATACAAATCCAAGTGCACCCACATACAAATCCAAGTGCAATATTTCAAAATTCATCTTTGATAATCCACTACACCAACTGCACAAAACTATAGCATTCAGGAATGAGTTGCGATTCGAAATATTACAATACGGTGCAGTTTGCTTTGTTGAATACAGTGCAGTTAAGATCATTTGTAATTGTATACGGTGCAGTTCAAACACATAACCGCACCATATATGTTTCGGTATTTTGATTTAAAAATTATACCTCATTCGTCCCACCCAAAGTTTGACATTTGAGCATTAAAAATATCCCTTATATGTTTCGGTATTTTGATTTAAAAATTATACCTCACTCGTCCCATCCCAAATTTGACAGTCGAGTATTAAAAAGTATCTCTTTAGAAGCTTAATATTTTTCAACTTTCACACAATCAAGTCAAACAATCATAATTATATAATATCCACCAATACTTACACGATATATCACATCCAATCATCCTCATAAAATACACATCATTTACACCAACTAACTGTTTGGTTGCTCAACCCGTCATTTGGGTTATTGGAACCAAATGGACTTCCAAAGTGATATGATAGTCATGGATCAACTAAATTCATATGTTTAGTTGAGTGGGTTACGTGGATTTGAGAAACGAAGATAAATAAAAAAACATGTTTGATTCGTTGTTTAGTTGAGTTCAGAATGACAAGGTTACATAAAAGGATAGGTTGAAGATGTGGATATTGGAACTGATCCCTTTGGGTTGCAAACAACCAGACTGACGGATTTGATTGAAATGGGCCGACGGATTGGATTCAACCGGGCTTGTTATAAAATCAGGGTTGTGAACCACTCGACCAAACAATGTATTCATTTCCACATCAACCAAAAATACATATTAGAAATTTATTAACTGTATCTTCTTCTAACGATTTGTGTTCGTAATTATATTGTAGTTTATGTAGAAATACAAATAACATTGACCAATCATATCTTTGTTCTATTTGGCTCCATCAAGAAAGGCTAAACCTTATACTTCACTCTTTGATGCCTGCCCTGCCCGGCATGCTAAATATACATTAACTTAGGCCGGAAAAATAAAAGAGTACGAAACAGGGGCACGAAGAGTCGTCTTTAGCGTATCATTGGATGACAGTATTATACACATTTCTGAAGTAGCTCTCAGTAGACTGTGTAGTGACTAAATATGGTGCCGATAGAGAGTAAGAAGTTCCGCAAATGGCTCCTTGCATATCATGACACCCTGATACTTTTTTTTAAACAAAATAATAATAATAAAAACATGAGTAGGGTCTCTTCGAAAGAAAAAGAAAAAAAGAACAAAACACAGCAAAATTCTACGGAACCCGCACGGATACTAAAGTTGCATGTACATTAACCATTAGATGTGTAGCATATGATTTCATCATGAATCCAATGGTAAATACACATGCAGGTATCGTACTCATGTCGACACCTTAGACTCTCCAAAAACATAAGTGGGATAATGCAGAAATTGAGAATACAAAAGATTTAGGGTGTCATTACAAAAAGTATCCTGGTGGTGGTTGATGGCTGACCTTAATTATAGAAAGGCCGTTAATATTCTATATTACAAAAATAACCCTTAAAAGTTTCTTTTGTCCTACATTTACCCCTTCATAAGCATAAACCACTTCAACCCCCCCCCCCCCCCCCCCCCCTTTTCTCACATTAGCCTCTTAATTTTAACACTGGATCACTTCAGCAGTGTTTTTTTAACTGTAAACGTTGGCTGTTATCTTTTTTAGGCCAACCTCACGGAACCTTTTGTAAATTTCTCCCAAAGTTATATCTAAAAGTCAACATAAAAGTTGACAATCCTCGCAGATGGTGATTTATTGCCATTTGGCCGATGCACTCAAACTCATTGGACCCATAAATATGCTATGTAGCTAAATAATACCTTGTCAGACAATCTTGTCCAAAATGCCTCTAATCAGCAGGAAGAAGTGCCATTTCAAGGTCTTGTAGTGACTTTCCTTTGGTTTCTATTACATTCTTCTTCACAAAGACGACAGCCATCAAACAAAAGGTAGCAAATATCGAGTACAATATTTGGGGGCCCATCAACTCCAACATACGCAGAAATAATAACCCCACGAAGAAATTGATCACCTGATGAGATGATAATTATGGGATCACCCTTCTATCAGTATCAGAAAAGAAAACTGAGAAAGAAATGAAGCATTATTGGGGATATGCAAGAAAAAAAAATGGTGAGACATGAATCCAAACATTATGCAATGTAACATATAGAGCAATGTAGCTGAAAAAAAAATGGTATCAATGAAAACTAGTACAGCTATAAATCCCCCCCCCCCCTCCCGCCCCCCAAAAATCTAAGGAAGACAAAATAAATAAATAAATAAAATAAATGGTTTTAACGAAGACTATGTAGTTCAATTTGTACGTTCAAAATAAAACATACTGCAAAAGCAGTTTGTGAAATCTCAAGCAGTTGAACTGATGCATAGAAATATAAACGCTCATCTTAGAAGAAAATGCATAAAATTTGGCAGTCCAATTACCCAATGTACAGCCATGCAGAAAGCCATTGCCTTGGCCCTAATTCGGCTTGGGAGTATCTCCGATAAGAGGAGACTGGGGACAGGCCCAGCACCTAAAGAGAAAGTCAGGACAAACCTGTACCAATATAAGGAAAAAAAAACAATTAAATTATAGTCCTATACAGAAAATATCACTATGACAATTTAAACTGTAGATTAGTTATTTGAGAAACTCACATCAGCATCCCACCAACAGATAGATATAAATTTTCAGAGTCAGACAAGATATCACTAGCCGCGAGAACTTGAATACCCATAGCCACTGCCTGAACTCAAAAAAAAAAAAAAAAAAAATAAAAAATAATCCAATCAAAATGTTAAACATGCATTAGCGAAGTTGATTCACAAGATTTCCGAGTTATCTATATATCGCAATTTTTATAAGTGCAAGATATGCATTTTTCGTCAATCATGCAATAAGGATCTAGAGTAGGGAAAAATTTACTCACCATGCCCAAGAAACTCCAAAGAAGAAGCAGTTTCCTCCCTAATCTATCCATCAAAATCATAGCAACAACTGATCCTGAATGAGTCACAATCAACAGGCTGTAATAAATCCGAAAATGGAAAAAAAAAAAAAAAAAAAGGAAACGTGTATATTTGGCATTACCACAGATTACCTGATATGTTCACTATTCCGACACATATGTTTCCAATATCAGAAGGGACTCCAGCACTTCTAAAAACAGTTGAAGAAAAATAAAATACAGCATTTATGCCCGATAGCTGTTGGAATGCAAATATGGCTGACCCGATGAAAACCACTGCCAAAAGAAAGCATTAATAACATAATCACTTCAGGAGGGGAAAAGAAAATAAACTTCATGCATAATGAATGCAATCCCAGAACCAGCCTACCTCTACAATGACGCCCATAGAGTAATTCTGAAAATTTAACCACATCAACCTCGTCCGCTCTATCTGATTTTGACAATTCTGCCATTGCAGATTTAACATGTGATGCCCCCATAAGCCTCTCAAGCTCATCTTCAGTTTGAGAAATTCTTCCCCTCTGAGCCAATAAAAGACAAACCAAAAATAAAATGAACGACTGAAGGAAAGGACAATTCCAAATGAGACCAGCATTATGATGACAATTCTGTCATAACAAACGCAAACAGTAGATATTTTGAGAAATTAAAATGCATGCTGCAGGATGGGGAGTATATTGGAAGTAAAGAGCAATTTAATTGGAAATAAAGGGTACAAACATGGGAGAAAATTATACGCTATTGGCCACGTCTCACATCATACCAAATGCCTTGGATTACAAACGAACAGCAGATACTTGGCTCAACGAAAACAGAGATAGAAACCAAAAGCAAGGGTGGAAAGTGAGAAGCACCTTGAAAAGCCATTGTGGGGACTCTGTGGAGAACTCCATCAAAAAAGCTAGTAATGTCGCAGGAATAGCAGGTATCCAAAAACAAACTCTCCACCTGCAAGATTCATTCAATGTAAGATGCTCTAAAGGGTGACATCCAAACCAACAGAAAGGCAAAGATTCATTTAACTGCACTAAGAGTCAACTAAATCATGCTCCCTTTAAGTGGGGTAAGAAGATGAGAGATCATCTACTATAATATTAATAATAAATTTTCATGTCAAACCACTTACCAGCCAAGAACATTTTTGGCTGGAATCCCTATGACAAGAGATGCCATAAGTCCAAGGCACGTTGCAATCTGGGTGAAGCTTCCATAAGTGCCCCTCACGAAAGCGGGAGAAACCTGCTTAAAAAAATAGATTATGCATAATCCAATCAAATGCCGAAATTAGAGAGAGGTGAGGGTGACTATCATATTTTATACCTCTGACACGTAGAGAGCCGCAACAGGAGGACCAAGACCCATCCCAGTTCCAACCAAGAACCTTCCAAGAAGCATACCCTCCAGACGACTTGTCGTGGCACTAAGAGTTTGTTAAAGAAACTTCTACTTAATAAAAATCAACAGCCACAGAAAGAATAGAAAAAGGAGAAAAGTGAACCAACTTATGAAATGTCAATGTCGTTGTGGTTTAATTTCACAGTACTTTTATCCTAGAAGATGAAATTTAAAAAAATGGGTGAATTGAAACTACACTTTAAGATTAGGATAATTACAAAAAGAAAAGAAAAGAAAAGAAAAAAAAGAGAAGTTTCAAAATTACAAAGCTACCCCTGAGATTTGATTATGTATTAAATGTAAGGGGACCACTTTTATGTTTTCACCACTGTAAGGGCATGTTTGAAATGTTTTGCGTTGGAATGGGACATATTTTTAGTTCTAATGCAGAATCAAACCTCATGGATTTTTTTTTTTTTGTAATTATTCTAAACCTCAGGGGTAATTTTTGTAAACCTTTTAATACTTTGGGAACAAGAATGTTACCTTACGGATGCGCCAATGATCATTGGCAAAGCACATAACTGGAACGCTCTTCGACGGCCAAGCCCATCAGATATCCAACCACTAAATATAGAGCCAATAAATGCACCTCCTAAACATGTACTCACCACCAAACCTTCAGATAAAAGAAAACTCGTCATGCAAAGGTTCAAATAATAGCAGAACAAATTATTTGTACCATATCGAAATGCAGAGGAGCACCTTCAGCCATAGTACTGCCGCTGAAGCCTAAGTCCAGAGAAATGCTTTCCAAAGTGTCGTTGACAATCCTGGTTAGTATAAAAAATAAAAGCCGAGAAAGTGTTAATATTTCTCAAATTAATGTAAATCCAAAAAAGAAATTACTTAAAGAGATTAGAACAAACCCGAGATGATAACCAAATAAGAATGATGATAGAGTTGCCACCAAAATATGTGGCAAGGGACGTTTCCATGATGGGTTCCCAATATCTTTCCACTCATCACTTTGTGGCTCTCCTGAAATTGCTGTTAAAGGGGCATAACACAGTTCTATACTTGTTGAGCAACATTCCGGGAGTGTGCAGAAACAATAAGAAAAATGATTCCAAGCTTCTTGAGGGGAGAGAGGATAAACCACCCCCACCAACCCCACAACCCTAAAAGCTGAGAATTGATTCTTTTCTTTGATTTTTAGTATTTGCAAACACTATATATAAAACAGTCACAGCTTCTTCTTCACAAATAAATTCATAAGCATATGCACTCCCCCTCAAAATTATATGATTTATCTATACTTTATTGATAAGGAAATAGAAGCATAATGATAAAATACATATAGAACTTTCCTAGGCGCTGCAATTGTAAGACAAATGGTGGTCGTAAAGATAAATTTTTATTCTGAAATAAGTAAAATAAATGTAGAATGTTTAGAATGTGACATGACGCACCTGGGATTTCTTCTCTCTCAACGGTATTGAGATGATCCTTAGAGGATGCCCGCTTGTACATCGAGAAGAGTTCTGTATGGCGCCCTCGCATACCTTAGTTGTACTGTAGGCATCAAAAAATGAGCTCAGCCACACTCCATTTTCAACATAACAAGGACAAATAATCCAAACTCGTTCTTCATACTTAATTTTTGGAGATTTAATATAGAAAGCTGACGCGCGCAATAGGTAAATTTTCGACAAAATCAGTTTAAAACCAAAAAATTAAAGTACAAAAAAAACAGAGAATCGAAAATAAATCTTTATCCGACCTCTTCAATCGCGATTTTCGAAGTCCGGAATCATGAACTACAACTCAAAGTAACCAACCCAAAACCGTTCAAAAAGAAGTGACCAAGATGGTGTGACGTTAACAAAAATGAGTCATACATTCAAGTGAAATCACACGTATAGTCCGTCGAATCTGAATCTGACATGCACAGTCCATATACTCAGTTTAACGTACATAGAGATAAAAAGCAAAAAGAAACACTCATACACTATCGATACACAGATTCGATTTTACATTACCTCCTAATGAACAGAGCTGAGGAAAATGCGAGAAAGGGAAATTGGCGAAAATTGATCTGAGCGAAGACTCCCGAAACAGTATGATTTACAGCACGTCACGGTGAGGTGTGGGGATGGTTAACGTGCGTCCCGGGTTTGGGTTTTACTTTTTCTCGTTTGCAATCTTGTTGGATTTGTATGGCATCGTGTGACCGAAAGGTGCGGTGCGCAGTGAGAGTACTGTAGTTGACGAGCAATTTTTATTTTTAATTATTACTACTCCCTACATCCCTTTTTAGTTGTCCACTTTAACTTTTGACCGATCAAGTTAATTAAAATTTGACTGAAATTTATGAATTTTATATAATTGATAAAATAAAAAAAAATACATCATTGTAAAGTACATATAATCTATTTTAAAATGCAATTTCTACTTTCTAAAAATAATAAAAGAATTATTCATAATCTTTGGTTAAAAATTGATCAATTTGACCGTTGAAAGTCAAAACAGGACAACTAAATAGGGATGGAGGTAGTATTTCGTAAGTTTATTTTGCCATTTGTCGCAACTTTTTTTTTTAAAGAGGATCAATAGTGGTTGGTTCCCCACTTGATAACTTAGGATTGAATCATGATAGAAGTAAGCATGTTTTGTTGGACTAATAATATTTGTATATATTTGTTAAATTACTAAAGTGTCCTTATTGCCACATCATCAACAACCTATCATCTGTGTGTCTCTCCTCTAAACCCAAGCTGCTAAACGGGACCCTCTCTCCCACCTTCTGCAACTCCAAGTCGCTTACTAAAGTGTCCTTATTCTGCAAATCAGTTGCACTGCTGTAATCTTGAGCTTTGCACCATCGCCGTCGTCGGGCTCTCCTCTCCTATCCCGTCTTCATCTTGGTTTACGGCGCCGCCTTGCACAACCGTAACTCTCTCTTGTCCCCGATCTACAATAGTAGTTCCAAAACTATTGCAAAATGGTTTGTAACTTGTGCATAGGAAGGTGATGGGCAAAATGGTATTAAGCGCACGATAAAAGTAGTCGCAAGGGGTGGCCTCCGACTCAATATCGTGAATTTTGTGAGATTGAGTACCGGGCCGCCTTAGCCCGAGATTGAATAACGGGCTCTATGAGGAAGCAATCTTGTCAACCAAACACAATATTATGTCTTATCTTGCCTCTAATCTTACCTAATCAAGCCAACCAAACGGCCCCTTATTATTATTATGATGTCCTAGGAGCAGGAGGCATGGGAAGGGATCGAACACGGGACCTCACGCATTGTGAAGCATGGCTCTACCACCGAGCCACTCCTTATGGACTTGTCGTAACTTATCCATCCATGCGATGCACGGTAAAAAAATATTCAAATAGATATATAAAAGAATAGTAAATTAATATTTAAAATATAAGAAATGTATTATACACAAAATTTTAATTACCAATATATACAATATATTACAAATGAAGTATGTTACTCTTGATACAATCACAAATTATAAATTTCTAAAAATTTTCCTATGCACAACATTAATAGTTGTGTCGATATGTTTTTTGTCATCATCACAAATTAGAACTTTCAACTCTTTTCTATATGTGACTCTAGAATCAACAAATAACTGATCATGACTAAAAATAGGCTTACGCAAGTATAAACCAACATTAATTAAGGATTGTCCATGACTTGTATTTATTGGTCATGGCATAGGAAACTGAGATAGGAAATTGACGTAGTTGAAATTTGGAAGGTACTTTTGAATCGGAAGGAGTCATGGATAATCTAGAAATCAACACCAGTTCACCTGCACTTGCTCATGTCATAATCTTTGCTTGGAGAACATAGTCTCCAAGTCTAGAAATGTAACACCCCAAACTAGGCGGCTATCACAGTGTCGTGGACCCCCAACTGGGACCCACCAGGCGAATGAAATACAATGATTTAAATAATATAATTGTAGTACCGAACCACATTATATTACCAAATTATTCGATGAGTAGTTTCAAGTACAATACACCCAGGATTACACAATACATATATATTTCATATGAAGATGAAATATACAACACCAAATTAAAATGAAAGTCCAAACGGAAATGCAGCGGAAAACACACATGAAGGAAACATGAATAGCTGAAAGGGCTGGGGCCCCCTACTAGTATCAATGGGACTCCTCACCGTAACTGTGCTCTTCCCGTGCCTTTGCATTGCCATGACCCAAAAACAACATCCCCAACAGGGTCAGTTACACAAAACAACAATCCTCAAGAGTTGAACAAATACAATAATCGCATGTCTTAGTTATGAAATCAAGTTTGAAAGAGGGGCATCATAGGACGCCCGAAATGGGATGTGCAAGTACACAAGTCGCCGAGTGTTCGGAAAACCCGTATAAACACACGCACTTGTGCCTAATTAGTCTCACGGAGGCACGTTACCGTATGCACGGTCCAATGTGTCGGATTACCCGCATAACACATGACCATCGTGTGCCCGACTAAAAATTCCACACATATACCATACGGCAACGCAATACGATCCCGGAAGGTCATATGAACAAGAACGACCTTAATGAATAATAATGAATAGAAATCCGACAAGGCCAAGAATGACTCACCGTGGTGAATTAATAACACAATGAGTGATAGCTCAAATGAAATGATTGGAACTGTCGTTCCTCGTGAATTAGATGATTAGTTTGATAATTACAAGTCTCAACATGATTGATATACTATGAATGAATTATATCATTTATATGTATGAATGAACAACAACGAAATGAATGATTATCTTTTTAACTGAGCAAGAATTAACTTGCCTCGAATGAGAGGAAAGGGTACGAACGATGAGGTACCACAGTTGAAGGAATCGACAACTCCGAACCTAGACAAGTTCGTAATCAACTATCAATAACCCATCGGTAGGAAAATAAGTTGGAATCCACCCGAAAACACTACCCACGATACATGTATTCCGATAAGAAAATCTCTAGATGGTGAATCACACTCAACCATCCCAAACACTCAACAATTCCGGAAAATACACTAATAAATCCGTAGGAACACATGTATCCAACGTAGATAATACATACTCAATATATTCCAACACATTAGCAAGCTAACTCGAAGAGATCGGAAGGAAAACCCCCTAAATAACGAAATTCTAGGGTTAAACAAAGTTTACCTTGATTTGGGGTGGTGGAGAGGACTAAATGTTGAATAATCCGAACTATAAGCTTGAAGATGTTGATAGATGATAGTAGCTTGAAGAGATCTTCACAAATCGCCCAAAATCGCCCAAGGAAGGAGGAGAAATGGGAAAATGACAAAATGGGGCTGAAGTGTCCTATTTATACTAAACCCAGCTTAGCGTGCGCTAGATTTTGAGAATAGTGCGCGCTATCGGGTTCACCGGGTAGTCCAGTGAACTCTGTCTGCATCGTTAGCGTGCGCTACGTAAGTTGTAGCGTGCGCTAACGCCTTACTCTTAGCGTACGTTAACCGAGTGTTAACGCACGCTACCTGATAGTTGGTGTCCAGAATATTGAAGTCCAGAACCTACTGTCCTCCGCCTGCTCGAGCCTCAGCGCGCGCTACTATGATGACTTAGCGTGCGCTACTAATACAGCTAATGTGCGTTATCTCCTACACATAGCGTGCGCTACGAATCTCCAATTCAGTCCAGTACCTACTGGACTGTCTGCCTCAAATACACTGGTAGCGTGTGCTAATGTTGACATATAGCATGCACTACCAGTACTCAAATAGCGTATGCTATAAAGAGTACGTATCGTGCGCTACAACTCACACACAGGCTACCAAAAACGATGATAATGATAATATTCTCGTCTCAATTCTCAACATGGTTGAACGATGAACGATACTGATACCCGATTTAGAATACACTGAACGGTGAACATAATGAATGAATATGAATGATGAATGATTATTAAAAAGTGGAAATTACTGAGTGATAATTACTGTATGATAATAAATGAATTCACAACCGGGTATTACATACTCCCCCCTTAAAAGAGTTTCGTCCTCGAAACTAAGGGTCAAACAATTCGGGATAACTCCCCCGCATACTATCCTCGGTTTCCCAAATAGCATCTTCGACTCCATGTCTAGACCACTGAATTTTAACCAAAGGAATCGCCTTGTTCCTCAATTGTTTGATTCGCCACTCTAAGACTCGTACAGGACGCTCCTCGTATGTATGATCATCCGCGATCTTGATTTCAGCGAACTGAAGTATGTGACTCGGGTCGGCAACATACTTCTGCAACTGAGAGACGTGAAACACATTATGAACTCGGCTCAAAGCCGGAGGTAAAGCTAATCGATAAGCCAGACTGCCTACTCGATCCAAAATCTCAAATGGTCCAATGAATCTCGGACTCAACTTTCCTCTCTTCCCGAAACGGAAAATACCTCGACTCAGGGATACCTTGACCAAAATGTGGTCACCTGCCTCGAACTCTAATGGTCGACGATGATTATCTGCATATGATTTTTTTCGACTCTGAGCGGTCAACAAATGACTCCTGGTCAACGCTACCTTCTCGCGGGTGGCTATTAGCATATCGGGTTCAGTGCCGATTGATTCTGATAAGTCATCCCAACACAAGGGATATCGACAACGACGACTGTATAAGGCCTCAGTTGCCGCAAGCATAGGCAATTACTTTCCCGTTTTGCATTAATACACATCCAAGATCGTGTCCGGATGCGTCACTATAAACCACGAATCCTTCCGTCCCTTGTGGTAAGGAAAGGACAGGCGCTGAAATTAAATGGCTCTTGAGTTCCTCAAAACTATGCTGACATGCGTCAGACCACGTGTATTTCTTATCCTTCCGTAAAAGGCTCGTCAAAGGTTGAGCGATTTTAGAAAATCCTTCCACAAATCGCCGGTAATAGCCCGTTAATCCGAGAAAGTTTCGGATTTCCTTAACATTCTTCGGAGGTTGCCAATCTCGGATAGCCTCCGTCTTCTGAGGGTCGACACGAACCCCGTCTAATGAAATCACATGTACGAGAAACGTCACCTCGGGCATCCAGAACTCGCATTTGGAAAGTTTCCCAGAGAGTTGCTCTCATCTCAGCACGACGAGAACCTGATGAAGGTGAAGTTCGTGCTTCTCTTGGTCACGAGAATAAATCAAAATGTCATCTATGAAAAAAACCACGAAGTGATCTAAATAGTCGATGAAAACTCGGTTCATCAGCTTCATGAATACCGCAGATGCATTAATTAACCCAAACGGCATCACTACGAACTTGTAGTGCCCATAGCATTTTCGAAACGCCGTTCTTGCGATATCCGACTCTCGAATTCGCAACTGATGATACCCAGATCTTAAATCGATCTTGGAAAATACTGAAGATCCTTGGAGCTGATCTAAGAGATCATCGATGCGGGGTAGGAGATATTTATACTTGACTGTCACCCTATTCAGCTCCCGGTAATCAATGCACAAGCGAAATGAACCATCTTTTTTCTTGACAAAAACACTGGTGCTCTCCATGGGGATGCACTTGGTCGAATATAACCTTTCTCGGTCAATTCCTCCAGTTGATTCTTCAGTTCCTGCATTTCGGTCGGGGCATACGATATGGTGATTTCGATATTGGGGACGTACCAGGCTCCAACTCTATCGTGAATTCCACATCTCTCTGTGGAGGTAAACCAGGTAACTCGTCTGGGAACATATCGGTGTAGTCTCTCACTACAGGGATATCCGCCAACGTCACTGATGACTTCTCGGTCTTGGTCATATAGCACCAATAACCGACACACCCCTGATTGAGTAACTTCACTGCTTTCATCGTATTAATAACTCTTCAGGAACGGCTGAGGTTACCCCCCTGAAATACACACTCGACTCCATTGTCTGAAATGATAGTGACCATACGCTTACGGACACTAAGGATGGCATCATGACGATCCATCCAATCAATACCCAAGATTACGTCGTCTTTAGGTAAGTCTACCACGATTAGGTCTGCCAGCCATTCACGGCCCTCAAGCTGAATCGGGCAGTTCTTGACTTCACGATTTCCAATAATTCTTCTACCATCTGGTAGACTAATGACATAAGATTCGCAACTAGTAGCACTATCGAGGTGTAGTCTACTCAAACATGACTCGGAAATGAATGAATGTGATGCGTCAGTATCAAAAAGGATACACACAGGTTGAGATGGAATTTCGAGTGTACCTGAGATCATTCGGGCCTCCAGATAATCGGTCCTCTTCATCTTGTAAATTCGGGGCTTGCCAGTCTCTGCACCGGATGCTCCTGTCTGATAACTATGGGCTCCGCCTTTATTTGCTCCCATCGTCTTAAACGATGCGGACTAAGTGGCCTGATTCTGAACAACCGACTGCTTCGGGGTCTGAGATGCCGTCGGAGCAGGTCTGGAATCCCTTCGGCATAAACGGGCCTTATGTTCGGCAATCCCACATATGTTACACGTGATAGTCTGCCTCGAACACTTAGTGCTGTAATGACCCTGTTCTCCACAGTTGAAACAGGTGATAGCCGAACTGGCCATTTGGGACTGAAATTCCGCAGGTTTAGGCGCCATAGGAGGTCGCTCAGAAAAAGTAGAGCCTGTGGGAGGCTTCTTGAAGGTTTCCCGACTGCTCTCGGACTGATTATGATTCTTAGATTTCTTGCCAGCAGATGAAGTTTGTTGCTTAGCAATTTCCTTAGTGGTAAGCTCATAAGTAAGAGATTTCTCGATGAATTCGGCCAGGGTGGCGCAATAATGATTAAGCAATTGCATGATTTGCATCCGCATACGAGGTTTCAACCTCTTACTGAAATACTTGATTTTATCCGCCTCGGAGTGGATAATGGATGAGGCAAATGGAAGTAGCTCCTGAAACTTCTCGGCGATGGCGAGAACATCTTCTTCCGCTGAGGGGTCGGGACTGAGTAATTCCGATAATTTGGCCTCCCTGAGTGGGGCCGGATAGTATATTTCCAACATGAGGGTCTTAAATTGGTCCCAAGTGCAAGATCCGTCGGTGCGTTTCAAAGATACCCACCATGAGTGAGCGCTCTTACCCAGATAGTACGCCGCGACTGAAACTTTGTGCCCTTCGGGACACTCCACCATAGCAAATAGTTTCTCGAAATGCTCAAGCTAGTGAATAATATCCGTCGGCTCAGATGAGCCCTCAAAAGTAGGTGGCCTCTGGTGAGAGATGTCGCCGATTATACTGCTCACACTCCTCTGTTGCCTCTGAGGTGACGGCGGAGGAGCCTGCTGAGTCTGAGTGGTTGAATTCTGCATCATCTCCATCAGACGTGCCATCTGAGTCATTTGGGCCATCATGCCCTACATAAATATGAATGGGTCAAACCGAACACCTTCCGATTGGGCGGCATCTCAGGTACGACTCCCTGACAGTGAATGGTTATTGACTAGTGAATGAGTAGCATCGTCAGCTGAGTTGGCAGCATCGCTACCTGTTGAACTAATGATGTCCCTCGCATTCACGCGGGTATTCACACGAGCTCCCGGGTTTCAGCCCGCACCGCGGCCTCTTCCCCTGCGTTCTCTGACAGCTCTATCCATACTGAAGTAGGAAAGTCACATGATAATTATAGATCTCGCATGAATATCGCATTATGATTATGTTATGGAATGACAATAATGAGCATACACGCTCTAACATAATGAACGCATTAATAATGTAGTAAAATGATCGTCGACATTATGCCGGAATATGACAAGATCGCATGAAAGATCAACTGAGGTAACATGATTATCTGATAAAATTCCTGAAATGATTATCTTGAACAAGTTAACAAGATTGATAATACGATCCATGAGATCAACAACTGGGCAATGAGATTGACTGAGTGATCAATGAGTTAACATGATCAACAAGATCCAAAAGAAATTGATGATTGAGGATTGTTGTCTGATGAATGATGAATGAGTTGATTCTTATTGCCAGAAATTACCATGGCGTCAGAAATCGTACCGTTATTTTGGTATGAGGGGCTTGGCGCTTGCACAGGTCACACGTGACGCTAAAGTCCAATGATACTAGTCTGATGAATGATGATTCTCAATGAGACATGACTCGGATAAGCAGTATTCAAAACCACGCTTTGATACCAACTCTGCAACACCCCAAACTAGGCGGCTATCACAGTGTCGTGGACCCCCAACTAGGACCCACCAGGCGAATGAAATGCAGTGATTTAAGTAATATAATTGTAGTACTGAACCACATTATATTACCAAATTCTCCGATGAGGAGTTTCAAGTACAATACACCCAAGATTACAGAATACATATATATTTCATATGAAGATGAAATATACAATACCAAATTAAAATGAAAGTCCAAACGGAAATGCAGCGGAAAACACACATGAAGGAAACATGAATAGCTGAAAGGACTGGGGGCCCCCACTAGTATCACTAGGACTCCTCGCTGTCACCGTGCTCTTACCTTGCCTTTGCCTTGCCATGACCTAAAAACAACATCCCCAACAGGGTCAGTTACACAAAACAACAATCCTCAAGAGTTGAACAAATACAATAATCGCATGTCTTAGTTATGAAATCAAGTCTGAAAGAGGGGCATCATAGTACGCCCGAAATGGGATGTGCAAGTACACAAGTCGCCGAGTTTTCGGAAAACCCGCATAAACACACGCACTTGTGCCTAATTAGTCTCACGGAGGCACATTACCGTGTGCACGGTCTAATGTGTCGGATTACCCACATAACACATGACCATCGTGTGCCCGACTAAAAATTCCATACATATACCATCCGGAAACGCAATATGATCCCGGAAGGTCACAAGAACAAGAGCGACCTTAATGAATAATAATGAATAGAAATCCGACAAGGCCAAGAATGACTCACCATGGTGAATTAATAACACAATGAGTGATAGCTCAAATGAAATGATTGGAACCGTCGTTCCTCATGAATTAGATGATTAGTTTGATAATTACAAGTCTCAACATGATTGATATACTATGAATGAATTATATGTATGAATGAACAACAATGAAAGGAATGATTATCCTTTTAACTGAGAAAGAATTAACTTGCCTGGAATGAGATGAAAGGGTACGAACGACGAGGTACCACGATTGACGGAATTGACAACTCCGAACCTAGACAAGTTTGTAATCAACTATCAATAACCCATCGGTAGGAAAATAAGTTGGAATCCACCCGAAAACACTACCCACAATACATGTATTCTGGTAAGAAAACCTCTAGATAGTGAATCACACTCAACCATCCCAAATACTCAACAATTCTGGAAAATACACCAATAAATCCATACGAACACATGTATCCAAGGTAGATAATCCATACTCAACATATTACAACACATTGGCAAGCTAACTCGAAGAGATCGGAAGGAAAACCCCCCAAATCCCAAAATTTTAGGGTTAAACAAAGTTTACCTTGATTTTGGGTGGTGGAGAGGATTAAATGTTGAATAATCCGAACTAAAAGCTAGAAGAGGTTGATAGATGATAGTAGCTTGAAGAGATCTTCACAAATCGCCCAAAATCGCCCAAGGGAGGAGGAGAAATGGAAAAATGACGAAATGGGGCTGAAATGTCCTATTTATACTAAAAACAAATTAGCATGCGCTAGATTCTGAGAATAGCGCGCTATCGGGTTCACTGGGTAGTCTAGTGAACTCTGTCTGCATCGTTAGCGTGCACTACGTAAGTTGTAGCGTGCGCTAACGCCTTACTCTTAGCGTACGTTAACTGAGTGTTGACGCGCGCTACCTGATAGTTGGTGTCCAGAATATTGGAGCCGAGAACCTACTGTCCTCCGCCTGTTCGAGCCTCAGCGCGCGCTACTACAATGACTTAGTGTGCGCTACTAATACAGCTAGTGTGCGTTATCTCCTACACATAGCGTGCACTACGAATCTCCAATTCAGTCCAGTACCTACTGGACTGTCTGTCTCAAATATACTGGTAGCGTGCGTTAATGTTGACATATAGCGTGCGCTACCAGTACTCAAATAGAGTGCGCAATAAAGAGTACATAGCGTGCGCTACACCTCACATACAGGCTACCAAACATGATGATAATGATAATATTATCGTTTCAACTCTCAACAGGGTTGAAGGATGAATGATACTGATACCCGATTCAGAATACGCCAAACGGTGAACACAATGAATGAATATGAATGATGAATGATTATTAAAAAGTGAAAATTACTGAGTGATAATTACTGTATGATAATAAATGAATTCACAACCGGATATTACAAGAAAAGAGTAATATTATACTGTTGCACAAACCCCGACTTGGATCAGTACTCCGTAGTAACACCACCGGAGTCCCAACTTTTAAATTTAGCTCATAATTTGGTATGCCAAAACATTTAATTCCGTTGAGGAATTTAGGAGTATGGACGTTTGTCATATCATCTACAGTCAAATCTGACTTACTTGCACTATCAGAGCTCAAATATGGACGACTATATCCAGTATTTTTTTCTATCATGTACTGATTTATAGAATCAACGACATCCAAAGTGGGCGCTAATATAGCTTGTTGTTGTAGATATTCTGGATCATGAATTCTTTCAGGTAGATTAGGATACGTACTTTCAACAACAGTTGCAATTGGATCAGGTCCATTCTATAAGAGTATATCATCGAGAATCTGTGCTACAGAAGACCGTTGTCTCCTTCTCCAATTGTTCCATTTCCAATGTCTTGTAACCATTCTGAAAATTCAGCTAAAGCAGAGGCATCAGTTTCTGAACTGACACTTTGTAACCTCATATTTTTTGTCAACCAAAGAACTTCGAAAGAGTTCCAGATATAAGATGCGTTAATAGTTGCATTTACTATATCTTGTCTTTGGCCTTTTGGTATAACTGGAAGTATTTGACCAAAATCTCCACCAAAAACAACTGTCTTACCACCAAATGGCTTTGTAGCATTTTTCATGTCAACGCACTTTATCACATCTTTCATACTTTTGTCCAATACTTGGAAGCAGAATTTGTGCATCATTGGAGCCTCGTCCCATTAATGAGTTTTGCCTTCACAGTTAATTGAGCCAACTCGTTGCCAAGCTAGATATTGCATGATTATTTTCATGTGGAGTTAAAGATGTAAGATAAAGAGAAAATCTCACCACACATTAATGAGTTTGTGAGTTGTTTATTTATAAAAGGGAGTACATAATTAAGGAAACAATAAACAAAACCCTAAACCTAACAATGACAGCTAATGCCCAAATGACGGCTAACACCCCCCCAAGCTAAGCGTGAGATTAATTTGCACATGGAGCTTGTGTCGAAAGAATTCATATAATGGTTTGGGCAAGGATTTGGTGAAGATATCTGCTAACTGAAAACGAGAAGGGATAAACTTTACTCCAAACGACCCTTGAACAACTTGTTTTTGAACAAAATGGTAATAAAGATCAATGTGTTTGGCACGTTTGTGGGAGATAAAATTTATTGCAATGAAGATGGTGTTGGAGTATTATATTCCATATAATCATAAATTGGTTTTGATGATGAATTGTCGATCAATCCAAAACAACAAAGGAATCAATAAGAAGAAGCAAAACAACAAAGGAGTCAAAGACATTCGAAACGGACCTGAAAAGTCACTTGATTACTTAGCGCATGCTACGGACAAAGATTAACGCACGCTAAGAAGGTCACCTAATGTCTCACCTGAAGAGTCACCTGATAGATAACGTAGGCAACACCATGAGAACAATACACGCTAAATGACTGAGTTAGCGCACGCTAGAGATTAAGCCTAACGCACGCTAACGAAGGAATATATCCGTTGTAAAAAATTTCAACGCGGAGACCACGCGGTCAGTCAACAAATCTGAAAAGCAAAGTTTGAACAGATATCGCATGCTATGAATAATACTTTGTGCATGCTAAGTTTAAATTATGTCCATTGGACAGAAGACTTTCAGCATTCAGATCGTTGTAAAAGAAGACCAGATAGCGCACGCTAAAAGGATATGTTAGCGCACGCTAAGGATAGAGGCAGTCACTGGACTAAATTGAACAACAGTTAACGTACGTAACCATACAGATTAACGTACGTAAGAAGGTTTAGCGCATGCTAAACAAGAGAAATAATGCACGCTAATTAAGGCATGCAGTAACGGCTAGTTGAGAGAACTTTCCTATAAATACCAAGTCATTTGGTATCATTCAACACAACAACTACAAGCAAATCACATATTGATCAGATATCATTATATACATTACTGTTGTCGCAATTATGCTTAATTGATAGTGTTTGAGTGTTCATACACTAGATCATACATGAGAGGAAAGATACGGATTGTAGATTGATTCGGTGTTATTAGGATCACTGATCCGGTATTATTAGAATCATATCTAAATCCAAGAGAGGTTTGTCTAGTACCAATAGAAAGCTAGATAGGTTGATTCCTTTTCCGATAGAAAAGGAAAATAGTTTATCTTGGACCGACAAAAATACAAGAGTGTAATGATTTATCTCGGACCGATCGAAGATGAGATTGTAACGGTATCCCTTGGACCAATAGAAGACGAGGCGCAGAGGTTGGTCTTGTAACACCCTAATTCTCATAAGGGATATTGCACGCTGTAAAACCTTCCCAAGGTCTACCAGGCTAAACACATGACACACAATTCACAATAGAATCCCATAACACATTAATATTAAGTAGGGCCGTGGCCTCGGCCAAAACATTTTGACTCAATTCAAATAAGGCATAGAGTGAAAAATATATTCAATGCCCACGCAGGGGACTTCGCGACATCAATAACCAAACATACATTTGCTCGACTACATCAACCAATAACTGAATAACATAATGAAACATAACACCGACTCGAGCCTCATCATCATGCTGGGCCATCCTTAGCATGCGTACCCCGTGCCGGCTCCTCATCTCTCCCGATACCTGAAATGCATAAGACGCATTTCCCCCATTTAAGGGGTTAGCATTCGAATATCTAGTATAAGTACACAATTACACTACATTATATACATATACGATTCGACACAAGCAATCCATTTTCGAAAAAATATTTGCAATCAATATTCCGGAATATCACATTTACATCAAACAGTATATCAACATGTTTCAACATTACAACTATCCACACTTGGTAACCCGCGGCCGTACCCATTAGTATTGACCCCCAGAGGCCCCGAAGGACCGTCCCCAGGTGAGAAACCACTTTCGCGGCCGTACCCATTAGTATCGGCCCCCACAGGTCCCGTCGAACCATCCCCGGGTGGAAGAACAACAACACACGCACCCAAGTCCACTTCCGTGGCCGTACCCATTAGTATCGGCCCCCAGAGGCCACACATGCCATCCCCTGGTGGAAGAGCAACAACACATCCATGCAATAACACAATTTACATCATTTGCATCAAAACCGTACACATAACGGAATGTAATACACTACGCCATAGATGGCCTACGACAACTCCTACAAATGTTGCAAGAAGCAAAAATAAATGTTGTTGTAGACAAAAAAATCGAAACGGCAACACTTTTTTGGTGTTGCACTTTTCACCGCTGCCGTAGGTCCCTATAGCAACACTTATGTCACCTACTGCAACACCAACTCCTTTTGTTGCCATAAGACTGCAAGGCATCGTTAATTATAGTCTACGGCAACATTAAACAAGTGTTGGAGCAGAGGTCAATTTTCTGTAAAAGTAGGGGCCAACATAGGGGGGGCACATGTGGGCCCCACATGTAGGTCCCACATGTGGGTCCGATACGGTCCCCCACTGTGGGCCCCATACCCTGTTGCAACACTTTTTTGCAACACTTTTTAAGTTTTGCAACACCTTTTAGTAAGTAACTGCAACACTATGTACCACCTACTGCAACACTTTCACAAAAAAAAAATTGATAGGAAATATTTGTTTATATTAATTACCAATACATTACAATTCAGAATCCATCCATTCAAAATACAACCCATACATCCATCCATCCAAAATATCTAAAAAGCAGTACTTAAGGTTTACTTAAAAAACTGAACTTAAGGTTTAACACAACGACCAAAAGCCATGAAAAACGGTACTTAAAAAACTGAAAATCTAAGATGTAGCATCTCCTCCGGTAATAGGAGTGCCGTTGTCATTATCACTTGATATTGTGGGACAAAGTTCCACCAAATTGATGTTCAAGCTTGGGTTTACTTTGCCTAATTTCTTAAGCACCCAAGTTAGGTTCTCCTGCACCTTCTTATTCACCCGTGCATCTACTTCTTCGTGGACCTTCTTCTCCAGCTTTTCTTCCATTTCGTCAACAACTTCTTGCCTGATTTTGGTCGTCAAGTCACTGATCTGCGAGTTTGTCGCGCCAGAAGTGGAGCATTTGTCAGACTTTACACATCTTCCTATAAGCCATGAAGGACCATGTGCGTTTCCATCCAATAGAAATCGAACTGTTTGGAAGGGTACAGTTCTGTGTATTTTTTGGGTTTGACCGAGTTTGGTTTTTGGTTTTTCGTGTTGTGTGTTTTGTGCCACCCTTTTCCCAAAAATTTCACGGGGGAAAAATTGCCTCCATTTTCCAAATATTTCGAACCTTCTCCCTCACAAGTGATAAAAAATTTATCATAATTTAATTTTTAAAATTGTTTAAGGGAATAAAGATTAAAAGTAGTTGTCCCTAAAATATGTTATTATTTATTTTCTGAAAAAAAATTCACAAATTTTTTTTTTTATTCACAAATTTCATCAATTTAAAATTTATTAAAAAATATATTATTTTTATAAAAATATTATACTTCACGCCATTAATTGAATTTTTTTTAATATGAAAATTATTTTTTTCAAAGATTATTCATTTCGTGTAAAATAAAAATTTTAAATTTTTTTATTATATTTTGTACAAAATTGACATTATTGATTGTAATCACAAACTATCAGTTTTGAAATTTTAAATAATATATTTTTCTAATTTTAAATAATTTTACAGTAATTTAAATATTTATTTTAAATTTTTTATTAAAAATATAAAGTTATAGCTAAGGCAACACTTTGTAAACATATACAACAACATCAAAAAAGCAATGTTGCAGCAGGTAAAACTTTTAGAGCTACTACAATATTTTTGAGCGCAACACTAACAAAATCCGTTGTCGTAGGCCATCTATGGCGTAGTGATACATGTACTTGCCTTGAATGACACGACGTGAAGGAAACGGTGAAAGGAAAGGTTTCGGTCCGAATAATATTCACAAATTCATTCCTAACACAATAACGATATACAACCAATCTCAATATTGCGAAAACGTAGGAATTCATCCTAGTTCTACCCGATGGGACAATTCGTCGAACACTACGCGGTCATAATAGATTCTAATCTATGAACGGTGAAAACCTTGAAGTTTAACCCGCTAATACTATAGTGAAAGCAAAGGATTACGATTACACAATCATAATCTAGCAACTTATTAAAGCAAAATCGGATTCAAGGGTAAAATCACATCAAAATCCCGAAATCCCCCAAAACTAGGGTTCTAAGAATATACCTCGATTTGAAGGCCTCGGATGATTCGGTGTTAGAGTGATGATATAATGCTCAAATACACTTCTCTAATGAAGTTTGGGTGGAAATCGGACAAACTCTGGCTAGAAAAGTGGCTCCCGTCGCAAAGAAGGTGAAAAGAATGAAAAAATAAGGAAGAAAACCGTTGCCCAGTTTAATATACTGGGTAGCGTTACGACCGTAATATGTGACCCATTACGGTCGTAATGGTGTTCCAGATCCCGCTGGACCAATTTCACAACATCATTACGGCCGTTACGTAGGGGACATTACGGCCGTAATGTGTAGAGGTTTACGGCCGTAATGCATGCGTCCTTACGGCCGTAACTCAGCCCTGAAAGTTGGTCAGCCTGCATTCTGAGAAAATAATGGCTCGACAACCGCCGGAATGAAAATACAAGGGTAGGACCACTGGATACACTAAAATTCCCTACTGGCGAGTCAATCATCACAACCATCACATGCCTCCGGCCACCCGAAGGTCGGAATAAAACGAGTATTAACAACAACACACAAAATAATAATAAGAATTTACAAAATGACTCAACCACTCAAAAATCTAGACTCAAGTCCTGAACGACAACCCAGAAAGTTGTAACATTTCCAGATTTTATAAAGGAATTCGTAAAAGTAAGTAAATGTCAGATTAGGACGATATTTATGAGAGTCGAGCCTCAACGCGGAAAGGTCACACAATAAGTAAAATCACATAAAGACAACTCTGAAACTCGTCCGGATGATCGTGAATGCAGAACAAAATAGTTTCAGAATTCCCCAACACTTACAAGCGAGTCGTCCGAAAGGTAAAAAAAATATACCAAAATGGAAATTACTAAAAATAGAAAGCGCGGATACAACATTTTCTTCCCCTAAAAATAAGTTTTGTCCCGAAACTTACAAAGTAAATAACTCGGGGTATCTCGCCTTCATATTATCCTCGATTTCCCACGTCGCTTCCTCAGATCCGTGTCTCGACCACTGCACTTCAACCAAGGGAATGGTTTTGTGCCTAAGTCGCTACACCCGACGCTTCAAGATCTGAATAGGTAATGTCGGGACCTAACTCAATCTCTCCAAAATCAATAATATGGCTAGGGTTCGGTACATACTTCCGAAGCTGGGACATATGGAACACATTATGCACATGACTCAAGGACGGCGGTAAACCTAACCGATAGCCAAGCTCTCCAACTCTTTCTAAACTCTCGAACGGTCCAATATATCTCGGGCTAAGTTTACCCTTCCGGCCGAAGCGATAAACTCCCCGAGTCGGGGATACCTTCAGCAAAACATGGTCTCCCACCTCAAACTCGAACAGCCGGCGACGCATGTCGGCATAAGACTTCTGTCGACTCTGGGCCGTCAACAAGAATCAAGGCAATCTTACCTCTTGTCTCAACTACCATATCAGGTTCAGTGCCTGACAATTAAGATGCATCATCCCAACATAACGGCGAACTACACCTCCTCCCGTACAATGCCTCAAATAGAGCCATTCTGATCGAAGCGTGCTAATTATTGTTGTACGTGAACTCGATCAATGGCAGGTGTGACTCCCAATCATCTTTCCAATCCAAAGCACAGGCTCTCAACATATCCTCCAGCGTCTGAATCGTCCGCTCTGACTGTCCGTTTATCTGAGGGTGGTAGGATGTGCTGAGTCTCAACTCAGTTCCCAAAGCTCGATGAACAGCCTGCCAGAAATGTGATACAAACCGGCCATCTTGATCCGAAAAAATACTCTTAAGAGTCCCATGCAACCTCACGATCTCCGCAATGAACACTCGTGCTAGTCTCTCCAGTCCCCATGTATCCTTAATACCCAGGAAATGAGCATATTTGGTTAGTCTATCGACAATAACCCAAATCATGTTCATTCCAGTCCGAGTCCTAGGCATACCGGTAATAAAATCCATAGAAATGTCCTCCCACTTCCACTCCGGAATAGGAAGTCATCGCAATAACCCCGCGGGTCGCTGATGCTCAATCTTAACCTGCTGACAGGTCAAACACCTCGATACAAACTCGCTAACATCCGTATTCAAATTGCTCCACCAGTATTTACTCCTTACATCCTTGTACATTTTGCTCATACCAGGATGTATGGAATAAGGCGTAGCATGAGCTTCTCTCAAGATTTTCCGTCTCAACTCAATATCATTCGGTACACATAATATGCCTCGAAACTTCAAAATCCCATTATCCTGAATCACAAACCCAGGGGCTTACCCCTTATTCACGTCCTCCCTTAACTGGACTAAAAACGGATCATCATACTGTCTCGCCTTGATATCATCAACCAAGGACGAAGTGATTTCTAACGCACATAGCTGACCCTGAACTCTCTGAACCCAAACCTCGATATCCTGACAAATCAAATCCCACTGGATTCTGCTCTGAGGTGTGAGTATCTCTAACATCTGTAGAGTCATCGGCTTACGACTCAACGTATCTGTCACTACATTAGCCTTACCCGAATGGTAAAGAATCTCGAGGTCATAATCTTTAATTAACTCCAACCACCTACGCTGTCTCATGTTCAACTCCTTTTGACTGAAGATGTATTTCAGACTCTTGTGATCCGTAAAAACCTTACATGATGACCCATAGAGATAATGCCTCCAAATATTTAAAGCGAATATGACCGCGGCTAACTCCAAATCATGTGTAGGGTAATTTACTTCATAAGGTTTCAACTAGCGAGAAGCATAAGCAATGACTCTATCTCTCTGCATCAAAACACATCCGATTCCGAGGCCCGAAGCATCACTATAAACCACAAAATCCTCGTTCCCCTGAGGTAAAGCTAAAACTGGTGCAGTAGTTAACCATCTCTTCAGCTCATCAAAGCCATTCTGTCTACCTACGTCCTAGTAGAACTTCTAAGTCTTTTGGAGTAACTGGGTGAGTGGTCTAGCGATCTTAGAAAATCCTTCAACAAATCTACGGTAATAGCCTGCAAGTCCCAAAAAACTACTCACTTCCTTCACATTCTTAGGCGGTTCCCATGCCGTCACTGCCTCTATCTTCTGCGGATCTACCCGAACTCCCTCCGCTGAAATCACATGCCCGAGGAATATCACTTCCTTGAGCCAAAACTCACACTTAGAGAACTTCACGTACAACTGTTTAGCTCTCAAAATGTCTAACACAATCCGGAGATGTAAAACGTGCTCCTCCTGACTCCGGGAATAGATAAGAATGTCGTCGATAAAGACGACTACGAATTTATCCAAATACTCAATAGAAACTTTGTTCGTCAACTGCATGAACACTGCTGGGGCATTGGTTAGCCCGAAATGCATAACCACACACTAGTAATGGCCATATCTCGTCCGAAAAACAGCTTTCTATATATCACTATCCCGAATCCTCAACTGGTAATATCCCGATCATAAATCAATCTTTGAAAAGGTTGTCGCTCCCTGAAGCTGATCAAACAAGTCGTCAAAGGGTTCTTGTTTTTGATGGTCAACTTGTTTAATTCTCGATAGTCGATGCATAGACGAAGCGATCCATCATTCTTCTTAACAAAAAGCATAGGCGCACCCCAAGGTGATGCACTCGGTCGAATATACCATTTATCTAGCAATTCCCCCAACTGTTTCTTTAACTCCAACATCTCCGACAGTGCCATACGATACGGTGCTCGAGAAACAGGAGACGCGTTCGGCTCTAGATCAATAGGAACCTCCACTTCCCTGTGCGGTGGTAATCCCAGTAAGTCATCCGGAAATACATCAGGATACTCATTCACAACTGGAATCGACGACATGTCGATTCCACCATCCTCCGCCTTCAAAGCGTAACACCAGTAGCCTACACAACCCCAGTTCAAAAGTTTCATCGCCTTCAAGGCGCTAATCACATTTACCGATCTACCTGGCTTACAACCAACAAGTGTATGTTCCATGCCATCCCCGGCCACTATCGAGATAGTACGAGTCCGATAGTTCATGATAGCATCGTGACGATCCAACCAATCGTCCCCGAGGATCAAATCTTCACCCTTAAGGTCTACAACAATGAGGTTCGAGGGCCAATCCCGGCTCCCGATCCTCACTGGGCAATCTCTAACTTCCCGGTTCCCAACCATACGATCCCTACTAAGCATACCCACTATGAACGGTTCACACTCAAACAAGCAGTCAATACCGATACTAGATACACAATCCGAAGCAATAAAAGAGTGAGTAGCACCCGAATCAAAAAGCACCGAAACTGGATGAGAAAGGATCTGAGTGGTACCTGATGCCACTGGAGCGTCTGTCCCCTCCGTACGTCTCATATGATATAACCGGGGGTGAACTGAGCCCGAACTCGATAACGCACGGCGATCCGCCTGACCCCGACCCCTACCACGGCCCGAACTCTGAGGAACCTGAGTAACTGGAGTCTTCTGATCAATAATGTGCTCCTTCTGAACTGCAGTGGTAGTCGGAGCTCTGGCGACCCTGGTAGCCCTCTCACAATGAACTGCCCGATGCCCGGTCTGTCCGCAAATGAAGCAAGTAACTAACGGAAATGGACAGTCCTTCATCACATGTTCATACTGACTGCAATTAAAACAAATTCTGCTGCCAGGTGTAGGGGACTGGACTGAACGGTTACTCGGAGACCCTCCATCCTGGTGAAACGACTTCTTCCCAGATATAGGAGCAGACTGAGACCTCAAAAATTGACCACCCTTACTGGCCGAGAAACTGCTAGAAGTCTTCTGTTTCTTAGCCTCAGAACCCAACTCTGACTCCGGGACTGACATCTCAATCGCTAGAGCGCGATCCTGGTATTCTTTCAATGTGGCACACATGATTGGTGTCATGCTCTGCATGATATGCGGCTTCATGCGCATATTGAAGTAGCGAATTTTATCGGCCTCAATCCTCACCTGTTCTTTCACATAGCTCAACTGCTGATTATAGGTGATGATAGCCTGAGAGATCGGTACATCCTGGGACGTAGCAGTGAAGAACTCCACGATCCTATGCTCCCGAACGGGCAGTGGACAGTATTCTGCTTCCATAGCAGTCTTAAATTCCTCCCAAGTGGCTAGACGGTCTCTGGGCGCCACAGCCTTCCCACCATTCCGCAGCTTCCTTATCCAGGAGGTACTGAGCAATATGTACCCTCCTATCATCGGGGCAAGCTACGGCATCGAAAGTCCTGCCCATCTGAAAAAGCCAATTCTCCCAACCGAGGGAGTCAGTAGAACCAGTGAATCGAGAAGGGTTCATATTGGTCACTTTCTGAAGCCATTTACTAGCTTCATCCTCTGGAGTCGGGGGCGGATTCTGACGTCCATCCTGAGCTATCTGAGCGAGCTGAGCTACCAACTGCTGAAGTACAGCAGTAGCCCCGGTGTCGGCGTTATTACCCGACGGTTGATCCTGACTGACTGACAAATTCTGTTGCCCGTCAGAACTCAAAGGTAGCGTATTCGGCACTGAATGAGAGGCCCAATCTGCGGATGACTGAGAAAGTGGAACTTCCTCACTACTAGCACCACAACCACGGCCTCGGCCGCGTCCCCTAGCTGGTCTACCACGACCTCTCAACATACTGAAGAAAAGAATTGAAAAGGACTATATCAGAAAAAGAATTCACAATTTACAAGTTGGCACCAAAACTCACAGTTCCAAACTACACAAGAGGAATAAAAATACACAAATGTAAGAGTTCGAGGAGACTTACAGCCACGGGTCGTACGAAAAGATGGTAGCACGATGATATTAGGCTCAACAACTGACTCTTACGACACAATTGACAGACCCAAAATTAACCACCAGCCTAGGTATTCATAATCTAAGGCTCTGATACCATAAATGTAACACCCCAATTCTCGTAAGGGATATTACACGTCGTAAAACCTTCCCAAGATCTACCAGGCTAAACACATGACACACAATTCACAAGAGAATCCCGTAACACATTAATATTAAGTAGGGTCGTGGCCTCGGCCAAAACATTTTGACTCAATTCAAATAAGGCATAGAGTGAAAAATATATTAAATGCCCACGCAGGGGACTTCGCCGACATCAATAACCAAACATACGTTTGCTCGACTACATCAACCAATAACTGAATAACATAATGAAAGATAACACCGACTCGAGCCTCACCAGTCATCATCATGCTGGGCCATCCTTAGCATGCGTACCCCGTGCCGGCTCCTCATCTCTCCCGATACCTAAAATGCATAAGACGCATTTCCCCCATTTAAGGGGTTAGCATTCGAATAGCTAGTACAAGTACACAATTACACTACATTATATACATATACGATTCGACACCAGCAATCCATTTTAGAAAAAACATTTGCAATCAATATTCCGGAATATCACATTTACATCAAACAGTATATCAACATGTTTCAACATTACAACTATCCACACTTGGTAACCCGCAGTCGTACCCATTAGTATCGACCCCCAGAGGCCCCGTCGGACCGTCCCCGGGTGAGAAACCACTTCCGCAGCCGTACCCATTAGTATCAGTCCCAAGAGGTCCCGTCGACCCATCCCCGGGTGGAAGAACAACAACACACGCACCTAAGTCCACTTCCGTGGCCGTACCATTAGTATAGGCCCCCAGAGGCCACACATGCCATCCCCGGGTGGAAGAGCGACAACACATCCATGCAATAACACAATTTACATCATTCACATCAAAACTGTACACACATAACGAAATGTAATACATTTACTTGCCTTGAATGACACGACGTGAAGGAAATGGTGAAAGGAAAGGTTTCGGTCTGAATAACCTTCACAAATCCGTTCCTAACACAATAACGATATACAACCAATCTCAATATTGCGAAAACGTAGGAATTCATCCTAGTTCTACCCGATGGGACAATTCGTCGAACACTACGCGGTCATAATAGATTCTAATCTATGAACGGTGAAAACCTTGAAGTTTAACCCGCTAATACTATAGTGAAAGTAAGGGATTACGATTACACAATCGTAATATAGCAACTTATTAAAGCTAAATCGGATTCAAGGGTAAAATCACATCAAAATCCCGAAATCCCCCAAAACTAGGGTTCTAAGAATATACCTCGATTTGAAGGCGAAATCTCGGATGATTCGGTGTTACAGTGATGACATAATGCTCAAATACACTTCTCCAATGAAGTTTGGGTGGAAATCGGACAAACTATGGCTAGAAAAGTCGCTCCGTCGCGAATAAGGTGAAAAGAATGAAAAAATAAGGAAGAAAACCGCTGCCCAGTTTAATATACTGGGTAGCATTACGGCCGTAATATGTGACCCATTACGGCCGTAATGGTGTTCCAGATCCCGCTGGACCAATTTCACAACATCATTACGGCCGTTACGAAGGGGACATTACGGCAGTAATGTGTAGAGGTTTACGGCCGTAATGCATTCGTCCTTATGGCTGTAACTCAGCCCTTAAAGTTGGTCAGCCTGCATTCTGAGAAAATAATGGCTCGACAACTGTCGGAATGAAAATACAAGGGTAGGACCACTGGATACATTAAAATTCTCTACTGACGAGTCAATCATCACAACCATCACATGCCTCCGACCACCCGAAGGTCGGAATAAAATGAGTATTAACAACAACACTCAAAATAATAATAAGAATTTACAAAACGACTCAACCACTCGAAAATCTAGACTCAAGTCCTGAACGACAACCCAGAAAGTTGTAACATTTCCAGATTTTATAAAGGAATTCATAAAAGTAAGTAAATGTCAGATTAGGACGTTATTTACGAGAGTTGTGTAATATCCGCAATTTCGGATTTCCGGTAATTTTCATTTTCGGCGGAGGTCCGTTTCGACGACTCGCTTTTGACCGTTTCGTCATTCGGAGAATATTTAATTCTGCACTTTTTGTCATCCGAGTTCGTTTCGGTGCTGCTTTGTTGAGTTCCGTGCTTTTAGCGACTTTTCCGCGCTTGAGTTCGGTTCTTGCGAATCTCGTGCGAAATTGTCGTTTGGGGTTTTTCGTAAGTTCATTTAACGTTGTTATACGTGTTGTGAGCTTCGGTTTGATTATTCGTTGTCGTATGGTGATTTTCGGGCATTTGGGCCATTTTCGTAATTTCCCAAAGTTTGGGGTAATTACCTTCCGTTGTCGAATTTCGAACCTTCGGGTGGTCGGAATCGTGTGTTCTACTAGCTCTTAGATTCGTCTTTGTGAGTACTTCGTAACCGTATCTTCGGTTCGTATTCAGGTTCGGGTTTCGGTGTCGTTTTATTGAATCAGGATTACTAAGCGACTTTTCTAAGTATGAGTTCGACTTTGTTAGATCACCATTAATTTTTGGTAACTCCAAAAATTCTGAATCTTGCAATATTATAGAGCATCGAGTTAGCTTTCCAATGGTTCGAGCGGTGAGTCAATCGAGTCGGACGAGAGAGTTATGGTCGTTTTAGCTCACCCGCTCGTTATTGGCGATCACGCCGGCCGAACTTCGGCCGTGTCGTCCGACACGGCCCGTGCGTACTCGTCCGGATAAGCCGGAAGTCTCGCCTCGGGACCCGACCGTGTCGCCTGGCACGGCCGAGCCGAACTCGTCCGGATAAGCCAAGCGGCGCCAGAGGCCCGGCCGTGTTCGAGGACACGGTCGAGTCAATGCCGAGCGCCCGCGACACGACCGTGTCATGCAGGACACGGTCGAGTCCTTGCCGGCCGATTGCGCGCCACGACCGTGTCATGTCGGACACGGTCGAGTCTGTCGGCTATTTAAGGCACGGCGTATTTTCACCCGATTTCTCATTCCTTTTCTTCCGTTCGCACATGGGTGTAAACATCATGGAGACATGATGTTGTTCTTTCAATCCATGAAGTTTTGAGGCTCATATCATCAATCATCCGCCTATAACATCCTCCGATCTACCGATCGCCGATTTCCTAGAAATCTATTTTGGGGATTTTGGGTATTTTGGTTGTTTCCGTCCGATTAATCCGATTTAACTTGGTATTATGATAGATTGATGATTATTAAGATGTATTACATCTTTTCCCTTAATATTCCATGGTTAGATCGTATCGATTCGTTGTTTTGGTCGAGTTCTTGATCGACGCCTTGAAGGTGTCGGTAAAATGTCATAGAGGGGTTTTCGGGCGTTCTACGATTATTCTTCCTCGTATGATCGATGATTTATTGATTATATGTTGTTAGGGTCGAATTCTTGTGAAGAACTCGAGTCGGAACCCTTTCGTTCGTTGTCTTCTTGGTCCGAGCTTCGGTCGAACCGTGTTCTTCGGAGCGTTTGGTAGCGGTTATTAAGGCAAGTATCTTATTATACGACTTGTATCTTGTGAATAGTAATTACGTATGATATGTATAACGATTTTGCTTGCCTCCGTAAATATGTTCCGTTTGAGTTGGTTGTGTTTTCCGAAATTTGAAGGCTTTGTGATAATAGTGATATATTGGTATACGTGTTAGGCGTTGTGCCATTTGTGCAGGATTTCGATGTACATATGAGATGGTTGTACAAGTGTTTCTTCAATGAATTGTGTACCGAATGTGTGTTGTGTTGGTTAAGAGTCGTTGTGATGATCATGATGTTTGTGTTGTTTTGGTTTACTTGCTTGATTGTACATTCGGCGTAATGTGGAATGACTTGACATTTAATGATTATGAATTGTGTCGAGTCGATGTGTGTGTGATCCAGGTAGGGTCTGACGAGGCCTCTGGAGTTCGGTACATGATGTGTACGAACAAAGTGTGTGAACCAGGTAGGGTCTGACGAGGCCTCTGGAGTCCGGTACATGACGTGTACGGACAAGGTGTGTGATCCAGGTAAGGTCTGACGAGACCTCTGGAGTTCGGTACATGATGTGTACGAACGATCTTTGTAGCCGGGTAGGGTCCGTTGAGGCCTCAGGAGTTCGGTTCATGATGTGTAATGCAAAGGTGTGTTGTAGCCGGGTAGGGTCCGTCGAGGCCTCGGAGTTCGGTACATGATGTGTACGAACAATGTGTGCGATCAGGGTAAGGTCCGTCGAGGCCTCGGAGTTCGGTACATGATGTGTACGAACGGTGATCGTGTAGATGATTGTTCGGGTAACATTTTAAATATGGATCTCGGACGCATAATGATATATTATTTAGTATGCTTTGAAACGAGAATCGGGCTAAGGCCCTATTGTTTACGAAAAGGTTTTGTAAATTGGGACTCGAGGTCCAAAAGATTTTACGCTTTAAAAATTCTGAGATGATGTGTTCCTTTTCAAATATCTCTTACTTGAGTTCGAAATTCTAAAACTTCTCGGGAACATTTTGATAATGGATTTCCGTATTAAATTCGTAGTTGCTATTTGCTTGTTACATTTCGTATGGTTTGATACTTGCACTAGTAAAACAGGAGTTTACTAACCCCGAGTATTCGGGGTGGATGTCTGATACTGCGTCCGGTACATGCGAGTTCAGGGGAGCAACAAGGATTGGCACAAGGGGATGACGAGTGCGATACTAATCAAGAGTTGAGAGTTGGTAGAGTTTAGTTGTATTGTTAGAGTTGATTCGGTCTTCCGTTGTATTGTATTTCGACCCTGTGTGGGTAATGTTGTTAGTCGATCCTGTTGATAGAGTTGTGTGACCTCATCTGGTCCGTGTGTTTATGTGTAAGTGACCTTGACGGCCTGTATTATTATATTGTTTGACCACAGACGGCGAGGCATTTGATTGTTTATGGACGTTTAGCTGGTAGATCCTTGCGGAAAGGGTTTACGGCGTGTAATATTCCCATACGGTTTTGGGGGTGTTACATTTATGGTATCGGAGCTTAGGTTGCGAAACCTAGCCGTCGGGTCGAGTCGAGTTGTGATTTGTCGAGTAATGTGTTGTCTCGCTGCTCGAGTCGTCGGTGACAAGTTGAGTTGTGCGTAGTCACAACGCGTTGGATATGTTGTCGGATGAGATTAGTATCGTGGCGACCGTCCTCTCCGTGCGGCTTTGTGGACGTAAGTCTCCTCTTTTATGCATAATATACGTGTTCATGATTTCATTTATGTGTGATATTTGTGGTGCATAATTTTATTTACACGGTGTTGTGTAATGAAGTTGTATTCGGTACTTGGATACTGTACGTGTATAGAGTGGATGTATTGATGTTTGACCCTTGAACCACCATGTGGGTTGGTATGGTGTGAAAGTTGTGAACCTTGATGGGTTTTACGGTAGAGTTTGTGGGAAACTCCGATGAATGATTTTCTTGTGTGTTTAAACTTGATGCCATGAGATGTATGTGATTGAATTGGCGACCTGTTTGCCATTTGGGCATGTGGTTTTAATATCGACTATTTTGGATTGTTGTAATTATACCCGCTACGGGTAGCTTTGAAAATGTTTTCCTTAAAGACTACTGATTTGAGCATTTTTGTGGAAATCAAAATTTTTGGAAAATCTTGTTTTGCAAAACGACCGAGGTATTATAAGTGTTTTCAAGAATTTCATTTCACCAATTTTTTTTCAAACTTGAGAATTTTAAAATTTTATCATTTGAATAATACCCCGGAAACATTTTATTTTTGTTGTTTGTTTGATCCCTGCGATACGTGTGTGGTTTTGATAGTGTTTGATTTTGTAAAATCCAAACATCTCTTGATGCGACTGTGTGGATTTTTTTATGAAGTCCTAAAATTACAGTGTTAGTTCGTGCACTTGTGTGATGACTTGGAGTTGATGTTTTAACGTGCTGCTATTTATTGTCTTATCTTGACGTTGTGATATTTGTTTGGATGTGTTATTCTTATTGGTCGTCCATCCAGTATGCCGAGAGGCCGTGGTCGTAGTCGTGGTCGTGATCAGCAGCAATCATCCAGAGGTAATGTTGATATTGACGCCGCCACCATCCTTCGTCAGGTGACTGACCGGTTGGCGCATATGAATCAGACCGTACACCGAGACGGGATTCCGGATGAAGATAACGGAGCTGGTAAGTGGTTACGAGATGTGATGAGAATGCACCCGCCCCGTTTTGTAGGTTCTTCGAACTCGTTAGGCTGGGAGAATTGGCTCTTCCATTGGATGAACGTTTGATGCTGTAGCTTGCCCCGATGAGAGAAGAGTGCCTATTGCTCAATACCTACTCGACAGGGAAGCTGCAGACTGGTGGGAGGCCGTAGCGCCTAGTGATCGTACCGCTACTTGGACTGAATTCAAAACTGCCATGGAGGCCGAGTATTGTCCGCCGCCTGTTAAAGAGCGTAGGATTGTCGAGTTTTTCTCGGCTACGCCCCGAGACGTGTCGATATCCCAGGCGATAGTCGATTATAATCGGCACTGTGTTATGTTCGGGATCAGGTGAAAAGTGAGGCAGATAAGGTTCGTTATTTCGATATGCGTATGAAACCTCAGATTCGGCAGTGTATGGCTCCTTTTATGTGTACAACCTTGAAGGACTATCAGGATCGAGCCTTGGCGTTTGAGGTGACTATAATGTCTACCGAGTCCGTATCGGTAGCAAAAAAGCAGAAGATTTCCGATGACGCATCGGGAAGTAAGGGAATTGGGATTCCCACACCTCAACCCTCGTATCAGCCGAGTATGGGACCTTCTCGGTCAGTTAGAGAACCCAACAGACCCAAGTCGGTGTCTTTGAGTTCTGGTAATGCTCCTAGATGTTTCAACTGTAACGTTCTAGGCCATGAACGCGCGCATTGTAAGAAACCGCCAGTGACTTGTTATAATTGTGGACACGAGGGCATCGAGTTCAAGATCGCGAGATTGTTGCCGAGATGATAAGGGACCGGAATTCTATTCCTACTTAGGAGGGCCCAGTGATGTCTAGTGATGATGTTTTGGTACTCGCTACACGGATTGTTTCGCGTGTAGAGATGTTTTTGTGACGCTTTTTCATTTGGAACTTGTTGAATGATATTTTGTTTTGTGTAAGTTCCGTTTAGTTGTTGAACCTACGGAGGCGTGTCGATGGACCACGAAGTCATGAGCATGGTATTTTATTATGTGTCGTTATATTTTGTTTCGTATCACCGTGATAACCTTAGTTTAAGTTTCGGACGAAACTTATTTTTTTGTATGATAGAATGTAATATCCGTATTCTCGTTTTACATTATCCGGAATTGTTTGTGTTTTGATGTCGGACATTTTCTTGTTGGTGAGAATCGGAATGATTTCTATCGTAATACTCTAATTGTTTCTATCGCATAGCCGTTTTAGTCGGGTGCGACTTGTTGTCGCGTACATTTCCTTGATTAAATGTGTGCATAAGATGTGGTATGTGATGCGTCGTTAATTGATCGTTATTGTTTTGAATCATTGCCGGTGGCGTTGTTATGGTATGCGTGTGGCGTGTTGTCACATTGTATATTCTTCGCGTTACTTGTAACGTTTCGCCAATGGACGAAAGTTACACGTTTCGTGTATCTTGTTGAATTTTTCTCGGGATATTGCTTCTCCCTACTTGTTTTAAGTTTCGGACGAAACTTCTTTTAAGGAGGGTAGAATGTAATATCCGCAATTCGGATTTCCGTAATTTTCATTTTCGGCGGAGGTCCGTTTGACGACTCGCTTTTGACCGCTTTCGTCATTCGGAGAATATTTAATTACGCACTTTTGTCATCCGAGTTCGTTTCGGTGCTGCTTTGTTGAGTTCCGTGCTTTTAGCGACTTTTCCGCGCTTGAGTTCGGTTCTTGCGAATCTCGTGCGAAATTGTCGTTTGGGGTTTTTCGTAAGTTCATTTAACGTTGTTATACGTGTTGTGAGCTTCGGTTTGATTATTCGTTGTCGTATGGTGATTTTCGGGCATTTGGGCCATTTTCGTAATTTCCCAAAGTTTGGGGTAATTACCTTCCGTTGTCGAATTTCGAACCTTCGGGTGGTCGGAATCGTGTGTTCTACTAGCTCTTAGATTCGTCTTTGTGAGTACTTCGTAACCGTATCTTCGGTTCGTATTCAGGTTCGGGTTTCGGTGTCGTTTTGTTGAATTCAGGATTACTAAACGACTTTTCTAAGTATGAGTTCGACTTTGTTAGATCATCATTAATTTTTGGTAACTCCAAAAATTCTGAATCTTTGCAATATTATAGAGCATCGAGTTAGCTTTCCAATGGTTCGAACGGTGAGTCAATCCGGAGTCCGGACGAGAGAGTTATGGTCGTTTTAGCTCACCCGCTCGTTATTGGCGATCACGGCCGAACTTCGGCCGTGTCGTCCGACACGGCCGTGCCGTGCACTCGTCCGGATAAGCCGGAAGTCTCGCCTCAGACCCGACCGTGTCGTCAGCACGGCCGAGCCGAACTCGTCCCGGATAAGCCAAGCGGCGAGAGGCCCGATCGTGTTCCAGTACACGGTCGAGTCAATGCCGAGCGCCTTCGCGACACGACCGTGTCATGCAGACACGGTCGAGTCCTCGGCCGATTGCGCGCCACGACCGTGTCATGTCGGACACGGTCGAGTCTGTCGGCCTATTTAAGGCACAGCGTATTTTTCACCCAGTTTCTCATTCCTTTTCTTCCGTTCGCGGTGTGGGTGTAAACATCATGGAGACATGATGTTGTTCTTTCAATCCATTAAGTTTTGATGCTCATATCCTCAAGCATACCGCCTATACCATCCTCCGATCTACAGAATCAGGTCAGCTTTCCTCTAAATCTAATTTTTGGGATTTTGGGTATTTTGGTTGTGTTCGTCCGATTAATCCGATTTAACTTGGTATTATGATAGATTGATGATTATTAAGATGTATTACATCTTTTCCTTAATATTCCATGGTTAGATCGTATCGATTCGTTGTTTTGGTCGAGTTCTTGATCGACGCCTTGAAGGTGTCCTAGAAATGTCATAGAGGGTTTTCGGGCGTTCTACGATTATTCTTCCTCGTATGATCGATGATTTATTGATTATATGTTGTTAGGGTCGAATTCTTGTGAAGAACTCGAGTCGGAACCCTTTCGCTCGTTGTCTTCTTGGTCCGAGCTTCCTGGTCGAACCGTGTTCTTCGGAGCGTGTGTTAGCTGATATTAAGTCAAGTATCTAATAATACGACTAGAATAATTTGAAAAGTAATTACGTCTGAAATGTATAACGATTTAGCTTGCCTCCGTAATTATGTTCAGTTTGAGTTGGTTGTGTTTTCCAAATTTGAAGGCTTTGTGATAATAGTGATATATTGGTATACGTGTTAGGCGTTGTGCCATTTGTGCAGGATTTCGATGTACATATGAGATGGTTGTACAAGTGTTTCTTCAATGAATTGTGTACCGAATGTGTGTTGTGTTGGTTAAGAGTCGTTGTGATGATCATGATGTTTGTGTTGTTTTGGTTTACTTGCTTGATTGTACATTCGGCGTAATGTGGAATGACTTGACATTTAATGATTATGAATTGTGTCGAGTCGATGTGTGTGTGATCCGGTAGGGTCCGACGAGGCCTCGGAGTTCGGTACATGATGTGTACGAACAAAGTGTGTGAACCGTAGGGTCCGACGAGGCCTGCGAGTCCGGTACATGACGTGTACGGACAAGGTGTGTGATCCGGTAAGGTCCGACGAGACCTGCGGAGTTCGGTACATGATGTGTACGAACGATGTCAGTAGCCGGTAGGGTCCGTTGAGGCCTCGGAGTTCGGTACATGATGTGTACGAACAAAGGTGTGTTGTAGCCGGGTAGGGTCCGTCGAGGCCTCGGAGTTCGGTACATGATGTGTACGAACAATGTGTGCGATCGGGTAAGGTCCGTCGAGGCCTCCGGAGTTCGGTACATGATGTGTACGAACGGTGATCGTAGCGTGATGATTGTTCGGGTAACATTTTAAATATGGATCTCGACGCATAATGATATATTATTTAGTATGCTTTGAAACGAGAATCGGGCTAAGGCCCTATTGTTTACGAAAAGGTTTTGTAAATTGGGACTCGAGGTCCAAAAGATTTTCGCTTTAAAAATTCCCGAGATGATGTGTTCCTTTTCAAATATCTCTTACTTGAGTTCGAAATTCTAAAACTTCTGAACATTTTGATAATGGATTTCCGTATTAAATTCGTAGTTGCTATTTGCTTGTTACATTTCGTATGGTTTGATACTTGCACTAGTAAAACAGTGGAGTTTTACTAACCCCGAGTATTCGGGGTGGATGTCCGCTGCGTCTGTACATGCAGTTCGGGGAGCAACACAGGATTGGCACAAGGGGATGACGAGCTGCGATACTAATCAAGAGTTGAGAGTTGGTAGAGTTTAGTTGTATTGTTAGAGTTGATTCAGTCTTCCGCTGTATTGTATTTCGACCCCTGTGTGGGTAATGTTGTTAGTCAGTCCTGTTGATAGAGTTGTGTGACCTCATCGGTCTGTGTGTTTATGTGTAAGTGACCTTGACGGTCTGTATTATTATATTGTTTGACCCTGGACGGGCAGGCATTTGATTGTTTATGGACGTTTAGCCTGGTAGATCCTTGCGGAAAGGGTTTACGGCGTGTAATATTCCCATACGGTTTTGGGGGTGTTACAAGTTGAGCCTCAACGCATAAAGGTCACACAATAAGTAAAATCACATAAAGACAACTCCGAAACTCGTTCGGATGATCGTGAATGCAGAATAAAATAGTTTCAGAATTCCCCAACACTTACAAGCGAGTCATCCGAAAGGTAAAATATACAAAAATGAAAATTACTGAAAATAGAAAGCGCGGATATAACAGGTCTTAATCCTAAGGAAAAAGATAAGTAGAGTGGACGTAGGCACGTTTCGCTGAACCTCTATAAATCTTGTGTCATTTACTTTCCACAAGTTAAATACGCTTCCGCAATGCAAAAGAATTTGAAAACTCTACTCCGCGATATAATCCACCATTCTAAATGGGGTGCCAATTTTCCAACAATTGGTATCGGAGCGGGGATCCATAAATATCGGCTTAACATCCTAGGAAGAAGACGATCACATGGCATTTCAATTTGCACCGGTCGAAGGTCTTGCTCTAAATCCACCTCCATTTTTCGACGGATCGAATTACATGACTTGAAAGAAAAAGATGTTAATCTTCATTTGTGACTATGATATAGAAATCCGGAAGATCATCTGCCTTGGCCCGAAAGTTCAAACCAAATCCGACGGGTCACTTAAGAGCTTCTAAGAGTACAATGACGAGGATTGGAAGAATGATCACCTAAATTGTAAGGCCACTCAACTTTTATATTGTGTCTTAAATCCAGAGGAGGTCAACCGTATTTCTTCGTGTGAAAGTGCTAAAGAAATCTGAAAAATTCTTGAAATCATACACGAAGGAACAACTCAAGTCAAGGAGATGAAGATTAATATGCTTCTCTATGACTACGAGTTATTCATGATGAAGGGTGAGGAGTCCATCACCAACATACTCGACTGATATTCGGTCATCACCAATGGACTTGCTTTGTTCGGGAAACCGCTATCGAGTTGTGAAAAAGTCAAGAAAATCTTACGATCACTACCTAGCGAATGGGACGGCACCGTGACGGCAATCATGGAATCTAAAGATCTCAACACGCTTGAATTTAGCGCCCTTGTAGGTTCGCTAATAAATTATGGGATTGTTCTAAAATCACGAAGTGTCAAGCCGAAGCCCAAAGAGAAAACAATAGCTCTCAAAGCTACAAAAAAATCATTTCTTAAAAAAGAAATCCTGGTAGATGAAGATGACGAAGAATTGGCATATTGTGCCAAAATATAAATAAGTTTCAAAACTTATTAAACCGACGAAGGAAGGACATCAAGACGAGCGAATCAAAGAAATTCGACAATAACTGTCGAAATTGTGGTAAACCGGGCCACTTTGCGAAAAATTGCCGAGGCACGACTTCCAAGAAGGAAGTTCTCGTGGCGATGTTGTTGCCCAAAATATATATCCGAAGATTAAATACTGCTGGAGACGGACAACAAACAACAATTGCGGGAGCACTTCCGAGAGAAGATAAATAATACAAGATCTGCCGGGTTTGTTAGGCCCGGGCTTGAATGCTCTCGCGAGATGTTATTAATACAAATATTCGTGGATACAAGTATTAATGAGAGAAATCTAAATACAATGAGTGTAAAAAGACTCTGTTGATCCGGCTCTTGAGCGAAGCTCGGTGTTCTTCGTCCCGCCGGTAATCTGCTCGAGGAGAAAAGGCCGGGAGAAGTAAGACCGAAAGAAAGCTGTTGCCAAGAGTTGGATGTTAGCCAAGTGTAAGTATTTTGCTTCTGTATGGTGTGAAATGCGAAGGAAGCTCAAGAAGTGTCCAAGTGCAGGCTGTCCTCTTTATATAGAGGTTGAGGTGGCCTGTCCCCTAGTGGGCGATCGCCTTTCGGCATTTAATGTAACGGGGCGATCGTCCCAAAGGGCACGTGGGCTGCCTGCCAAAAGTCCATAGATCCAGCCGGCAGCTAGCTGAGTGGCCCAATGAGGAGCCGGCACGCGTCCTAAGCATCACACAGGAGGTCCCACTTTGCTACTTTCGGCGGACTTTGTCAGGGTAGGTGACAGGCTGTAGTCACATGTCTTGTCCGTCAGCTCCTTTCGCAGGTCTGGGCCCTGTTGGTGGGTGAGGTAGGTGACAACTTTGTCAGCGCCTTTTGTGGATCTGCACGTGGGTGCTGTCCTGTTGCTCGGCCTTGGCCGACTGGATGGCCATCGGCCAGTTACTGAAGGTCGGCAATGGTCGGTCACCAAGGGTCGATCGGCAGATGCCCAGAGAGGTCGGTCACCAAGGGTCGATCGGCAGGAGTCGGTCGCCGAGTACCGAGTGATGATCGTATCTGAGGTCGATCGCTCGGCACCGGGACTTGTCCTGGGACCTTCAGTAGGCCGTTTTAGCTTGTCCGCTGGGTTGAGGCTCGGCAGGTCTGCCTTGGCCGCTGCTCGGCAGATCTGTCTTGGCCGCTCGGCAGTAAGTCGGTCGCTCGGCCTTGGAGGCGATCGCCGGTCGGAAGGTGTTAATTCTTGACACAACAATTGCCCCCCAGCTTGCTCCTATGTTGAAGACATGGGGCGAGGTGGCTCTTGCTGGCGACTTTTGCTGAGCTGACTTACGATTCCGGACTTGGGCTACCATGGTCGATTGGCTTAGCTATCTTTCGGTCTTGTACCTGCAAAAACAACATTGGCCGATCCCCCATGGAAACTTGGTGGTTTCGCTTTGTTTGAGGAATCGTGCACAGTCGCGGAGATCGATGGACCGACCCCATGACCGTGTCTTGGTGCGCGAAGACATTGAGTGTCTCGTGACTCACTTTATTATGAGGGTCCTCCGTTAGCCGCGCCGCCTCGTATTTAAACGAAGGGCGTGCGGTCTCGGTCTAGAGGAGTCCTTGCGCAGGGCAGCGTCGGATGAATCAACTCCACGCCCGCGGCTTGTTAGCTCTGCTTCCACCTCGGCCAGCCATGGAGATGGCCGACCTCGACGGTGTACGTTGAGACGGGGTTGTGGCACGTCACATTGTCCGGGTTCACCATGTCAGATGATGAACCTTTGAGGGCGAGCGATCGTGTCCACTGATTAATGTTGGAGAGCCCTCCGACTACGCCGGCCTCGTATTTAAACGAAGGGCGGGCGATCTCGGCCGAAAGGGACCTTGCATGGCCGGCGCGGTTCCATCGACCGCTGGACCATGGCTTTATGATGTGCGGTGGAGGCGATCTCATGCCTTAGTCCGTCATGTTATATGCCGGATCAGAGATGGCGATCGTGTCCTCCGGATCATGGATGATGTAGCGTGATGATCGGCGATCGGGCGGAAGACGGCGATCGTCGCCGCCGCCGATCGCTTATTCGTAGGTCGATATTGGCGATCGGGCGGGAGATCGTCGTCCGGTGCCGATCGCGCCGCACAAAGCTAAGAAGAAACCTTTGCCGCCGTAAAATCTGCGGCTCTTGCCAGAAGGCTGCAGGTCGTAGGTTGGGTCTTCGTAAGATGCCCGAACATAGGCGAAAAACCCCGAAAACCTCCAGACCGCGTAGAGGGCGGTCTCATCGCTTATGGGCTCGCCATTGAGGATGATTACGTCCACCCGGCCGATGTAGTCCGAGTCGGACTCTTCTTCTCCCCGCTTGATTTGCATCATGCGAAGGGGACCTTCGGGCCGACGATCACGGTGGCGAAGTATTCGGTGAAGCCGCAGCGGCTCGTTAAAGGAGCCAATGGACCGAGGTGGCAATGAAGTGTACCACCGGTGGCGAGGTCGTCCCGCCGAGGGAACATTCGGCATCCGGTCGCGTCGATGCCCCACACCCGATCATGTAGATGTTGAACTTCCTCAGTGCACTTGGGGTCCGATCGCCCTCGTACACGGGTGTTTGCGGGGAGCGATCTTATGCCGCACGGGGCGAGCTCGATGTCGATCGTGAGCGGCTCGCTGCCCGGCGCGATCGTCTTCGGCGCCCGCCCGGATTCCAGGAGCGCCTTCATGTCGTCGAGTTGACGCGTTGCATCGCAGCCCATCGCCGTGGCTTGGTCGCTTGCCGATCGGCTTTGGGAGCAGGAGCCGAGGCGATCGTGTACCGATCTCCGGCTCACGCCGGCCTCGCAATTCGGCGAGGGGGAGCCAGACGGCCAGCCGCCTTCCGGGAGTCGGCAGCCGAGCTCCCGGTGACGGACTCAAACTCCGTCGACTCGTAGCCGGGGCCGGATTGCCCGTAGCTGGTCGGGTCACCGCCTGTGCGATCGAAGACAGAGGTGCCCCGGCTGGCGAGCGCCTCTTCTGCGGACGGAGCCTCACAGCGATCGCTCGGCCAAGAAGTGCCTTGAGCTTCGCTTGATCTTCGGCGAGAGACCGGGGGCGGTAGCCGGAGGCGCGTCGAGAGCACTCCGTCGCTCCCGTAGACGGCCAGGCCCTTCGATCTGTTCCTTGGTTCGAACCGATCGAGCGAGAGGTTGGGCCGCCCGTGGACGGATCGAGCGTCTCGATCCGCGGCGCTACCTTCCACCATCGGGCCGCGCTCTGACCGGGACGGAACAGGGTCCGCCGGGCCGTGGCCGCTTTCTTCGACGCGGAGGCGGAAGACATGATTTCTGAAGGATTTCTTTGAAGTGCAGTAAGTGTCACTTCAAGTATCTGCCCCGAGAACAGTGAGTGTTCTTCGGGACGGTAAGTATAAAAAATCGAGGGTTGGATGTCCCTTCTTCTAGCGCCAATTTGTTGTTGCCCAAAATATCTATCCGAAGATTAAATACTGCTGGAGACGGACAACAAACAACAATTGCGGGAGCACTTCCGAGAGAAGATAAATAATACAAGATCTGACGGGTTTGTTAGGCCCGGGCTTGAATGCTCTCGCGAGATGTTATTAATACAAATATTCGTGGATACAAGTATTAATGAGAGAAATCTAAATACAATGAGTGTAAAAAGACTCTGTTGATCCGGCTCTTGAGCGAAGCTCGGTGTTCTTCGTCCCGCCGCTCGAGGAGAAAAGGCCGGGAGAAGTAAGACCGAAAGAAAGCTGTTGCCAAGAGTTGGATGTTAGCCAAGTGTAAGTATTCTGCTTCTGTATGGTGTGAAATGCGAAGGAAGCTGAAGAAGTGTCCAAGTGCAGGCTGTCCTCTTTATATAGAGGTTGAGGTGGCCTGTCCCCTAGTGGGCGATCGCCTTTCGGCATTTAATGTAGCAGGGCGATCGTCCCAAAGGGCACGGGCCGCCCGCCAAAAGTCCATAGATCCAAAGCCTAGCTGAGTGGCCCAATGAGGAGCCGGCACGCGTCCGGAAGCACTGTCACAGGAGGTCCCACTTTGCTACTTTCGGCGGACTTTGTCAGGGTAGGTGACAGGCTGTAGTCACATGTCTTGTCCGTCAGCTCCTTTCGCAGGTCTGGGCCCTGTTGGTGGGTGAGGTAGGTGACAAGTTTGTCAGCGCCTTTTGTGGATCTGCACGTGGGTGCTGTCCTGTTGCTCGGCCTTGGCCGACTGGATGGCCATCGGCCAGTTACTGAAGGTCGGCAATGGTCGGTCACCAAGGGTCGATCGGCAGATGCCCAGAGAGGTCGGTCACCAAGGGTCGATCGGCAGGAGTCGGTCGACGAGTACCGAGTGATGATCGTATCTGAGGTCGATCGCTCGGCACCGGGACTTGTCCTGGGACCTTCAGTAGGCCGTTTTAGCTTGTCCGCTGGGTTGAGGCTCGGCAGGTCTGCCTTGGCCGCTGCTCGGCAGATCTGTCTTGGCCGCTCGGCAGTAAGTCGGTCGCTCGGCCTTGGAGGCGATCGCCGGTCGGAAGGTGTTAATTCTTGACACAACAGGCGACATGGAGTGACGAAGAGGATGGCGATGAATATACTCAAGATAACCTCGCACTCATGGCAAGGAGTTCATTCGATGAAAGTGACGTCGAAAGCTATGTTAGTACCTCGTCTCACGACGAATTATTTGAAGCATTCGAACTTTTACATACCGATTTTCAAAATTCTCTAATTGGCAATAAATCCCTAAAAGCGAAAAATAAATTATTGGAAATCGAAATTTCCAAAAGAAATGAAAAAAAGAAATTTATTGAAACCGATCATTCTAAATGTCTTGAAAATGAAATTAAATTAAAAGATTATCTTTTGAAAGTTCAAAATGAACTTAAAATTTTAACGAACAAATTTTCTTGCGGAAATGACAAATTTGAACAAATATTTTCCGTTCAAAAATTTTCTTTAAACAAACTGGGATTAGGATTCAAAACGAATAATAAAACCGGATCCTTAAATTTTAAAATACCCCGATGTGAAAAATGTTTAAAACTTGAGCATCATATTTCGATTTGCAAAAGCCCAATACGAACGATAAAAATTAAGAAAATTTGGATTCCGAAAGGAACCACTATACCGAATATCGTCTATGTTTCAAAAGAAAAACCAACTCTCGGTTGGATCTCCAAAAAACAAAATTAATATATTTCCGTCAATCTGTATTTTGATAATTTATATATTTATATTTAACTCGGGGTTACTATTTTTCAATGGGAGTTTTTACCCGTTAAATGTCATATTTAATTTTTATTATCAATTTTTTTTATTATTATTGCACTTTTTGATTATGACAAAAAGAGGGAGAGAGTATGAGAAAGGGGGAGAAGATGTCGATAAAAATGATGGTAGAAGAAGAATACGAGTCATGGAAGAATGACGAGAAAAATATAAAATATCCCGATCATGAAAGGAGGAGAAAAGACGAAAGAGAAAAAAGTCGAAATTAGAAGAAGAAGTTGAAAAAGAAAAAAATGAGGAGTTATAAAGGAGAAAAGAAAAGATGGGGAGAAGAAAACTAACGAAACGGACAAAGCCAAAAACTTTGATCTGTAATGTTTTATATTTTTGTAGGTATAAAATCCCATCGAAGGTTGTTGTTTTGTCATCATCAAAAAGGGGGAGATTGTTGGAGTATTATATTCCATATAACCATAAATTGGTTTTGATGATGAATTGTCGATCAATCCAAAACAACAAAGGAATCAATAAGACGAAACAAAACAACGAAGGAGGCGAAGACATTCGAAACAGACCTGAAAAGTCACCTGATGACTTAGCGCACGCTACGGACAAAGATTAACACACGCTAAGAAGGTCACCTGATGTCTCACCTGAAGAGTCACCTGATGGATAACGTGCGCAACACAGTGAGAACAACGCATGCTAAATGGCTGAGTTAGCGCACGCTACAGATTAAGGCTAACGCACGCTAACAAAGGAATATATCCATTGTAAATAATTTCAACGCGGAGATCACGCGGTCAGTCAACGAATCTGAAAAGCAAAGTTTGAACAGATAGCGCATGCTATGAAGAATACTTAGCACACGCTAAGTTTAAATTATATCCGTTGGACAGAAAACTTTCAGCATTCAGACCGTTGTAAAAGAAGACCAAATAGCGCACGCTAAAAGGAGATGTTAGCGCACGCTACGGATAGAGGCAGTATCTACTGGACTAAACTGATCAACAATTAACGTACGTAACCATGCAGATTAACGTACGTAAGAAGGTTTAGCGCATGCTAAACAAGAGAAATAATGCACGCTAATTAAGGCATGCAGTAACGGCTGGTTGAGAGAACTTGCCTATAAATACCAAGTCATTTGGTATCATTCAACATAATAACTACAAGCAAATCACATATTGATCAGATATCATTATATACATTATTGTTGCTGTAATTGTGTTTAATTGATATTTTTTGAGTGTTCATACACTAAATCATACACGAGAGGAAAGATACGGATTCTAGATTGATTCAGTGTTATTAGAATCATTGATCCGGCATTATTAGAATCATATCTAAATCCAAGAGAAGTTTGTCTAGTACCAATAGAAAGCTAGATAGGTTGCTTCCTTGTCCGATAGAAAAGAAAAATAGTTTATCTTGAACCGACAGAAAGATAAGAGTGTAACGGTTTATCTCGGACCGATCGAAGACGAGATTATAACGGTATCCCTCGGACCGATAGAAGACGAGGCGCAAAGATTGATCTTAAGCCTGAGGAAAAAGATATTTAGAGAAGACGTAGGCACGTTTGGTCAAACCTCTATAAATCTTGTGTCATTTACTTTCCGCAAGTTAAATACGCTTCTGCAATGCAAAAGAGTTTGAAAACTCTACTCTGCGAGATAATCCACCATTCTAAGTGTAACACCCCCAATCCGCTCAGGGATATTACACGCCGTAGAACCTTTCCTCAAGGATCTACCAGGCTGGTAACAACAAACGAACAATTCGACAATGCCTTTAAGGCTAAAAAGACTCAGTAGACCGATTTGGCCTTTCAATAAATGCATACAACTCAATTATAATACATGCCCACGCAGGGGTCGAATACAACACACTCCCGTACAACGGGGAAAGAATATCGCAATGAAATAAAATGCAACTAAACCAATAACATCATACGGATCCTCGTGTGATTAGTATCGTTCATCTTTCATCATCCTTCGTGCCGACCCTGTGCTATGCTCCAAAACCTGAATGCAATACAGACATCCACCCCCCGAATACTCGGGGGTTAGCAAAACTCCACCGCTTTGCTAGTGCAAGTACAAGTGCAAAAATACGATCCATACAATAAAAGTTCAAAGAACAATAATAATCAGAAAATCATATATCTTACAAACTTAATGATAATCACTTCACGAGGATTGTGTTTTGTAAAACATTACAAAACCGAAAGATCACAAATCAAGGGAAAACAATTTATAAAACAGTTTAAAATGCCATCGAGAGTTTTAGTAGAAAACAATTTAGGATTTCGAATCCTTGTCTTTCCAAAATCAACAGGCAAGACAAAAAGGTTTTGTTTTCGCAAATAGAAAGCAGCATAACAATTCACAGGCCCGAGCCCAACATCACGTGTCCTCGACGGACATAAAAATCAACACAACGTAATCACGCACGCGCATCGCCAGACCGGACGAAGCCACAAATCCCACTCGAGGCCTCGAAGGACCCTCCCAGTGGCTAGCGAACCAAATCACACACATCTCACGGTTGGATCAATCGCTTGTTGCATCCTGGCCACATGATCGCATGCCATGTGCCACCGTAGATTATCTCAGGCTCTCACGGTTGGATCAATCACTTGTTGCATCCTGACCACATGATCGCGTGCCATGTGTCACCGTAGACCTTCAACCATATCCACACATTCACACAAATAACACAATGCAACAAAGATATCCAAACAATTCACTCAGAGGCATCAAACACTTAGCAAAACACCACGTCAAACCACAACGCACCGAAATGAAATAATATACGTCCACACGCAAATGCCAAGTGCATCATCAACACAAAATATATCCATAGGATTCACATAGTCATATACAAGACACAACATTCACAAAACACACGCGTTTTGAAAGCAAGCCTTTAACAAGGCTAAACCGATTCTTTTGAAAGCTCGTTTCAAACAATCAAACAAACATATAAATACAATCACCAATTATCATATCCATAAAACAAGAATTATATGGACAAGGTACTTGCCTCGAAATCGCACGCAAGTATTCCGACGAACACGGCTCAACGGAAAGCTTCAAACGCCCAATGCTATCGAAGCGGAAGACGGCGACGAACGAAAGGGTTCAACACGGTTTCTTCGCAAGAAACACGACCACGACATCATACAATCAATAAATCATCGATCATACGAGGAAGAATAATCGAGAACGCCCGAAAACCCTCTATAACATTTTAGGACACCTTCAAGGCGTCGGTCAAGAACTCGACCCAAATAACGAATCGATACGATCCAACCATGGAATAACAAGGTACATGATATAATACATCTAAATAATCATCAAAACATCAAAATCCTAAGTTAAATCGGATTAAACTGACGAAATCGAACAAAAAACCCAAAATCACAAAAATTAGATTTATAGAAAATCGGCACGATTCGCTCGATCAAAGGATGTTATAGGGCGGATGATTGATGATATGAACCTCAAAACTTCATGGATTCATTGTCCAACATCATCTCTAGAAGTTTCACCCACCCACAGCCAGACGGAAGAGAAAGAAGGAGAAAATGGTCAAGAAAACCGTCCGCAGCCTTAAATAGCCGATCACGTTACGACGAATCGCCATGGCTTACGACGAATCGCCATGGCCGAACTCGCTCGAAAATGCCTAACGTTACGACGCACGGCCAGGGCCTTACGCACGAATCGCCTTACGACGTAATGGCCGATCATTACCGCACGTTACTCGGCCGTGCTCGCCCGATCATGCCCGGCCATGACTCGGCCGACCAACTCCGACGGCCCGAACGACCCGAAACCCGAACTCGAGTACGAATCGAAGATAAGGTTACGAAGTACTCGAAAAGACGAATCCGAGCACTAATAGAACATACGATTCGACTACCCAAGGCTCGAAACTCGACAACGGAAAGTAATTACCCCAAACTTTGGGAAATTACGAAAATGGCCCAAAACGCCCGAAAATCACGATACGTGATCGAAACACCAAGCCAAAGCTCGCAACATGAATAATAACATTAAATGAACTTACGAGAAAGTCGAAACAACAGTTTCGGACGAGATTCGCAAGAATCGAACTCAAGTGCGGAAAAACCGCTAAAAAGCACGGAACTCAACAAAACGACACCGAAACGAACTCGGATGACAAAAAGTGCAGAATTAATCATTCTCAGAATGACGAAACGGTCATGAGCGAGTCGTCAAAACAGACTTCCGCCGAAAAAAAAAAAAGAAATTACCGGAAATCAAAATCACGGGTATTACACTAAGTGGGGTGCCAATTTTCCAAGAAATGGCACTTTTATTATCGCATAGTATGACTGACGCATGAGTCATGTTGAAACGAAGTTCAGAAAGAAGATTGTAGATCCAAAGGACTTCGGCAGCAGTGTTAGCGAGCGCACGATATTCAGATTCGGAGCTGGATCAAGAAATAGTAGGTTGCTTTTTAGCACTCCAAGAGACAAGATTGTCTCCTATGAAAATGGAGTAGCCATAGGTGGATCGGCGTATATCCAAATAATGTGTCCAATCAGCATCAGAGTAGTCAAGTATGGATGGCGAACTGTCCGAACGAGTGAATCGGAGTCCATGGTCCAAGGTTCGAGCTGGATAGCGATGAATCCGTTTGACTGCAAGAAAGTGTGTTGTAGTTGGTGCTTGTAAGAGTTGGCTAACATAGTTAACATCATAAGAGAGATCTGGCCGAGTGATAGTAAGATATTGTAGTGCACCAGCTATCGAACGGTAAAGAGAAGCATCGGGAAATGGAGTGCCACCAACACGTAGATGGGTGTCAGCTGGAAGTGGAGTGGAAACAGTCTTGGATTCATGCATTGAGGTGCGCTGGAGAATATCTCTAGCGTACTTGGCTTGATTGAGGAAGATGCAATCATCAACGTAAGAAACTTCGAGGCCTATGAAGTAGCTTAATTTTCCCATGTCTTTAGTGGCAAAAGTGGAATTTAACTTGGCGATGAAGTGTTGGAGTGGTTGAGGGTCACTTACCGTGAGAATTAAGTAATCAACATAAATAAGTATATAGAGGGTAGAGGAGCCTTGGTGGAGTATAAACAAGGATGTGTCTTATCTGCTACAAATAAATCCAAAATGACGGAGGAATATTGAAAGACGGTGAAACCATACACGAGGAGCTTGCTTTAGGCCATAAAGAGCCTTTTTGAGACGACAAGATTAGCAGATCCCGGTAGTTGTTCCATATAGATCGTCTCACGAAGAACACCAATGAGAAATGCATTTCTAATATCCAGTTGATGTAAGGGCACCCTGTCATTATAGCAATGGAAAGGACAACTCGAACAGTAGTAGCTTTACAATGGGATTGAATGCGAGATCAAAGTCTAGGCCTGGAAGTTGGGTGAAACCCATCGCAACAGTACGAGCTATGTATCGATCAATAACACCATCTGAGAAAAGTCTGGTACGAAACACCGACTTGGAGTCGACAACATTGGTATTGAGAGGACGAGGAACAAGATCCCAGGTGTTATTAGCATGAAGACCGACAATCTCTTCATCTATGGTGGCGACCTAATGCGGAAGCTTGACGGCAGACTTAAAGCCGCTATGTATAAACGTGGCAAGAAGAGTTGCAAATAAACCCAAAGTGGCAAGATAAGATCGGTATTTTGGTTTGAAGACTCTTGCACGTGCGCAGGGGATCATATGATGTTGTGTTGGGATTGTCCTGGGCTGTTCATTTGTTGTGTCCGGCGCTGGAGATTCTGTAGGAGATGGTTCTGGAGGACTAGGTTGAGTAGAGGCGCATGGGCAAAAATCATCCTCGGTAGGCGGAGTAGATGCGGACATGACATTATCTTCAGATATCAGAGATGGTTCTAAGAAACTTGAGACATGCATGTTGTCCAGTGATACAGATGAAGTGGCACCCGAGTAGGGATAGAGTAATTCGTCAAATCAAGCATGTCGTGAAAGGTAGGTGCGGCCGGTTTGCATGTCATAGCAACAAAATACTTTGTAGTTGTTGTAGCCAAGAAAAACGCAAGGTGTGCTGCGATAAATAAGCTTATTAGAGGCATAGTCACGTAGGCATGGAAAGACCTGGCATCCAAAAAGATGGAAGTTTGTATAATTTGGTAAGTTACCAAATCATAACTGAAATAGAGATTTGCCACTGAGAATCAGTGCAGGCACACGGTTAATTGTGAAGACTGCAGTGCTGAAGGCACCTAAAATTTTACTAGAACATGAGATTGAGAAAGCATTGCTAGATCAAGTTCAACAATATGTCGATGTTTACGCTCTGCTCTATCATTTTGGGCTTGAATATAGGGGCAAGATGTGCAATGTAAAATGCCATTAATATTAAGCAACTCCTTAATTTGTGTTTCGGTAAATTGCTTGCCCCCATCAGATTGAAAACTTTAATTTTTCGTTCAAACTGATTTTCCACCATAGCTTTGAAACGCACACAAATTAAAAAAAAAAAACTGATTTGTATCGAATAGGATAGAACCACGTAACCGAGAGTAATCATCGACAAACACAACAAAATATATGAAACCATCTGTAGTAGGAACATGTGATTTTCTCCATAAATCACAGTGAATTAAGTCCAATACCTGAGATGCTCGTTATGATTTTCATAGAATGCAAGACATTTACTTTTAGCTAATTGACAAGCAGTGCAAGACACGTGATTAGGCAATAAAGAGGATACCGACAAGGCTCCTTGTTTATTTGAACTAGAAATAATATCATAAGAAATGTGTCTAAGGGGGAAATGCCAAAGTTCGAAAGACGCATGTAAATGTTTAAAATATAAAGCAGATAGTAGAGGTAGATGGCCGCGCTCGAGCATATAGAGGCCATTCTCATGTCTTCCTTTTGCTATGTTTGCCCAGTTTCCCGACTCTGAATGACAAAATAGTTGTCAGAAAACATAACACGAACAGGATGGTCTTTTGTTAATTTACTGTCAGATAATAGGTTTTTAGTGATATTTGGCACAACTAAAACATCCTTAAGAGTAAGAGAGTCATTTAATTTGCAACTACCAATACGAGAGATATTAAGAGAGGCACCATCGGCCACAAGTATAGCATCATTACCAGAATATGGTGTGGAATCAGTGAGAGTGTTGGAGTTGGGAGTAAGATGTGCAGAGGCCCCTGAGTCAACATATCAGTCAGATGAAGTGGAAGAGACATTACATGCCGTGTGAAAAGCATCAGCTAGATTGGAAGTGGGATTTGTTGCTGGCGGTTGATAGGTGTATGAATGATCATAGCGGTACTCACAACCTTAAACATAATGTCCGAATTCACAGCAAAGTTGGCACCGAGGAGTATGCCCACCCAATTGGCTGCGGCAATGCCCACGAAAGGATTGGACACCGCGACGGCCAACCGTGAGTGGGCTATTGAGATGAAGGATGCTGTGATGATGCGGCCGAAGTGTAGAAGGCCGAGGGTGTGGGTGGAGGTGATTCCATAAAATGCTGGAATAAATATTGACTTTCGGCTTTAGACAGTAGGTCAAGAAATTGGGGAAACAGAGATTGATTGAATTATTTACTGGGGAAGCTATAGAAAGTCGGTCTCAATTCTCGAAGGAATCAAAGGACTTTGTCCGTGTTGTCAATGGTAGCCCCGATAGTCGAAAGTTTGTCACACAAGCCTTTGAATAGAGATCCATATTCAGAAATAGATTTGGTGCCACACTTTAAGGTTTAAAGTTCATCTCTGAGTTGTATTTCACGCGCCTTGGAAGAGTTTTGATAGGCCGATTCGAGGGAAACCCGTACTTCACGGGCCATGTTGCAGCCTTGGGTTTCAGCCATGGCTTCTTCAGAGAGATAAGATAGAAGAAGAATCATATGTTTCGGTCTTGAGAAATCCATTGAAGATGTTCGGGATTGGACTGTGGAACTGGTCGACCGCCATTAATGGGGGTGGAAGTGATGTATGGCAGCAGCGCATGATGACATCAAGGAAGATGAATAGATTTTGGGAGAGAAGAAGAGATTCAACTTGTTTTCTCCATAGGAGATAATTGTTGGATGATAACTTGATCGTAATCATGTGAATAAGTGTTGCAAAAGGAAACGAGGTAGAGGTTGATGCAATGTGGAAGTAGAAGAGAGCGGTCGCGGGGGGATAGAGGGGGAGGGGGCGGCGGTGGGGATGGGAGACTAGGGTTTTTAGGAGGATCATAACCCCACCGATGCCATGTAAGATAAAGAGAAATCTCACCGCACATTAATGTGTGTGAGTTGTTTATTTATAATAAGAGAGAGTACATAATTAAGAAAACAATAAGCAAAATTCTAACCCTAACCCTAACCCTAACAATGAAGACTAAGGCCCTAATGGCGGCTAACAAAAGGTATCTTGAAGCGAAAGTGCACAGTTCGACCTTTTGGAAGAAGCAATGATGGTATTCCGCATGAAGCAACATTCAAAACAACCTCACATTTAGATCATATTGCCGCAGACAAACTTCTCCAAACCACAAAGGAAAATAGTTTTACCCCTGTCTTCCTCTGTTGAATTTATTATTTTATCAAAGACAATGCATTGCTCGTCTTTTAACTTTGGGAGGAGCTCTTGTAGCTCATTCTCTTTTAAGGACCTGTCATACTGCAATTCATCATGTAACAATTTGTTCTTATATTCTAAAATATCATTGAAGTCAGGCAAATGCATTGTTTTAAAGTTTCTCAGACTACTTCCACACCTTCTCAGTGAAGACTCAATCCCAATGAGAGCAAGGTTCTTAATTTGAGCATCTGTTAACTTGAGGTCTACAACATAATATTAACTTGAGGTCTACAACATAATATAATGCGTATAATTTCAGTATGCAGATTTAAATATGACAATAGTAAACATTGAACATGAACAAAGAAAAAGTTATTAAAACACACATTGTTTGTGATAAAATTGTCGTTGATTGTAAAGAATATCGTCTGATAATTCCCAATATTTTTCCCAAATAAATTCTGGTCCGCCCGTACAATTCTCTATCAATAAAGTTGCAAACATAGTACGTAAAGAATGCGCAGATGCCCAAAAATTTGCTTTAGTCAATCGATCTATAGACTCAGAATTATCCTCCAAAAGACCAAATGTGTAACACGCATCTCTGTATGACTCATATTGTATATGATGTCTATTTTTATATCATCATGACATTTAGATCCACTAATAACATTGATCAAATATCTAAGATAATAAGAATCACCCACTCCTGGCGGCACATAGTAGGATCTTCCCACAGAAAAACCTTGGCTTTTAGGAACCCATTTCCTGCCTTGTTGTTTCCAAACAAAGTGCTGAATACTCTGAATATTTTAGATTGTTGTCGTGTGGATACTCAATATTTTTCTTAAACCAAGCTTCAATTTGCTTGTGTTGAAAGATCGACGATTAATAACAGCCTCCATGTATTGAGTTTCTGAAGAAACTGCACTTTGCTCTCTTGAAAGATGAAAACTCAACCGTTCAATATGTGAATGTCTATATGCTATTTCAAATTTAAATATCCTCCATACAGACTCACATGGCGAATGTATCTACAATCATATTACATATGCACCTTATCAATTACTTTACTACTTTCTGCATCCTTCTTGCTCTTCAAAAATTGCGCAGTTGCACGGTCACATCCTTTGTTTATGTATTTGAACAAATACTTAATGATCGTGATTGGTTACACCATTCCATATTCATATGAGCTCCATACTAAAACAAAAGGTAAGGATTATGTGGAACTTCAAATCTATTATCAATAGGCACTCCATTTTTCATGATAATTCTACCAGTATCTCTTCTTCTATAGATCATATAGCCTTCATCACTGAGAGTAGTATAGTCTACAAATTCCTTAGGGAAAAACTTGGTGCAACCGTTTTCAGACATGCATGGAGCATTATTATTAGCATCTCCACACGGACCATGAATCACGAAGTTCTCCAAATGAGCATTATTTACATCTAGAACTCCGGCTGATATGATTTGTCTATATCAACTCCAGTCAGAAATCTATCATCAGCAGCTAGAAACAACAATATATGTGCATGTGGTAAACCTCGCTTCTGAAATTCAACTGTATATACAATTGCATGAATATTAAAAAGAGTTGATGCAATTTAAATTGAATCATCCACCTTTATTGTTAAAAGAGAGACGCAAAAACCTTCAAAAAACACGGCATTTTCATATTATTTATTTGTTAAAACTTTTAGAAAAAAAAGGTGATTGAATCTATTCCATCATAAACTTTTATCAACCAATCGAATATTTTCTCTCTTTATTGTTTTTATTTTTCGACCCATTTCGCGGACATTATTTCGATTGCTTTCGTTATGTGATATTATTTTCGACTTGTTTCTTCCTAGGGAGTCATTTTCGATTCACGTGATGTTATTTTTGATTGTTTTTTCCCAGGATATTATTTTCTACCTATTCCGTTCCGAGACGTTATTCTATACTGTAATGTGTTGTTTCTTAGAGAACTTTCAAATTCTTTACAAAACTAAAACCGAAAATACCGGAGCGAAGAAACCATATTCTCTCACTACGAATCTATATCGCGTTAGTCATATTGTGGTCAATAACGGATCCTAAATTTTCCAAGAGAGAAAACTTCGTATTTGTCTAGTTCAAACGAAAACTTGAAGGAAAAGTTAGGGTGTGTTTACTTCACCTATTTTCCAGAAAATTTTTCTTAGAAAACATAAAAAAACAGAAAACATGTTCAAATGAGTTATTTTATAAATTTAAAATTTGGAAAAATAGAAAACCGGGTTTTCTAAATTATAACTATAAGTTAGAAAAATTATGAAAATTGGTTTGAGCTGTTTTCTACAATTCCTCATACAAATTAAAAAACAGTTTTCTAGTTTTACATTTTCTAATACAAATTAGTAAATTATTACAAAAATAACAATAGTAAAGTAAATATACAATTAACAATTTATTGATTTTTATTTAGGGATAAAGTCTTTTTTGGTCCCATAACTTTTCGCCTTTACCAAAAATGTCCCAAGAAATTTCGTTTAGCCAATTACATCCCAATTTTTTCTCAAGTGTACAATTTACATCCCAATACTCGTCGGAGTTGAGAAAACGGCGTCGTTTCCCCCCATGTGACCCGCCCGTGACTTTTAATTTGGGGATTTTTATCTCCGACGTGATGTGGACAATACGTAGAAGAGATAAAGTCTTTTTTGGTCCCATAACTTTTCGCCTTTACCAAAAATGTCCCAAGAAATTTCGTTTAGCCAATTACATCCCAATATTTTCTCAAGTGTACAATTTACATCACAATTACATCCCAATACTTGAAACATAAGATGTATAAGGACCTAAAACAGAACTTTTGGTGGGGAAACATGAAGAAAGATGTAGAGGAGTATGTCTCGAAGTGTTTGACTTGTCAGCAGGTTAAGGTCGAACATCAACGGTCTGACGGAATGCTGAAGCCTCTCCCGATTCCTGAATGGAAGTGGGAGGACATAATCGATGGACTTTATCACTAGTATGCCGAGAACCAAGACAGGAATGAGCATGATTTGGGTGATAGTTGATTGTTTAACCAAATCAGCTCATTTCTAGGCATTAAGGACACGTGGGGACCAGAGAGGTTGGCACGAGTATTTATTTCAGAGATAGTCTGATTGCATGGTACGTCGAAGACCATTATTTCTGACCGAGACGGTCGTTTTTTGTCTCATTTTTGGAAAGCAGTTCATAAAGCCTTGGGGACCGAATTGAACTTCAGCACAGCTTATCACCCGCAGACAGATGGACAATCCGAGAGGACTATTCAAACAGTGGAAGATATGTTAAGGGCTTGTGCCTTAGATTGGTCAACTGACTGGGAAGTTCATCTACCGTTGATTGAATTTACCTACAATAATAGTTGGCATGCTTCTATTAAGATGGCACCGTTTGAGGCATTATATGGGAGAAGATGCAAATCGCCCCTATGTTGGAACGATTCATCAGATTTGGTCGGAACGGAACCAGAATTGATCGTGCAAACTCGAGAGAAGATAGCTTTGATTCATGAAAGGCTGTTGACCGCCCAGAGTCGATAGAAATCTTATGCAGATGTACGTCGTCGTCCATTAAAGTTCAGTATTGGAGATCACGTACTTTTAAAAGTTTCTCCTACTCGGGGAATCTTTCATTTTGGGAGAAAAGGAAAGCCGAGTCCGAGATATATCGGACCATTCGAGATCCTCGAGAGAGTTGGAGAGTTGACATACAGATTGGCATTACCGCCGTCACTAAGCTATGTTCATAACGTGTTCCACGTATCCCAGTTACAGAGATATATACCGGATCCTAGTCATGTCATTGATTTTGGCGAGATCGAAATTGCTCAGGATGGAACGTTTGAAGAAAGACCGGTCAGGATACTCGAGAGTCGAGTTAAGCAGTTGAGGAACAAACCAATCGCTTTGGTCAAAGTTCAATGGTCACGCTTTGAGAAAAAATTGGGATGTAATTGGCTAAACGAAATTTCTTGGGACATTTTTGGTAAAGACGAAAAGTTATGGGACCAAAAAAGACTTTATCCCTTCCACGTATTGTCCACATCACGCCGGAGATAAAAATCCCCAAATTAAAAGTCACGGGCGGGTCACATGGGGGGAAACGACGCCGTTTTCTCAACTCCGACGAGTATTGGGATGTAAATTGTACACTTGAGAAAAAATTGGGATGTAATTGGTTAAACGAAATTTCTTGGGACATTTTTGATAAAAGTGAAAAGTTATGGGACAAAAAAAAGACTTTATCCCTTTTTATTTATGTTAGGGGTGTATTATCCCTACATTTATTTTTATTGTTCCTCTCTCCCTTTGACTCTCTATCCTCTCCCCATTCGACTTTTTTATTATTCCTTTCATATTTACAGTACCTCTTTATTCCTCATTTTTTTTTTCCATCATAAATCTCTCTCCCTCTCTCACCATCCACTCAAATTTCATCGTGCCTCTGTTTTCTTCACAGTGGTCGAACTCATACTGGTGAACAAGCATCCGAAGTTACAGACTTATTTGGCAAGAGGAAAAGTTACAATATGTTGGTGCATAATTTGGTGATTGGGGTACAATAACTTGTGAATGTTATGTAGCATTTGACTAGCTTCTCTTGTTCATCTAAAAAATTCAAGTTTATGGCGTCAAGAAATAGTTTTGTATGGAAAAAATTTGCCAGCATCTCTCCTATTTTCTTGCCTAGCTCGACATCTAAACATCTTCTCACAATCAATAATAACACAAACACAATTCAGAAATCCCCATATCATTTTATAGACTGAGTTGATAGCAAAATTCTATAACATTTTGTTTCATTACAAAGTGTATCACATGTCCATTGAACTTGCAGTCGTGCATTACATCATTTAACAAGGGCTAACTAAGTTTTTGCCTCTTTCTACAAAGACAAGATTAACAAAAAAAAAACACAAATGTAGATCAATCATCATTGCATCAATCCTGATAAATTGGATTGAGAGCTTGGTGTCTTCGTTGTATCCCTGAAAATCATTCCCTTCATCATCTTCACATCTTCCAATAATCTGGAAACAAAAAGCAAGAACAAGTTAAATAAACAAAAATCACTACATTTATGTGAATGGATGAAACACTGAACCTTTAAATCAAAACAAAAAATTACAACTTTCAGAGAAGTAGAAATAATTCAATAAGCTATTTAAAAAATTTGTTAAAAATAAATCAAGGAACAAGTACAGAAACAGACCTTGCTCGACAGATCCGCCGCGTTATCGATGGCCGGAGAGAGAGCGATCGGCGGTCGGCGAGGGCACTGTCATGCTGGGTTTCACGATGGGTAGTCGTCGCTAACCCTTTCCCCCTCTTTCTCATCTGGCTCAGGGCCGCACTGACGTGGGTAGACATGGTTCAAATCTCTGTGAATGAGATTGAAAGTCTGTTCTCGTCCCCAACTTTTTCAGATCAGTCGTTCGTCCCTCTCTCTATTTTTCAATTTGTAGGGATAACAATTGAGGGCTATAGACTTTTCAACTAGCATTATTCTTTCATTTGTTAATTGGTGGGTCCCACTGCCACATCAGCTGTTGTGAATGGTTGTGTGGGAAGTAGGGGTGTTCATAACCAGTGCCGGTTTTGAATGCGAATTTACAGTCTGGTTTTTCTGTAATGAAAAATTCGGCGTGACCCGAGGCAGAAAAGTGGTGCAAAAGCAGGTACCCTATTTTTCGGTCGGGTCATAGGTACCCTACCAAAATTTAATACCACTAATTTTAAATTTTATAAATAATTTGTAATTTTAATATAAATTTATTTTAAAATTTATTATATAAATTAATTCCCAGTACTAAATACATTATAAATATTTTCCGTACAATAATTAAATTTCAAAACTAACTAAATATTTTTATATATATCATTTTTTTATTATATAATTATGCTTAATTCAATATTTAATTACATATATGAAAGAATATATTATTTTTTATTTAAAGATTTTATAAATTTCCAAACTAGTGAGAATAAATACCATGAGTGAAAATACATTAACATGTATTCTCATATTAAATATATTTCATATTAGTTGAAAGATAAAATTTCATATAATTGCAAATTAAATAATAAAATTTATAAAAAAAACTAATTATTAAAAAATAATCGGATTTTCGGGTACCCGAATTTACGCAACAAGTCGGCCCATGACCCGGCCCGATTATATGACTTTTTTCGAATGGTACTCCCAAAAAAATTTAAAATTTTTAAAAATACCCGATATATTTAGTTCGGGTCATCGGGTATTCGGGCCGGGTAGTTCGGGTCGGGTATTTTTGAACACCCCTAGTGGGAAGTGGCTGTGTGAGTAGCATTTCCGTTACAAAGAAGACCCTCCCTAGTAGGGATAGTTTGTCCTTTTTTTGTTTTTTCCGTCTTTTTGTTGTCTTTTTTTTCTCTGTGTGTGTTATGTTTTTTTAGTGTTTATTTGTTATGTGTTTTTTGTGTAATGTTTTTTTTTAGTATTTATTTGTTATGTTTTTTGTATTCGTCTAAACAACTACAACAATAACACGTTAAACATTAACACATTAAACAACTACAACAACTGTTATTATTTAACTAAACAACAACAACAACATTTACACATTATTTAAAAACAACAACACCAAATATAGTGCATTTACTATGTTTGTGCTCTTATATTTACAACATAAATCAGTAATCATTTACTATGTTTGTGCTCTTATATTCTCAATAATTTCAGTATACATGCGTTGTCGATTGGAATATAAAGTTTCCCATGCGGATGCATTGGGAAGTCTGTACGCCCCCCATTGTGGGTGAGTATTGGGGAGTGGTGAATTTTCATCCAGCGTCACATAAATGTAGTGAGCACAGTCGTCGTCCCCCACACGGGCAATCACAAGGGGGCCACTAATAACAAAACCGATCCCTCGAGCTATATTTTGCACCCAATCAGTTAGTTGCTCGGGAGAACTGAACACCTGAAAATACATTACAATTTTTACAAAAAATTAATCGAACCAAACCGTGACCACCCGTACTAAATATAACAAAAAATTAATCGAACCAAACAAAAAAATATTTTTATTTGTTACAACTTTTTTTAAAATAACTTTTTGTTACAACTTTTTTAAAAAAAAAATACTTTTTTGTTACAACTTTTTTTTTCAACTTTTTTTTTGTCTTTGAAATTATATATATTCTGTAACACCCCCAAACCATTCGGGAATATTACAGCGCCGCAGACCCTCTCCGTGAGGATCTACCAGGCTAAATACAGAAAACACATTAACACTATACATGCCGATATGGCTAAATAACGAACCATTAGACCGATTTGGTCTTTTACCACAACATACACATCAACCATACATTACTCTTTCTCGCAGCTCACGCCCACGCAGGGGCTAACATAAATCAACATTCCCGTAAAATGGAAATAATAGACACAATGGAAGGACAAAACAACAAGACATCGCCAAAATACTCAACACCGGTCTTCATGTGATTAGTATCGTCGTCTTCCATCATCCTTCATAACGATCCTGCGAATTGCTCCCCAGCAACCTGCAAATACCTGGACGCAATACAGACATCCACCCCCCGAATACTCGGGGGTTAGCAAACCTCCATTGTTTTGCTAGTTCATGTATAAATACAAAGACCAGCCATACATATCATACTCAAGAACATAGAAATCATGAATGTACTTCGAGATAATTCACTTGATAAAAACAATTTATATTAAGAAATATAATAATATAAATATTTTAAAATTTAAAAACATTTTACGATCTCGGGAGTTTTGAAAATGTTTGGGGTTTAAGAATTTTCAAGCCTTTCGAAATGCTTAGGGACATAGCCCAACAATCGTTTATTTCAAAATACAATTCCGATAGCAGATAACAGGGTCCACGACCCAATCATAACATTCCAATTACAACACAGGGGTCCACGACCCAAATCATCCACATCACATACTCGCAAGAATAACCCATGGAAACTACACCGTGTCAAACATTACCATGACAACAATCTCACCGAACATACCACAGAGCTACAATGCAGAGCAACCACAGACTCACGTACTTTACCAAATTATCACAGTCAAGGGACAAATCACACACAACACATTTATCGATGTCATTCCAGCCAAGTACGATACCATTTGGACTGCCATTCTAATCAGACGAAATATGCGCCAAAAATCACAATTCTCCAACAAAACATTTCAAAGTTAACCGTTGGTACGAGACTCACGGCCTCCGTACCCCGCAGAGCCCCGTCGGACATCCCTGGGTGGTTAACCACAGTTCGTGATACGCACACTCACAAAGAATACGTATCCCTAGAGGTCCCGTCAGACCATCCCTAGGTGAACATACACATATCATCCACAACGCCACGGGAAGTCATAATTCGAATACTAGAATATGCATACAAATGCTAGGTACTTCGTTAGAATGGCCACTTTAACTGACATATACTCACAATTTATGTCACACCACAACAAACAAGTACCAATGCCAAACAACACAAAGTGTCTCAACCTCCTTACGAAGGAGTAACAGCTAATATCACACGTCACATATTCACCGTATAATTACACATCTCAATACACAATCATCGGCAAATAATTACGGTCTACTAATTTCACTAAATATGTTTAACATCTTCCAATATACGAAACTAACGCACATATTCCGAAAGAACATTAATCCCCGAAGCATACGAGTTATCTTTTGAGAGACAACAATTATCGAGAACATACCGATCTTTTTAAAAGTTCATTAAAACATTCGGATTGCACATAAAATCATTTATCAATGATTCCGTCTACGAAACATGAAAAGTATGGGCAAGATACTTGCCTCGATAGTCGGCACCCGAATATTCCTACGAATACGGCACAACCCGGAAAACCCCGAACACCTACAATCCTCCGTGAAATCCAACGGAAACACGGTTATTATGAGGATAACAATTGAAAACAAAGGAAAACACGGTCAAGAATTGAAGGGAACCCCTTTGAAACAATTAATCGGATACTAAATGTTCAAGGTTCCTTAGAAAACCAAAAATCCCGATTGGATTCCAACGAACTCGAAATACGGATATACAATCCGTAGAACACGTCCAAAACAACTTTTATACAATAACTAATTGATTAGAAACGGATTGGAAGCAAAATCAAAAGGAAAATCCCTAAAATCTTCAAAAACAAGGGTTCAAGCCAAAATACCTCGATTTGGACGAAGAACACGGATTAGATGATGATATAATCAACACAAGCCTTCCAAAAACGATGTTCCATGATGTTCCCGATCAAAAACCCTCAAATTCCGTCGAAGGGTCGCGAAAAACGAAGGAAAAATGGAAAATGGCCGAGAGACCCACGTCCAGGCCTTTAAATAGCCGACCTTGGCCGATCACTTACGGCCGTAACCGGTCGGGCCTTACGGCCGTAACTCGACACTTACGGCCGTACCCGGCAGGTTCTTACGGCCGTAACCGGCATTCGTCCTAAGTTGCACGGCACCTTACGGCCAGAACTCTACTTACGGCCAGTAACCAAAGATTCGTCCGAAGTTGCACGGCACCTTACGGCCAGAATCTCGGCCCTTACGGCCAGTAAGCATTCGCCGTGCCATGCTCGCGATCACTTACGGCCAGAATCGGCACCTTACGGCCGTAACTCGCCAAAGCAAGATCTCTGCGGCCGTCTCGGTCGTGGCCACTTCCGACGGCCCCGACGACCCCGAAACCCGAACCTGAATAGGAACCGGAGATACGGTTACGAAGTACTCGCAAAGACGAATCCAAGCGCTAAGAGAACACACGATTCCGACCACCCGAAGTGTCAGAATTCGACGACGGAAGTAATTACCCCAAACTTTGGGAAATTACAAAAATGGCCCAAAATGCCCGGAAATCACGATACGTGATCGAAACACCGAACCAAAGCTCGCAACATGAATAATAACATTAAATGAGCTTACGAAACTCAAACAACAGCTGCATTTAGATTCGCAAGAATCGAGCTCAAGTGCGAAAAATCGCTAAAAAGCTCGGAACTCAACAAAACGATACCGAAACGAACTCGGATGACAAAAAGTGCGAATTAATCATTCTCGGAATGACGAAGCGGTCATGAGCGAGTCGTCCAAAACGGACTTCCGCGAAAAAAAGAAAATTACCGAAATTGAAATTGCGGATATTACATTCTACCCTCCTTAAAAGAAGTTTCGTCCAAACTTAAAACAAGTAGGAGAAGCAATATCCCCACCGTAAACTCGACGAGATACACAAAACCGAGAACTCGCGCCCAACGGCGAAATGCTGCAAGAAACGCAAAGACACATACGGCGTGAAAACACGCTCCACGACGACCAACACAACGCCACCGATAGAGACATAATAAAACCAACAAGTGACAAGCGTCATCAAACTGATAATATGGTCAAGTCAATTATCCGAACAATCATAAAACACAACGAACGAAAATCGATATGATTGACCAAGCCAACGGTACATCAATCAAAACGCGAGCGATCACCGAACAAATACGAATTCCACCGCCCAAGGGTTGGAAGATTGTAAACGAGACTAATTTCCCGAACTTAAGGGAATTACGACGAGTCTGAACATTCAACAATCACGGAACAAGATCACCGTAAACCGAACCATCAAACAATCAATTGCAACGATCGAGACAATGACAGTCGATCAATCATGTATGAATCATAACGAATAACGAAAATCGAATAGCATCCCCATAGTTCACAGCTCGACTCAAGACAATATATACGATATGGTGAAAACGACAAGATATGAATTCATATAAAATTCACAAGAGCGGAACCGAATTCGGAAAAAGTCACAACGACAATTGGATTAACCCAAAACAACACCGCAACTTGTTCAAACAACAAAAGTGAAGAGTAGAAAAAGTCCAGAAAATATCGACGAACGCAAACGAGTCGATAGAGTCGAATAAAACGAAAGCGAAAAATATGGGTATTACACCATATCACCTTTAAAAGAGGTTTCGTCCCCGAAACCTAAACAACGAGAACGAAGTGCTAGAATAGCAACCTTCCCAAAAATCTTCTCTTGGTCCCGCATCTAATCTCCATGACTGCATGTACCGTGGTCACGACCGCGCCCTTTGCCCCTCGGCATATTAAGCGGATACTCTCTCAATACAATGGTACAACATCACAAAATAATATACCAAATTGCCATCTCGGCTTTACATATCACATAAGACAACTAATAGCAACTCGATAAGAAGATCCACGAGGTATCCTTTTACATGATATCATTTGAAAATCTTTGGATTTGCATGTTTATTTAAAATATTACTTTGGAAGTGTTTATGGTACCTCGGGCTTTTTGTCAAAAATTTTAAACAACGGACTTTAACTGTCTCATTTGAAATTATTTGCAAAACAATATTTCCTTACAACCGGCACTATCAAAATCACTATGCCACCACACGTCATCATTTTGGAGTGATTCAAGGTCACGCACAATAACTGACTCAGTACAGAAAACTTTTTTAAATCCGAGTTTAAAGTTTAAATCGAGTAAGATTCTTTATCTTTCACAATATAATTTTGAAGATAAAAATTGTATTGGTTTTTGAAAATAGAAATTTTTATGGTGTGAAAGATTTCTGAAATCATGTACTCGAATTATTTGAAAATACAACAATACGTCAAAAATCATTTTTATAAATCTTCTCAACACTACACAATAATCAACGACGGTAACATTTTACAAAATGTTCAGAGGTACTTTAAAACGACTCTTTCAATACCGTCGGGGTTCCTTTAGAAAATTCAAGGCCGGCTCGCCAATTTTAAACGATTTTCAAAGTCCACACGAAGCTGCCGATTAAGCGAACTGTTAAAACTTTATGAAATTTAATTTTTTCCACAACTTGCTCAAGTTTATAAAATTTTGAAAAGCGTTTTCGAACACACATACAAAAGACATAATTTACCACTTTATCAAAATACGATCCATTATCATCAAATCCACTCACACGTAAACATTATCTGTCCACATAATTACATTATCACCCAAGCGGCCGTTAAAAGATAATTAACATCTAAAACTGAAATCCTTCCTCTCAGTAATGAGGATCCCCACAACAAGTGCATTCAGGACGACTTAACGTTCACACCACCAACTTAGTCACAATTTTGAGCATTATTGACCAAACAATAATGCCAACATCAATACATACCTCCGAACCGACGATCATGAAATCAAAAGTCGAAAGCAAGAGCCATGTTTCGAGTAAATTTTTGGTAGACCTCATTTGGGTTCTTAAAATCAAATTTTGAAAACTTACAAAGCAAGAGGAAAAATATCACATTGAGAAACTTTCCTTGCGGATCACACCAAGTCATTACTTCAATAAAACGATTCACACAATATATACACACATTTATACACCGTATCACTTTTCATTCTAGTACAATACAAGAAGCAAACAAGTATGGAGTACATATTCACTGAGCACATTTAAACTCCACATAATAACGTATAATCACACAAGCTCGTATAACACGGACGCAACAAAGTAGGGAGACTTACATCCACAGATCGCACGAAGATGATGGCTGCACCTCGATACTAATCACGACCGACACCTCAGACGACGCGTCGCGACACGACTCAGTCAGACAAAATCTGACAAGACAAGACAAGACAAGACCCGACAACACAAAACTCGACCCGACAGCCTAGGTTTCCGCAACCTAAGCTCTGATACCATATTCTGTAACACCCCCAAACCATTCGGGAATATTACATAGCCGTTGCACCCTCTCCGTGAGGATCTACCAGGCTAAATACAGAAAACACATTAACACTATACATGCCGATATGGCTAAATAACGAACCATTAGACCGATTTGGTCTTTTACCACAACATACACATCAACCACACATTACTCTTTCTCGCAGCTCACGCCCACGCAGGGGCTAACATAAATCAACATTCCCATAAAATGGAAATAATAGACACAATGGAAGGACAAAACAACAAGACATCGCCAAAATACTCAACACCGGTCTTCATGTGATTAGTATCGTCGTCTTCCATCATCTTTCATAACGATCCTGCGAATTGCTCCCCAGCAACCTGCAAATACCTGGACGCAATACAGACATCCACCCCCCGAATACTCGGGGGTTAGCAAAACTCCATTGTTTTGCTAGTGCAAGTATAAATACAAAGACAAGCCATACATATCATACTCCAAGAACATAGAAATCATGAATGTACTTCCCGAGATAATTCACTTGATCAAAACAATTTAGATTACGAAAGATAAGAATATAACCATTTTACAATTTACAAAACATTTTACGATCTCGGGAGTTTTTGAAAACGTTTGGGGTTTAAGAATTTTCAAGCCTTTCGAAATGCTTAGGGACATAGCCCAACAATCGTTTATTTCAAAATACAATTCCGATAGCAGATAACAGGGTCCACGACACAATCATAACATTCCAATTACAACACAGGGGTCCAAGACCCAAATCATCCACATCACATACTGCAAGAATAACCCGGCGGAAACTACACCGTGTCAAACATTACCATGACAACAATCTCACCGAACATACCACGAGCTACAATGCACAGAGCAACCACAGACTCACGTACCCTTACCAAATTATCACGGTAAGGGACAAATCACACACAACACATTTATCGATGCCATTCCACCTAAGTACGATACCATTTGATCGCCATTCTAATCAGACGAAATATGCGCCAAAAATCACAATTCTCCAACAAAACATTTCAAAGTTAACCGTTGGTACGAGACTCACGGCCTCCGTACCCCGCAGAGCCCCGTCGGACATCCCTGGGTGGTTAACCACAGTTCGTGATACGCACACTCACAGCAATACGTATCCCTAGAGGTCCCGTCAGACCATCCCTAGATGAACATACACATATCATCCACAACGCCACGGGAAGTCATAATTCGAATACTAGAATATGCATACAAATGCTAGGTACTTCGTTAGAATGGCCACTTTAACTGACATATACTCACAATTTATGTCACACCACAACAAACAAGTACCAATGCCAAACAACACAAAGTGTCTCAACCTCCTTACGAAGGAGTAACAGCTAATATCACACGTCACATATTCACCGTATAATTACACATCTCAATACACAATCATCGGCAAATAATTACGGTCTACTAATTTCACTAAATATGTTTAACATCTTCCAATATACGAAACTAACGCACATATTCCGAAAGAACATTAATCCCCGAAGCATACGAGTTATCTTTTGAGAGACAACAATTATCGAGAACATACCGATCTTTTTAAAAGTTCATTAAAACATTCGGATTGCACATAAAATCATTTATCAATGATTCCGTCTACGAAACATGAAAAGTATGGGCAAGATACTTGCCTCGATAGTCGGCACCCGAATATTCCTACGAATACGGCACAACCCGGAAAACCCCGAACACCTACAATCCTCCGTGAAATCCAACGGAAACACGGTTATTATGAGGATAACAATTGAAAACAAAGGAAAACACGGTCAAGAATTGAAGGGAACCCTTTGAGACATTTAATCGGATACTAAATGTTCAAGGTTCCTTAGAAAACCAAAAATCCCGATTGGATTCCAACGAACTCGAAATACGGATATACAATCCGTAGAACACGTCCAAAACAACGTTTATACAATAACTAATTGATTAGAAACGGATTGGAATCAAAATCAAAAGGAAAATCCCTAAAATCTTCAAAAACAAGGGTTCAAGCCAAAATACCTCGATTTGGACGAAGAACACGGATTAGATGATGATATAATCAACACAAGCCTTCCAAAAATGATGTTCCATGATGTTCCCGATCAAAACCCTCAAATTCCGTGAAGGGTCGCGAAAACGAAGGAAAAATGGAAAATGGCCGAGAGACCCACGTCCGTGCCTTTAAATAGCCGACTGGCCGATCACTTACGGCCAGAATCGGCCGGCCTTACGGCCGTAACTCGGCACTTACGGCCGCATGCGAGTTCTTACGGCCGAATCGCATTCGTCCGAAGTTGCACGGCACCTTACGGCCAGTAACTCCTACCTTACTACGTAACCAAGATTCGTCCGAAGTTGCACGGCACCTTACGGCCAGTAATCTCGGCCCTTACGGCCAGAATCAAGATTCGTCGTGCCATGCTCGCCGATCACTTACGGCCAGAATCGCACCTTACGGCCAGTAACTCGCCAAAGCAAGCTGCCGCGTCTGGCCGTGGCCACTTCCGACGGCCCCGACGACCCCGAAACCCGAACTGAATAAAAGCGAGATACGGTTACGAAGTACTCGCAAAGACGAATCCAAGCGCTAAGAGAACACACGATTCCGACCACCCGAAGTGTCAGAATTCGACGACGGAAGTAATTACCCCAAACTTTGGGAAATTACAAAAATGGCCCAAAACGCCCGGAAATCACGATACGTGATCGAAACACCGAACCAAAGCTCGCAACATGAATAATAACATTAAATGAGCTTACGAGAAACTCGAAACAACAGTTTCAGACGAGATTCGCAAGAATCGTGCTCAAGTGCGGAAAAGTCGCTAAAAAGCTCGGAACTCAACAAAATGATACCGAAACGAACTCGGATGACAAAAAGTGCAGAATTAATCATTCTCGGAATGACGAAACGGTCATGAGCGAGTCATCAAAATGGACTTACGCCGAAAAAATAAAATTACCGAAATTCGAAATTGCGGATATTACATATATTGTAGGGGGTTTCGTAGGGGGGTCAGTATAACAGACCCCGTTTTTCTATCGTCAGGCCAGGAAAATTTGGCCTAACGTTATGCCGGTACTAAAATTACATATTTTTCATATTTGTCGATTCTAATCTGCACAGTTTGATCATAATAAGAAGAATATAAAAACTGAAATCGACAAATATTAACAAATATGTAGTAAAATTAAGATGTATTTTTTTTATCGTCAGGTCAGGAAAACTTGGTCTTATATTAGGCCAGTATTAAAATTGCATATTTTTTCATATTTGTTGATTCCAATCCAAGAATATAGAAATTAGAATCGACAAATATAAAAAATATATAATTTTAGTACCGGCCTAACGTCAGACCAAATTTTCCTGGCCTGACGGTAGAAAAGCCCAATTTAGTACCCCTCCTTATTTGAGATGGCATGAATTTTAAAAGAAAATGGTAGAAAATTATATATAAAATTGGTAAAAAAATTATGTGTGGAGTTATTGGCCCAACCATAAATAAATAGATAGTGGGATCTATTACTAAAAAGGAATATGACAATTTTTTTATGAACAAACCGAAAAAAAATTGTGGCATTTTTTTCGTGAACAGGGAGAATATATCATTCCTACGAATAAACAAATAGATAGTTACTTGGTGTTCACTAAATTATTTTCGCTAACCTCAAGTGCACGGTGTAGCTATAGATAGTCACGACCTTGGATCGTTTTTCTCGAGGATTAAAGTTTCATTGGTTCTGAGATTATTATGTTCTTGATATTTTTGGTTTTATTTAAATTGTTCGGCGTTGTGATGATTGATTTAATCTAAAATTAGAAGGCAAAGTAAAAATAGACTACAATAAACTAACCAGTTTTGGAAAACTATTTCAAAGACAGATAAAAGTGGAGGATCTTAATATATAAAAATTAATTACGATAACGAGTACAAATATTTAATACTATTAATTTTTAAATTTATAATCTCATTCCCAGTTATTTCTCCCATCTTTTTTTTGGTTACAATTTCTCCCATCTAATGAAAGAAAAAATATAAGAATTTATAAATGTACAATAATATTATTAAATAATAATTTAATGATTTATACATTAATAAGTTTGAATATAATGTCTGTTATTTTGGAGAGTAAATATAATAATAGTAGCAGCAACGCTATGCAACATTATAGTCCAAAACCACAATCGTTCCGACTACCGTACGTGAATCCTTGGTCGAGCATTCAAGTTGAAGTTGAAAGAAAATTATGTTGTAAAACTGAAGTAGATTTTGGATTACGTACATTTGTATCACCACCACATTTACGCAAAAAAAAAAAAAAAAAAAAAAAAACGCCGATCGGTATATTATCAATCTATCAGGCAGCGCCGACAGATGAACTTAGCCTCTGTATCTGTGGACATATGCAGAGTACGAAATGGTAAATCAAAAGGCATCACTTTTAACAAAACAACTCTTCTTAAGATGTTACAGACACTGTACCTTGTTCACGAGTAAGTTTACTTGCTCTCTGTACATTTCCTTCAGATCGACAATATCTGCACGAAGCTCTTCCAACTATATATATATATATATATATCACCCGTCAGTACTTCAATAGCTAATAGAAAACATTGTATTTTTATTTTACATGCTTCAATGTATAGTCACAGGCATTCATACAGAAAACTGCGACGCCAAGTTTATGGTTACGGACATAAAGCAACTCGTACAAAAAACAAGGCGTTATAAACTTTGAGACGGATCAGTTATGAAATGCAGTATCAATGAGTTAGATGCAGATTTATTTTCGGTCGACTTCTGGTGTCGAGATACATGGCGGGAAGATAATTTTTTAAAATTTTATTCAGATAAAGGATGAAAGTGCTAACTTACGACGGCTGTGAGCTAAGAATTAAGAATGACCGTTATCCTTCTCCCTAGTGAAAAAAAGATATATATACTGCATGTTTCATGCTATTACGACTTGACAGGGTTTCACTTCCGATTCGATTGGGCAGAAATATACTCTTTCATCGTAAAGAAGTAAAAAACTTGTGCCGTATGCCCGTAAGACAGTCTAGATTTGATTTTTTTTAGTTTCTTCAATTCAGTTTTTAGGGGAGGTTTCACTTTTTTTTTCTTTTAATTTGTCTTACTTTTTTCAATGTTTAAAAAGGCGGAGGCGTAAGCCTATGCATTTGGCTACAAAACATTTTCTGCAGAGCATTTTTATATTAACAATAAAAATAAAAAAACCAATATAAGGCAACCAACTCAAGTTTAACTGTCTAATAACAATCTTTTGGAGTAAAAATACATCATACTGTCAAAATTGATATTTTTTACTCGTTCTCTTTGTGAGGAAGAAAGGAAAACAAAAGTACCAGCTCTGCACCCGCTCGCAGTGAGACTAAGGAAGAAAGGGGGAAAAACACTAGAACCTGATCTCCTTTTTTTTTTTAAGGAGGGTGACCTTTTTTTGTAAAGAAAGGAAGGGCAAAAAAAATCACTTTTTCAAACAACGCGGTTCTTCTTCTTCTTTAGTCTGTTACTGAAACAACGCGGTTTTTTCAGACTGATTTTTAATAATAAAAAAACTAAAATGCGGACGCCTCGGGAGAAAAGGATACAAAGCGTTCGTATCGGGGCGAAGGCGTACGCACTTTTCGGAAAAGCATCGCTTAGTGGGAGAATCGCACTTCGCAGAGAGCCTCGGCGCGTTTCAGCAGGCACGAGGTGCCTGGACGCCCGTCCAGCGACGCTTTTATAAATACTGTTTCTTTAGTTTGGTACGGTTCTAATATTTTATTAGGGTTTTTAGTTTTTTTACTTTTCCAGTTTTTTAGGGTTTTTTCTTTTTTTTTTTTTGTTTTTTGGTTACTTTAGTTTTTTTTTTCCACCTTTGAAGTTTTCTATCAAGAACAAGATATTGGGAATTTAAACATCCCCTCAAGTATGGTTAACCGAGAGTTTAAGAGAAGAATCCAAAAGGGTGAAGTGACAATTGCATTGAAGAAGATGGGGTCACGAAGCGAGAAGGACCGGATGGTATACCTATTGAAGTTTGGAGGTGTTTGGGGAGAGAGGATCGAATGGGTAACTATGCTTTTCAATAAGATTTGGAGAAGCAATAAGATGCCATCGGCATGGAGGAAAAGTATTCGTCCTTTGTATAAGAACAAAGGTGATGTTCAAGATTGTTCTAATTATCGCGAATTAAACTAATGAGTCATACCATGAAGTTGTGGGAACGAGTGATTGAACAAAGGATCGGGAAATGTGTGAAGATAACGAGAAAATCGGTTTGGATTTATGCGGAAGATCGACCATGGAAGCAATTTATCTTATCCGTGAGTTGATGGAACATTATCGAGATAAAAGAAAGATCGCATATGGTTTTATTGATTTAGAGAAGGCATATGATAAAGTACCAAGAGAAGTACTTTGGTGGGCCTTAGCAAAGAAGGGTGTATCGCGGAAATATATTGACATTATAAAGGACATGTAGGAGGAGCTACTACAAGTGTACGTACTAATGTTGGGAGGATGAGAAGAATTCCTATTACGATTGGGGTGCATCAAGGATCTGCTCTTAGTCCTTTTCTCTTTGCCATAGTCATGGGCCGAATTGACAAGAGAAATTCAAAATGACGTTCCGTGGTGTATGATGTTCGCAGATGATATTGTGTTGATTGATGAAACGAAGGTTGGAGTCTGTGAAATTGGAACTTTGGAGGATACTTTGGAAGCTCGAGGCTTTAGGTGAGCGAGTAAGGCGAATATATGGAGTGTAGGTTTAGCGCTTGAGTGATAGAGAGGCGGGGATGATCACATTAGATGGGAAAGTTGTTCATGTATCCAATTTCATTCGGTATATTGTATCAATTATCCAAAAGGATGGATAGCTAGATTGCGATGTGGCTCACACAATAAATAAAGGGTGTTTGAAGTGGAAGAGTGCCACGGGGTTTTATGTGATCGCATGCCTAATAGATTAAAGGGTAAATATTACCGCACGGCAATTAGGCTGCTTATTGTTATATGGCACCGAGTGTTGGGGTAAAAGCGATGTCACGTTGAAAGATGAATGTGGCGGAGATGCGTATGCTACGATGGATGGGTGGTCATACAAAAGGATCGGCTCGAAATGAGGTGATCGGAGAGAAGGTAAGAGTTGCGTCTATAGAAGACAAGATGATGGAGAATCGATTACGATGGTTTGGTCATGTGAGAAGAAGACCTATTGATGCCCAGGTGAGGAGGCTAGAAAGTTGGGAGCAAGTAATGTTGTGAAAGGTAGAGGAAGACCCAAGAAAACTTGGATAAAGATGATTGAAAATGATATGCGGTTTCTTGGAATTGGAGAAAGTATGGCGTTGGAGAGGCAAATGTGGCGGGAAAGAATACGGATGGTGGATGGAGTCTGATTCTTTTTTTTTTTTTTTTGTTTTTTAACTGCCTATTTTCTTTTATTTCATGTTATGTTTTTTTTTTTTTTTTATTTTTTTTTTTTCATTCATTCTCTTTTTTATTTGCTTTTTCTCTACTTTTACCCTCTTTTTTCCTTTTATGTTATTTATGTAACGATTATTGACGGTTTCAAAGTTTGATTCATGTTAGCCGACCCCAAATCATTTTGGGACTAAGGCTTAGATGTTGTTGTTGTTGTTGAAGTTTTCTATTTTTTTCTTTTTTATTTTAAGATTTAGTTTTAGGGAACCGTCTTACAGATCAAGATCCGTAAGACCGTCTAACACGAATGTGCATCGGTAAAGAATTTTGTAACCCATTCTAGTCCCCTTTTTCCCAAAAAAAAAAAAAACAATTGTGCATAACCACTTGGGTACAGTACAACATTTGAATTGCTATTAGTCATGATATTGTGCAGGTATGAGCTACTGACCCAATAATGCAGAGTTCAATTAGCTGCCAACTACTAAGCAACATGAGTCTCAAAACCTGATATATTTTTCATTTTTAAATGACAGCAGTTAAATAGTAACCTTGACCAAATGGAAAGCACTTTGCTTCCATGGACCATCATACGCCACATAAGTTTTTTCTTTCAGTTACCCAACTTCTAAGCTATCCTCCTGATCATAATCTTGACTGGTGTATAAATGATTCCAATTCCAGAAGAGAGACAAAATTCTTGGAAAATAAAATCCATACTGAGGGACAAAAAGATGAAATACCTCTTCATCACGTTCTCCCATCAACTCCAGTGCTGCCGAGTGTCTTCGTCTAAGCGCTTCTAGTTCTGCTCGTATTCCAGGTAGTGTAGCAGCTTCTGCTCCCAATTTCTCACACTGCACCATGTTTAATAAATTCACAGATAGTACCAATGGTCTCATATGTCATAAAAGAAGAAATCATTTAAGAATGCTGTCTGGATTGTAAATATTTTAATTTCCTCAATTTAACATATAAATTTCTATTGCCTTTGGGGGGTGGGGGGTGGGGGGTGGGGAATATAACCTGTGCAGTCATTTTAACCAACTCCTCTGCCAGAGAATCCCGAATAGACTCCATAGATGCCTGAGAGATTATAAACCATAGTTACGACTTACAAGAAGAAACGAGAACCATGAAATGGCACTTTAAATGAATCCCATTGTAATTATAGGTAAAGACCAGATACTCCATAATATTAGTACAAAAGGGTAAACCACAATGACTGCCTCTCGGGTTTAATTTTTAGTTACAATAATTAGAATGACCCCCTTTTACGTTTTAGAGACATCCTTTTAAGTTTGTATTTGTTTGGCAAGAACTCCCCTCGATATGTGCAATTTGTAAAATAGAAACAAGTATCAAGAGGTTATTTATGATTTTAAAAATTAGCTGCTTTTTGTAATTGGACTGTACCTCAGATCTCAAGGGTACTTTCTGCAATTAACCCTAGTGTAAATACGGGTGGTTGCAATAATGGGTACCCTACTGTTTCGGAAATTAACCTCCGAATACAATTCAATGGACCATAGAATGACTTCATACCAATCTGGACATGTAAGAAGCAAGCTCCCCCTCCTTTTGACGAAGTGCAGCTTCGTATGTACTGGATGTCATGCTCTTCATATAATATGGACTCACTGTGCCCTCTCCCAAACTTCTACGTTCAGAAAAATTCTCCGAGTCCAATGTCGTTTGCAGAAAATAACTTTCTTCCATACTACTCAAGCTGCTCGCACTTGAAAGCTTACGGTCCAAGCCTGTCAAAGTAGATCGTCACATGCAACAAAAAGATAAATAAATAATAAATATATAAACACATCAATGAAGATAACTAGATAGACAAGTCAATGCCATATAGTTGAATACGAAGTACCATTCTCAAAGGCAGCTGATTTATGCCTTGTTAAGGGGATTTGTTCAGGTATAACAGGAGCTTGACAGCGAGCAGCCATTTCCTGATCCAAACGAGCAGCTTTTTCTCGATCTAGTTCCTGTTTATTTATAGAAACCTTATTAAGTATACCACACATGGTGAACTATAACCTGAACTAATAATCACGACGAAAACCCTGCAACGTTAAGATCTAATTCATCAAGAATTTTAGAAGCTCCAAAAGGCAGCTTTCATCACTTTTAGAGTTGCATAACAACTGCGGAGTAAGTAGCCAAGGTAGCTCAACCTGAAGCTATCACCATTCGAAGGTTGAAACTAATCTAATGCTCATAATGACACCAAAACCTTTTCTCACTTTGATTTACTTCGACACACCAAAAAAAAATTATGAGTTGGTAGGTTTCCATTACGGAAGCTAATACATACGTTGAGTAATATTTAACATATTCAAAAAGTATGTTGATGGCATTAAAATGAAATGAGTGCAAACACGGTCCAAGGAAAAAGAGTAATGATATTTTACAAAATGGGATCAGCAAATGTAGAATTCGTATTGCAACTTTGTTAGTCGATATCTCAAATATAAGATAAAAAATAGCTACATGATTTCTCTATTAACATCAATAACTTAATGAGACACTAGAAATAATTTTATATGTGAACAATCTAGTCTCCAGTGGACATGTAATGCTGTCATGATTTACTGATAGTTGCTAGAAGTCCAACTCAAATTATAATCCACAAGGCCAACTATGTTAAAAGTAAAATTCAATGCAAAAGGTTGTTCTTTTCTTGGCCAAATGATCAGATCCTCATATGTGCTAACAGAAAACAATTGCATTATTTCACCAGCCACAAAAGATTTGAGATGTATAAAAATCATCCAACATGTTACATTCCAGAAAAGAGTTGATGTATTATTCGAAAAATAAAGAAGCAAGGAAAGACAATAATCAAATAAATTAAAATAGAACTAATATGTTACCTGTTGCAGGAGTTCCTGGTGCGTCAGCGCTTCATGTAACTCCTCCCTGTGCTTTCTTTTGAGCTCCCGAATTTCTTCTTCTAGCTGATTCACACGACCTTCTTGAGTATCAGCTTCCTCCTTCAAAGCAAGATATTCCTGTCTACTTTCTGCTGCCCGATGTCTCTCCTTTTCAAGAGATCTTGTTAGCTGTGTCTGCTCGGCTCTAAGGCATGATATCTGCAACACTTCCCTAGCATAAGCTGACTGACACTTCATCTCACGAACTAAAATGATTTACAGAGGGGGAAAAACCTGAGCTTCAAGAACATTAATTCGAGATAGAGTTTGAGTTAGACGCTCATTTATAGAATGCTCTTTTTCCTCTGCAGCTGCAGCTTTGACCTCTGCTTCCTGCATATCACGACAATTTTAGATGTCTGAAACTTATGAAAAACAAAAATAAACACAAAGCAAAGAGGATGCGTTTCTCCAGAAACCTGAAGCCGTGAGTTTACAGATCTCTCAACAGCAGCCCAAGCTTCAGCCCTTCTGGCAGCTGTTTCCTGAAAATAACAGTTAAAGAAATAAAAGGTTAAAGCAAATCTGGAAGTCTGATGAACAAAAAAAAATAACCAAAAAACACACACAGTATAACCTGCATTGCTTCAATCTGCCTCAAAAGAGGCCTGGTAGAATCAGGAACTTGGGTTATTAACTCCTCGCACCTACGTTCACTTTCCTAGGAACATGTGATTCCGTGTGAGATAATAGACATCCATATACATGTTTTTGAATGAAGATAAATTGCATTAAAAAGACTAGCTTACTTGATATCGCTTTTGAAGATCCTCAATGTCCCTCCGAAGCATATCTTCTCTGAAAACTGCCTGCACCAGGAAGAAGAAATATCTGTGTCAGAATGAAAAAAATAATAATTAGTATTGTCAATCTACTCAAAACAAGTAACCTGTTGCTCCCTTCTGCTCAGAGTTTGCCTTAGTTCATCAAGTGTTTGAACTAGCATGCTTTCACGGTCCTCGGCCTCTCTTAGACGACTTTCCAGTTCAGTTCTGGCTTCAGTATCTGCGCGTGCCTCTGCTAATGCTTCAGCTTCCTTGGCTGCATTCAGAGCATTTGTATAGTATTCTTTTTTACTAGCAAGTTCAGCTTGATGGTTTTCTACACTTTCTTGGAGCAGCTTTTCAGTTGCTGCTTTATCTCTTTTTATGCTTTCTACCTTGTTCTCTTCAACCTGGATACCAATGTCAAAACCCATGTCAACCCTAAGGAGAAGGATGAATGTGGCATATAAACACTAATACATAAACACTGGAGGAAATAAGAAAACAAATCCTGATCAACACAATGCATAATAACACCAAGAAAAAACCTATAGATTATTATTATTACAGCCAAACACCAAGGATACTGGCAATGAACCTCGAGTTGTACATGTGTCCTAATAAAGGCAGGAAACACCCACTCTTTATTCCCCTTTTACATAAGGCAAGAGATTCCAAGACTACATGACAATTAGGATGCAATGTAAACCACAAACTTAAATATATGGTAATTTTTTGCGATATAAAAAAATCGAGAATAAACCGAGGATACTGGCAATGAACCTAGAGTTTACATGTGTCCTAATAAAGACAAGAAACACCCACTCTTTATTCCTCTTTTACATAAGGCAAGAGATTCCAAGAGTACATGACATTTAGGATGCAATATAAACCACAAATATATGGCAATTTCTGCAATACAAAATGCAACCTTAACACTTTCAATAGAGAAAAAATAAATGTAATAGGGGATTGCAAACTGAGAATACTGCTAATAAGATATTATAGGGAAAACAAAAAATTCGAAGGACCGAAATTAATCACCTCAGATTCAAAGCAATTACTCTAGGCAGAATAAGAACCAAACTTGGCATGTATGGCATAGTTATCGCGTAATCAAGTCATAACTAGCTGGTAATGAATAAAACGAAAAGTACAGAAGAAAACCAACCTGTAACTTTGCAAGCAATCCTTTCTTATCCTCCTCAAGCTCTCTGATCTAGCTTTCACGACACAAAAGTTCAGCAGAAAGACGCGCTTCTCAAAGATAAAAAAGACTTATCCTAGATATTCTTACCTGTGCCCTCAACTTTCTTAACTGAGATTCCTGGACAGCTTGCTTTTTTGAGAGCTCTTCACCTACAGATTATCAGAAGCATTTTAAAATTCGATATTGGTGGTTCAATACCAACACCATCGGTAACATTAAGTGAGAGCCCATTAGCAAATATAAATTTCACTGAAGAACTACCTAAAGGCATTCCTCACTAATCTTAAATGCCCCCTTTTAAAATTCTTTCATGACAGCCTATTATCCCAAAATAATTAACCTATAATAAGTCAAATCATCCTTGTCTTATGAAGATAATAAGTTATATTTCTGTCACATAGCAAAAGTTTTGAGCCATTTGAAATAACTACTAGATCAAGATGTATGAAACTCATTGTGAGCTGTTCATATAGTTCACACCTTCGGCCATCACTTGGCTGATAATTTCATCTTTTTCCTTCAAAAGAGCTGCAGCATCACTTTTCTTACTCTGTTCTCTACGCAGTGTATCCCTTTCCCGAGTTAGAGCATAAACCTGAAAAACCAACGGAAACAATGAATGAGAAAATACTCAACTTATAGTGCAACTGTGCAACATATATAAACCAGAAGAACAATAAGTAAAACCTCAAAATACTATATAATAACAAGGCAACCTATCAGGGTCTCGACATCTTTAATTAAGAATTTAAGATTGATTGATAGGTCTATGACTGACTGAAATTTGAAAATATTCGCAAGGTTGACGATATTCTTGTAATTTGAACCAAGCTCTTCTTTATTGAAAAAGAAAAGTTTACAAGTAGATAAAGGATAAATTACAGTTAGCAGAGAACATCTATACAAAGAGAAAGTAAAGAAAAAGATCCATAAAAATCAGTAAAACAAACTGCACTAACTCCTTAAAGAATTAGTCGAAGCATAGTCCATACACCATTGTGTGCCTACCAAAAATCTGAGAAACAGGACTAGATATAATGGAATTTCCATCGATCAAACAACATTTAGAACAGCATTCTTTGACATATTGACAGTAAAGTATTTTCAAAATTCAAATACCTCAATACTGAGGCGGCAGAAAGAATTACATGGTGCATGCTCAGCACTGTGCCAATATAAAATTTAAACAAGAAGCAGCACCCACAAAGTATACCTTTCTCTCAAGTGCGGCCACCCTCTGATGATACTCCTCTCGTAGAGATTCACTTTCAGCTTCACTTTTTCTCTAGAAAGTACTTAAATCAGTTAGCCAAAAATTTATATGCCTGGATATATATTTGTGCATGTATGTGCTGGAGTACATTTGGCTCTAGCATGTATTATAGTGTGGAATGATGCACACATGTATGTCAGGATACAGCACTAAACCACTATATTATATATATATATATATAGGATCAAATGAGAATGGTTCTTATCCTGCAAATTGCGAATATGCATGAGTTTTGTACTAATTATGCATGAAATATATGCATTTCGTGCATCAAAATTGCAATGCATTATATGCATCAAAATATCGATGCATTAATTGCATTATATGCATCAAATTTTTGTGAGAATAAATCTAGGCCATTCATTTATCAAGATCTGTGGATGAAATTCATTCTTATTTCTTAACTTAAATTGCATTCTCACCTGAACACACCCCTATATATATATATATATATATAATATGTATAACAAAAAAAATTGGCGGTACAGCTAAGGTGGTGGAAAAACAAATTGAGAAAGATACCCATGCACATAAAGACTTGCATAAGAACTAAGAAAAATGAGGTAGAGTTAAGCTAATACTAAGGGCCCATCCTAGCTAGGGCTGGGCTCGGTCCCAAAACGGACAGAATTCGATGGGCCCGGGACCGGTATAGTTCGGACCGGCCCAGAATGTTAGCAAAATAGTCTGGAAAAAGCCCGGACCGACCTACTGGTCCGGTTCGGGTTTTTTCCTAAATTTGGTGCAGTTTCCCGGTCCTAGTGGTAAATTTTGTGTAAATTTTAGGACCGGGACCGGGGACCGGAAAAATAGCAAAAAGGTTTCGGGCCGGACCGGGAAAATAGCAAAAAGGTTTGGGACTGGAATAAAGCCCGGCCCGGCCGGTCCGATCTGTTCGGTTCTTTTTTTCCTAAATTCAGTTTTTTTGCCCAGCCGCAATCCTAGCTTGTAATATCAAATACAAATTTACGTCAATCGGAAGAAAGGGTGAGGTCCCAGGCTTCAAGTCCTTGATCATCATCAGCAACTTCGGATTTCACAATAATCGCGTAGGGGAAATAATAGAATCTTATGACAGGTGTTCTGCATCTATTTTTTATGCACCGCTGTGAGGAATCATTATATTATTATTTTTTTAACGCACATATATATATATAATATATATCAATATAAATAGAGAGAGGGAGAGAAACGCCTTGTTGATATAGACGAAACAATTCTAAAGGTTAGACGATTTGCTCACCCTCAGATCATCATTTATAGTTTTTAGCTGCTCATTTTCATTCATCAGATTTGCAATTTCGTCAGCCTTGGCCTGGAAGAAATATTACGGAAGCAATCAGATAAGAAAAGGGAAGAAAATGTAAGGATCTAAGTCATACAAACTTTAACTCGGCAATCATATTAACTCGCAACAACAAAAAAAAAAAGATCTTTCAAATAAATAAAAAATCACAACAAATTTTCTTTGTAGTTTACTGATGACCTATACTCCCACATGGAAACCAATGGAAAGATATGATATAGGAATAATAACTGGAAAAACAATTGGTAGCTTTCCAGCTTCCCCCAGAAGAATTATCGTTCTATGAGCTTATAACTTCATGGAAGTTTGTTAACCCGATGTATCTCTTCACTAGAATTTCTCTATGCGACAAACAGTCCATAACAATTTACCTTACACGAGGTGCCAGAAGCAAAAGATCTGAGCTTATAACCTTATCAACTCAAACACGAAATGGCATTTCTTATTTAGCAAGTGATATGATCATTCTAGTAGAAAAATTGTGTGATGGCGCACAAACAACTATTCAATCCAAGATCCAAAGCATACAATTTAAATACCTGAGCTTGTCTGGCAGCTCCCTGTAAAGCAGTTTCCATCATTTTCATTTCCTTCTTCACTTTCACCAATTCAGCCACAGTATCTACAATATCATTCGAATTTTTTGTTGTGCCGAAATGTTTTCCATTTACATTACTATCATCGGTTGAGTGCTGCTTGAGTTCAACAGACTTGGTAATCATATCATCCTGCAGTGTAACCAAATCAGAGGCTGCTTCCATAACCTCCATATAATTTTCTTGTGAAGTGGGCAAGTTGTCTCTGAAATTATCTTCAGCTTTTCCAATATTGTAAGGAAAACCAGGAGCAGATGACTCTCTGCTTTCATCAGAACTATTAGGTGATGCATCCGGATCTTGAGATTGAAAAACTTCTTTAACTTCCTTTTCCTCTTCTTCCTTTTTCTCATCCATGTTCTCAGCAAAACCAGAAGCAGCATCCACTACAGGCATAGAAGCTATAACTTCAACATGATCCGTAAGACTTACTGTTTCTGGTTGCATTGACTTCTCCTCCTCTTGAATGTTTGGAGATTCTGTTTGCTCAACCTGGAAGGATCTTTGTTCAGAATCTTCAATATGAATCGAAGGTGAAACAACCTCAGCTTCCCTGTAGTCTGTAACAGCTTTATCTTCTGGCTCCCCACTGTTATCCTGTATTTCCTCTGCAGATTTTATCTCTACATCTGCCCTTTTTACTTCACTTGCATCCTCTTGATATGGAATTTCTTCACTGGCATTATTAGCTGAAATATCATCATCGACTTGTTCGGTGTTGATAGAAGATCTAGACCTTGAGGAATCAGGCTTTTCCGATGGTTCGTTAGTACTCTCCTGATCTTTCTGTCCCATAAATTCGATAATGGGTTCAAACAATCCCTTCCTATCTGTAGCTGAAGACCATAACCCTGATGCTGTTTAGAAAAAACTTAAGATATTAGATTGATGGTTGACATCAAATCTATTTGAACTTTTGCCAAAAAATATTCAGAAGTATAATTTACAAAATCATTCTGCGTATTTAGTTGTACCAGTTGTAGATAGTTTCTGATGAGCTTGTAGTGGTCATCCCTACAGCCTAGTCTCACCAAACTCTTTAAGGCAATTAATACGAATGCTACATAATCCTTAACCATTTCATAGACCACATACCATAATTCAATAAGAAAATGCAGCACGACTTAGAATCATTGCGAACAACCATAATCATACCTTCACTACTGCTCCCAGTAACATCAGATTTCTCCTCGAGGCCAAGAGCGCTATCGAAATTCTTCTCTATGTTTTTAACACTCTCACTCAGCTTATTCACCGCCTCAGAAAAATCAGGGAAACTCCCCAAAGAGACTTTCCCACTAAACCACGCCATAACTTCGATCACGCAGCTTGATCCGCCACACCGAATATCAGATTCACATCACCCAGCATATGCAGATCGTAGCATAACCGTCCAAACTCATCATTCCAACTTGAAGCACGCCCGGATATAGCTAATTCTGCAATGAAATGTGGAATACGACGCTAGCAATGTGAGAATTGAACAAAAAAAAATCGAGTGGGAGGGGATCTAGATTGCAAACCTTGCAAACCCGTCGGCAAATCGAGGCTTCCACCTGCAATTTCGATCACGGATTAGTAGTTTTAACTGGGGATATTTTTTTTCAAGGTCCGTTGATCTAATTTGGGTATTAATATCATTCCAGTAAAACCAATACTATGCTCATACTTGTCGAATAATATAATGCTCCATATTTTATAATACAACAGTATTACGTGTGCAATCAATTTACAGAAACAACTATCTCATCATCACACACGGAGAAACAACTATCTCATCGTCACACACGGATGATCACTAAATTCATTATTTATTATATTTATTTTACCATTCAAATAATCAATAATTCAAAACAAGCACAATCGTCAACGATTGTGGTTATACTATATCATTACGTTCAATACTTACATGTATTTCAACCAGTGCAAACTAGTGAATGCCCACATTTAATCGGTCTCGACCGAGTTGAATATAATCTTTCGACAAGCCCGAGTGGTGGACCGTATCCATTGCCATGTGGAGGGCGACCAACTTTTGAACTAAGCAGTCTGGTCTCGAGTGGCACACGGGCAACAAAAACATAGAGAACCAACCAGAAGAACGGGATATAGAGGCTGACCATAAGAAAAATCCCGAGCTCGGCACATCAGTGGATAATTACAAAAAAAAACAGGCACAAAGAACATTTATTGCGACATATCCAACTGCTTCCCCATGCATTGACACATGTCATGGAAACATTCATTCTTCCAACATGTGTCTTGGAAGCTCCCGAACCTTTCCGAGATGTCCGACTCTTGATTGGTCTGCATCTTCTCTCAACTGAAGGAGGAAATTGTATTTGGAAAGTTCATATAAGGAATTACTCTCTCACAGTGACGCTCAATATAATAGGCCTAAACATTCAGCTCAGCTCTAGTCACAAAATCAATAAAAACATAGATTTTACGCATTTTATTTGATTCTCTTTTTATATACATGAGTTGTTCACACATTCCAATATAAAAATTAGTACACGTTTTTTTGACCAAATAAGGCATTAAAAAATTTGCACTAAAAGAGGGCCTTGTAGTCAACAACACATCACTCGGATTCTATTAAGCCAGAAATTCAAGGATATTTACCCCATTTACGACTTCTTATTATATGTCCCAAGGTAGTCCATCGGATCATTCTCGAAAGCACAACGACCCCCCAACACTGACGACCAAAATACATCATCTCTTAGACCAACGTTGATGGGGCCAACCTCAGATCGCACTATTCGTTCAGGCTATGATGGTTCTTATGGCACAAGTTTTGCAAAGTGCACACCACTATAAGGCTCAACCTGGGAAAGGACCGGGGGAGCACATCAAAGCCCAATCCCAGATGAGTCATCCGACAATTGTCCGACAGACAAGCGAAAGGTTGTTCCCTGAATCGGCGCAAAGGAGGAAATTGATGGGAATCATTATCAATCTCAGAAACAAACCATCTCCACATCCCTCCTGTTTTTGAGCGATTGGGGGGCAAGATCAAAGGCAAAAAACTATACATGTCTGGGCAATCCAAAGTCGGGACCAGGTTGAAATCGGCACCCACTTTCGGTCCTAGTTTCCTATACCAACGCTCAATCCTATCCATGGTGATAACTCGCGTGAAATCAGGTACCTCAGCAACATCTCACCAATTTTGAGAATAGACAGCAACACCAGTCGTCCTCGAGCTCAGGACGGTCCGATGATACACCTTTGGTATAGCTTATCGCAAGTGCACGGTATCACATCAAGTAGTAAAATGGACTTTTGAGTCCGGTTAATCGATCCCACTAGGAAGTATGGTTATAAATTGATTTATACACTATTTTTCTTTTGTTATAGTTGCTTAGATGAGCGGAAACATACAATTTCAAAAGTTGGGTTTGGAAATTGTAAGGAATTGCAATTATAGTTCAAGAAATTTAAGAATTAAATGATTGCACAAATAAAAGAATTATAAGATGTAAAGTTGAATAGTTGAGATTAAAACTCAATTTGGTCAATAGTTATAGAAGATGTATATGAGATCATAAGATGCATTGCTTATTATATTGTGTAGATTCGATTTTCCTTACAAAGACGGTTCCTCTTTCGAATGTCAAAATGCCCTTTTTATATTGACTCAATCTACTATATTTCTATGTTGATTGAATTCAATACACAGCGTTAGGTTTTATGAAAATAAATCAAGGAATCATCTAAAGTTCAGAGGTATATTTCTATCCTCTAGAAAAACTTAGAGTGAAGATCATTTGATCAAATCAACATATTTTCCTTCAAAATATACGAAGACCATCCAAATAAATAAAGATTGTAAAACAATGAAAATCACATACAATAATAAGTAACCCAAAATGAATTTTTATACAAACTTAAATTACATGACAAACCTTGTTTATAATCCCAACTAAGAAGACTTAGCCATGAAGGCTTTATTCAACATATTACATGAATTAGTAATCATGATTAGTTGAAAAGTGAAATAATTGATACCAACTCCCTTTAGATTAAAGAGAAAAAAGCAATAAACTCTCTCCACAACATAACTTCCAACACACAAGAACACAAGTTTGTTCTTCACACAAAATAAAAAACTACAATTTATTACACTTCAAAAATGGGAAAATGTAAGATGATTATGGAATGGATCAAGAGGTCCATTTGTACACTAACGGTCATCTAATAACTCCAAAACTTCAGCATTATCACATCACCGGATAAAGGCAAGCCATACACTCCATATAGGTCCAAAAGTGTGAAAGATATGATAAGATCACACAATCTGTCAAAAGTACGGCCGTAACATTAAGGAGTTACGGCCATAATATACAAAACATACGGCCGTGATGATGGACATTTACAGTCGTAACTAAGCTACGGCATTTGATCTTTTGTCTGCTGAGTGTTGTACGATCGTGTAGATAGTTATACGGTCGTAATGAGTTTTGAGACTTTATTTTTAGCCCAGAATTGTTTTGACTCTTGCATTTTAGCCTCAAATTTTCTTTGTACAATAACCTCTGACATATAACTCTGACTTTGAATCCGGAAAGACTGTCGAGCTCGTCTCATAAAGTTCTACAACATGAATACATAAACACTTGATATAATTCTTTATAAAAATATTATTTCTTGAGTAAATCAATAATTCAATCCGGTAAGGCTAAATTTACATCTTCATCCCATAAAAATAGAGTTATCTAAAACTAATTAATTAGAAGCCAAAACAAGTAGACTATCTTACATGTGAAACCTATCAATACCAATTACGGATAAGTGTATAAAATTAACACTTATCATCCGACAGCCAGGAGAGCCCCCTCACTTTTGCCATCCTGGTTGAGCCTCTCCTCGAGAAACTGAATATCCCTCAAATCCCTCTTAATTATGGGGAGACCAATCTGAACGCCCACCTTGGGCATTACAATTTATAGATGGATTTACACGCCCGATGAGAGTGTTTTCCTTAACTTTAGAAGAACATGTCACACATACAAATATTAGGTAGGACGAGGGCGACGCGACGCACTCACTCTATTTCAACGGTACGCGAGGTAATGGATAGTAGAGGCAAAACAATTTCAAAGCGAAATCAGCCCTATGATACTATGCTTCACCGATAACATCGATTGGTATTAGATAACAAACAAAGTCAAGATAGCAGCGGAATACAATCTGTCCAAAACGGACGATGGTCA